>BSBM01001005.1:24687500-25887500 GCA_027924585.1 Larix kaempferi | reverse complement strand
ATAAAGACTTTTACTCCTGTAGCCAGATACACTTCCATTAGATCCGTACTTGCTCTGGCTGCAGTGATGAAATGGAAGATACACCAGATCGATTTCAAGACAGCTTTCTTGAATGGTGTAGTTGAAGAAGAAGTGTATGTGAAGCAACCACTTGGTTCTGAGACACATGATAGGGAGTCATATATGTGCAGAACTTGGTATGGTAGGATAGACATCTTTCTATCCAGTTTGGGCTTTACCAAGAGTAAAGCAGATTCCAACCTATATTACAAGGTTGAGGAAGGAAATCCAGTGATACTACTTTTGTACATGGATGACCTGTTTATTACAGGTGAAGATAGATTGATTGCCGACACGCAGCGGAAGCTTGCTACCAAGTTCAAGATGAAGAAATTGTGGATGATGCACTATTTTCTAAGCATGGAGGTGTGAAAGAGTGCAGATGGAATCTTCCTTGGACAAGGGAAGTATGTAGTAGAGATCCTGAAGAGATTTGGAATGATGGAATGCAAGGCCATGGCCACACCTATGCATCAAACCTGAAGCTTCTGTGTGATGCTTCATCTAATCCGGTTGATATCACTATGTATCGTCAAATGATTGGGTCCTTGATGTACCTAACTAACACGAGACCAGATATTTGCTTTGCGGTGAACACATTGAGCCAGTTCTTGACGGATCCGAGGAGTGTTCACCTGGTTGCTGTAAAGCATATTCTGAGGTACCTGAAGGGTACAGTTGATTATGGGCTCAAGTATGAAGCGAATCAAAAGTTTAACCTACATGGTTATGATTTATTCATATTAGGCAGGCAACGATGCAGATAGGAAGATCACATCTGGGTGTTGCTTCAGTATGGGACATTAGAGAAATTTTGAGGTTAAAAAATGGCCTCAAAACAAAGAAAATGTACTATAAAAAACAACTAATCACATTCTAGTAGATGACATCATCCCCCTTGGTGAGGTGGCATTGCATGAGTTAAGAATGCTTATTTGTCAAATTTTCTATGGTGGATGAAAACACATAGTTAACCAAGGTAGTGGTGTAAGTACTTTTAAGTCATAAAGTAAAGTACTCATAATGATAGTCTTTTCATAAAATAATATTATTGTCATTTTCAAGTAAAGTACTCATAATGAATGTCTTTTCACACTTTCTCATTAAATAATATTATTATAATTTTCAAGTGAAGTACTCTTAATTCATAAAGAAAATCCTTTCACATTTTTTTATAAAATAACATATTATCATTTTTATGTTTTTAATTTTAAATTATATATTCACTCCATTCTATTTAATAACATAATGTCAAACTAATAAATAATAATAATAGATTTAATAAAAAAAATAATATTAATAATAATAATGCAATGTGGATTATAATAATATTATTAACATTTTACATGTAAATAAATTCTCAATTAAATTACATTATATTAAATTCATGAGAAAAGTACTAAATATAAAAAATCAACATAAAATTAAAAAAATAGCTCTTAAAAATATTTTTTATTATTTAATTTCATTTGCAAGTTCAAGACAAATAAATGCTAAAGGATAATAAGTTTTTGGGAATTTATAATGAATCTTAGTCACATCAATGTAGACTTATTTTATTAATTTTATTTCTAGTGAATTTTGAAAAGCAACTCAACCATGGTTATTTATATTGTGCATAGAAAATAGTGTGGGAGGTGACTTGTCATATATACCTACCCCATAAAACCCCCCATTCATAATATTTTAATATATCTCATCTCTTTGTAGTACATCTCTTAGGAGGCCATCTTTTGACCTCAAAATCTCTCTAATGTCAGGTGTGATCTCTTGGTTTAGTAGGAAGCAGTCCTGCGTAACACTGAGTACAACCAAAGCAGAGTATGTTGTGACGGATGAGCAGGTTGTAGATATATTGACCAAGCCATTGGTCAGAGTGCAGTGTACTTGAGAGAGAGACTTGGTGCACTTCAGATCGAGGTTCCTTCCAAAGGGAAGTGATGAGTCCAGAAGATGCAGATGCACATGAGATTTTCTGACATGGTTGATGTGTTCTCTCATGGTCATGATGTAATTGCTAAGCCATTCTAACATGGTGGTAGATGTGTTCTCCCATGGTGTAGATGTAAGGGATGAAGCCATTTTTCACATGGTGGTAGATGTGTTCTGCCATGGTGAAAAATTAAGGGCTGGAGCCTTCCCCGAATGGTGGTAGATGTGTTCTCCCATGTCGGTGGTGTAAGTGCTGGATGATGTGCATTTGGGATGTTCTTCGTGGACGATGAGATGATCTAAAGACGACGATGCTATGATGATCAGGAGGATCATGGATGATGAGCATCAGGACGATGCTCCAATTACTGCTCTGTATATGTATATGCATCATGTTGGATGCTTGTTATGATCAGTTGGATAATTTATGTATGTATGCATCATGTTGGATGCTGGATATGATTAGTTGGATCATTTACGTATGTATGCATCATGTTGGATGCTGCATATGATAAGTTGGATCATTTGTATGTATTTGTATATGCATCATGTTAGATGCTTGGACCATGTATCTGTGTATGTATTAGGTGGATACATTGTATGATCAGGTAGATCATGTATGTTGATATGTATTAGGTATGATAAGGTGGATCAGGTATTTGTAGATGTATCAGGTGGATACATTGTATGATCAGGTAGATCATGGATGGTGATATTTATCAGGAAGATACCATGTATGCATCAGGTGGATGGATTGTATGATCAAGATGATCATGATGACAAGCTTCAAGATGTTGCTCTAGATGATATGTATCAAGATGGTACATTGATGATGATCAGTATGATCATGAGCATCAGGATGATGCTTCGTGTGATGATGATCAGTTAGATCATGAGTATCAGGTTGATACTTGGAGGTCAGAGATGATATGTGGTAGGTTGTGCAAACAGCATGTAATCAATCCTCAGAAATTCGATAGGTTGAGCTATGTGCTCGTAATTAGTCCTGGGATGAGGTATTGCAATGTAGTATGTAATCAGTCCTCAGATATCCGATAGGTTGAGCTGTGTTCTTGTAATCAGTCGTGAGATGAGGTATTACTACGGAGACATGTAATCAGTTCTGAAGATCCGAGAGGTTGAGCTGTGTGCTCGTAATAAGTCTTGGGATGCTCTTTAGAGATCTTGCCGGTCATGCTACAGCACATAAATGTTCCTGGGATTCTCTTTAAAGGTATTGTCTATTCACATATAATCAGTCCTGGAGATCCGAAAGGTTGAGCTGTGTGCTCGTAATAAGTCCTGGGATGCTCTTTAGAGATCTTTTCGGTCGTGCTACGACACATAAATGTTCCTGGGATGCTCTTTAAAGGTATTGTGAAGGGGATGCATGTAATCAGTCCTGGGAAATCTTGCCGATCGTGCTTAGGCACATAAATGTTCCTGGGATGCTCTTGTAAGGTATTTCATCAACACATAAAATTAGTCTTGAGAAACCACCTCTATCAGACCATTCGCACAGATGATGAAGACCTGCAGGTGGTGGGCCTACATCCAGTATGAAAAAGGACTGGCTCTGTAGAACTTCCTATGATGAGTAGATTCGGAGATGGATTGATATAACAACAACAGTGATGATGACGATGACTCGATGACGATGATCCAATGATGATGATCCAGAGAAGAAGACTTGTGCTGGAAGACCTGTGTCGAGAAATACCTTCCTAGTTAAGAGGGAGTGTTCATGTATATGTAACTTCGGAATGTATTTCATATATGTATATTGTAATCCTATAGAGATGGTATTATTCCTCTATACGGAAGTGGTTGTATTCCTATAGAGATGTTATTATTCCTCTATATGGAAGTGTCGTCATTTATATTGTAAGTGTCATAACTTATACTTGATGGGTTATTAGACCACCTTGTTGGGGTCGGCCCTATATAATTCATGTGGGTTGAAGGGTTATTAGACCACCCTATTGGGGGGTCGGCCATGTGGTTCAAAGGGTTATTAGACCACCATATTGGGTGTCGGCCCAGTAAGCATTATGTTATGTGGTTAAGTTAAGGCCGGCCTAGTAAAGGTTATTAGGCAATTCAATTCAAGTATAAATAGAGTGCTGGAGGCACTCTATTTCATCATTCATTATTCTCTCTCACACTCTTTGGAGAGTGGCGAACTTGTGGACGAGGAGAAGCTGCTACTAGGAGATGTCTCTCTCTTATGCTTGGGTTGTATCATTGCTCTATCTATCTCTAAGGAAGTTATTGGGGTTTTTCACCTTTATGGTTTTCCCCAAGTAAACTCTATGTCTCTTGTGTGCTTGCATTATTGTGTCCATGATTGATATGCTGTACATGTTGTTCTCTCAGTTAAGATCCTAGATCAGATTGAAGTAAATTCTAAAAAATTAACAAGCATGACCTTTAGAGGCTGGTTGCATAGGTTCAATATGATTCACAGTGACTGAGTGAGTTCTCCCACATGACCATGAGAGGTTGGGTAGGTGCCCCCAGTATGACCTCCATAGGCTGGGTGGCTGCCCACTTGCTTTGGCATCTTCTTCCTATTCTTCCTCCATCTATTCCTTTTAGACTACTGGTTACTAGTATTACTACTTTCACCACATGAGGTAGAAGGAGGAGGAGAAGATGTTACTGGCAAAGTGGGAATAGGTTTCTGATGCTCTTGATGTGAGGTGCTTACTTGAGAAGCATCGGGAGCATGCAAGGCATTCAAAGTGGAAAACAACCAAACCGGTAGCCCTATAGTGAATCCTGGAAGATTCAAGGTAGCCATTAAGGGAGTACCAATGTTCCCAATGAATGGAAAAGCACAAGGATCCCCTTGAATAGGGGTCCCTTGATTGGTTCTCACCGAGATGCTATCCATAGTTCTGACTCAATGGGCCAGAAATATCTAAGGCCAACTAAGGGTGAGAGGCACAAAGAGCACACCACTACAAAATCCTAAGTATCCAAAACTAGGCAAACAAGGATGGTGAATACTCTCAATAGAAATTCTGGGATGATCAGGGCCCAGAACAAGCTAGTAGAGCATCGAAGAATAGCTATACGGTGTCCAGTTCAGGTCCTCTAGGTGCAAGCATTTGAATCACCAAACCGCCCTCCTGGGATTACTGAAAAGGGTTACCTTCCATATCTGTCCTTGTACAATGAAAATAGCCTTTCACTACCACATGTGTAAGAAGCCCTAAAGTCAAGATATTAAGGCTACCATTAACACGAAAGAATCTCTGGGGGACAGTCATAGGTACGACTAGAATGCATGCGCAGGGTAGCTAAGCCTGAAATCCAAAAGGATCCCCATACGCGAACCAGCCTTGGTGTATGCTCCGAATGAAAAGTGAAAGGGTATCCTCACTATTTCACCTTCGCAAGACCTCGTGCTTAACTCCGGTTTCAGTGGAGCTTCCAGAACAACTTTGATGTCAATGGGTTTACCTAAAAATAATCTCACTATGATTATTGAGTAATGAAAATGGTTTCAGATAGTTAAAGTGTGTTCTAATCCGAAACCCTAGCATAAGCTAGTTGGTGTAGTGACATCCCTAGAAAGAAAATTTGCTAATAAATTTTAATAATTATTCTTTTTAAGGGTTGTTCTTTACTCAAAGGTTGTAGTGCATTGTGTGGCGTGGTTGTGACAGAAATGGGAAGTACATAAAAGTAAAGAACTTTCACTAAACTTTCTCATTCATTTTTTTCCAAAACTAAAGATAAGAAAACCTAAAACAAGTCTCTTTTTATTTTCTTTTCAAATTCAAAACAAAGTAAACTACGCTACTTCGAAATGATCATAAGTCTTACTACTTTAAACTACCAAACTCATTTTTTTACTTTTCTGATATATGTAAAAGAAAAAGAACTTGAAAATGGAAGCAAGTAAGACCTAAAAGAGAAATGTGAGTAAGTAAAAGCAAATCTAAGGATCACAACAATCAAATCGATGACTTGACAAAGACTTGTCCTACAAATTTTTTCAAAGGAAAAAGCTTTGGGCTTGGAAACAAAGTGAAAAGAAAATAGGGATAAGAGACGCTTAAAATGGAAAGGAAGACCTCAAAGGTTGCTCCAAAGAACCAAGAACCCTAGAAAATCACTAAGCCAAGCAAAAAGGTAGGCAAGTGAACCAAAGATGGCCTTACAATCACAAAGACTCGAAAGAAAGCAAACTAAAGGACTTCAACTTACTTGGACTGAAACTGACAAAGCAATCAGGAAGTGTCTAGACTCAAAAAAAATTTGAAAAGACCCTAAGGACTCCAACTTGGGTTCAAACCCTAAATCAAAGGCCAAGACACCGTCAAAGTGTGCTTAGTGTTTCCACAAACAACAAATGTTACAAAACAAAGGTTTGTATACCTACAACAAGCATCTAGGGTACAGAAGTGCAGCTATGTCCAACTAAGAACAAAACACGGTCTTCAAAAAGAGTCACAAATAACAAGACACCTCAAAAGTACTCAAGCCAGAAAAAGATGACCGAAGGGACTTAGGAGAAGCAAACAAGACTCAACAAGGGAAAAAAGACCTCAAGGATCAGTTAAGAAGACAAGGCAAGAGGATGGAAATCAAACCAAACAAGTGGAAATCAAATCCCAAAAGAAAACAGAGATGTACAAGAAAAACTCTACTGTGCAATGTATAAACCTGCATACATTGGGAGGTTGAATATACTGTGCAGTAGGTAAAGCAGCATTTTTCAGCATGTGCACTCTACTGTGCAGTAGGTAAAGCAACATTTTTTAGTAGGTGTACGCTATTGTGTGCAAGGGATACCAGCGTTCATGCCAGGGAAGGTTTGGAAAAAACTCTAAAACTTCGAACTGAGATGAGTCAATCAATGGAAATAGGATACAGTAACCTATAGAGCCTCTCAGAGGATCAAAATGATCAAAAAGTACTGGAAGGAAAGCTAACTAGGTCTCCTAGAGCAGAAAACAACCGATCCCCAGCGGAGTCGCCAGTCTGTTGTTCGGGATTTCTACCCTATAGCGAGGAGAGGGACACTACCAACTTCTGGGGTGACAGGTAAATGCATTAATCATATCACATGGGATTCTACAAAAATAAAGAGATCAAGATCTTAGAAAGCATACCTTATTAACGACGTTCAATCCTAGCTTTTGCTCAATCTTCCGCTCAATCCTTCACTTGATCTTCTGTTTGGAGAACCTGCAATACAAAAATACCTTCCTCATCGTATCTTGACTGATATAACAATGATGAAATTGAAACACAATTTAGACATCAAATTCATGTTAAAATTTAATATGCTAAGACATAAAATAGCAACATTACATTTTATTTCACAATAATAGCATATACAGGATCACTGAAGAAACAACAAGCATAGCATAAACACAAGAGACACAGATTTATCCTGGGAAACCCTCATGGGGTAGAAAACCCAGTAAAGCTTCCTCAATATAGATGACTAGCAATATACAAAGATGCAAACCAAAGACATGATCTCCTCCTCCACCATAGCAGACCTCTCCTCCACAAGTGCGCCTCTCTCTCAAATGAGTGAGTGTGTGTAATGAGGAATACACCTCCTCTATTTATACACTACTCTGACTTTTCTTTTACACAAGACATGTAGGCTCGTATTTAACCAATGGGTTAAATACCCCACTACAACTGACTGGGCCGACCCCTCTAGGGTGGTCTAATAACCCTTTGACCCACATAACACATACAGGGCCGACTCCCACTAGGGAAGTCTAATAACCCGAGTTACCACATTCCGACGGAGGAATAAACATCTCCGGATATACAATAAGATCTTCACGGAGGAATGAAACATCTCCGAAATAATAAAGTACAATTATAATATTATTTGAAGTTACAATATCTCAACACTCCCCCTTAACGAGAAGGATATTATAACAGTATTTGCACGAGCAAGGAGTCATCAACATCATACATGATACATCTATAAATCATTGGAAGCTTTCTCAACATCATCAGTAACTCAACCAGTTACTGGAACATCTTCAGTACTGGAACATCAACATCTTTAGTACTGGGTCTTTATCTTCTGCATCACTCGAACAGCTACAATAACATCAACATCTGAATCCTCACGATCATCAGCATCATCATCATATGATCATCAGCATCGGGATCATCTCAATCTACAGCATCTGGATCATCACGATCTACAGCATCTGGATCATCTTGATCTACAGCATCTGGATCATCTCGATCTACAACATCTGGATCATCACGATCTACAGCATCTGGATCATCTGTATTAGTATTCACACCAATACATCTATCATCGAAACATGTATTCTCACTTAATACATCTATCATCAAAAGCATGTATTCTCACTTAATACATCTATCATCAAAAGCATGTATTCTCACTTAATACATATATCATCAAAAGCATGTATTCTCACTAATACATCTATCATCAATACATAGTAGCATAACTGCAACACACACGATCATATTACAGGATGATCAATCCTGCTCTCTTTAGGACATAGGTCCATGGATGATGCAATCCTGTCATGTACCTTTTGAACCGAAGTCCAGGGATGATCCAGTCCTATCATGTACCTTTTGAACCGAGGTCCAGGGACGATCCAGTCCTATCATGTACCTTTTGAACCGAAGTCCAGGGACAATCTAGTCCTATCATGTACCTTTTGAACCGAAGCTCAGGGACGATCTAGTCCTATCATGTACCTTTTGAATTGAAGCTCAGGGACGATCCAGTCCTATCATTCAATTATCAGAGACCTCATGTCTACGGTTCAATTCACAGGACTAAAGTCCGAGGATGATCCAATCCCCTTACCTATTCATTCAGGATTTTGTTTTTGGAGACATCATGTCTACAGCTCAATTCAAAGGACTAAAGTCTGAGGACGATCCAATCCCCTTACCTATTCATTCAGGATTTTGTTCTCGGAGACATCATGTCTACGGCTCAATTCAAAGGACTAAAGTCCGAGGATGATCCAATCCCCTTACCTGTTCATTCAGGATTTTGTTCTCGGAGACATCATGTCTACGGCTCAATTCAAAGGACTAAAGTCCGAGGACGATCCAATCCCCTTACCTGTTCATTCAGGGTTTTGTTCTCGGAGACATCATCTCTACGGCTCAATTCAAAGGACTAAAGTCCAAGGACGATCCAATCCCCTTACCTGTTCATTCAGGATTTTGTTCTCGGAGACATCATGTCTACGGCTCAATTTGAAAGGACTAAAGTCCGAGGACGATCCAATCCCCTTACCTGTTCATTCAGGATTTTGTTCTCGGAGACATCATGTCTACGACTCAATTCAAAGGACTAAATTCTGAGGACGATCCAATCCCCTTACCTGTTCATTCAGGATTTTGTTCTCGGAGACATCATGTCTACGGCTCAATTCAAAGGACTAAAGTCCGAGGACGATCCAATCCCCTTACCTGTTCATTCAGGATTTTGTTCTCGGAGACATCATGTCTACGGCTCTCTTTAGGACTGAAGTCCAGGGATGATCCAATCCCCTCAAGTCCACCAAGGACTTCATTCTCGAAGACATACATCTACGTCTCTCTTTAGGACTGAAGTCCAGGGATGATCCAATCCCCTCAAGTCCACCAAGGACTTCATTCTCAAAGACATACGTCTACGGCTCTCTTTAGGACTGAAGTCCAGGGATGATCCAATCCCCTCAAGTCCACCAAGGACTTCATTCTCGAAGACATACGTCTACGGATCTCTTGAGGATGATGCAATCCTATCATGTCCACCAAGGACTTCATTCTCGAAGACATACGTCTACGGCTCTCTTGAGGATGATGCAATCCTATCATGTCCACCAAGGAATTTATTCTCGAAGACATACGTCTACGGCTCTCTTGAGGATGATGCAATCCTATCATGTCCACCAAGGACTTTATTCTCGAAGACATACGTCTATGGATCTCTTTAGAACATATGTTCAAGGATGATGCAATCCCCTTGTCACCTTAGACCCTGTCTGAGGACCATCCACCAACTTCTCTGTCGGCATCACTAATATAGGTATCCTCATCATCGACCTCACTGTCGATGCAGGCAATCTCATCGTGAGTTATCACATCACTCCCCCTTTCGAGGAGGGTCCTTCTGAACTATATTAAGTTTATCTCGAAAAAATTTATTTGAGGTAGAGGTTTGGTTAGTACATCGGATCGGTATAAGTTTGGTTAGTACATTGGTAACTTGTTACAAATTCAAACTTTTGGTTCCTTTCTACACCATATCTTGGAACACTAGATTCTCTGCCATCTTGATACAACTCTGTTTGTCACATAGGATCATAATTGGGCCTATCTCTAAGTCAAACAATCCTGAAGCCATACTGCTTCATAACTTAGCAGAGCAAGCAGCCATATATTCTGCTTGTGCTAAGAGCCACACTAGATTGTTTCCTGCTCAACCACAAGATCATGGCTGATCCCAGACAATAACATCCTCTTGATGTGCTCTTCCTGTCTGATACACTTTCTGCCCAATCAACATCTGTGTAGCCATCTGAAGTCATGATCTCCAAGATAACATAGATCAAAGTCTATTGTATCCTTTAGGTATCGTATCACATGATTTGTAGCTAATAGGTGAACACATCTAGTTTCCACTAGATACTGACTCAAGGTATTCACAGCGAAGCATATATCTGACCTAGTATTTATTAGATACATCAATGACCCAATAATTTGTTTGTATAGAGTTATATCCACTAATTCTGATGAGTCATCTGCTAACAACTTTAAGTTGGAATCCACGAGAGTGGCCATTCCAACACATCAAGTCTTCTCAATATTTCTCAGCATACTTTCCCTGGTTGAGAAAGATTCCCTACGAGCTTTGCCATACTTCTAGATTTAGGAAGTAATGCATCAATCTGAGATCTTTTATTTTCATTTCTGCAGCCATCTTCTTCTTTCTTTTCATGATTTGTTTCTTATTCCCTATCAGAAAGATATCATCTACATAGTATGATCCATAACCTTAAGGTAAAGTTTAGGAACAACTTTACTTTTGGTAAAGCCCAAGCTTATCAAGAAATTGTCAATTCTCGCTTTGTGACTGAACATCATTCACACTCTACATTGAATGATCTTCTGCATATCTATCTGTGACATCTCTCGTTAGATGGGTCTACTGATATGATCCTCAACATTATTCGAACTCTGTGGTGAGTTCCTTCTTGCATCCATGTCATCTGTGTATAGAATCCATATTCAACCTTGAAGCAAAGGTTGAGATCCACATCACCCATGATGATTATTAAGCTCATCAATTGATTATCGATCCTGGGAACCCATACAGAACCTGATTCACACTTCTTCTTTAATTACACTATTAAGAGAATGGTCTTATCTAGCCACTTGGAGCAACCATCTCATCATGATTCTCTTCCTCTTTCTAAGAGAATCTTCTAGCCACAAGCCTTCTATAGTGTTTTTGATTTGTAAAACTTTTGTTGAACATTCATCGCTTGTTCAGTGTTCATTATTCATCATGATCTTTCCTACAAATCAAAATTAAGTACATGATTAGTAATACTTCATAATCATCAAATCATATTGACATGATAACCCATTATGCATACAGATATCATTTACATAGTTATGCAACTATTTTGACCAATACTTTGGCACAACACTTTTCCATATTCTGTATGCATACAGTGGCTATCTAGATGCCTTCCATCTCTACCAGAACATACTATTGAGAGTGTGCACATCTCTCAGCATGTCAGCAAAGATGTTTCATTCTAGACAAGCAACAATGGAATGTTTGTCCAACTTACCAATCATATGCATATTAGTAGTATACTGTTCAATGCTCTATGAATGTTTGCACTCAGCATGATATATTCTAGGAATACAAATATGCATACAAGCAATATCATTTATTATTTCAAATAACAACTCAAATACTTATCTTTTATGTTTGTGTGGTTGCCTCCCGCTTGATCTTCTATATGTCTTTTGAACTTTTATTCATTCTGTACCACTGTGCATGCTCAAGTGTGCACTAGTGTCATCCTCATGATCTCATACACAAACATACATTCATTAGTATATTCTCAAAACATTCTAATTATAAATAATCTTGAATATGTATAGTCATGATCATTAGTATTCAGGGTTTCAAGGAAGTCTTCTTTTACTCATGCATATTCTTGTTTGATCATAGTACTCTTCTGGTTAATTAAATCATCAAGACAAGAGACATAGTGTGCATAAACCCTTGATTACCAATCATACCAAGTATACTTATATAAGGGATCCTAACACAAGATAAGATTCTAGCTTGACATAAGAAAACATACCTGGATTAGTATACCTTCTTAGTTATGTACAACATACCTAAACAATCTCTTCAATGATTTAGAAATCCTGAGCTAGAACCTGCATGTCTCATAGGTTAAGCATAATATAACAAGGTCATACATACCTTGTAAGTAGAACAAATATTATGGATGATTCTTTGCCTTCATGTTGTCATGGTGATGTACCTGTATCTTGTTAGCAGACAACATCAACCTCACACAACACCATAATGCATTAGTACAATCATATAGCCCTAATCAATGAATGTCTTCGATCATTCACATGCATTCATACTATTACTAGGGTGATAAGACAATTCTAACATTAATCAAGATTGTACTAATAAATAATATGAAGACAAACACATCATGAACTTAATCAAGAATCAGATTTCAAGACATACCTAAACCTCCTTAAGTCATACCTGTCGAGACTTCTTGTAGTCTTCTTATGTAAGGCCTTAGCCTCAACTCCCCCTGAAACTTGATCTGGAGCTTGATTAGGGTTTGCTAGAGAAACCCTAAAAATTCAATCTTTGACTTTCACACTTCTGAATGGATGGAAGGATGTGTCTTACTAGCATACTTCAATTTTGAAATCTCCAAAAATTTGACCCCTCAAAATTTCCTTCGAAACTTCTAGATCTTCTGGACAGGAACCCGAACTAGGGTTTGATGAAGCCCACCCTTCTGTCCAATCAAAAGGTTCGATCCAAGGTTCTAAACTCTTATTTTTCTGAGGAGCTTCCTGCCGTGGTTACAGACTCTAAAAATTCCAACTTTTGCTGAAGCCCTAATTTTCCATCTTTCCGATCAAAAATCCCGAACTAGGGTTTGATCAAGCCCGGTCTTCTACCCAACCAAAAATTCGATCTTGGTCTCTAAATTTTGATTTTCCTGAGTAGCATTCAGCCATGGATTCCGATTCCAAAAATTCTAACTTTCTCCGAAACCCTAAATTCCGGAAGCCATGAATAAAAGTGCTCCAAAAATAATTCTGTTTTGACAGAAATATGTACCTGATTGTTTCTACTATAACTCCAAAATTTTCACTCCACAGGGTCTGAACACTTTTTCTCCAGTATCCTGACCTGTCATCTTTCCATCCTAACAAGTCTGACCTCAATTGGATTCTCTGAGAGAGAGTTATGCCAAATGTTGCAACGTGACCTGTTTTGGGAAAATACAGGAAAGCGAACTTGTACGGCGTGCCACGTGTCACTGTTTGTACTTCGGCCTATGAAAAATTTTCTTGAGATATATCACCCTGTTATATTTCCATCCTAACAGGTATGATCTCAATTGGACTCTCTGAGAGAGAGTTATGCCAAGTGTTGCAACGTGACCTGTTTATGAGATAATACAGGAGAGAGAACTTGTACGGCGTCCCACGTGTCACTGGTTCAACTTCGGCCTTTGAAAACGTTTCCTGCGATAGTACAGTCTATGTAATACCTGTCACTTTTTACGAAATTTCATTTGGAGCTTCCTAGCCCAGGTTATGACCTTTTTTCCAAGGTCACCTGATTTTGACTGAGATCTGGAAGAGGCAGAAACCCTAACTGGTACTGATCATAACTTACACAGTACAACGAATCTGAGGGTTCCCTTTGGAAAAAAGATACCTAGGGATGTAATCTTCGACCTGTAAACTTTCCAGATCTTGTACCATCGCAGAAATGGATTTATAGTGAAAGTTCCACGATGACTGGTTTTTGCTATGTAAAACCCTAACCTTCAAATTGTCGTAAGAGAAGCAAGTGTCGTAAGTGCCATACATTGCCTTCCTTCAGGTTATCTCTGATACCATGTTAAAATTTAATATGCTAAGACATAAAATAGCATCAGTACATTTTATTTCACAATAATAGCATATACAGTATCACTGAAGAAACAACAAGCATAGCATAAACACAAGAGACACAGATTTATCCTGGGAAACCCTCATGGGGTAGAAAACCCAGTAAAGCTTCCTCAATATAGATGACCAGCAATATACAAAGATGCAAACCAAATACATGATCTCCTCCTCCACCATAGCAGACTTATCCTCCACAAGTGCGCCTCTCTCTCAAATGAGTGAGTGTGTGTAATGAGGAATACACCTCCTCTATTTATACACTACTCCGACTTTTCTTTTACACAAGACATGTAGGCTCGTATTTAACCAATGGGTTAAATACCCCAATACAACTAACTGGGCCGACCCCTCTAGGGTAGTCTAATAACCCTTTGACCCACATAACACATACAGGGCCGACTCCCACTAGGGATGTCTAATAACCCGAGTTACCACATTCCGATGGAGGAATAAACATCTCCGGATATACAATAAGATCTTCACGGAGGAATGAAACATCTCCAGAATAATAAAGTACAATTATAATATTCTTTGAAGTTACAATATCTCAACAATTCAATCAAGCATTTAATCCAAACAAATATGCAATCCATTAGACATTTGATTGGGACAGGAAGGGAATTTCAACCTTTATTGTCAAAAGAAAATAATCAGTACAATTATACCTGATCATTCAGAGTGCTTGTGCAACTGGATTCTGGACTCCTGCTCTTCACACTAACTTTGGAATTCCTCTAACATAACAACCCTTAAGGCATAGTTTCTTCTCCTAGGTCATTATGACTATTATCTGTCTAGTCTCTCTCTTCTATCCCCCTTGTATTTATGGGACAAGGTAGGAAGTTTGGATCGAGAGGTAGTTTGATTGGGAGGTTGGGGAAGTTGCAAAACCAACTTCAACTAATCCCAATTCATCAAATTAATATATTTTTGATTACTTTTTAAGGTCTATGCTAGTTTTCTTAAGTGGAGTAGCATTCAATATGCAACTTTCCTACTTTACAACCAGCGTTTGCAAGAGTTTTTGAGTTGTACGCTAGTCTACTGAAGCAAAGTAGAGTATTTTAGTAGGTAAACGCTAGTCTATTGAAGTAGAGTAGAGTATTTCAGTAAGTGAACTCTACTATCATGCTTATAGGGCAGATTTTTTCTCAAAAAGTAGGTAGAATGAGTGTTTTGTCAGCTGCAAAGGGGTAAGTCTAGTCCATACATCATCTAGGGCAATCATGCTCTTCAATTGACAACTAGACGTGGTCATGGACGAAGAAGTGCATATTTGACCAATAACATCATTGCTCGAGACTTTGTCTTCGAAGTTCATCACCCCTAACACGTAATCGTTCCAGAGGATCATGAATAGGGACGAAAATCTCGGTGGGGTCGGGCCTGTAGAAGGGTCTAGAGGGTTCTGAAGCAGTCCAGTTGGGTGGGGATGGAATGGAAAAATGAACCACTGGATGGCCTAGAGATGATGTCCAATAGGATGCAGCTGGACCAGCAGCTGCTGCAGGGTCGTCCTGGTGAGAATTCAACCATTCCAACGAACCAGGCTCTCCCATCATAACTTCCAGGAGGGTATCGTCTTGTGAAGTAGAAATGTCCACCTCTTCACCATGTGGGGGGTTGGAGGTGGATGAATATGGTGGAGTTGAGGGAAACAAAAGTCCTCCAACATTCAGGGTGGGTTTTTCAACTTTAGTAACTACGACCGTGTTATGCTGATCCATTCTTACCCTCGAAATAACCTCCGGGTTAAGGTGATACTCAGGCTATAAGTTTAAGATCCTACGGAATCTTCTCCAGGGAAAATCCTCCAGAGCGTCAGGAAAATCAGCTAGGGTGACTAAAACAATGTTTCTCCTAAGGGTATGCTACAAAATAAAAGAAGTACAGAAAAACCTACTCAAACTAAGGCAACAAGCAGACTTATGTGACAGAGTGGATTCAAAGTCTGGAACCTCACAGGATTATCAAGGCATCATAAACAACTATATACTCCAACAATATGACGCGACAAGTAGGATTGGGACCATACCCTTTCTTGCATACCCGATTACCTGGACAGTACATGCATGCTAATCTCCCCGAGTGTTGTTCTCGGTGTATTTCTTTGCCAAGATGGCCAAATGGTTAACTCAGTTGGTTTCAGAAATCCTAGTGGTGTCTCCCGATATACACAAGGTACGTGGGAGCTCAAATCCGTAGTGGTGCTGTCTAATGCACAACTGTTCGATAAGAGACCTTCCGATATACTACCGAGTACGTGATACACCCTTCGATATACGCCAAGTACATATTATGGTACTTGGTGGGTATGTGAAGGAGCTCGATATACCGATAAGTACGTGGAAGACTACAATACCCCAGGGATACAGTGCTAGAAAATAACGACAGCTGCCATGCTTAATGATGTCGGAACACATCTCTAACTTACACACAAGTTGCTAAAATATTTTACCTAGTTCTACCATTAATTTTATCTGGATGGTTAGGTGAATTAATGAGGTGAGTACATAATCAGAAAAATAATGCAAATCCTAGCTACATGCACGAAATATTCTTTCCTTTTGATGGACTCGAACTATGGGAAGGAATTTTTTTTTCTTTCTAACTAGATTGCCAAAACAACACAATGCAATAATTCCCAATTCAAACAATTTTGACTATAAAAGCATTCTTTTCATTTTTGTGCGAAAACATAAAAATCACAACACTACTAATCCAGGTCAAGACATGTTTTTCCTTTTCTTTTTCTTTTCAAAGCAAAACGACACTAGGTAATGAAAATAGAGGATTCTAAGATAGAGTATGCAAGATTTTCAATTTCACTTTCAATGGCCTAAAAGCATTAAGAATTAAAAATGCATCTATCTTTCCTTAGCATGGAACTACTTTTGCAAAAAATGAAGCATACTTTGGATTTTTCGAGAAAATAAGAAACTCATAATTCAAGAAAAACACAAGGAAGCACACATTCATTCAATTTTTCCAAAAGATGCATAAGCAAAACATTCCAATGCACAAACAATTTTCTTCAACAATGCTTGAGAAATAATGGGAAAGAAGCACTTTTAACTTTTCAATGGATGCATCAAAAGATTAACTTGATAACAACTACGCTTTCAAATGTAAATGACTGAAAATAAAACACTACTTGCAGCACTCAATGCACTCAGAAAACTCAAGAAAGACAAGCACTCAATCAGACTGAAAGACACACGAGACTCAAAATCAGACAGTAGCAAGCAAACCAAGCAAGCAAAGCTCAAAAAATAATGTAAATGAGGTCTGGGAGCTGATCTAATGCAGTAACCAGATTAGTTAAGGAGAGGAGGGAATACAAGGGTGAGCGGATGAAGGTGGAGGAGACAAGAGTATCCACCACTATCAGTTCTCAGACTTGTCCAAGACAGAACCCAAAATCAAACCAAACAAAACCAAACACTCAACACGCAAATCAAAGATGGGATCTCTGGCTGGATCTTGCAGCATAGAGGGAGTTCATACAACAAACCAAAGCTCAGATTAACAAATGGAGAGGGGATTCCTGCATGCCAAATTCGACAAATCGGCACACTCTGTGCTTGTACACAGTGCGACGTTGCAGTTCACCAATGCGGGGAGTGTGACGGTGTCGCAGTTTACCAATGAAAGTACTACGATGAGTGGCTAATAGACAAAGAACAAAGACTAGAAATGACATAATGTCGCTCTATTTTCACTAACCAGGTGCGACAGGCGAGATCTAAGTTCAAAAATGAATGAAATATCCAAGCAATGAACTATGAAATGGTTTGAAAATGAATAGTACAAACTCAAAGGAAGTAGATCAGAGTCTTCAAGATGAAGATCTGATAGTGAAATCAACTCAAGAAGCAAATGACAAATAAAAGGCTTGTGTCAAGCAATCAACTGAAAATGAATCCCATATTGACAACTACATAACAAGATGCATTTTCCCCAGTATGGTCGCTGGATTTGTTTTGCAGACAGTCTACCAAGAGCAGACTCAAGGCCTGATCTCCCTAGCTTAACGTAAGTCTAGAACAAATAATACAGAACATAAAATACTTTCCTAGATCGTATAGAAATACAAATGTAAGAGTAGATCGTTTACCTTAGATTTGTATATCCCTTTCTTCTTCGTTGATCCAATGCTCCAGCACTGCCAGATCACAAGTAGCTAAACCCCGTTGAACATGTAATAGACCACGAGAAGTGAAAGCATATATCTCATATGATAGATCTAAGCTAATAGTTAAGGAGGAAAGCTCTAAACATCATCAAGGAGACAACATTTATGGAGAGCAATTATATTAACTGTATTGAAAAGTGGAGAAGTATAATAGAAAAGAGGATTACAACCATTGTCTTAACGCTGCAAGCTCCTTCCGACAAGCCATGCCAAACCTCCTAGAGATAAGCGGATGTTCCCCAAGCTATAATGTTATATATATTGGGCTTAGTTTCACCATCATAAGAGTACCATAGACTTCCTCCCTTTGGGATGGGAGTGAGCTAATTTTAAATAGGACTAAGTGGATAGGGTATGGATACGATAGGTTGAGATATGATAGGAGAGGCTTAAGGGATCTTTCCAAGGTGTTAGGAATCGAGTGCCATCTCTTCCAAGAGGTCAGGGATAGGGTCCCAAGTCAGCAAGCTTCGAGAAAGGGCTTGAAGGGCTATTTTTGTCTATTAACTGACATCGGTGCACCCTGCAATAGAGCAAGCTACGACATCGCATGTTGCATGAGTGCAACTTGAGACGACCTCTCAAAACCTGGTACAAATGGGTACAAATCCTTCCAGGTCAATCACTCAATCAAGGTAACTCCAGGGGTGTATACACTAAATTTCATGACGGAAAGATTTTAGGTGTAACAATCTTCATCATTTTTGTCATAAAAGCTAGGGAATCTAACCCAAGTGTATCAATACCTATAATATGCCTCTTCCTCTTCTATGGGAGTTACTGTTCCACTCAAATTCGACCCACAATGAGTCATTCCAAGTGTAATTCCCTTCCAACTCCCCCAAGAATGTTGGAATCCACCTTGGATTCGAAAAGGTGATAGTAGGATTCCATGTGGCATGGAGAATATTGGTTTGTGTGGATCCCACACCACCAATGTGCCTTCATGACCAAGTGCCACCTTATTTTCCTATTATAAATATTTATTTAGCCCCTTTTAATATATTTTGTCAAGATAATGACCATTTTGGGTTTTATAGCTCCCTTATTCCAAATCGAAATGTTTCCACTCCAACCTAGGGAACTAGTAGATTGGTGGAATTTTCCCTTTTAGTGATTTATTTGGATGGGTGAATTACACATGGGAAGAATGTAAGCACTTAATGGAAGTTAGATTTGCTGAAAAAACTGATAATTTACATGCAAAGTACAATTGACAGACTGATCCTATAGATCATATAGAATCTTGCTTGAAAGCATGGAGGCATATACCAAAGATAAAGTGGATCCATATGTTTGTGCACAGATTGGATCCAATAGAAAAGAACTAGTATATAGAAACATAAATTCGACATGGTACAACAGATTGGCACATGATGATAAAGAGCTTTAAGCTAACTTTCAATTTTGAGGATGACTGTCCGAGCCTTAATGAGGCTTTGTAGATCATTAAAAAGAATATATTTGATGATGTCCCATTTCCTTTGTATAGTGAACCAGATTGGGAGATACAATCGGAACATGCCCTTGAATGTTATAATTTTAGACTAGATGAAGATGAAAATAAAGACCCTCACATTGTGAATATACCAAAATTTGAAGGAAAAAACAATGTATAGGGACCTGACTTGGAAATTCCATATATGAGTAACCCCATTAATACTAAAAATTTCAATATTAGCACGGATGAAGAACCAAATTCCACCTCTATTGGATATTACTGTGATGAAGAAACAATGGGATAGATTGCAAACCTATTGCGTGAATATAAGGACTTGTTTCCTACCAAGTTTTATGAAATGAAAGGAATTTTAAGTGACTTGGGAGTTATGAAAATACCTCTCAATCATGATGAGAAGCCTATCAAACAAAGACATTACAGATTGAACACCATATGTAAAGAGATAGTGAAAGAAAAATTGATAAAATGTTGGATGCAATGATCATTGAACCAGTTTTATGAAATGAAAAGCATTTTAGGTGATTTGGGAGTTATGAAAATACCTCTCAATCATGATGTGAAGCCTATCAAACAAAGACCTTAAAAATTGAACCCCAGATATAAAGAAAGAGTGAAAACATAAATTGATCAAATGTTGGAGGAAGGTATCATTGAACCAGTACAAGAGTCAGAATGGATAAGTCCCATGGTGATTCAAGACAAGAAAGCTAAAGGAGAAATTAGAATTTGTGTGGATCTTATAAAATTGAATGATGCATTTGTGCATGAACCATTTCCTACTCCATTCACATATGAAGTACTAGATAATCTAGGTGGATAGGAGGCATACTCTTTCACTGATGGATTTTCTAGCTACCATTAGATCAGAATTGTTACGGAAGATAGACACATCAAGCACAATTTCTTATTGTTGGAATATTTTATATTCCTTGGAAGGTAATAATGCTTTTGTATTATGTCGAAAGATATCCACAATCTTATGTAAAAGAGTAATACATTATATCTCATATTCATTATGGTAAAATATACTCCTGATATTCATTATTATATAAAGAGAAGTTATTATGGAGAATTATATTATCCCACATGTAATATGTGAGAGTAATTCCTCCTCATATGTTAGTATATAATAGAGTCAAGGGAGTCATGTCACTCATCATGATCTTTAATTATTCACACAAGTATTTCTATATTGTATTGGGTTATTGGCATTACTCTCTTGTAAGATTGAGGGAGATATTCTGGAGATAATAGAAGACTACCTTCCTGTGGACGTAGCCCAATTGGGTGTACCACATATATTTGGTGTACTCTTTTCTCTTGTTCTCTTTTTTGTACTTATTGTTGATATATTATTGTTTTGCATATTTAGGTAAGCTAGTTTAGCTAGATCAATATATTTGACATGGTATCAGAGCTTGTTGCTATGATCTAGCACCTTCTATTGCTTTCAAAACAATAATTTATCATTTGGGAATTGTTTATTTCTTGTATATTTTCTTTCTATCTGGTAGCCATTAGTCTTCTCTTCAGATTTGGGCATGTTTCTGCAGTGTTTTACTTCTAACCCTAACCTTGTTGTGTAGTTTTTTGCAGAAAATTTTCAAGGGTTTCTTGAATTTTTTTGTAGATCTATATGGTTTTTGGCCTCTCCTCAAGGAGATCTATCTTCTAGTTATTAGATCGGCAGTTTTTATCCAAGTATGGTAGACTTTGTGTAGGTTTCCGTCTTTGGCAGATTCGACACTTTTTTCAGCCTCAAACTTGACATTCGTGACTTTTCCTTTGTAGAACCCGCAGTTAATTGCGACTGTGCCTACTGTGAACCCGTGAATATACTGCAGAACCGCGTATGATATGTCATACTTGCAATTGTTCTCACTGCTAACTCATGTTTACTTCAGTCTACTCCCTACCCTCCTGTGCAGAGACCCACGAATGCTTCAACATAGCCACGAATTTAATGCATAGACACCCACAAGCACCCCAATTAGAACTGCGACATTCGCCTTTACAGACCCGCGAACCCGCGGCTGAGTCTACTGTAAACCTGCGAGTAACCGCGACCTTTTCCGTGTAGAACCCACATTTTTTCTGTAATATTCGCGAGTCCACTGTGGCAAGACCGCGAGTGACTTTTCTTGGCATTTTTCAAGAGGGATGTAAGTAAAAGTTTATTTTCCTTTATTGTTTTTTACTGTGTTTTTGCATATTAGTAAGGTAAAGTATATCGGTTTTCTTTTATTCACTTTTTTCTCTTGTCATTTATAGCATTTGGGTTTTATTTTTTCTACCATTATGACTTCATAAGTAGCTTTTGTTCTTGAACTTGTTGGTCCTAACTATCTTGCATGGAAGAGAAAAATGATTGATGTTCTTAGGAGTAAGAATCTATGGAGGATTGTTATTGGTGAACACACACAACATGTTGATGCTTAAGATTTGGCTATATGGGAAGATAAATGTGATCAAGCAAGAGGGCTCATTGGTCAAACAGTTTCAGATAGTCTTCAGGTAAGTATAGAGGAAAAAGACAGCCCAGTTGAGGTATGGAAAATTCTTGCTTCTTTATTTGATAAATCTGGTGATGTTTCTGCTTATTACCTTGAAAATGAGATTTTTGAGCTAGATCCTACTAACTTTGACAGAGTAGAATTATATCTTGCTGAAGTGAAAACCTTAAATGAAAAAATAAATAATTGTGGTAAAGATTACAAGAAAACAGACATTGCTCTTATAATTCTTGTAGAACAAAAATTGCCATCTTGTTTTGATATGTTCATTCAAACTAGGAATAGAGCTCTTGAATTGTCTTCAAATACCACAAAACCTAATTTTGATGTATTTTGTAAAGGGTTGATAAATGAGCAAGAAAGGTTAATTGTTTCAGGACAACTCTCACCTAATAAATCTCTAATGGCACATAATAAGAATCCTAAGAGAAGTTTTAATAGTGTTAAAGGTTCTAATTCGCACACTTCAAATCCTACTAATAACTCTGGTAATGCTTCTAATGCACCTCATAACAATAGTAAGATGAAGAAAGTGTATCCTCCTTGTAAACATTGTAGTAAAACTAACCATCCTGAAAAGAATTGCTTTAAATTGAAACGTTTAAAAGCTAAAGCTAAAAAGAATGGTTCTAATGAATCACAAGTAGCTTTGTGTGGTTTTGTTGTTTCTTCTAGTAATTCTTCTTCTAATGTGGAATGGATCATGGATTCTGGTGCTTTTAAACATATGACTGGTAATGCTTCTTTATTCACATCTTATGACAATACTAAAAATGCATCTCAGAAAGTATCTATAGGTGATGGTAAACAACTTTCCGTAATTGGTTCTAGTAATGTTAATGTTGCTAATGGTCAATTGGAAGATGTTTTTCATGTTGAAAATATGCCCATCAACTTACTTTCTATTTATCGTGCAAGTAAAAAAGGATATAAATTGAATCTTGTCCTAATAAATATGTTCTTAAAGATATCAATCAAAATTTCAAAGTTGTTTCTTCTGGTCCTGTTGATCATACTGCTGGGTTATATAAATTTGCTGGCTTTAATTAAACTAAAAGACAACCTTTTTATTCCTATGTTGCTCATGTTGATGAACTAAGTAAATTATGACATGAAATATTAGGTCATTTGAATTATGGTAAAATGAAAATGTTAACTAAAATGGTACTTGGCTTGCCTAATATTTCGTCTACTAACGGTGTTTGTGAAGGTTGTGTTCTTGGTAAACATCATAGAGAAATGTTTGATAAAGGTAAAGCTTGGCATGATAAAGAACATTTGCAATTAATTCATAGTGACATTTGTGGTCCTCTTGAAGTTCCTTTTATATCACATGCAGTCTATTTTCTTACCTTTATTGATGACTTTAGTAGAAAATCATGGGTTTATTTTTTGAAACATAAAAGTGACACTTTTTCTAAATTTCAAGTATTCAAATCCTTGGTTGAAAATGATTGTAGTAAAAAGATTAAGACTGATAATGGGGGGGAATTCATTTATAAAGAATTTGAAGTATTTTGATATAAACATGGAATTCAACATCAAAAGACTATTCCTTACACACCTCAACAAAATGGTGTTGTTGAAAGGAAAAACATAACTTTAGTTGAAATGGCTAGATGGATGCTTTATTATAAAGGATTACATAAGAAATTTTGGGCCGAAGCCATAAGTTGTGCTAACTTTATTTTAAATAGAGTTCCTACTGTTACAACGTATTTTTCCAACCTGTGAGAATTTATAATCTTTGGTTTCCATTACCTACTTATAGACTCAAAACCAAACTTGTGGTTCCCATTGAACCCCTTTTTTCCCTATTTTTCCTCCTGTACGTGAGCTACTTCACTACACCTCGCATATATGCATGCTGCTCCACTATAGCCATTGTACATCAATGTTTTGGTAAATATTAGTAAAAACTCTATTTTTCACTTCCAAAAAGCAGCCATTGTGACCTCTAGCCCTCCATGCATCTCGAAACGACTCGATTTGACCTTTCACCTACCTTTTGGAGGGTTATATATTGGGCTCTTATGGTGCATGGAGGGCCAAAGGTCACAATGGACGCTTTTTGGAAGTGGAAAATAGAGTTTTTACTATTATTTACCAAAAAGTTGATGTACGTTGGCTATAGTGGAGCAGCATGCGTATACGCAAGGTGTAGTGAAGTAACTCATGTACAGGAGGAAAAATAGGGAAAAATAGGGTTCAATGGGAACCACAAGTTTGGTTTTGAGTCTATAAGTAGGTAAGGGAAAATAAAGAGTATAAATGGTCATAGGGTGGAAAAATACGTTGTAACACCTACAAAATTTGTTAAGCATGTTACCCCTAAAGAAAAATGGAATGGAAGAACACCAGATATTACTAACTTTAAAGTGTTCGGTCGTGAAAGTTGAGCTCATATTCCTGATGATAAACAAAAAAAGTTAGAACCCAAGTCTCACGAGTATATATTCATTGGTTATTTTGAGGATTCTAAGGCTTATAGGTTGTTTGATCCTTCTAATCAAAGTGTCATCATTAGAAGAGATGTTCAATTAATTGATGTCTCTCCACCACCTAAGTCTGACGAACCTCATGTTACTCTGAATATTCCCTTATCACATGTTACTCCTATCTCGATTACCCCTTCCAGTTCTGTGACTGATATTAGTTCACCTTATTCTTCTTCTTCAAGTATTCCACCTGAATGTCTCGAAGCTCTTGAAGTGACTTATGTCCCTTCTAACCTTCCTGTTTGGGCTCGGAAAATTCTTGAATCTACAGGAAGTGATATCAGAATCCCTTCCGATAGTCGTAGAACTAGATCTAACTTTGCTCTTATGACCAAAGTTTTGGCCACAGATGATCCTACTACTTATGCTCAAGCTAAGGGTAAACCTCATTGGGAGCAAGCTATGTCTATTGAGTATGATTCTATTATGAAGAACAAGACTTGGTGTCTTGTTCCTCTTCCTTCATGAAAGAATTTAGTTGGTTTTAAATGGGTTTATAAAACTAAATTTACTGTAGAAGGACAAGTTGAAAAGTAGAAAGATAGATTAGTTGCAAAAGGTTTTAATCAACTTGAAGGTATAGATTATAATGAAAATTTTGCTCCTGTTGCTAAAATGAATACAATAAGAACCATTTTATCTATTTCTGCATCTTATAAATGGGAAATACACCAAATGGATGTTAAAAGTGCCTTTTTAAATGGTGATCTTAATGAAAACATTTATATGCAACAACCTCCTTGTTTTATTAATGTTGAATCAAGTTTAGTATGTAAATTACACAAGTCTTTATATGGTCTTAAACAAGCACCTAGGGCTTGGTATGATAAAATTGATGCATATTTCTTGAATAATGGTTTTAAGCGTTGTATATCTGATCCTAACCTGTATGTTAATCATGTTGATTATAATATCATTGTTATTGTTTTATATGTGGATGATCTTATTATCACTAGAAGCCAACTTGTTCTCATTGAAAGTATGAAAAGTGACCTTCAAAAGTAGTTTGAAATGACTGATCTCGGTATATTGCACTATTTCTTAGGTTTTCAAATTTGGCCTCTGGAAGATGGTATTTTTCTCTCTTAACCGAAGTATGCTACATATTTATTGGCTCATTTCCACATGAGTGATTGTAAACCTGCTCCTATGCCTTTTTAGTCCGGTGTAAAGTTATCTGTTGAGTGTATACTCTTCTTGTTGATGCTACTCTTTATCCTCAGCTAGTTGGCAGTTTGATATATTTAACTCACAAAAAACCATATCTCTCTTTTGTTGTCAGTATGGTTTCAGGGTTCATGCAGCAACCTCATGAAATTCATTGGCAAGAAGCAATGAGAATTTTGAGATATTTACAGGGGACATTGTACTATGGTGTTTTTATTCGAGCTGTACTACAGTTTCAGTTTTAGGTTATACAGATTCTGACTAGGAAGGTGATAGTTCTAATCGATGGTCAACTACTGGTTATATATTTCAACTTGGTTCAGGTCCGATTTCTTGGTCCAACAAAAAGATGAAGACTCTTTCTTTATATTCATGTGAAGCATAGTATAGAGCAGCCAAAGAAGCCACAAAAGAAGCAATTTGGTTATGACATGTTCTCACTAATCTTGGTCTAGTTCTGAAATTGTCCACTCTGTTGAAGTGTGACAATCAGGGTGCAATTCAGCTTGCTTATAATTCGGTATATCAATCCAATTAAAAGAATCTTGACTTTGATGCTCATTACATTCAAGGTCTCATTGCAGATGGTGTTCTTTCTATTGAGTATTGTCCTACAGAGCAGGAGGAAGCCGATATCTTCACCAAATTCTTAACATCAACGAAGTATGTGCATCTCCGTTCCTTACTTGGGATGAGGGAAGTTGTCATCAAGGGGGAGCAGTAATGACTCCTTGTAACAAATATAAAATAATATATTAATTATAATTTTTTAATTACTAAGTGAAAGGGTGTAACCCTTCACTATGCACACTCAAGCCTATAAAGGAGAGCATCATTGTAAAATATTATCTTCATCTATAATTCATACTTTTATCAATATTTATTTATATCATTGAAGATGGAGCATATTCCTCCTTAGTTTCTGGATACAGATTCTCTTTACACTTGGATATGGTGTAACATTGGTATCAGAGCAAGTTCTGATCTGGCCTTTGGCCATCACCTCAAAGTTTTTTTGATTTAAAAGATCATTTTGATCAAAATTGGATTTTGGCCATTTAAAAATCAGATTTTCTGAAAGGCCCTCTTTACCATACATATGCGCATTTTTCACCTCTACACAACCACCGCCCAGTTCTCACCCATTGGTGCTCACCTTGTGTCCTTCCCTCCAGTCAACCCTCGCACCCTCAACTCCTCTCCACCATTTCGATGCCTCCTCTCCATGCCATCACTTCCCTCCCTCATCACCTTTCCTTCTCTTTGTGCCAGCTCTCCTCCCTCCTCCCTTTTCACCACAATCCCACGAGCTCACCACTTCTCAGTGCTTGGCTCGCCTCACCTATCGTCCCTCATCGCTCCCCACACTCGCATGACCTCCCACATGTTGTCTCCAACCCTCCCACAAAAAATTCGTGCGCACTTCACGTCCCTGCTGCATCAACCACACCGCACCCATCCCCTTCCTCTTCACCTGTTTTCCCACCTCCAAATCTCCATGCACACCTGCGCGCTCCACCTTCCCGGGCACCCCATAATCCACCTCTATAATATCCTTGGGAATATTCAACCAATATATTAACTCAACTTCAAAACATTTATGAACTTCACTAGTTAAATTTCTGACACTTTCTCCGAACAGAGTAGGGAGTAGGTGATGGGTACTGAGGTAAGGAATGAGGATGGTGGGATGAATATTCAATTCTGGAAAATGTATGGAGTTAGGTGCAGTAGCAAGTCAAAGTGGTCAGATCAGAGATGTCCTATGCACCATGTACCAGTACCTTTCACATTTCAACAATAGAGCTAGTCTATTGCCTACTTCGAGGCTTCCTGGGTAGCTAGCATATGCATACTAGACAAGTTAGGGTCTTGGGAGGTAATGACAGAGGTAATATCAGTCAAATGTATTCTGGTTATGTTCAGAAAATTATTTTAGCATATTTGGGAGAGTTTAGGAAGAATTGGGGGTTTGGGCTCTCCCGGGATTACTGAGCTAGTATTTTTCTAATCTTTCCAGACAGGGTCTAAATGCTTCCAAATTCTTATTTTAAGGACTGATATGGATAATATATCAAATGATTAACCTACTTCAATAGACGGGAAGTCAAATGGATGCTCTAAGTGCATTCTACAGTAAATTCAGTAAAACTAGTCTAGAAAATCCTTCCAATGAGCTAGTATTGGATTTTAACTAAATTAATGAATTCCATTAAATAATTACTCCATTCTGAATTGTTATGAAGCTATGATATATTGATAATAACAGTGACACATATAATTTAACATAACCAAACCATTCTTTTATTATAGTGGCTTTCTTCTCAAAACAAATTTCCTTATAGGCTAGAAATTGTAGTACATTGATGGAGAATATGAAGAGAGAGGGATATTTGTTATAGTAGCTCTGTTCTGATTTTCTGATCAGGCTCTCTTCATATCAGAGGACTGATTTGGCTGCAACTACTGCTATAGAACTTCACTGGTGTGCCCTCCTTCAACTAGTTGTCTCCACCAGTGGAAACACCTCTAGATTTGGCTGCAAGCTGGAGCAATGAGAGAGGGATGTAAGATCAGGTCTGAAGTCGAACTAAGGACATGCAATCCTCTAATATCTGCTGATAATAAATTCTGGAGCTCACTGGAAGTCCTGGGCACTCTCCTCCTTAACTATCTTCTTCTGCTGGTAAACCTTCTCCAAAACTAGCTAGAATTTCACTGTATGAGAGACCTTCTCCTCCAATAGACTGGAGATCTTCAATGAAAGATGGAATTGACTGATAATGGCTATAGCAACTTGATATGGAACTACATAATAGTTACTGGAAAATCACATGGCCTTGGGGCACATCTCCCAAGCATAACTTGTTGAGGCACAACACTCAACTAGAGGGCTCAGAGCTCTCATTCACTAATTCTAATAATGATAAAAAGTTGTCAAATGGAGTTGGTTGGATTCTTTTATAAACTTCATGATGACCTGCTGAGAAAGTTCTTGGCTTGGTGACCTGTGAGAGTAGTTTACCCACTTTCCCATCCTACTCCAAATCCATGAGGGTGCATTTCTTGAGGAGAATAACAACTCTTGGCTTTGAAAACTTTCTTTCCTTTGCCTCCCTTCACTGAATTTGGCAAGTGCTCTTTAGGAAGCTTTTTCTGGTTGTTTCTATTTTCTTTCTGAAAGCTTTTCTTAATCTTTCCACTTTCTTTACTTTCCTCTTTTCTGCTTTTGCCATTTTTTCTGTTTGCTTTTGTCAGTTTCCATTTTGTTTTCCTTGTCTTCTTTCCTCCATTAGATTCATTGCCTTTCTTGAGATTTGCCACTAAGGAAAAATTGATCCTCTTGACACCAATTCGAATTTACTAAGAACATCATCACCACTTGCTAATATTTATAGCAACATTTATTATTAAAGTATTGCAATTTTTAGAATTAATTCAGACTTCAAAATTTAATTAATTAATTCAGAATTAATTAACCACTATAGTAATTGCCTCAAAATTTCCCCATTAATTAAATTCTCATTTAATTAATCACTTAGACTTAGTCATGGGGTTAATAACTACATGGGGGCCCACCTTGTCCATTTAATTCCCAAATAGAACCTTAGACATCTTCCATAAGGTAGTTTCCATACTTGCTCATTAATTAAATAATTATTGCCTAGGTGACTTAGGCCAAAATTACCCCATGGACCATAGCAAAATTTGGGGACATGACAACCTCCCCCGCCTCTTCTATGTTTCTCTTGCACCCTCGCCAGGCCAACGCCCCTGCCTCCTCCCCTTTTCCACTCCACCCCCACCAACTCCATGCCGCCTCCACATTCACCTGCTACCATCACCACCATCTTCTCTATTAGTCGGAATTCCACCTGCGCTACCCTTCAGCACCTGCATGCTAATTCTCCAGCACTCCAACCCACATCTCCTCACCTTCATTACACCCTATCTAACCCATTCATCCTTCAACCCTGCGCTCTTCTCCCCAACACTTCTGCATGCATCTCCACAAACCCTCTTGTCGCTCAACGCCCATTTCACTTATTTTACTATCATTCAAAAAAAATTTAATAATAATATTTATTAAATATTTTAAGTTTCTATGGTTTTCAGTTTTAAGGTGGGTTTTCCGGATTCCACGGTCTCATTTTTGTTGTCGACGTTTCGAATCCCAAGCTGGATTCATCATCAGGACTATGGGTAGATAAGTTGCTAGTCAGGCGATAAATAGATAAGGATGTGCAAACCTTTCCCCTTCCAACTAAACCCTTCATCTTCATCTTCCAATGAATCTTCACAAAGTCCAAAAACTCTTTCAAAATTAAATTAAACAAGAAACCCTAAATGTAGATTATTACTAGTGCAAATGATAATATAATTATACTAGTTCAAAGTAATAATCTTAAGAGAAATAATGCTAATAATGTTGATCAAGAAACCTTAGTTCATGATTATTGTTAATAATTATAATAATAGGGTTACTCAAAATGATAGGGTTAATCAAGAGTATTAAAAATAAAGTACTATAAAATAAAGGAAAACTTTAGAACTTTCTTGAGCAGTTATAAGTTGCATTATAAGGGTAATTATAATAAGAATACCCTTGTAAAATACTTATTAGTCAAAAGATTTACTGAAATGATTATTAATAAGTATTATTCATAAGTACAATAATAATTTTAAAAGTGATTATTACTACTAATTATTATAATAATAGGGGTATTCAAAATTAATCAAAAGTGCTATAAAAAGGAAATCCTTAGAAGTTTGCATTTAAAAGTTGCAAAAACTTTAAATCATTATAATAATTAAAAAGAGAATAATCCTTCAAAATGTAAGATACTTATTAGTTAAAATATTTAATAATATGATTATTATGTCCCCGAAGGGGATCATATATAGATCGTTAAGGTAGCATTAATTTGTCCGTACAATACAATTTTTGTTAAAAGTATAGTTAAAACATTTGTTTTTTAATTTATTTAATTAAAAGTATTTTCAAAATTGTATTTATCTTGCATTTCATTGGGTTGGACAGCATGACGTTTGCCTTGATTTTCCCTTCCCAAGAGGGGGCGGCGTGCAGACGTCATGAATGCCAAACTTGCTGATGTGCTTTAAATGCTAACCAACCCAAGTATTTAAATGCTAATCAGCCACTGTGCACAACTCCAAAGGCATTAGTTCTTTGAAGCTTTTTTATAATATGAGTTTTCAATTTTATCCAAAGTTTTATTGCTAAATCACTTTTCATTTTTAGTTGATCTCCATACAAATTCTGACCATTACTGGCCTGACAAGCTTCTAGTCTTGACCCTTATGAAATCCTTTCTTCATCTCGTTGCAAGTTCTGACCATTACTGACCCTGAAAAATTGCTCGTCCTGACATTGATGGAAGCCTTTGTTTGCTCGTCCTGACATTGATGGAAGCCTTTGTTGCAGTAGATGCATTGCATGCAAGGAGCGTGGCAAGCTTCGTTGATTTCATGATCTGACAGACCCTGAGACCTCTGCTATATTGTCTAACGACGTGGGAAGCTGCATGTATCTCCATGCAGTAATTGTTCTTGTTCCTGAGTTTTTATCGAAGGGTTTGTAGATGTTACGCGAAGAGAGCAGTGCTAGAAGCTCGGATGGACAATTATGATAGAAATGTTGTACATAGAGCACGAGCTAAAATGTTAAAGTCGACCAATATTTCAATTGGAGAGACTATTTGAAGCATTTCGCTTATCCTGAACTGCACATACTTGATAATACTCCAAATTACAGGTATGTTCTCGATCCAACATTTGATTTATTAGATTAAATTTCAATAAACCGGGCACTTATGATAATCAACTATATGTTTGTAGAGAGGTTGCAGGAGAATACTTCAACGAAACCAGGAAATTGGCTCTGAGATTGATGGGAGCAATATCTGAAAGCTTGGGCCTAAAGTCAAATTACATACAAATGGTCTTCAAAGATGGTATTCAAATCAGTGTGCTAAACTTGTATCCACAATGTCCAAAGCCAGACCAAACCATGGGCATGGCACCCCATTCTGATCATGGAGGTCTCACTATTTTATTGCAAAACGACGTGGGGGGTCTGCAAGTTCAGCATGAGGGGCGTTGGATGGCCGTTGAGCCCTCTGCCAACACCTTCGTTGTGAACATTGGTGACCATTTTGAGGTGAGAATCACCATTTGTCCCTTTGAATATTTGTGCAATGGTACAGATCTCTGATTTTTAATTTCAGTAGCTTGTTTTTTTATTGACAGATTGTGAGCAATGGAATATATAAAAGTGTGGAGTACAGAGCAGTGGTAAACATTGAGAGAACGAGAATTTCAATTGCAGCACCAAATGGACCTGCTATGGATGCTCCAATATTTCCTGCTCCTACTTTGGTTTTCTCAGTTCTCAGCATGTTGATACATATGTACTATTCATAAATATTTTTTTCTTTCTGACAGTATTTCTACTTCAATAGATTTTCTGTATCTAACAATGCAATGTGCTTTTTCCAGTGGGGTTATGGTAGCTCTGGGATTGGACCTGGCTCAATAGGGGGTCACTCTTCACACATGGACTACAGATATAGACCTTACTAATTGAGCGGCATGACCTATATGCTAACTTAATCCATTTAAAATGACAATCGTGTGCTACTTTTAGCATATTTAAAAGTCGATCTTTTTTCCTTGAATACTTAATGATCCATGGTACTTTAGTGGGGATTCTAAGCGATGGGAAAATATTTGTTTCATCTTACTTTTGTATATTAACCTGTAAAATTTATGTTTAATATGAATATGAGCATCAAGCATCAGTGCAACTCATTTTTTATATTTGATTTGAAATCATTATCATGTTAATCTTAAAATTAGCTTGCATGCCATTTTTGGGGTTTGTTTTAAATCATTATCATGTACCTCGATGGTTTATCAATGTTTTATCACCGTGTAGATTGATGAATTCTCTAGAACTGTGTGCACTAAGGATTTATTTCCTTATTTATGTTTTATCACCGTGTAGATTGATGAATTCTCTAGAACCGTGTGCACTAAGGCTTTATTTATTTGTTTAACAATCAAATAGATAGCTTTATGCCGTTAATGATTTTCTTTCCCAGACTACCATTTTATTCTTTGTACTCCTTTTTTGTGTTAAAGCTAGTGAATTCCTGATCCATTCCTTTGGGTAAAATGCTCTCAATCGTGAAAGATATTAAAAGATGAGAATTATTTAGCATGTAGTAATGTTTGTTGAATATCTGTGAATGGTTTTTTCCAATTCATACGCCATCGTTGTTGTTAATGCATGTCATATGGATGGATTAGAGTACTATAGGAGGGATGAGGGATTTCTTTGGTTAGATGATTGCATGCACTATTTTTTTGACAAACTTAGCAAGATATTCAAAATCACTCACTCATCCATTCCTTTAGGTAATAATGTTGCATATATGGAAGATTTAAAGTCGAGAATTATTTATTAGTTGGTTATGTTGGTTGAAAATTTGTGATTGGCTTATCTTCAATTCATACTTCGCCACCATTTTGAAATTGAAAACAATTTTGGGAAATATTATAAAAATAAAATACAAAGCAGTGGGTAAAGAAAGTTGTAATTTCTTGGAGTGTTAGCTGCTCTATGAACAATTATATAACCCTAGATATTGATAGCGATACAAGACTCCAAGCTTACATTGTCAATGTAATAGACTCTAAGGAACCTTATATATTGATAATGATACAAGCCTTCAAGGTTAAATTTGCCAATGTAAAAATTTGTCAATGTAATAGATTCTAAGGAACCTTATATATTGATAATGATACAAGCCTTCAAAGTTAAATTCACCAATGTAATAGACTATGAGAGTAGATGTAACAATTTCCTTTCTTTACAAAAGGTTCATTCTCAAAACTTTTTGCAAATAAAAGTACTATTACTAAAAAATATTTTTATTTTTCTTAATCCAAATAATTTGGTTATTTTATCAATAAATGAATGTTAATCTTATTTATAATGGAATAATGATATCTTTCACAAATAAGAAATGATGGCTTCTTTTCTTTATTTGTGATCCATTTCAATTATATTGATGAACTCAACCAAAACAATAGAATTCCCATATCGATCCATTTCTCAGTTGGAAGGTTGCCGGAAATAATACAGAACATTATTAGTATTATTCAATATGAAAGTTGGCCGTGACCTGGATAGAAATATTGCAATATGTGGTATTACAACTCACATGGTACACCATTCATAAAATAATGTCTTATAAATGCACCAACAATGATGGTTTATGAATTAACCTCCATCTTAACCTCCATCGATTGTCGAGAGATCCAAACAAATAGATCCTCCCTACAACTTTATGCAAATATAATAGGTGGCAATGTCGGGGACATTGCCACCATGTGGCTCTTGTTAATACGTATTAATTAACAAAGTAATAATCTTAAGAATAAAACTTAGTTAATGATTATTATTACTAATTCTCAAATAGTTAAAAATAGGGCTAATTAAATAAAGGAATCTTTGTTAGGACTTTGTTTAAACCATTATAATTATTAGTACAATTCACAAAAAGTGGTAGAGTCAGGGGAAGTGGTGCCAAAGGGACAACTGAGATAAAGCTTAGCGTGGTCTACATAATAACCACAAAGGTTTTTGGGTTTTGGGTACTATGGGGGTTGGCCCATAGTTATTGTAATATGTAAACTTTGGGCACAGCTATATATAAAGGTATTTTTGTATGAGGAAGGGTTAGACATTAACTAGAAAAGAGGGAAGTGGATATTCTTATTGTAATAGAAGAATAGTGATTAGAGAGAGAACATACTCTATAGTTGAGTGGGTAGAGATCTGATTGTAAAGAAGATTATGAAGCTATGTGCGTAGGATAAAATTGTTACCCTTCCAAGCTAATAAAAGAACAGTTTCTGTGGACATAGCTCCCGCCTAGGGGTGAACCACGTAAATCAATGTGTTTATGTGTATGAGTTTATGACGTTCTTTGTATACGCATTTATGGTGTGTTTATGTATTTTCTTTCATGTGTATGTTAATGGTAATTGTATGTTGAGTAAATGGAATACATGTGTATGAATTCTATGGAGTAACAATTAGAATGATGAATGCGTAGATAAATGGTGAATACAGAGAGATTCAACTTAGTTCTATATATTGTTTATTAGCTGCGAAGTGTGAATTCATTTTTTCATTCTATTATGTTAGTCGATGTTAAATAGGGATTTTATCGAGTTTGTTGACCACATCTGCACATCGCCATAGTTACAAAAGGTTGATTCTATAACCCCCATATTCACTTCAGGTGAGACTTCATCCTTTTTATAGGGTGATGCCGGAAGGGCCAGTGAACTTGGGTTTTGTTGTTGCTGCATTAACTTCACCGAATCCGAGTCTTCCCACAGACAACCAACTGGAAGAATAAAAAAATGGTCATGATGACCAAGTATATGTAAATATGTAAATTTTGATATTAATATAAAATATGCAATGGCTACAGAGGAATAAGGATGAAGAAGAGGTGGGGGGATATGTTTTGACAAGTGGGGAAGCGATAGTGGATTAAGGTTAAATGACTTTAGTGAGCTTAAGTTTATTTCCATAGCCTTAGCAATTTAAACCAAGTTATTAAACCATGAATAAGATCCATGCTTTAATTAAAGCATTATTTAATTATTTTAATAAGGGATTAAGATGTGAAAATTCATGTTCCATGTGGATTGGCCACATGGCAATCTAAAGTATGCTTCTAAAAGTAATATTTCAAGCTTGGGAGGGGTTTATTCTTCATTATTTCCATCCCATTCGAATTCCACTATCTTCATCCTTTCCATCACCTTGGAATTCCATAGTTTTGTTTTCGTGACAGAGGACTGGATATGCCATTGGAGAATTCAAAATTTACATGCCATTGACCCTGGTAGATTGGTGCATGAGAGGAACCTGGACTATAGCTTGTGCCCTGGAGTCCCAATTCGAATAATTCCTATCCATCCTATGCTAGAGTGCTAGAAGGGAACCAAAGGCTTCCTGGGGGACTATTAGCTTAGAGAAGGGGGCTTGTTCCTAGCATTGTATAGGTTGATGGGGAAGGATAATTGAGGATTGGGATAGGTTTGGAGGGGTTTTCTGTACCAATGGGTTGCATGATAATTTTAACTATGTAGAGTGGTACTGGGAAGATATTTCCCTTATGGATTGATAGCCCCAACTTGAGGGTGGATCTTCCAAAGAAATATATGGCTTAACAAAGCCTATGGATAGGAGGAACATTTTTCACCTACAACCGATTGAAGAATAATTGATTAAAAATATAAGTGTTTGTTTGAATATAAATGCCATGTAATTAAATATGTGTTTACATGTTGTTTAATTTACCGTTTTATGAATGTTTAAGTACATGGAATTGCTTGGCATGGAATGTGAGTTTTATGTTTGATATTGCTTGTAATATTTAATGAATGCATAAGATATTTGGGAGACCATACAATTTTTTAATTCCATTTTGTAATTGCATGAAATACATTGTGGAATATAGATATAACTAATAGAGTGGGTATCATATGTGTAAATTGGGTTTCCCATCACCTCAACAGTATAATTGGGGTTGTTTGGTACATTAAAACTTCAAGAAGCACAAGATAGGAGCATGGTGGAAAACACGTAAGTATATGGTAAAAAGAGATAATCATTTCCTTGGAATCCACAAGGATGCAAAATTTATTGAGATATACGATGAAGCTCATGAAGATGATGATGATATTGTTAGGATATTCCTATACTCCATCCTAGTCCCACCAGTATTTTGCTAATTTACATTTTCAGTCATGCATGCACTTTTAGGGTTTGCATGCATCATTAGGGTTTGCATGCATTTTCATGCATTCCAGTCATCAGTCCAGCACCTAGCCCTCATTTAGCCATCCCCCGAGAGCTTCTCACTGATCAGTTTTATCCCTCCAGTTGCTTAATGCGCCCTTCTTCCTTGATTTTAGGAAGCAACTCGCCTTTCTTCACCTACCAGTCTAGTTGTCTTCAGTTTATACTCAGTTACATTCAGTTACACTTAGTTACACTCAGTTACACTTAGTTACACTTAGTTACACCTACCAAACTTAGTTTGACTGATGGTTGAAAGTTACTTGAGCATTGATGACTCCACTGATGATGATGAAGACTTCCAGTTGTTCTTCGATGATACTAGTTGTGCTCCAATGACACTCTAGTGATCCTTTGATCACTCCATGAAGGCTAATTCGAATTGCCACCTTAGGCATTCGAATTCCTCATGCATTGTACTATTTATTTGTCCATATTGTGATTAATTAATTAGTGTGTGTGTGAAGTATTTTTGCTTCTATCCAAGTTCTACTGTATTATTATTCTGTTGCTCATTATACTGCATTGACCACTCTTCTTCTATTTTCTTGCTTAATCAATTACTTTCTTGTGAGGTATAAATCACCTATTAGATCTGTTGTGAGGATTTTCACATGGTATCAGAGCATGTTGAGAGTATTGTTTATCTCCATTCCTGAGATTTTTTTGCAGGTTATTATCAAGATTTCGAGTGCGGCAGTTTCTGCATTTTTGCAGCAGTAGCAGTTGCAGATATTCTCTATTGTTTTTGCAGGTCTTCTACAGCTTCAATGTATTCTGAAGAAATCCCTCCTCTTTCTCCATTCAACTATGATCTTCTTTCTCTATTCAACTATAATGAATGGAAACCGAATATGATATCACATTTGAAGAGAAATGGTCTCTTTGATTATTGTTTTGAAAGAGAGTTCGAATCCTCTGAAGAGAAGATTGACTGGTTGAATGATGGTGACAAAGCTTGTGCAACCATATTGTATGCTATTCCTCTATACATGACACACCAATTCATTGATATTGAAACTCCAAAAGAGCTATGGGCTCACCTGGATGTAAGTTTTGGCAGACATAATGAAGGAATTGGTCCAAACCTTTCCGAGAGCAAGCAAAGTGATGCATTCGCTCCCCTTGATGGTCTCTCAGATCATGCACCAATATCATATCATATTGAAGTTGTTGATAAAGAACTTGCAGATTCTCCACTCATGCTCCAACTTTCTTCTCTTTCTGTGCTAGCTCACACTCTAAATATTGCAGAAGGTCCTAAATCTTCTCTTGCACCAGAGTCTGTTGGTTTTCATCATGATCACATGATTATTTCGGAAGTAAAATCAGCTATTGGAGGTAATGCATTCGCTCCTCTCAAGCAATCATCTCTTATTTACTACTATATGATCATTAGCACATGCTTTTATAAGGTTATTGAAGAATATGGCCATTGCCACCTGCTTGAGATAATTTCTCATGCATCCATTGGTTTTGATCTCACCTCTAATGGTTCAAAGGAGATCTCAAGAAACCATTGCCATTCGCTTGGGATAATTTCTCATGCATATGATAGTTTTGATCTCACCCCTGCTGGTTCAAAGGAGATCTCAAGAAACTATTCTTCAAGTCTTAAATCTGATTTGGATTTCAAGCAATTATTATTTGATGGTTCTTTTTGGCATAATCTCATCCATGATGGTTCGAAGGAGAAGACAAAAGACTATCTGGATATTCATGATTTTGATCCTACCTTAGCTGATTCAAATCACAGGTTCAAGGATCATCCTCATACTTTTGGATTTGTTCTCATCACATTTGATCTGAAGAGTAAGTACAAGCACATGTTTTTTGACCATGATCCACTTCTTCCCAAGAAGAAGATACCTCCAGACATATGACCAAGCATCACACTTGCTTGAGTTTGGAGCATTTATTTTTTGTGTGTGCCTTACAGTCTGTTTTTTGAGGAGGGGGTATGTTTCCCATGAAAATCTCGCACTTCTTTGGTTTATTGACTGTTATTATTCATTTTATTGGGTGACCTTTGGTCTTAGTTACCAGGGCCCAAGATGGATTAAGGGGGGGTGTTAGGATATTCCTATACTCCATCCTAGTCCCACCAGTATTTTGATCTTTTACATTTCCAGTCATGCATGCACTTTTAGGGTTTGCATGCATTCTAGTCATCAGTCCAGCACCTAAACCTCAGTTAGCCATCCCCCGAGAGCTTCTCACTGATAAGTTTTAGCCCTCCAGTTGCTTAATGTGCCCTTATTCCTTGATTTTAGGAAGCAACTCGCCCTTCTTCACCTACCAATCCAGTTGTCTTCATTTTATACTCAGTTACATTCAGTTACATTTAGTTACACTCAGTTACACCTACCAGACTCAATTTGACTGATGGTTGAAAGTTACTTGAGCATTGATGAATCCACTGATGATGATGAAGACTTCCAGTTGTGCTCCGATGACACTCTAGTGATCCTTTGATCACTCCATGAAGGCTAATTCGAATTGCCACCTTAGGCATTCAAATTCCTCATGCATTGTACTATTTATTTGTCCATATTGTGATTAATTAATTAGTGTGTGTGAAGTATTTTTGCTTCTATCTGATTTCTACTGTATTATTATTATGTTGCTTATTATACTACATTGACCACTCTTCTTCTATTTTCTTGCTTAATCAATTACTTTCTTGTGAGGTATACATCATCTCTTAGATCTGATATGAGGATTTTCACAGATATAAAAATAATGATCCAAATTCTAATGGAAGGAACATGAGAGGTTAATCTAATATCATAATTTAAATATGGTGGATAAGGAGATGTTGAAATACAACCTAAAGTAAGTATCCATTCTCGTCCCAAGGAGGTGGTACCTTAACAAAATTCACCCCCCATAATGTAGGACATGGGTTTTACACTAGAATAGGGTCTAAGGAAAGATGGCCAAGGAAACACTTAGCCCATTGAGTTTGAGAAAATACCACACTAGTTGGGATTAAGGGTTGTGATCTGAATTCTTAAAGGATATTTTTAACCATTAAAATTTAATGTGAAATTTGAATACTTAACTTCATAAAAAAGATTTTAAAAAGATAATTTTAAGTGCTTAATCAAACCACATAAGAAAATAAGCAAGTATGCAAACCATAAAATTGTAGATAACAGATGATAACGGAGTTCACCCCTCCTAGGATATGTCTATGGGCCACTTCCAATGATAAGGCCGATATTATTAAGTCTTCAAAAGAGTACATACATGAGTTTTGGAAAAAATTATGAGTTTTGTCAGTTAAACACAGAAATAGACTACACCACTGCGTTCCTCTCGAAATTCTGAGAAAAATGAGTATAAAGTTGACCTATCTTTCCTGAGACCTCCTCTAGCATGCACTTCAAGAAAATATTTTTGTCATTCCTATACGGACGGATGGACTGTACCTTTTCTGTACCCTGAACCATCTCAGGATCTGTGCATAAGTTGGGTGCCGAAATGTGTTTTTCGTGGCTTGAAATGGGGGTTTATATGGTGGTTTTGGGCCACGAAATTGTGCTCACACACCCCTTTCTTGGGCTTACCCATCCAAAAAACTTTTGAATATATTGTACCAATCCTTATCAAAGGACTGGACCCTAGCCCATTGGTACAAGCTGGAATGGGGGAGCCGAAGTACCGAGGTCAAACCCGCAGGCCTCTCTCCTCCCCTTTTAACATGGAACGATATATATTATATAGTGGATATGTGTTTTGTTTGTTGGATATAGTTGTGTTGTGGCTTGTTTATTGGACCACCTGTTTAATGAGTTGGCGTATGTTTTGGCATATGGTTTTTGACCCTTGGTTCCTTCGGTTCTGTGGTATGATATGGATTTGTTTGTTTCTATGAGAGGTGTTGAACACATTACAATTGGGACTGAGCACTAGGCCCTCGAACCATCCCTTTTTCTGTTAGGAACCCATGTCAACCCTTCTATTTACTTTGTTAGTATATTGTTGTTGGACGCATATGCTTTGTAAGTCATCCTGTAGTATTTGTTGATCCATAGTTTGTATTATTGTTGTTGGACGCATATGCTTTGAAAGTCGTCACGTAGTAATTGTTGGTCCATAGTTTGTATTGGCCCATGGTTTGTATTGACACATGGTATTGACCCATGGTATTGGTTCCTAGACTTAGTATATAAGTTTGTGTTGAGACCAATAAAGGTACCGTGAAGTTATTTGTATTGAGCTTGCTCAAAGGAGGTTTCCCCCTCGAAGTGACCTGTGATCAATAAAAGCGATTCTGAGTTCTATTATTTCTGTTATCTCGTGTATTTTCATTAATTAATTGTTGCAGGTTCTTCACATCTGGTATCAGAGCACCTTCTTGGGCTCGTTGGGTGGAATTTCTACCAATTTTTTTTTTCGCATCTGTTGCAATTTCGGATCTAGGAATAATCTCCATCCGCTTAACTATGGGAAGTACTTGGGCATAATCCCTAAAACTCATTGTGAGGAGTACCACAGGAACCCCAAAGTAACTAGCCCATTGAGAGGACCTACCAGCGAAAAGGGAAACGACCCGTATCTAATTGACTAGTTTCCACCTATGAGGTAAACCAAGAGCTGTTGTTTGTGGCAAAGCGGTTATCAGTTTTACCTGAGCCGTGGAGTGAGGGGTACTTCCTCAATACGCAAGCCGTCCGATATCATTGGTGGTCGAGTGAAACCACTAAACTATTAGGAAGACGAACATATCTGGGGTCCATATCTATTTTCAGCTGAATTGTTGCCGATCACTTCCGCGTCGTTTCAGATCCATTCCAAGCCGTTTCAGATCCAGCCGTTTCAGATCCATTCTGAAAGTCGTTCCAAATCCTTTCGTTTCAGATCTAGCCATTTTTTATCCATTTGGCACCGTTTCAAATCCATCTGTTGTCGATCCATTCCTCGTCGTTGCAGATCCATCTATTTCTGATCCCTTCGCGCCATAGCACATCCGCTTGTTCTCCATATCTCCCTTGTTTTCACTCTGTTTCCCTTGAAACTTCCCTTACACCCCTGTAATCTCATTCTGCATCTTTCATTCCTGAGGACCCTATCCCAAATTCCACTTCCCAAAGCCAGAAATCCCACATTTGTCTATTTTTAGGGTTTTCCATTACTTCTTTAATTTTCACCCAATTGCCTTCAAATTTTGCCACCATGTTCATTCCCTATTTTTGCTTCTTTGTCCCTCTCTGAAAAAGTTTCCCATTTTTTCACCCTGCGTTTGAAATCCTCATTTTTTGCTTCCCTGTCCATTTGAAAGTGTCCAAAACCTAGTCAAACCCCAATTACCCATCATAGTTTTTCCCAAATCCAAATTTCCCTTTACTAAATAAGGTTATGTTTGTGTTTTTCTACCCATTCCCACAAAAAAAAAACACCTCCTGGTTATGGTTGTCACTCACGCATGAGAAAAAACCATGGAAGAAGCACTTGCATCCATCCAAACCAAACTCCAGGATCTGGATGAAAAAATTCTCGGCCTCCATCTTGAGCATTCATCCATGAAAAAAAAACGACAGTCTGATTCTTCATCAGACAATGGGTTCTCTTCTTCCAGCAATTTCCATGGTCTGAAGCTTGATTTTCCTCGCTTCAATGGTACTGATCCGACTAGATGGATCTATCATGCAAAACAATATTTCAGTCTGCATCATACTTTTGATGTCACCAAAGTTCCACTTGCATCATTTCATTTGGAACAGGAAGCTCTTTAATGGTACCGTTGGTACATCAAGGCTCATGAAGAGCCAAAATGGCCAGATTTTTTCCAGCTCCTTTTGCAACGATTTAGTCCTAGTGCTTTTGATGACTTCACAGGAGCCCTCACTAAAATTTACCAAATTGGCACTGTGAGAGAGTATCAGAAATAATTTGAGAAACTAACCAATCACACAAAAGGACTGTCTGATGAATTCTACAGGAGTTTTTTTATCAGTGGTCTTAAGGATGAATTCTACAGGAGTTTTTTTATCAGTGGTCTTAAGGATGAAATCCGCTCAGAGGTTAAAATGTTCTGTCCCAACACAATGATAGAAGCCCTGGGGTTGGCTAATTTGGCAGAAGAAAAGATTGCAGCCCAACAACGCTCCAAACCCACTTCTGGCCTCTTCCGAAATATGGGTTCTCAACGACCTCCCATCCCGCCAGCTCCTCGACCAACTCCTATCAAGCAATTGTCTGAAACAGAGATGCAGGCACCCAGAGAAAAAGGGCTTTGTTATAATTGTGATGACAAATTCACTCGCAAACATAGATGTGTTCAACAAAAGCTCTATCTCTTGGATATGGATTCTCTGCCTGCCTCTAAAATTGGTGAAGAAACTAGAGATACAATGGATGATGAGGTCGACATTCAGGAGCCGCCTATTGACCCCCCATCTCAGGACGACCAACCAGAGATATCTCTCCATGCTTTATCCGGCGTCACCACCCCCCAAACAATGCGGGTAAGGGGTTACTTCAAGAAGCTTTCTCTTACAATACTCATTGATTCTAGTAGCACTCATAACTTCATTGACCCCCGGGTCAACAAACAAGCTGATTGTTTTGTGCATCCTTGCTCCAACTTTGAAGCCATGGTTGCCAATGGGGGCACCTTACCTTGCAAGGGAAAGTGTCACACTGTGTGTATCTCTCTAGAAGATTATAACCTGTGCTCTGATATGTTTACCTTGTCCTTAGGAGGTTGTGATGTGGTTTTGGGCATTCAATGACTATGCACACTTGGCCCCATCTTATGGGATTTTGCTGAACTTTGGATGCAGTTTTTAGTCAATGGAACACAACACAAATTTACGGGCTTACAACCAGGGTCTCTCTGAATCATCAGTTCGCATCGCCTAGAAAAGATTCTTAAGAAGAATTCACATGGTGTCATCGCTCAGCTCCATTCCATTCAGATGCACCCATCAACGGTCTCCACTACCTTGGATAGATATGCAGGTGTCTTTGTTGCACCAGTGGGCTTGCCGCCTTCAAGAGACCTCTCTGGTAAGCATTTAGCCGCATCTACATCTCAGCAGGAAATGATGGTTATTTTGCATGCAGTGCTGAAGTGGAAGCCATCCCTATTAGGGAATTATTTCTACATCAAAACGGATCTCCAGAGTCTAGAAAATTTCCTGGAACAATGGGTCTCCTCCCTAACACACCTAAAATGGGTTATCTCACTCATGGGTTATGACTATGCGATCACTTAAAAGAAGGGTAAGGACAATATGGTGGCATATGCTCCTTCTCGCTCATTTGATGACCCAGTTTCTCTTACAACTATTTCTTTGCTTGTTCCAAATTGGTTGCAATCTGTTCAACAAGGCTATCTCTTCTACGAACTCCATACTTCTTCATCAGCAGGGCACTCTGGGTTCCTCAAAACATATGATCGGGAATAATGTAACTTCTTTTGGCAGGGACTGAAAATGACAATTGAATAGATGGTGGTTGACTATGATAATTTCTAGGTCAACAAGGGTGAAATGACACTCCTTTCGAGACTGCTCGAACCCTTGCCCATCCCTACACAGATTTGGACAACTATTTCTATGGATTTCCTGGAAGTGCTCTAGTGGTACAATACCATGTCTAAAAGACACCATATGAAGCAGTCTATGGACAAGCACCGCCAGTTCATATTCCATACACCCTCGATAACTCCCCAGTTTAGGAAATTGACTGGGTTCTTCGAAACCGCGATCAGATTCTTCTCATTCTGTAGGAAAATCTTCACATGGAAAGAATTCGACTGCAACAACAAGCTGATCAACATTGTTCAGAGCACACTTTTCATGCAGCTGATATGGTTCTTCTTCACCTACATCCTTCCAAGCTATCCTCCTGAAACTCAAAAGGCGTCAGTGGCCCGAAATGCGACCCGAGGATGCTACATGGGAACCACTCCTTCAGATTCTGAATCAATTTCCACATCGGAAGCTTTGAGGACAAAGCTTTTTCTAAGGGAGAGGGGGTGTTAGGAACCCATGTCAACCCTTCTATTTACTTTGTTAGTATATTTTTGTTGGATGGATATGCTTTGTAAGTCGTCCCGTAGTATTTGTTGATCCATAGTTTGTATTATTGTTGTTGGATGCATATGCTTTGTAAGTCGTCCCGTAGTAATTGTTGATCCATAGTTTGTATTGGCCCATGGTTTGTATTGACACATGGTATTGACCCATGGTATTGGCGCCTAGACTTAGTATATAAGTTTGTGTTGAGACCAATGAAGGTATTGTGAAGTTATTTGTATTGATCTTGCTCAAAGGAGGTTGCTCCCTCGAAGTGGCTTGTGATCAATAAAAGCGATTATGAGTTCTATTATTTATGCTATCTCGTGTATTTTCATTAATTAATTGTTGCAAGTTCTTCACATTTTCCAACAAAACAACCCAACAACTTTGAATACAATTTAAGATCATTGGTTAAGAACCAACAAGAGGAGATCCTGGATAGGAGGATATGGTGGAGAATTAAGCGGAGAGGAGGTTGGGGTGTTGATCCTCTCTGAATCCATATATTTTTGTAAATAGACCAATGAAGTGCCAACTAGGCTTCCACATGGAAGGCCCTGGTTGGTACACATAAATGCCTTCCCTGCCACTTATCAACCTGCCATTGGTCGAAATCATCTCCCTAATCACCTTGAAGCCTCCACATGTCCTGTTGTAGGGATTCCAAGTCACCTGTCTACTGACTATACATGCCACGTGGAACTGACTGTACATGCCATGTGGAACCCTGTGGGTGTGCCATGTGGCTCATTTTTTCCATTTTTAGTTTTTTTGTCGTAATTTTAGAACTCAATAACTTTCACATCTGGAGGTCATTTTGCGTGAAACGAATGTCACCGGAAATATCTTGCCGATATATACACTACTATAAGATTCTGTATTCATTTTGATCGATCTTGGAGATCCTCTCGGATTAAACCTTCCCACCAAGAATATTTTGTACCACCAAAAGCATGGAATCATTTAGAAAATAGGTGAGGGTATAGTTCCCTCACTCTTCTGGTCTCTTGCCATTGTGCCTTTCTTGGATGCATTCCATTAAACCGCACATGAAGATATTCCACATCACCTCTTCATGAATATCTAACCTTTTTATCAAGTTTGACATATTCCTGAAGTTCATTAAGGTAGTCAGGAGAAAACTCATCAACATAAGGTACTTGAACCTATACTTCTTGGTCCATAATCATAGGAGGCTCATACAATTTTAAGTTTTCCACATTAACAACGGAATACATTTACATATAAGGAGGAAAATTGAACCAAAAAGCATTATTACCAACTTGATCCAAAATTGTAAAAGGTTCGTACCTGATTGGTTTCAATTTTCTACCTTCACCTTGGATTTGGTATTTCTGTGACTTTTTCAATAGCTTAAATCTAGATTCAATAAGACAACTTCACATGGAATATTTATAAGAATGAGAGAAGAAGAATAGAGAAGATAAATTGTGGAAATCACTCTGTATTTTATTCATCAATATGATAACAATATGAAATACATCTTCCATGGATAAAATCGAATTCCTTGGAGGAAATTTGGAAAGGACAAAAAGAAAAGGCTTAGATAAGACAAAAAACCCCCTAGGTGGAAAAAATAGTTTCCAAAACTGTCCTAGAGGCTCACAAATTTGCTAATTATGGTAAGGAATCTCATGAGTTAGGTAAATAGAATGTATTGATGGATTTAAGAGAGAATATATGATGTGGAGGTCAAATTGGTCAAGTGGAAAATTTTTTAAAGTCAACTAGCTTTACCTTTTCCACTAGAAAGCAGAAAAAACAAGACAAGTTAAAGAAATCAGGAAAGCACCTTCTAAACCAGAAATGGAAAGAAATCAGACAAAATCTAATGAAATCTTATCTAGAATTTCCTCAAGTGCGCCTTAGTGAGTTAGGATGGCAAGTGGTCCACTAAAAGACAAAACTGGCCCTATTTGTGTAGTCAAAACTCAGGAAATTAATCATAAATGATTAATTAAATATATATCATAATTCTAGAATGGTATAGGTGGGTTTTTTAATACTCCAACAACCCCCATTAAGCCTTACTTTATGTGGTGAAAATAAGAAAAATATCAGAAATATAGGGCCCAAGCAACAAGGCTTATGGTCACCCCGATACAAAAATAACTAGTCCATGTAAAACAAGGAAACATGAAAAACTTCATGGGAACAAAACCCTCCCTAAAAAATGCACATGCTTGGATGTCGTCATACTGTCTTTTTGCTAATATGGAGGATTTGAATGAGATGAATGAGGTGAATGGGATGCTTCTGAGTAAAAGACTTGATGAAGAGATTGTGGATGTCATGATCATGCATCAGTGCATCAATGTGGTGTAGGCAAGAATCATGTGTAGAGGCACCATGAAGCTCATATTTTGATGATGGAGGAGCATCATATGAATTTTTCTTGTTTTTGTAACACATATAATCAGATATTAAAACATAATCAATTATGGAAAGAATATCTATGCAAACTCCTTCCCAAGGAGAAACAATGAACTCAACATGATCAATTTCTTCTGCAGCAGCAATGTGGTGCACTAGTTCTTGTACCTTCTTATGAAATTGATGTAAAACCTTTCTGATATTGCAAATGAGATCATGAAGCTATGAAATATCAGAATTTGAGTCATATGGAGTAGGAACCAGTAAATATGTGGAGTCTCTATGATCAAACAGGGTTTCAATAGGAAAAGTGTGAGAAACTAGGTCACCCTGAAAACTAAGCGAGCCTAGAGAGTGTGAGGACTTGAATTCTGAACCATGAGTGATGGGGTCAGGTATAGATGTGTTAAATATCAGTCCAATGATGGCCAAATACATATATTTCCAACCAATAAAATATATGAAATACATAAGAGCAACAGAGGCAAGTGACACAGTGTAGGAAAACATGGAATTGTGTAGTTTCTTAACTTGAGAACTTGGGGGTTGTAGGGTATTTTGTGCATCCAATGGTCGGGATAATGGTGGGAAGGTTTCATGACCTGCATATCAGACTGTATATCATCTTCAAAATCAGAATCTAAAATATTTTAATGGAGTTGGAAAGAGCTTTCAGAAGACAAGTCAAAAGCTAGTAAAAAATGACTAGTTTTGAGAGTAGACTTGGGTGAACTGTCTAGAGATTGTACCAAGGAAGAGGTGGAGGTTTCTGATTCTGATATATTAGAATGTGAATCAAAATAAGAGACATAATAATTATCTTTCACTCTAGTACTCAAAGAAAAAGCATTATTACCTTTGGGAGATGCTTGGAAACAATGTTCTTGTTCTACAACAAGCTTGCCTTGTTCTTTTCTTGCAAAGTCAAGAAAATCTGTGTTATGCTATTCAAGCATCTTGTCCATGATGTCCAATTTATTTTTGAAACAAAATTTCTCAATATGAGTGCATTTGCAGCAACAAGAAAACTTGGGCTTCTCCTTCTTCATCTTCTTGTATTTGTAATCTTCATCAAAATCCTCTTCATCTGACAATATCTTTTGTTTGGATTTGTCATTCTTGAAACTCTTTGCTCCATGAGAAACAAGTGAAAAGTCCTTGGATGATGTTAGATCCCTCATTTGGACCAGATTTCCCTTCTCCTTAGTGAGAGAATCAATGAATGCATCCAAGCTTGGCATCTTCCAATTGGGAACTGTAATTCTTGTGGTATGAAAAGTAGACACAAATATTGAGTATTCAGAGCTCAGTTTTGATAGCATGGTAAGGATTAACTGCTCATCCTTCTTATCTATGCCACATTGCTTGATTTGAAGCACTAAGTTCTTGAATTTTGCGATGAACTCTTCCATTGAATCGAAATTACTTGGACTAAGTGAGATCAGCTCAATCTCCAATCAATGACCTTTGAGCTCGTCCTGTTTTCCAAAGAGAGACTCTAGATTTGTCCACACTTGATTTGGAGTAGATAGAGAGTCAATATGGAATAGAAGATATGGAGATACAGAGAGAGAAAGTAACCCATAAGCTTCATCAATCCTATTGAACCATTTGGATTTTAATGCAACAACTCCTGGCTCACTTTCAAGCCCCACAGTGACTCTATATAATCCTTTGCTTCGAAGCTGGATGATCATATGCCCCTTCCAATAAAAGTAGTTGAAGGGAGTGAGAGTCATAGATTTAGCTTGATTTTGATCCATACTGATGCGCTCCTAGTGATGGAAACACCTGCAAAAAAAATCTGGAAATTGTTTTGAATCAATCTAGCTCTGATACCATGTGATATTTTCAATAGCTTAGATCTAGATTCAATATGACAACTTCACATGTAATATTTCTAAGAATGAGAGAAGAAGAATAGAGAAGATAAATTGTGAAAATCATTATGTATTTTATTCATCAGTATGATAACAATATATAATACATCTTCCATGGAGAAAATCAAATTCCTTGGAGGCAATTTGGAAAGGACAAAAAGAAAAGGCTTAGATAAGGAAAAAAAACCCCTAGGTGGCAAAAGCAGTTTCCAAAACTGTCCTAGAGGCTCATGAATTGGATAAGTATGGTATGGAAGCTCATGAGTGATGTAAATAGAATGTATTGATGTGTTTAGGAGAGAATATATGATGTGGAGATCGAATTGGTCAAGTGGCAAAAGTTTCTAAGTCAACTAGCTTTACCTTTTCCACTAGAAAACAGAAAAAACAAGACAAAGCTAAATAAATCAAGAAAGCACCTTCTAAACCATAAATGGAAAGAAATCAGACAAAATCTAATGAAATATTATCCATAATTTCCTCAAGTGCACCTTAGTGACTTAGGATGGCAAGTGGTCCACTAAAATACAAATCGGCCCTATTTACCTAGTCAAAACTCAAGAAATTAATCATAAATGATTAATTAAATATATCCTAAGTCTAGAATGGTATAGGTGGGTTTTTTAATACTCCAACACTTTGATGATATGAAGCCAAACTTGATCACCAAATTGTAATTGATGATCCACCCGATGTTTTTCATGTCTTTCTTTGTAATTGGCATGAATTGATTCCAACTATTCTTGCACTGTTGTATGAATCAACTGGATATGTTGAATAAACTTGAAATATTTATCTGCATCAACTTGACCATATCCCACTGAATATTTCCCATACAAAAATTTTAAGGGATACTTTGGGAAATTCCCAAAATATTTCTCGAATGGGGGCCTTTGTGTTGAAGAGTGTATGGATCTATTGTATGCATGTTGAAAAATAATGTAAATGATCATCCCAAAGCTTGGGATGCTTGACACAATATACTCGTAGAATATGTGCCACGACCCTGTTGACCACTTCAGTTTGTCTATTGATTTGTGGATGGAATGTTGTGCTCTTCTTCAACTTTGTTTCCATAAGTTCCCATAGAGATGACCAAAATTTCCCATGGAAGCGGGAATATCAGTCAGATACAATCGAAGTAGGTAATCCAAAACGGACCCATACATGTTGGAAAACAAAATGAGCAGTCAATTGAACTGTGATCTTCTTATTACAATGAATTAGAATGCACATTTTTCTGAACCTATCCACAACAACATATAGGTAATCATGTCCCTTTCTAGACATTGGTAACCCTCCTAAAAATTCCATTGACACACTTTCCCATGGACGGGAAGGAACACGAAGCAGAGTGTACAAGCCTAACTTTCTATTACTTGGATTACTTGTTGCACACATAACACATCCTTTTACATACTTGGACATAGTATCATTCATCCGAGGACAATAACAAAAAATTTTCAATTGTGTTATAGTTTTCCCTACACCAAAGTGTCCTGAAATGACAGAAGTATGAGCTTCTCTTATCACATGCACTCTTTCACTTTGTGGAATACATATTTTTCCAAGATGATACAACAACTTATCATGAACATGATAATTCAATTCTTCATTTTGAGATCCACGCATTAGTGATTCATATACTTCTTTAAAGTCTCCATCCCTAGCATATTGTTCAAGATAACTTGAATGTACCAAGGGACTTTGTTGAATAACAATAGAATCATTTGTTGGGGGTCTTGATAACATATCTGCAACTTTGTTCTGGATTCATTAATTGTATTTAATGACCAAATGAAATTGTTGTAGAAAACCCATCCACCTGAAATGTCTTGATTGTTGTAGCTTAGTTTGTGATTGAAGATATTGTATTGGTTGATGATTAACATGTATAATTGTTTCCTTACCCATTAGGTAATGTTTCCACTTATTCACACTTTGTACTAATTCATACAATTCTATATCGTAGGTAGGATAGTTAATTACTTCTTTAGAAAAGGTTTCAGAATGATATCATATTGGTTTTTTAAGTTGCATTAAGACTTGCCCCATGGCATAGCCACTCGCATCAGTCTCTATCTCAAATGGTTGTTGTAGATTTGATAGTGCAAGTACTAGAGCTATGTTGATATTTTCTTTCAGAGTATCGAAGGATTTATGTTCTTTTCCTTCCCACTGAAAGAATTTTTTCACACCTGTCAAAGCATGTAATGGAGAAGCTATGAAGGAGAAGTTCGCAATGAACTTCCTCCAATATTGGGTTGCCCCCAAGAATCTCCTTAACTAAATTACATTATTTAGCTTAGTCCAATTCACAATCACCTCTACTTTAGAGGGATCAATTCTAATCTCACCACCCCCTACAATTTAACCTAGATACACTAAAGATGTGTTACAACGTAATTTTCCACCTTGTGAGTATCTGCACTCTTTGGCCTTTAGGATCCATTTCATTGACTCAAATCTATTAGTATATCCTCCAGGAACACATTATGTCCCTATTTTTATTCCTGTACTCTAGCTATCCCACTACAGCCTGCGTACATCACCCCATATATGCGCCTTGTTACACTATAGCCCGCGGGTAGCATGTAAAATGCTAAAAATCACTAGTTTATTACTTTTTAATCCCAAAAAGAGGTCATAGGGTGACCTTTGGCCCTCCATTTTCCCCAAAACATCTCGATGTGTCCTTTCACTTACCTTTGGGAGGACTATATATTGAGCACATATGGATTATGGACGGGAGGAGAAAGAAGAGCAAGAGAACTCTAGTGGATTTTTGCCCTATCTTGAGTCTACACTCATTGATCCTTGCAGTTGTGAACCCCTTATGTTCACCTTCCAAAATCCTATCATAGTTTGAGTTTTCCATTCCATGGAGGATTGAAGTGGTGGAGGCGTAAATGGATTGACCCAGATCTTGGTTCAGATTGGTTGCTGGTAAGAGGTCGTATCACATTGTACTTCTTGTTGTTTATTAATAGAAATACTCATATTCGCGTCCATTAATGTTGTGAATGTTGTTTATACTACATTCGGTTGAATTTACTTATAATATCGTGGACCATTGCTATTGATGATGTTAATGTCATTTATATATTATATGTGTTTGTTGTATATTGGTTGTCAAGACTAATTTGCAGATTCAAGTGCACAGATTGAAAGCTCCAACGGGGATCTACATCAAACGTTTGGATCGAGGTTGGTTGTATTATTCATTATCTTAGCATTGTCATTTATATACCATAGTACTGAGAATTGAGTTAATTTTTGGTAGTCAGTTGTCTATTGTGGTCTACCCCAAGCCATAGTGAGTTTTCTCCAAAACAAAAATGGCAACTCCGCTGGGGAAAACATCCATTTTTGGGGAATTTTTGAGCATTAGTCCTTAATTAGAGTTGTTGTTTGTTGAAGCCCTATGTCACTGATTGGCCGTTGAGATACACTATAGAAAACTGGTTTTTTTTTAGCCATTGGACTCCTTATTTGCCCATTTGCCTTTCCTTACCAGCGGGTGAGCTTAGCTCTGCCCACGTACACCCGCCTCTATTTACACTACTGCTCGCGGGTACCCACAGGTATTCCTTCGACAGTAGCGTACAACTCTATCTTTGGTTGATTTATGACTTTTGGTTGTTTCTAGGTTGTCTTTGGATGATCTTGAGTCTTTGTTGGCCTGATTATTGACTGTTCCATGACTTGGTTGTGACCAGAACTCTTCTTTTCTCTTGGTTGAGCCTTGTTGGTTTTTTACCCATCTTTGGATTTAGCCTTGTTGGTTTTTTACCCATCTTTGTATTTAGCCTTGTTGGTTTTTTCCTTTTGAGCTCATTTCATTGGCCAAGTCTTATTGTTTGGTATTTGCTGGGTTGTCTTAGTGATCTCCTTGGCATATCAGTGACTAGATAGTAGGATTTTGCTTGCATTTTTCATTTCCTTATATTGAAAAATACAAAAAAATACATGTAGTTTTGCATTTCCTTTTCTTTATAAGAGACAATACAAAAAAAAAAAAAAAAATTGCTTTTATGTATTGCATCTTGCATTGAGTGCTTGCTGCTTTCATTTAGGTTATGCTTGTGCATTGAAAATATAAAAGGATTTCATTTTTATTTCGAAACAATTGGGTTGATTTTGCATACTAGTGGCATTGTTTTTATTGGATAGATGAGTCTAGGATTTGACGATTTTGCATACTATTGAGTCATATACATCACCAGTTTCACGACCATATCGCTTGAGTAACCACAACCATTAAAATTAACACTTAATCTTAAAATTGATTAGACCGATTTTATTTATAGGGTACACCAACTAGCATAGGTTTAGAGTCTTGGAATAGATCATTGTGAGTTAACAATCCAAGACTACTGGATGAAACATTAGGTGTTTGACCAGGGAGTGGAGGAATCCATGGTATACATCGGTGTTATCAGGAAGCTCTACTCAAACTAGAATTAAGCACGAGGTCACGATAGGTTGGTTGAGGAGATATCCCTCTGATACCGGTTGAACGTGGGAGATATTTCCAAGATTTGTTCGTATCTGGGGACTCTTGGGGTATTTGACCCTCATTGAGTTTCAGGCTCAGCTACCCTGCCCATACGACGGATCCCGCCTGCGACTGTCCCCTTGAGGATTGGTTATACTACGGTGACCATAGTTTCTTTACCTAGGTATCGCATAGGGTACTTGCAGTGGTTATGTTGTTTGTGTCCTGAGTCAGATAGGGATGGGACAACACAGTTGTTTGTTACAGATGGTTACGGCCCTTTGCACGCAGTGAAGCCTGGGTGTCTCTATAACTAATTATGTTACCTCCGGCTATAGTTTGGGAGTCTTAAGCCTCTCCTAGGCGAGACATACCGGCTCTAGTGTCGGGAGCTCATTTAGCCACTCTATTTGTCTGCTCTTGGTTGTAGTTTCTCTAGGTGTGTGCTTTTGATTTACACTTTTTGATCGATAGTTGGCCGTTAGGGGATGCTGTAATTTTATATTCTCTCCAGAGATATCGTGGCGTGGAGTCCTACTCTCCACTGATCCCGTCGGTTGGCTGGTTTACAGCCAACTGAAATTTCACGCTGTGTTGCTCGGGGATGCCGGAAGGATCCCTCGAAGTATTCGGATTCTTACGAAACATACGTCCTAAACGTCGTGACGGCTGGTCATTCTGACACGGGATAAATCCCGACCAGTCCATCGGGTAGAGTTGAGCACACTTCAGACACCCCTACTCCTCGTGAGGCATGGGGGGGTGATCCACTTGAGACCCAACCTAGTTTGTTTGGTCTAGATCCACCTGAGACTTGGCCTAGTTTGTTTGGTCGGTATCCACCCAAGGATGACCCGTTCGATCCTTCATTTCCACATAATTATTTATATGGGATTCCAGAGTTACATGATGACTTAGGCCCTACTATCAACCCTACCGCATTCTCATATGGTATGCCAAATTACACCACAGTTGATCCTTCCACTACTTTTGGTAGTCATGCTGGCGCCATTCATGGTGTTAGCAACACTGCACCCACTGGGGGCAATACCCTCGCCGGGGGCACCACATTGTCCACTCACATAGATAGTATGGGAACTGGTCATATTCCTCCTAAAACTTCTAATGTTGGAACACGACCACCTCCTAGGGATACCCAACCTAATAGGAACACTGTTCGCAACACGAATCGCCATCCACCACCTAATACACATGCCGCTACCCGTCAACCCAAGACCACTTTCGTGAATGTTAATGCTCCTCCTAACCACGAGGGTGGACATATACCGCATACTTTTACGTCCATTGTCGCTACTATTAATACTAATGTAGGAGGTGGGAATATATCTTATCCTCATGGTCATAACGCCACCATTCCTGCTACTAGTAACACCAATGTTGGGGTTGGGAATACATCTCATGCTTATGGTCACCACATGACTGTTCACGATTATCTTAATGTTGGGGGTGGGAACATACCTCACCATTATGGTCAGTACAACTTAGTTCCTGCTACGAATAGTATGTATATGCCCCATACTTATGGTGGAAACCCTTACTACAACACAGTCAGTGTTGGCCACCAGTACAACCCACCTCAATATGGTTCCCAAAACACTTATATACCTACTTACTCTCATATGGGTCAGGTCGAAGGAGGTTATAAACCTTATGTCCATGGTCAAGCTTATGGTCCTTCAGGTCCTCATTTTCATCATTTTAATGCTCATGGTCAAGCTTTTGGTCCACCTTATAATTCGGTTCCGTTCAACCAACCTTTTATGGGGGCTTATAATCAAGCTTTCTAGCTGCAACTCCCGTTCCTTGCACGTTTGAATCTTCCATATCTTTCGAAGCTCACGAATGATCCAGTGTGTCACGAACCTAATTGGCCTCCGGTCCCTACCAAGCTCCCTTCGGACATTCCTAAGTTTGAGGGGAAAGGTGGTGAGGACCTGGGTGATCATGTCACAATGTTTCACCTTTGGTGCTCTTCCAACTCGTTGAATCACGATTCCGTTAGATTACGACTATTTCAACGCACCCTCACGGGGGCAGCGCGAAGTGGTATGTTGAGTTTCCTATGAACACTTATAGGGGATTCAATGAGATCGCTTTGGTTTTCTTGGACCATTTCTAGTTGTCGGTTCGCTATGACACTGGTACTGAACTTTTATCTACCTTCCGTCAGAATAAGGCCACACATATTTCTGACCACGTTCAAGAGTGGTGTCAGCGGAAGAGATTAGTGAAAGCCAACATTCCTCCAGAGTTTCTATTGGAATGGTCCCTCAAGTCTCTACTCCCATATATTGATAAGGATGTTTCGATGTCCGACATCGTGACTGAGCAAGCCATCTTGAAAGTCCAGCAGTTAGATTTACTATACTCTCAGTCTGGCATTTTGTATGACATTATTCTTGACGCACCGCGAACATGTCATGAGCCCAAGTCAGTTCCTAGACCGCATGCCAATGGCATTGTGGGATCCGCAAGCACTGGCCCTATAGATTTGGTGGCTAATCAAATGCAAAATTTGTCTCTAAACCAGTCTACTCCCGGACAAGTTCACACCTTGTCCACTTCCACCCCATCGTCCGATGTACACAGTGTGCAATCGATGAACCCATCGAGTAGCCAACAACCTGGTTGTAAGAAAAAGGGGAGAAACAACCGTAAGGGTGGAAATAATGGGAACAACAATAGCAATCACAATACCCCTCGTAAGGAGAATTCCAACCATCCTTGGTAAGGTGGAAATGCTGGTGAGGACCGTAAACCTATGCATAAGGTGAAGTTTCCTTGTAAGCTTTGTGGGGAAGATCATCTTACTCACTTATGTCCTCGAATCGAAGAAGCATCGAAGCATTTGGCACAGATCCCAACTGTGTTGAAGGATCCCCTCCCTCATCACCAAAACATGGCTTCGCATGTTCTTTCCACTGGTTATGGACCTAATGAGACTGCAACGTATTCTTCCAATACTAGTGGTTATGGATGCATGAATATGGTTCAATCGGAGGTTAGTGTTGCTACTCATCAACGCGATATGGTGCACCACAACCTAATATGGGGAATGAGCCTCCACCTCCTCTTGATAATTCCTTACATATTGGGAATCCCTCTATTATGTCATGGATACTGAAAGGTGTTCTTAAGCGCTCTACACATAATCCCAATGCTCGAGCTACCCATAACTACTCCATTGTAGAATATTTGGGCCAAACTCCGTGTGCCATGTCGGCTCTTGAAGTTTTATAGGCGTGTCCTTCTCAAAGGCATGCCCTTTTGAGTGCGTTAGGAGGTCATGATGGGGGAAATCCCAACGTTATCAAGTTCGACACTACTGATATTCAACCTCGCTTACCTTACCACATGGCTTTTCAAATCCATGTGGAGTGCCTTAAGAATTTTGTCAAAAGAATGGTGGTTGACGAAGGTGCTTCCGCGTCAATGATGTCGTTAACTTGTTGGAAAGATCTTGGCTCTACTCCTCTACTCACGTCTAGAACCATGCTCACTACATTTGACAATAGGTCATTTAAGCTGCATGGGATCATCCCTTCTCTTGTTGTCCGCTTGGGGGGTAAACCTGTGCCTATTGAAGTCGAAGTGGTTGATGCGCCCATCGACTACAACCTTTTACTGGGTTAGAATTGGATGTACGCTATGAAATTTCTTGCGTCTACTGTATTCATGGTTATCTGCCTTCCACACGAAGGAAAGATTGTGATCATCAATCAGTTGGATTTCGTTAATCCTCCTCCCACAGCATCCACAGGATCTGTAGTCCTCGAGGTTACAAATTCTTAGCTGGAAACTGGGAACATGGGTGTTGGTATGTACCCTTCATTGATGGGATCTTATGATTTCTATGCACCTATTACTTTTATTGGAACCATTTCCGACAATGTGTATCCTCCTTTGCATAATATACCATTCTAGACTTCATATTTTGATGATCCATGGACTTTACCATCCACGAGTTCTATGTCTAGAGACATTGCACACATAGAGATGTTTATGCCACTGTCTATTGCTGAGCTTGCTTACCAAGATATTCAACAAGCCAATTCAGATCCAGATGTCTCTTCCTCACGGACAGGGGAAGATCCCGTTATGCTACCCACGTGTGCAGTCGACCCATCTTGTTCACATGATTTCCTTGATGTTACTTTACCTTCAGATGAAATTTGTATTGAGGCGATGCATGGTGATGACAAGACTTGGGAGGATTCTCATCATCAATTTTATTTCCTTCCTACCCTTGATCTTATTGAACGAGATGAACCTCGAGTACAACCTGCCATGCATTTGGATTTTGATCCAGCCATAGTTTTGTCTAGTCCCGGTTTGAAATTAAAGTATAATCTCCCTAGTGATGAGTCTGTAGACTCTCCTATAGATCTACAAATCGGTGATCCTGATGAGTTCGATTCTACTTCTAGCATTTCCAACTTCCATGATGATGAATTTTCCATTGCAGATTCCTCCACATCCTTCATCTTTGCTCTTCATTCTGAAGTTGATCATTTTGGTCCCTCGGGTGTTGCTACTATGACAACTTCAGTGGTTAGCTATCCCTGCATTATGTCTGAGGGTGATAATAGCGAAGTTGAAAATTTTTCTACCACAGTGACTTGTATCAGATTTTTATTTACATACATTTCAAAGATGATCTTGGTAATTATGTTTCTTGGAGACAAGATTCTTAGCTGGACTTATACTTGTTTACTGGTCCTTTTCGACATTTGCTTCGGTCATGGCAGGCATATTCAGAACCTTGCATATAGGTTTAGGCCTCCCCATTGTTATGATGCATTTGAACCTTTTTCCATCTGAATTCGCAGTCACCCCCTGAGTGTCCTTATCTTGCTCATGTTCCTTTCATTATGCATAGCTTTGTTCCATGCGCTTGGAACTAGTCTCGCATGTCCTTGACACTCATATTCCCCCATTACAAGCATTCTTCCATCTCTCCTTCGAGCTCGTTAAAAATAGTAAGGAGGTCACGAGTTTACTTTTTTGAGCTCGTTAAACCTTTACGGAAAAGATTCTTATAAAGTCTTTTTTAAGCCCTTGTTAGACTTTTTCAAAATCAAACAAGATTGCCGAGTATACTTGTTATTTCAGTCTCGCTAAAGGATTTTAAGTGACATCCACTAAGGTATAAGTTTACACCTTTTTCGGGCCTTTGTGGATTAATTACGAAAAAGGTATACTCTAGTCATACGTGTCTAGAAGAGTTCTTTTATCATTTTTTTACACTTTTTCAGGTGAGGAGACTAACTTTACGAAAAAGGACTTCCCTTTTATGTTGAGTTGTGATTGCATTGCATTATCCTGCTTGCCACCTTAGCCTTGTGCCGGCTCCCGCTTACTCACTTATTAGCCATATGCCTGAGCACTTTACCTTCCGAGCCAAGCAGAGCCTTAATTTATCTTTCACAGCTTGATGACCCTTTACCCTGAGGGAACATTCCCTCGAGTGTCCACATCCTGCACATGCTTCCTTGCATTGATCATAGGTATGTTCCACTTCTTGGAACTAGTTTGCTCGCTATCTGACACTCGTTCCCTCACTTGTTGTACTATATGCAATTTTATTCTTTTTCAAGCTTTTCCAAATATGAAAAAGACCAAAAAAATCAAATATTCCAAAAATCCGGATGGGATTATGGTTACTACTTCTAGTTTCTAGCTATTTTGTCACCTTTGAACAGAGCATTCATTCCACTCCATACATCATGAGTTGGGACTATAGCTGGACCTTAGGGGCTGCACTTGTTTCTCAGTTTACTCCACCGATTAGTTAAGCTTCTATTCATTATGGTGCCCTTTGTGGTGCCTCCTGCATCGCACATTCTATATTGAGTCTATGTTGCCTGAGTCTATCACTCTTCTCATGCTCTTGTTCAAAGGATGTCCTGAAACGAGAGTCAGCCACTCCTCAAATTTCTTGACTATTGCATGTCGGCCATCCTTATTGAGGTAGTCTGTTTCACCTGATATCTTCCAAATATTTTAGCGTAGCTGGTACCTCGTGCTGGTTGATGGGGGATGCCTTAATTCCCTCCTTCCAGCGAGTCTCATTACGTTGACTTCAACCCATTTATTCCGGGACTTAAGGCTTAGAGTTCGGTTGAGTAACTTGAGGCTTGTGGTCATTAGTGGCAGTTTCTCTCGCCATCAACAGTTTTGGGAATACATCAATGTCCCCTGATCGATGGATTCATCCTAGTGTTCGACTTCAACACATCTATTCACATTCTGATGATTGTACTCTATTCCTTGATGCCTATTTTCATTATTGGTGGGTTATCTCGCGTCTGTTAATGATATACATCATTGATCGGTAATCAGACGATGTCACATCAGGTTCGACCTCAACTCCTTTATTCACTTAATGGGTCTTGCACCCTCGAAGGCTTGTGTAGAAGACCCCTGGCGATAGTGGCATTCAGTATGCTACTTATGATTATGACTTTACATCTGAGATATCACCTCTCAGATATCAGCAATTTGCACCTCCAGTTTGCACCAGTTGTTTCCTTTTCAGCAGGAGACCTTATCTTATTGTAGAGGGATCATGTCTATGATCACTTATGACATGTATTTATTATGTACTGCCTATTCATGGCCATTGTATCATATTGTTGTACTATACCGACATGTATTCAGGGATACTATTGTATTATGACGAGTGAGTTGCTCCTTCCACTTGTGTCTCCATCACTCCACTTCTGAGATTTATAATGTATTTCAGCCATCGTATCATCAGTCTCTGACCTCACACATTAGGGGGCATCTGTTACAACGTAATTTTCCACCTTGTGAGTATCAGCACTCTTTGGCCTTTAGGATCCATTTCATTCACTCAGATCTATCAGTATATCCTCCAGGAACACATTATGTCCCTATTTTTGTTCATGTACTCTAGCTATCCCACTACAGCCCGCATACATCACCCCATATACGCGACTTGTTACACTATATCCCGCGGGTACCCGCAGACTAGCCCACTATAGCCTGTGGGTAGCATGTAAAATGGTAAAAATCACTAGTTGATTACTTTTTAATCCCAAAAAGTGGTCATAGGGTGGCCTTTGGCCCTCCATTTTCCTTGAAACGTCTCGATGTGTCCTTTCACTTACCTTTGGGAGGACTATATATTGAGCACATATGGCTTATGGAGGGGAGGAGAAAGAAGAGAAAGAGAACTCTAGTGGATTTTTTCCCTATCTTGACTCTACACTCATTGATACTTGTAGTTGTGAACCCCTTATGTTCACCTTCCAAACTCCTATCATAGTTTGAGTTTGCCAATCCATGGAGGATTGAAGTGGTGGAGGCGCAAGTGGATTGAACCAGATCTTGGTTCAGATTGGTTGTCGGCAAGAGGTCATATCACATTGTACTTCTTGTTGTTTATTAATAGAAATACTCATACTCTCGTCCATTAATGTTGTGAATGTTGTTTATACTACATTGGGTTGCATTTACTTATAATATCATGGACCATTGCTATCGATGATGTTAATGTCATTTATATATTATATGCGCTTGTTGTATATTGGTTGTCAAGACTAATTTGCAGATTCAAGTGCACGGATTGAAAGCTCCAACGGGGATCTACATCAAACATTTGGATTGAGGTTGGTTGTATTCTTCATTATCTTAGCATTGCCATTTATATAGCATAGTACTGAGAATTGAGTTAATTTCTGGTAGTCAACTATCTGTTGTGGTCTACCCCAAGCCATAATGAGTTTTCTCCAAAACAAGATGTCTTCCCAAACTCACATTTGGACATCTTTAAGTACAATTTCTCCCTTACAAGTACATCCAAAACTTGTTTCACATGATTGACATGCTCAAGTACGACTAAAAATCAAAATAATATCTAAGTAGACTATGCCGAAATCATCAATAAAGGGCCTAAAAACACCATTCACCACCCTCATAAATGTTGCGGGTGAATTACAAATCCCAAAGGGCATTATCCTCCATTCATACAATCCTTGTTTAGTTTTGAAAATAGTCTTCCATGTATCATTTTCATGGATTCAAATTTGATGATAGCCACTTCACAAGTCTAACTTAGTGAAATAAGTTGCATTCTTTAGCTGATCCAAAATATCATCAATTCAGGGAAGAGGATATATGTTCTTGATTGTGATTCTATTTAGTGCCCTATAATCAATGCACATACACCATGTTCCATCCTTCTTTGGCACAAAAAAAAACAGTGAACCACATGGAGAGGAACTTGGTCGAATGTCCCCTCTTTCAAGTAATTCTTGAACCTACTTTTTTATCTCTGCATTTTCAATTACTAAATACCTGTACATGCCAATATTAAGAAGTGGTTCATCCTGCTGTAAGAGAATATCATGTTAGATTTCTCTTTTGGGAGGTAATCCTTTAGGTTCTTGAAACAAAACATCATAATCAGATACCACTTTAGCCAAATCATTTTTAAGTATTGGATCAAATCCCTCAAAATATTCATTTTGACCATCATCCTTTGCTTTAAATATCATAATAACAAAATTATTACTACCATTTACTAGCCTCTTCATTTGACTTGCAGAAACCAAAGAAAGATTAGTCTTCATGCGGTGTGCATGAACAACATATTCAAAACCATGTTTAGTGAGATGATACATGCTATCTTCCCTGTAAAAGATATCCTTCCTATCATAAATATAAGGACTACCCAACACAATACCACAAATATCCAACATGACCACATCCAGATCAACTTCATCAACAAATCCAAAATTAATAACAAATCTAAGTCTACACCATTTTGTCACTTGCAGTTGTGCATTTTCTGTGAAAATCCTCACAGCAGATCTAAGAGATGATGTATCTCACAAGAGAATAATTATGATTAAGCAAGAAAATAGAAGAAGAGTGATACATGCAGTATAATGAGCAACAGAATAATATGGTACAGTAGAACTCAGATAGAAGCAATAATACTTCGGTCATACTAAATTATTAATCACAAATGGACATATAAATAATACAATGCATGAGGAATTCGAATGCCTAAGGTGGCAATTCGAATTAGCCTTCATGGAGTGATCAAAGGATCACTGGAGTGTCATCGGAGCACAACTAGGTGTCCTCATGATCATCGGAGTGCAACTGGAAGTCTTCATCATCATCAGTGGAGTCATCAATGCTCAAGTAACTGTCAACCATCAGTCAAACTAACTCTGGTAGGTGTAACTCAGTGTAACTAAGTGTAACTCAGTGTAACTCAGTGTAACTAAGTGTAACTGAGTGTAACTGAGTGTAACTGAGTGTAACTCAATGTAACTAAGTGTAACTCAATGTAACTAAGAGTAACTGAATGTAACTGAGTGTAACTGAGTGTAACTCAATGTAACTGAGTGTAACTGACTGTAACTGAATGTAACTGAGTGTAACTCAATGTAACTGAGTGTAACTGACTGTAACTGACTGTAACTGAACTGGTAGGTGAAGAAGGGCGAGTTGCTCCCTAAAATCAAGGAAGAAGGGCGCACTAAGCAACTGGAGGGCTAAAACTGAATAGTGAGAAGCTCCTGGGGGCTGGCTAAATGAGGGCTAGGTGCTGGACTGATGACTGGGATGCATGCAAAATGCATGCAAACCCTAGAATGCATGCAAACCCTAAAAGGTGCATGCATGACTGAAAATGTAAATGATCAAAATACTGGTGGGACTAGGATGGAGTATAGGAATATCCTAACACCCCCCCTTAATCCATCCTGGGCCCTGGTAACTAAGACCAAAGGTCACCCAATACAATGAATAATAACAATCAATAAACCAAGGAAGTGGGAAAATTTCATGGGAAACATACCCCCTCCTCAAAACATAGACTGTAAGGCACACATAAAAAATAAAAGCTCCAAACTCAAGCATGTGTGATGCTTGGTCATATGTCTGGAGGTATCTTCTTCTTGGGAAGAAGTGGATCATGCTCAAAAAGCATGTGCTTGTATTTGCTCTTCAGATCGAATGTGATGAGAACAAATCCAACAGTATTAGAATGATCCTTGAACCTGTGATTCGAATCAGCTGAGGTAGGATCAAATTTTTGAATGTGCATATAGTCCTTTGTCTTCTCCTTCGAACCACCATGGGTGAGATTATGCCAAAAAGAACTATTACATGTTTGCTTGAAATCAAAATCAGATTTAAGACTTTCAAAACAGTTTCTTGAGATCTCCTTTGAACCAGCAAGGGTGAGATCAAAACTATCATATGCATGAGAAATTATCTCAAGCGGGTGGCAATGGACATATTCTTCAATAACCTTCTGAAAGCATGTGCTAATGATCATATAGTAGTAAATAAGAGATGTTTGCTGAAGAGGAGCGAATGCATTACCTCCAATAGCTGATGTTACCTCCGAAATAATCATGTGATCATGATGCAAACCGACAAACTCTGGTGCAAGAGAGGATTTAGGACCTTCTGCAATATCTAGAGTGTGAACTGGCACAGAAAGAGAAGAAAGTTTGAGCATGAGCGGAGAATCTGCAAGTTCTTTGTCAACAACTTCAATATGAGATAATACTGGTTCATGATCTGAGAGATCATCAAGGGGAGCGAATGCAACATGATCTGAGAGACCATCAGGAGGAGCGAATGCATCATGATCTGAGAGACCATCAAGTGGAGCGAATGCATCAACTTGCTTGCTTTTGAAGGGATTTGGACCAAATCCATCATTCTTTTTGCCGAATCTTTCATCTAGATGAGCCCATAACTCTTTTGGAGTTTCAATATCAATGATGGTCGGGTACAATATGTAATCGGTCATAGCAAGCATCATTCTTCCAATGTGCATGTCACCTTTATTCAACCATTTAATCTTCTTTGTAGAGGATTCGAACTCTCTTTCAAAATAGCAATCAAAGAGATCATGGCTCTTCAAATATGCTATCATTCTTGGTTTCCATTCATCATAGTTGAATGGAGAAAGAGGAGTAATTTCTTCTAAATTCATTGAAGTTGTAGAAGACCTGCAAAAACAATATAGAATAACTGCAACTGCTACTGCTGCAAAAATGCAGATTCTGCTACAACTGCTGCACTCGAAATCTTGGTAATAACCTGCAAAAAACTCTCAAGAATGGAGATAAACAATACTCTCACCATGCTCTGATACCATGTGAAAATCCTCACAGCAGATCTAAGAGATGATGTATCTCACAAGAGAATAATTATGATTAAGCAAGAAAATAGAAGAAGAGTGATACATGCAGTATAATGAGCAACAGAATAATATGGTACAGTAGAACTCAGATAGAAGCAATAATACTTCGGTCATACTAAATTATTAATCACAAATGGACATATAAATAATACAATGCATGAGGAATTCGAATGCCTAAGGTGGCAATTCGAATTAGCCTTCATGGAGTGATCAAAGGATCACTGGAGTGTCATCGGAGCACAACTAGGTGTCCTCATGATCATCGGAGCGCAACTGGAAGTCTTCATCATCATCAGTGGAGTCATCAATGCTCAAGTAACTGTCAACCATCAGTCAAACTAACTCTGGTAGGTGTAACTCAGTGTAACTAAGTGTAACTCAGTGTAACTAAGTGTAACTGAGTGTAACTCAATGTAACTAAGTGTAACTCAATGTAACTAAGAGTAACTGAATGTAACTGAGTGTAACTGAGTGTAACTCAATGTAACTGAGTGTAACTGACTGTAACTGAATGTAACTGAGTGTAACTCAATGTAACTGAGTGTAACTGACTGTAACTGACTATAACTGAGTGTAACTGAACTGGTAGGTGAAGAAGGGCGAGTTGCTCCCTAAAATCAAGGAAGAAGGGCGCACTAAGCAACTGGAGGGCTAAAACTGAATAGTGAGAAGCTCCTGGGGGCTGGCTAACTGAGGGCTAGGTGCTGGACTGATGACTGGGATGCATGCAAAATGCATGCAAACCCTAGAATGCATGCAAACCCTAAAAGGTGCATGCATGACTGAAAATGTAAATGATCAAAATACTGGTGGGACTAGGATGGAGTATAGGAATATCCTAACATTTTCACATGCCCATCCAAGTGGATATGGCTTCGGGTGTAACTTAGTTTCCAAATGAATTTTTTTTACTATCTCTTTTGAAATGAGATTGGCTTGTGATCCAATATTAAAAAGATTATCTATTTTGTATGCTTAGAGATTACTCTGATATGAAATAGCTCACTTCTCTTTCTTTCATGAACAATAGGTTCATGCTTTGAAATAGAAGTAGAAGGATTTTTACCTTGAATGCCCATAGCAAAAATCTTAGTTTCATCCCTTGATTCAGATCCCAAATCATGTTGGATGGCTGTAGCAGTGGTCTTCTTGTCCTCCTTATTCTGAAACTTATGAAGCTTGAGTTTTGGATGAAGTCTCCAACATTTGGATGCATCATGAACCTTTTTATGACAACGTGAGCATGTAGGTTTATCTCATCCCTTCTTCATTGTAGTTGCATGCTTACCTTTCCCTTTACCTTTAAATTTGTTTCCATCAAGTTTGAAAGGTTTCTTGGAAAAATTTTCATTTGCATTCTTCCCCTTGGACTCCATATGAGTAGCTTGAACGCATACCTCATCAAGATTAGTCAGATTAAACATAAGTATCATTTGACGCAAATAACTATGTAATCCTCCTATAAACTTGAGAATGATTTCGTGAGTGTAGAGAGGTATAAAAAGTATCAAATCCCTTTCCCTAAATTCTTATGTGTATTCATACATACTTTGTATCTTACCTTGCCTCAAATTCTACCAATCCATCATGGCTAGTTGTATGTAGCCCAATAGATGGAATTGCTTCTTTAATGTTGAAGTGAACTCATGCCAAGAGAGAATGATGTTTCCTTTGTGGCAAGATCCTTTTAAGTTATGCTCTTCAACCATATAAGAGCGGTCCCTCCAATTCGGAGAGAAGCCAACTGAATTTTTATACTATCTTCGGTGAATTTTGAAGGCTACAATAAACTTCTATCTGACGGATCCAATTATCCAATTTCTAGGAATTAAGTTCTCCATTATAAATAGGTAAGTCAAACATAATATAAAGCTTTAATTGAGGCATATTAGAATCAACTTTTTTCTTTCCAGGAGAAGAATGTAAAGAACCATCAAGAAATTATGGTGAAGATGGTGGAGTTTTAGGGGGGTCCTCACCACCTCCCTCTTCTTTAGCTTTAGCATGAGATGAGCCACCTTGTTCACCCTTCTTTCAATATTGATAAATTTATTCCACCATTGTTTGCATCCTCATAAAAGCCTTAAGAAATTTTCCTTCAGATGGGATTGAAGAATTCCCATCTTCTCCTTTTGGTGAAGCCATTCTTCCTCTTCTTGAATCGATTTCTGGATCAAATTCCTCAAGTTCTCCTTGACCACACTGAAGAATCGATCTCGTTAGCATTCAAAAACTCACAATGCAATGGTTAAGATGCTATGATACCAAACTTGATCTGAATTCTTAAAGGATATTTTTAACCATTAAAATTGCATGTGAATTTTGAATACTTAACTTCATAAAAAGGATTTTAAAAAGACAATTTTAAGTGCTTAATCAAACCACATAAGCAAATAAACAAGTATGAAAACCATAAAATTGTAGAAAGTAGATGTCTATATACCAAAGAGTGAGAAGAAGGGGTTGCAGGAAAATTTTCAATAAGTACCACCATAAACACATTAAGGGAAACCTATCACAACAAGACCCCCTACAACTAAGATCCTTCCTAGTTTTGAGTAGGAGAAATATACTGAGAAACAAGAGGATGGGATGGTAGAGAAGGAATAATCAAAGGATCCCCCCACTGAATAAAAAGGTGGTAAATTATCATGTGAATACTGAAAAAATAAGCACACACCTTTGAAGAATCATCAAAGATTTCTAGTAGTAACCGATTTATTTTCTCACTTTCTAGTTGTAACATTTCTTCTATATCAGGGGATTTTTCCTCCTTAGGACTTTCTAATGATAAATCATCAACTTGGCCTTCTTTTGTCACTAGAAACTAAATGGTAATGACCACAAGGTGGAGAAAAGGAAAGAAAATAAAACTATATCGGAGGATCCTGAGAGCAAAATGACCAAGTTAGTTTCTCCATAGAATGAACAAGATGAATAGGAGTTTTAGCTAAATGTGCTAATGATAGAATGATTCCAACAAATACTTGAACAATACAAAGAGAATCAACAAGAAGGAGGTGAAACATATTTTAGTCCTTTTCCAAAATGTTCTAATAAAATTTTATTTGTTGTGGGCACAAAGGGAATCTGTTAGGAACCCGTGTCAACCCTTTTCTTTACTTTGTTAGTATATTGTTGTTGGACACATATGCTTTGTAAGTCGTCCCATAGTATTTGTTGATCCATAGTTTGTATTATTGTTGTTGGATGCATATGCCTTGTAAGTCGTTCCATAGTATTTGTTGATCCATAGTTTGTATTGGCCCATGGTTTCTATTGGCACATGGTATTGACCCATGGTATTGGCACCTAGAATTAGTATATAAGTTTGTGTTGAGACCAATGAAGGTACCGTGAATTTAATCGTATTGAGATTGCTCAAAGGAGGTTTCCCCCTAGAAGTGGCCTGCGATTAATAAAAATATTCTGTGATCTCATATATTGTGCATTTTATCAATTAATTGTTGCAAGTTCCTCACGAAATCTCCTGCATGAACTTGACATATTTATCCTTAGAAATAAAGAAGTAATCCCCATGGGAAAATGTTATACTCTCGGTGAATATCACAGATACCTTGGAAATTTTGGGAGAAGAGAAGGAAAGGAGAGTGGAGGCTTAGAAAATAGAACAAGAGATGGAAAATATAGAGTCTCGAGCTTGGTTTAGGATGCTGTCAAAATATGATCTAGTTACTAAGCAATTTGTAATCACTACATTGGAGCCTCTTTGTTAGGATCATTAATACTCCATCCTTGTACTACCTAGCATTTTTTTTCCTAGTAGTTGATGATGTCATTTCCCCCTAGTGGTGTGCATATGTCATCTAGGATCCATCAACCACCTAATGCACCTTGTATGCATCATTTTAGGACCACTTAAGCCAGTTCCCTATATTTTAGGATCCTACTCAGTGTTCCAGTTCAATTCACCTGAATTAGATGACTCTTGTGGGGGGTTTATGCTCTGATTTACACTGATTGTGGCCTCATGCGCCCTTTTCTGAGTGATTTTCATGAAAAAATCACTAATGTACCCTCCTTGGTCAGTTGACTGATTCTATCTTCAGTTAAATGAGTTTAGGTTCAGTTGAGATGATTTTGGGTCTTCCGGAGCACGCTAGTGGTGACAATTCCTATGCTAGACACACTGAGACTCAAATTATCCCAAGTGATCTGAATTATCTCCATTGTAACATTATTATTTACTATACTTATTATTGGATCATGTGACATTATTTTGTTCCTATCTGAGTTCTCATGCATGTTCAATTGTTTGCTATTTTTTACTACAATTTTCACTGTAACTCAATTTATCTTCTCTTTCTGTGTGAGGTATACTCAGCTCCATGATTTTCTATGATTTAGAATTTCACATGGTATCAGATCTCAATGAGAATAGGTTGAGAAACTGATTTCATTAATGCACTAGAAGCATCTAGATTTCCAAAACAAATCTTGGTTCCATTGCATTGAATTCATTGGAGAAATACTTTGAGGTCTAGCTAGGAGTGAAGGATCAAGAAAAATGTGCCTATTGTCCTAAAGCAGTTCTCAGTAGTAGTCTATATACAAAATTGAGAGTTTTTTGCAGGTTATTGAAATTTGTTCAGTGCAATAGTTCTAATGGATAATCGGAATGCTCCTCTCTCCCCCAAGATCCTGACACCCTTTAATTAACTTGATTGGAGGGATGATATGCAGATGGTATTGCGCAACAAGTCACTGTACAGGGTAACAGTGGGAAAGGAAGTCAAACCTCAAGCATCTGTTGATAAGTCCAAGTATCTAAATAGTCTGGATGAATCCTTTGGTTTCATGCGTATTCATATTTCCAGATATATACTCTTCCACCTCTATGGATTGAAGACTCCAAGAGAGGTTTGGTTGAAATTGGAGACCCTATTCGACAAACAAGATGAGCTAAGGGGCCATATTATGGAGAATAAGTTGATTTATCTTCAACCCAGTAGTTTTGAGACCATCCAACAATTCTTTTCCAAATTCAAATACTTGTTCATGCAATGCAAGCAGTGTGGCATTGAGAAGAAGGATGAGCAGTTGGTGCTATCCATTCTGAGCAAGCTAAGTCTTGAGTTCTGGATCTTTGTGTCTACCTTGGATTTAGGGAGATTTCCAATACCTGGTTGGAAACTTCCATCCCTAGATGTTTTCACTGAATCTCTCATCCAAGAACAAGACAAATTGATCCAGATGGGTTCCTTGAAGGCCTCCAAAAATCAATCTCTTGTGGCTGGAGAATCAAAAATTGAAAAGGGAAAAGGGAAGAAAAAGGGAAAAGAGAAGAGGCAATATAAACCCAAGTAGAATTCCAAGTCTATTCCATCGAAAGGAGCCTCCATCTCCAAGAAGGAAAAACACAATAAATTTGAGAAATACAAGTATACATACTGCAAGAAGGGTAATCATCTTGATAGTTATTGTATGAAGAAGACCATAGATCAAATAGAAAAAATCCTTGAACAACATAAAATTTCCCTCCCTGAAGGCGCAAGGAAGACTGATGTAGGTGGAAATTCAAAAGATAATGAGATATGCCATGCATTGAAGGCTGGATTCTCACAATCCCAAGTTTTTCTTATTGATTATGGAGCCTCCAGCCACATGATTTCCTTCACAGAGCCATTTTATTCATTAGATCTCACCGATGGACCCAAAATACACATGGGAGATGACTCTCAAATATTTGCTGAAGGGAATGGTACTATACAAATTAAGCATGGAAATTTCAACAATGTGTTGTATGTGCCTTCTCTAGAAGCTAATATGTTGTCTATTTATCAGATGACACACATAGGTTCACCAAAGAAACTAGTATTTGGACCTGACACGGTTGAGGTTGCAAAGATCTCATCTAGGAAGTTGATAGCCAAAGGAGTTTCAAACCATGGTTCCAAGGAATATGAGTTCTCCTTCTTATTTCCTTACTCACATCAAAGTGCTCTCTTGACACATGGAAATGAGACAAGCAGACTCCGACATGAAATATTCATAAACCTAAACTTCAAATACCTATAGTAGTTGCATAAGGAAGAGATGGTTGAAGGTTTTCTGAACATAAAGTTCTCTCAAGGAATCTGCAAAGGTTGCTTGGTAGGGAAGCACCCAAAATCAAAGTGTGATATTGGGAAGGCAAAGAGAGCTTCCTCCATCCTAGATCTGATTCATAGTGATGTTTTAGGACCGATTCCCACTACTTCAAAGAATGGATCTAGATACCTTTTGACCTTCATTGATTACTACTCTAGGTTCTGCTGGTATACTATCTCAAATATAAATCTAAGGTTTTCAAAATATTCAAAGTTTTCAAAGCCTTAATTAATTGAGAACATTGTTGAAAGGAAGATCAAGGAAGTAAGATCAGATAATAGAGGGGAGTACATCAAGAAGGATTTGAAGCATCCATGTTCTTATAAAGGTATTCAAATGCAACATTTTTTCCCATTCACACCACAACAAAATGGTGTAGGAGAGAGGAAGAATAGGTCATTGAAAGAGATGGCTACCTGCTTGCTTGAAGCAAGAGATCTCCCATCAAATCTCCGGGCAGAAGCAATGAACTATGCCACATACATTCATAACATGGTACCCCAAAAATATGTTTATGGGGTCACTCCATTTGAAGCATTGAAGGGACACAAAACTGATGTCTCTCATCTGAGGGTTTTTGGATCCAAGGCATGGGCCAGAATCCCCTTCGACAAGAGAAAAACACTTCAACCTCAAAGTAGCGAATGCATTTTTCTTGGATATGTAGAAAATGAAAAATATTACAAGCTAATGGATATTGAAACCAATATATACTTCATTGAAAGAAGTGTTCAATTCAATGAGGATCCACTATATGATCCGCAACCAATTGAAGAAGAAGGTATAACTGATCTACCTATTCCATTTTCTCCTAATGATGTTTCTATAGGCGATCAACATTCATATTCCGAAGAAGAAGACCAATATGATTCAAATGTAGATATTGAGCATGAACATCTATCATATCTAGATCTAGATGCAGCATCCAATTCCAATCCAAATCCTAAATGGGATCAAAATATTATTGATACAGCTGAGGACATTGCTAGAGATCCATATGACTACATAAGAACAAGATATCAATACCAAGATGCAAACATTGCACTTTTCCATACAGATCCACTTCTGCTTGAGAGGTGCTTCATGATGATGGGGTCTTATCCACAGTCTTGTAGAGAGGATTTCCATGATCTTATATGGAAAGCAACCATGGATGAAGAACATGAGTCACTATAGAACAATCAAACATTGGATCGTGTCCCTCTTCCCCGAGGTAATAAACTAGTTCAATGCAAATGGATTTCCAAACCAAAGCTTGCATCTAATGGATCTACAACCAAGTACACGGCTCGGTTGGTTGCAAATGAGTAATCACAAGTTCAAGGTTTGGACTAGAATGAGACATTCGAACCTGTAGCAATAATGGATCTAGTACAGTTTGTTTTGGCCATTGCAGCTTTGAATGCATGGGAGGTACATCACATGGATGTAAAGAGTTCATTCTTGCATGGTGACTTAGAAGAAGAGATCTACATGAAAAAACCTGAGGGGTACACTGATGATCCTTCCTTGGTATGCAGACTGAAGAGATCACTGTATGGGCTCAAGCAAGCCCCAAGGGCATGGTATGCAAAGATGTATTCCATCCTACTGTTAAATTTTTAGAATTTACTTCAATCTGATCTAGGATCTTAACTGAGAGAACAACATGTACAGCATATCTACAGCATATCAATCATGGAGACAATAATGTAAGCACACAAGAGACACAAAGATTTACTTGGGGAAAACCATAAAGGTGAAAAACCCCAATAACTTCCTCAGAGATAGATAGAGCAATGATACAACCAACCATAAGAGATAGACACAACCTAGCAGCAGATCCTCCTCCTCCATAAGTGCGCCACTCCTCCTTGAGTGCATGTGTGAGAAGTGAGTGAGTAAATAGAGTGCCTCCCGCACTCTATTTATACTTGACTTGACTTGCCTTTTTACCTAACTCATGTAGGCTCGAACTTAACCACATAACATAATGCTGACTGGGCCGACCCCCAATAGGGTGGTCTAATAACCCTTTGACCCACATGGCCGACCCCCAATAGGGTGGTCTAATAACCCTTTGACCCACATGACTTATACAGGGCCGACCCCAAACAAGGTGGTCTAATAACCCATCAAGTATAAGTTACGACACTTACAATATAAATAACGACACTTCCGTATAGAGGAATAATAACATCTCTATAGGAATACAATATACATATATGTGAAATACATTCCGAAGTTACATATACATCAACACTCCCTCTTAACTAGGAAGGTATTTCTCAGCACAGTTCTTCTAGCACAAGTCATCTTCTCTGGATCATTGTCACTGGATAATCGTCATCGAGTCATCATCATCGTCACTGCTGCTGCTATCTCAATCAATCTCTGAATCTACTCGTCATAGGAAGTTATACAGAGCCAGTCCTTTTTCATACTGGATGTAGGCCCACCACCTGCAGGTCTTCATCATCACTGGCCATACTGTGGAATCCTCAGGACTTATTACGTGTGTCACAAAACCTCGAAAGAGCATCCCAGGATATTACGGGTACACAACTCCGACCTGTAGGATCTCCCAAGGCGCTATTACATGTGACCGCACCACAAAACCTCGAAAGAGCATCTCAGGATGTTACGGGTACACAACTCCGACCTGAAATCTCCCAGGGCACAAATTACATGTGGTCCACCAAAAAACCTAGCAAGAGCATCTCAAGATGTTACGGGTACACAACTCCGACCTGAAATCTCCCAGGGCACAAATTACATGTGGTCATGGCAAAACCTTGCAAGAGCATCTCAGGATGTTACGGGTACACAACTCCGACCTGAAATCTCCCAGGGCACAAATTACATGCCATAGGACAAAACCTCGCAAGAGCATCTCAGGATGTTACGGGTACACAACTCCGACCTGAGATCTCCCAGGGCACAAATTACATGTCCTCCCAGAGCAATGTCTTGAAAGAGCATCCCAGGCTGTTATGGGTACACAAATCCGACCTATAGGATCTCCCAGACATGCTCCTCTGCACAACCTGATCCACGGCCATAGAGTATCAACCTGATACTCACCATACATCATCCTGATGTATCCATGATCATCCTGATCATCATCACTGCAACATCCTGCTGCATGTCATCTGGAGCAACATCCTGAAGCTCGTCATCCATGATCATCCTGATCGTCACTGCAACATCCTGCTGCATGTCATCTGGAGCAACATCCTGAAGCTCGTCATCCATGATCATCCTGATCATCAATGCATCTACCTGATGCATACCAAGTATCTACCTGATACATATCATCATACATGATCCTCCTGATCATCAATGTATCCACCTGATACAAATACATGATACATATCACCATACATGATCCACCTGATCATACAATGCATCTACCTGATGCATACCAAGTATCTACCTGATACATATCATCATACATGATCCTCCCGATCATCAATGTATCCACCTGATATATGATACATATCACCATACATGATCCACCTGATCATACAATGTATCCACCTGATACATATACTGATACATGGTCCAAGCATCCAACATGATGCATACATACATACATAAATGATCCAATTGATCATATCCAGCATCCACATGATGCGTACATACATACATAAAAATGATCCAACTGATCATATCCAGCATCCACATGATGCGTACATACATACATAAAAATGATCCAACTGATCATATCCAAGCAGAAACCAGGACATCATCCTAATGCTCATCATCTAGCGCTTACATCCACAGCCATGTGAAGGATCCTCCTTCCAACATGCTTGGAATGGCTTCAGCAAATGTGTCCATCACTTCTTCCTCGAAGTGTCCTCGTTCTGAAGAATGCCAAGCCTCTCTCTAAAGTACTCGAACTTCACCCTGGCTAGTGGCTTCGTCAGCACATCTGCAATCTGCTCGTCCATCGCAACATACAGGAGCTTCACAGCTCCTCTCTGCACCATATCCCTGATATAGTGATATTTGATCTCTATGTGTTTCGACCTGTCATGAAACACTGGGTTCTCGGACAGCTTTACACAACTCTGGTTATCACAGAAGATACCAGTAGCCTCCAACGGGAGATCAAATAACTCAGACAGTAGCTTCCATAGCCATACTGCCTCACAACTAGCTGAGCAGGCTGCAACATACTCTGCCTCAGCTGTACTCAGTGCTACGCGGGACTGCTTCCTGCTAAACCAAGAGATCACACCTGATCCCATACTAAAGCAACACCCAGATGTGCTCTTCCTGTCTGCAACACTGCCATCCCAATCTGAATCAACATAACCCTGCAGGTTAAACTTTTGATTCACCTCATACTTGAGCCCATAATCCACTGTACCCTTCAGGTACCTCAGAACATGCTTTACAGCAACCAAGTGAACACTCCTCGGATCCGTCAGGAACTGGCTCAATGTGTTCACAGCAAAGTAAATATCTGGTCTCGTGTTCGTCAGGTACATCAAGGACCCAATCATCTGACGATACATAGTGATATCAATCGGTTCAGATGAAGCATCACATAGGCACTTCAGGTTCGATGCCATAGGTGTGGCCATAGCCTTGTAGTCCATCATCCCGAACCTCTTCAGGATCTCTACTGCATACTTCCCTTGTCCAAGGAAGATTCCATCACTCTGCCACACCTCCATGCCAAAAAAAAATAGTGCATCAACCCCAAGTTCTTCATCTCGAACTCGGCAGTAAGCTTCTGCTGCATGTCAGCAATCAATCTATCTTCACCTGTAACAAACAGGTTATCCGCATACAACTATTCAAGAAAGCTGTCTTGAAATCCATCTAGTGTATCTTCTATTTCATCACTTTCATATTTCTCTATGCTGCCATCTGCAGCATGCTTGATCTTGATAGACCCATATGGAAGTCATAACAAACTTCCCTTCAAGTATTGGGACTACATCCCAAACATCATTCTTCATGATCGATGGATCATGGCATTCCATTTCTTCATCCCAGATCCTGGGAACTTCAATATCTTCAATATTTTCAATATATATCTTTGTTGCTGGAACAAATGTTGTAGTCCTTTTTGTAGGTGAAGATATATGGTCTTTCCTACAAAACAAGTTAAATTGCATGATTAGAAACATCTCATAATTTTCAGAACAAATTCTTACACATAAAGAAATATGTCATACAGTCATGCAATTATCTTAGCCAATGCTTCAATACAACATTTATCCATATCCTGTAACTTTCTAGATGCCTTCCAATCTCTACCAGAACATTGTTAAGAGTGTGCACAACTCCCAACATGTCAGCAAAGAGGTTTCATTCTAGATAAGTAGCAATGGAATGTTGTACAGTGCCATAGGCCACTTACCCATGTATATTATTAGTATACTGTTCATCAATGCAACTATTCTAATATGCACAATACATATCCTAAGTCTAGGAACATGAGCATATACATCTTTGAACAATTTTATTTAAACAAACACATATGCAAGAAATGATAATTAAAAATACTTATCTTTGTTTGGTTACTGGGTGGACTCCCTCTGAGTCTTTGCTTCCTTGAAGGAGCTGCTGAAGTAGCTTCTTCGACACCTTTTTGTTATGGAATGTAGAAAGATGTTCAACTCCCTCTGAATATCTGCATCCTTGCAGAAACTACTAAAGTGTGTTCCTTTGCTTTCTCGCAGGAACAACTGGAGTGTGCTCCCTCTTGATATTTGCTTCCTGGATTACCTGTTCTTGAACTCATATTCATCCTTGGTCCCTATGCATGCGTATTAGTATCATGATTGTGTTATCCTTGTGATCTCATATAAAATCATACATTCATTAGTATACTATTAAAACACAATAATCTCAAGCATGTATAGTCATGATCATTTCAAACAGAAAATAATAAGCATTAGCTTTCAAGGTTTATGTAGGATTCTTATGGTTAGTCAAATCATAAGAAACATAACATGTCTAAACCTATAATTACTCAAACCTATGACTCTTCAGGTTAGTTGAATCATCAATCAAGATAAGAGATATAATATGCATAAAACCTGTGATTATTCAAACCTATACCTTCATGATTCTTCTGGTTAGTCATATCATCAATTATGGTAAGAAACATGATATGCATATAACCATGATTATTCAAACCTATGACTTCATGAATAATCATTATCAACAACAGTATAAGATCCTAACACAAGGTAGGATACTAGCTTGATATAGGAAAAACATACCTGGATTAGCATGCTAGCTATTTATGTCTAACATACTCACATGATGTCTTCTTGTTCTTCTTTAATGACTTGTGCTAGTAACCTATATATATCATAGGTTAACCATTATAAAACCAAGTTATACATACCTCGTAAATGGATCTTCTATGAGATCCATGACAATGGATGAATCTTTGTCCTCATGTCATCATGATCATATGTTCTTGAACCAAAACATGATTTGTCTTTCTTGGTGTACCTTTCATGTTAGTAGACAACATAAACCTCATACAACACCATAATTCATTAGTACAATCATAAGTGTCAACACCCTAATCAATGAATATTTTCTATCGTGCATTCATAATTTTATTAAGGTGATATGACAAGTCTAAAATTAAGATTGTACTAACCGTAATAACATGAAGACAAACATACCATAAACTTAATCATGAACAAATCTCAAAACATACCTCGATGAGTCATACCTGTCGATATCGCTTGTAATCTTCTTATGTAAGGCCTTAGCCTCATCTCCCTCTGAAACAGGAACTTCTTCACTTATGCAGGTGACCAATCCATCTTCTTCTAGGATTAAGCCAATCCACTTGATTTACAAGAATTGGGACTGGAGCTAGATATGGGTTTGTCAGAGAAACCCCAAAAACTCAAACTTTGAATTTCAAACTTCTGACAGGATAGAAATATGCGACTTGATGAGCTGATCAAGCTGCTATATTCAGAATTTGAAAACTGCAAAGTTTCACTCCTCAATTTTGCCTTTGAAACTTCCAGATTCACTAGACGTGACCCTGAACTGGGGTTTGATGAATCCCACTCTTCTACCCAATCAAAAAGTTTGATCCAAATCTCTAAGCTTCTATTTTTCTGAGGAGCTTCCAGCCGTGGTCAGAGATTTCAAAAATTCCCATTTTTACAGAAGCCCTAATTTTCCACTTTCCTGATCAAAGTCCCAAACTAGGGTCTGATCAAGCCTGGCCTTCTGCCCAACCAAAAATTCTGATATTGGTCTCTAAATTTTTATTTTGATGAGTAGCATTCATCCGTGGTCTCTGATTACAAAAATTCCAACTTTCTCCAAATCCCTAAATTCCGGAAGCCATGAATGAAGGTACCAAAAAATAATTCTGTTTTGCAGAAATATGTACCTGATTGTTTCTGGTGTAACTCCAAAATTTTTGATCCACAGGGTCTGAAAAAGTTTCCTGAGATAGACTGACCTGTTACCTTTCCATCTTGACAGGTCTGACCTCAATTGGATTTTCTGAGAGAGAGTTATTCCAAATGTCGCAACGTGACCTGTTTTGGGATAATACAGGAGAGCGAACTTGTACGGCGTGCCACGTGTCACTGTTTCAACTTCGGCCTCTGAAAATATTTCTTGAGATATCTCGGCCTGTTATATTTCCATCATGACAGGTCTGACCTCAATTGGATTCTCTGAGAGATATTTATGCCAAGTGTCGCAACGTGACCTGTTTATGGGATAATACAGGAGAGCGAACTTTTATGGCGTGCCACGTGTCACTGGTTCACCTTCGGCCTCTGAAAAAGTGTTCTGAGATAGTACAGTCTGTGTACTACCTGTCACTTTTTACGAAATTTCATTTGGAGCTTCCTAGCCCAAGTTATGACCTTTTTCCCAAGGTCACCTGATTTTAACTCAGATCTGGAATAGGCAGAAACCCTATATTGCACATATCATAAATCACAAAGTACAACGAATTAGAGGTTGTCCTTTGGACACAAGGTACCTGGAGATTTAATATTTGTCCTGTAACAATTTCAGATCCGAAAATTTTTCCAAAACGGATTTATAGCGAAAGTGCTACGACAACTGGTTTTTGATATATCAAGCCCTAGCATCGTAATTGCAACAAGTGTCATACATGCCATATCATGCCTTCTTTCAGGCTAGCTCTGATACCATGTTAAATTTTCAGAATTTACTTCAATCTGATCTAGGATCTTAACTGAGAGAACAACATGTACAGCATATCTACAGCATATCAATCATGGAGACAATAATGCAAGCACACAAGAGACACAAAGATTTACTTGGGGAAAACTCTAAAGGTGAAAAACCCCAATAACTTCCTCAGAGATAGATAGAGCAATGATACAACCAACCATAAGAGATAGACACAACCTAGCAGCAGATCGTCCTCCTCCATAAGTGCGCCACTCCTCCTTGAGTGCATGTGTGAGAAGTGAGTGAGTAAATAGAGTGCCTCCCGCACTCTATTTATACTTGACTTGACTTGCCTTTTTACCTAACTCATGTAGGCTCGAACTTAACCACATAACATAATGCTGACTGGGCCGACCCCCAATAGGGTGGTCTAATAACCCTTTGACCCACATGGCCGACCCCCAATAGGGTGGTCTAATAACCCTTTGACCCACATGACTTATACAGGGCCGACCCCAAACAAGGTGGTCTAATAACCCATCAAGTATAAGTTACGACACTTACAATATAAATAACGACACTTCCGTATAGAGGAATAATAACATCTCTATAGGAATACAATATACATATATGTGAAATACATTCCGAAGTTACATATACATCAACACCTACTGTCATAAAATTGGAAACACCGCTACTTAGTATACTGGCTATGAATCTCCCATCTATCACTGTATGAATAGGCTATAACACTACATTGGGTCAGCTACAATTAATTCTATCTCCCCTGCTACCTCTTTAGCTGGCTGCTATATATTCTCCTGCCGTGAGTGGGGTTGGATACCGCTATATTAAACGAAATGGAGAATATATTCAAACTCAAACTGGAAGCTATGCACTTGCCTCTGCTAATTTTTATAAAACCCTTGCTTTATATTCCTTTTCCTCTTCTGGTTATGTCTCAATAGGCTAACTGGCATTATTCACTGGTCCTATCTATGGCTCTACTTTTGAAAGATGCAAATGAATGTTTACATGCAACATAAGGGAGTATGTCTACTATTGATTGTTTTGTATGTGGATGACTTGCTCATTGTTAAGATTCAATATGCTAAGATAGATAACATCGGTATTCAAATCAATTTCACAACAATCGTATATACAGGATCACTGAAAGAATAAAAAGCACATCATAAACACAAGAGACACAAATTTATCTTGGGAAACACTCATGGGTTAGAAAACCCAGCAAAAATTCCTCAATATAGATGACCAAAAGTACAAAGACAAAACCCCAAACAAGTGCTCCTTCTCCTTGCAGATATATCTCTCTCTCTCTCCATTGTGTATTACACAAGTGAGTGTGTGTGTTCAAATGAGGAACACAACACCTCTATTTATAGTTTATCTTTCACTTGAGTTGTTCCCTAACTAGGTCGGCCCCTAACAAATTAACCTAATGCTAACTAGGCCGACCTCTCTAGGGGACTTAAACACCCCATTACAAAATCACTCAAGGGGATCTATTGCCCCGAATTACAAGAGAGGATTTACCTCAATGACTTTACATAATCAAATACAATAATGACATCCCGATGGAGGAATAAAACATCTTTGAATAAAATACAATGATAAAATACAATAGAATATTCTTCGAAGTTACAATATTTAAACACTCCCCTTTAACGAGAAGGGTATTCTACTAACATCATCAACATCAACTGAAAGAGAAAGGAGAGAGAGCATCATCAACAACATCAGGGTGATACATCTATAAATCATTGGAATTTTTCTTCAACAACATCAACAACTGGAGAAGTTACTGGAACATCTTCAATATCTTCAACATCTTCAACATCTTCAGTACTGGAGCATCATCTTCTACAGCACTGAGTCTTCATCTTTGATCTTCATCTTCTGCAGCACTCAAGCGCTCGATCGTCTACAAAAACACTTGATATCTTGATCAGTAACAACATCATCTTGATATTTCGATCAACAACATCAATATAACCTGCAACACACATGATCCAATTACGGGAGGATCAATCCCTCTCACTTTAGGACATAAGTCAAAGGATGATACAATCCTGAACCACAGTGCCAGTCCTTTTTCATACTTGATGTGACTTAGAATAAATCATAGGATTTACCACCACAGATCTAGTCCTATTTCATACTAGATGCGACCTAGAATAAATCATAGGATTTACCACCATAGAGACAGTCCTATTTCATACTGGATGCGAACTACAATAAATCATAGGATTTACCATCACAGAGCCAGTTCTATTTCATACTCGATGCAACCTAGAATAAATCATAGGATTTACCACCACAGAGCCAGTCCTATTTCATACTGGATGCAACCTAGAATAAATCATAGGATTTACCACCACAAAGCCAGTCCTATTTCATACTAGATGTGACCTAGAATAAATCATAGGATTTACAACCATAGAGCCAGTCCTATTTCATACTGGATGCGACCTAGAATAAATCATAGGATTTACCACCACAGAGCCAGTCCTATTTCATTCTGGATGCGACCTAGAATAAATCTAGGATTTACCAACACAACATCATCATCATCATCACATTCTCAGAGACAAGAGTCTACACATCCTTTTAGGACATGTGTCCAGGCATGATACAATCCTACTACAACATCATCATCAACATCTTTCTCTGATACAAGAGTCTACGGATACATTTAGGACATGTGTCCGGGGATGATACAATACCACTGCAACATCATCATCAACATATTTCTTGGAGACAAGAGTCGACAGATACATTTAGGACATGTGTTCAGGGATGATACAATCCCACTGCAACATCATCATCAACATCTTTCTCGGAGACAAGAGTCTACAGATCCCTTTAGGAGATGTGTCCAGGGATGATACAATCCCACTGCAACATCATCATCAGTATCAACACTACTCCCCCTTTCGAGGAAGGTCCTTTTGAACCACACCAAGCTTGTCTAGGAAGTACTCAAACTTCACTCAAGATAGAGGCTTAGTTAACACATCAGAAACTTTCTCATTAGTGCTCGCATACTGGATATTTATATCTCCCTTCTGTACCATATCTCGTATGTAAACATACCATATTTCCATGTGCTTTGACTTGTCATGGAATACTGGGTTCTCCATCATCTTTATACAAATATGGTTGTCACATAGAATCACTATGGTATCCAACTCCAGGTCAAACAGACCTGACATCAACTTCTGAAGCCATATGGACTCACAACTAGCAGAACAAGCTGCTATATACTCTTCTTTAGTTGTGCTAGGAGAAACACTCGACTGCTTCCTGCTAAACCATGAGATCATGGTGGATCCCAGAAAATACCATCCACTTGAGGTGCTCTTCTTGTCTGAGACACTTCCAGCCCAATATGCATCTATATAACCATACAATCTGTAGTCATGATCTCCAACATAGTATAGACCAAAGTCTATTGTACCTTTCAGGCACCTCATCACATGCTTTGTAGCTACCAGTTGAACATGTCTAGACTTAACTAGATACTGACTCAGGGTGTTCACAGCAAAGCATATACCTGGCCTGGTATTCATCATATACATCAACGAACCAATCATTTGTTTGTAAACTGTAGAAACCAATGTCCATCATCCTAGATCTCTACTTCACATTTTCCTTGGCTAAGGAAAAATCTCATCCGATCTCAGCCACATATCTAATCACAAGAATCATGCCAAGATTCTTTAACTCTAAGATCTACTCCCTCTGAAGTGGAGTTTTTTACATCTGAGTATTGTCCTCCCTCTGTGACTGGACATCATTCACATTCTGCATTGAGTGATCTTCTGCATATCTATCCGTGCCATCTCCCGTCAGATGGGTCTACTGATATGAGCCTCAAGATCACTCGAACTCTATGGTGAGTTCCTTCTTACATCCATCTGAGAGAAGAATGTCATCTGTATATAGAAACCATGTTCAACCTTGTAGCAAAGGTTGAAATCCGCATCACCCATGGTGATCATCAATCTTTTCAAATGAGTATCGATCATGGACACCTGTTGAACCTGTACAAAGCCTTCTTCAATCCTGTGATTCTCTTTTAGATCTTGGGAGTTTGATCGATATGCACTTCTTATTCAATTACACCATTCAAGAGAACGGTCTTGTCATATATGGGTGTAATCTATCTCTGGAAGTGTGTCTAACCACTGGAGCAAACATCTCACCATGATCCTCTCCCTCTTTCTAAGAGAATCCTCTAGCCACAAGCCTTGCTTTGTACTTATATAGTATGTTTGATTTGTAAGTCTTCTTGTTGAACAATCATCACTTGTTCTTCGGAACAAGTGTTCATCATCCTTCTTTTGTAGATCATAGCACATGATCTTTCCTACAAATCAAATTCAATGATTAGTAACACTTCATAATCATCAAATCATGTTGACATTTCAATGATAACCTATTATGCATACTGATATGATTCACATAGTTATGCAACTATCTTGACCAATATTTTGGCACAACACTTTTCCATATCCTGTATGCATACAGTGGGTATCTAGATGCCTTCCATCTCTACCAGAACATACTATCAAGAGCATGCAAAGCTCCCCGCATGTTAGTAAAGAGGTTTCATTCTAAATAAGCAACAATGGAATGTTTGTCCAACTTACCCATCATATGCATATTAGTAGTTTACTGTTCAATGCTTTATGAATGCTTACACTATGCATGATATATTTCTTGATTCTAGGAATACAAATATGCATACAAATATTACGAGCAACATCATTAACTATTTAGAGATTCAAGAAGTAATTCAAGTAACAACTCATATACTTATCTTTTATGTTTGTGTGGTTTCCTCCCTCTTGATATCTATTTTCCCTTTATGTTAGCATCATTATTATATGTCTTTGAACTTCTATCCATCCTGTACCACTATGCATGCTTACGTGTGCACTAGTTTCATCATTGTGTCATCCTCAAGATATCATACATAATCACACATTCATTAATATAATATCAATAATATTAAAAACATTATAACCCTAAATAATATTAAACACGTACGGTCATAATCATTAATCAAACTATGAAACACAATATGTATAAAGCCTTGATTAGCTAAAATCTATTTTCAGGAATAATCATTATCAACCATATGAAATTATACTTATCTAATATCCTAACACAAAGTAGGATTATAACTCGATATAAGAAAACATACCTAGATTAGCATGCTTGCTAGTTATGTCTAACATACCCAAACAATATCTTCTTTGTTCTCTTCAATGATTTAGAGACCTTGTGCTAGTAACCTGCATATCTCATAAGTTAAGCATAGTAGAACCAAATCATACATACCTCGTAAGTAGAGCTTCTATGTGATCAAAGACTATGGATGAGTCTTTGTCTTCATGTCATAATGGTCATATATTCTTGATCTAGAACTTGATTTGTCTTTCTTGATGTACCTTTCATGTTAGCAGACAACATCATCCTCATACAACACCACAAGTGCATTAGTACAATCATAAGTGTCATAACCCTAATCAATGAATGCATTCTATCATTCAAATGCATTCATACTTTTACTAACGTGATCAAACAAGTCTAAAATTAATCATGATTGTACTAACCTCAATAATATGAAGACAAACATATCATGAACTTAATCATCAGATAAATGAAACATATTTCAAAACATACCTGCATCTCCTCAAGTCATACCTATCGAGATTGCTTGTAGTCTTTTCTACAAGGGTAAAACCCTAATAATACAAGCTAAATAACTTGTAAACATCTTATGTATGTTCATGGTTCTAGGATGATAGAATATCAATTCAATTTAAACCTCCTTCATTGCTTCCCTATGAGTCTCCCAACCTTGCTAGGGTTTCTTCTTACTTGGAAACCGCAATTTTCAATCTCCTTCCTCCCACAACATTTTCATGGAAGATTAATATCTTTGATGAATGGATTCCAAATCCATTTTCAAAGTTCCCAATGTTGCATCAAGTGTCTCCAACATTGTATTAGTTCATTCCATACCTAAAAAAAATTGAAAAACCCTAAGTGAGAGCTTCTTCCTCCTCTTCTTTGATTTCCTATGTTGAGCTATTTCAGATGTGCCTTATTGTTTCTGGGGTATCTCTGAAATTTCGGACCCTCAGGGTCTAAAAGTTTGGTCTGTGTTATCCTGACCTGTCATCTTTCCAACCCCATAGATTTGAGCTTTGTTGGATTCTCCATGAGAGAGATATCCTAAGTTTCCCAACATGACATTTTATGGGATGAAACAACATAACGAACTTGTACGGAGTTCCACGTGTCACTGTTTCACCTTCGGCCTATGATACTTGGACCTATGAAACTAAAGTCCATTCCCTAACTGTTACTTTTTACATAATTCCATTTGGAGCTTCCTATCCCAATATATGAACGTTTTTCCTAGGTCACCTGTTTAGGGCTGCATCTAGAAGAGGGAGAAACCCTAACGTGTACAGATCATATCTCACAAAGTACAATGAATATGAAGCTGAAACTCGGAAACAAGGTACGGGAACATGTCATATTCTTCCTCTCCAAGTTTCAAATCCTGAACCTTTGTCAAAAGTGATTTACAGCGAAATTTCCACGATGACTAGGTTTTTCTATACAAAGCCCTAGCTTTCAAATTGTTGCAAGTGAAACAAGTGTCGTAAATGCCATACATTGCCTTCCTTCAGGCTAGCTATGATTCCATGTTAAGATTCAATATGCTAAGATAGATAACATCAGTATTCAAATCAATTTCACAACAATAGAATATACAAGATCACTGAAAGAATAACAAGCACATCATAAACACAAGAGACACAAATTTATCCTGGGAAACCCTCATGGGGTAGAAAAAACTACAAAAATTCCTCAATATAGATGACCAAAAGTACAAATACAAAACCCCAAACAAGTGCTCCTTCTCCTTGCATCTCTCTCTCTCTCTCTCTCTCCATTTTGAATTACACAAGTGAGTGTGTGTGTTCAAATGAGGAACACAACACCTCTATTTATAGTTTATCTTTCACTTGACTTTTTCCCTAGCTAGGTCGGCCCCTAACAAATTAACCTAATGCTAACTAGGATGACCTCTCTAGGGGACTTAAACACTCCATTACAAAATTACTCAAGGAGATCTATTGTCCCGACTTACAAGGGAGTATTTAACTCAATGACTTTACATAATCAAATACAATAATGACATCTCGACGGAGGAATAAAACATCTCCGATTAAAATACAATGATAAAATACAATAGAATATTCTTCAAAGTTACAATATTTCAACACTCATCACTGGTGGATCTGCTACTGGTTTGAAGCACATCAAGTATTCCTTGAACAAATCATTCGCTATGATAGATCTAGGACTGTTAAAACAATTCATTGGTATTGAAGTAACTCAAAATGATTCAAGGATCATGATTTCACAGACAAGGTATGCATCTGATTTACTGACAAAGTTTCATATGGATGATTGCAAAGCCACATATTTTCCCTTCCTATCTTGAATTATATTGGAAGAAGGTGGTTCCACTCCCTTGGTTGATAGCACTCTTTACAGACATCTAATTGGTATCTTCTTGTATATGACACATTCGAGACCATATCTAAAATATGATTTCGGTGTTGTGTCTAGGTACGTGTATGAGCCACATGAGCTACATTGGAAATAAGCTAAGAGTATCTTGCACTATGTGCAAGGTACGAGAGAGTTTGGTATACATTATTCTCCTGGTGCTCAACTAGATCTGGTTGGTTTTACTGACTCAGACTGGTCTAGAGACAATACCGATATGAAGTCTACTTCTTGGTACATATTCATGTTGGGATCAAGACCAATCTACTACTAAAGAAAGAAACATGCAGCACTCACACTTTCTTCAGCAGAGGCAGAGTGCGAAGGGGCTATGAATGCAGCTATCCAAGTAGTTTGGTTGCATGGGATCCTGATTGAGTTTGGAATTCACACTTCTCCTTCAGTAGACCTAAACTTACACATTTTCCCAAGCATATTTTCTTCAACTATCACACCTTCTAAAGCCTTCCGTGTCGGTATGTATGATTCTTTTACATTGGGAAAGTTAACAAGAGACAAAGTAGGTTTTTATGGATGGAATGTAGTCAAGAGGATCTTTACAGGCTTTGATGTAGAGACACCTAGTGTTTTTGTAAATTCTCCCTGCACATTCACAAATGGATTCTTTGTCCTACATTGTCTCTTGGGTGCCATGGCTTCCAAGCTTCAACCTTCACTCACAATTTTTCACTATGTAGCTAATGTTCTCAGTAGATGCAAGGGGTCAAACTAGTGATATCTATGACTTATAATGGGTTTAGCGACTTTCCTCTGTCACTAATGATTTTTCGTTCTTTGCGGATTTACCTAAATTTGGTCCATTTTTGAAATTTGGAATGTTTTGATCTTCACATGATTTTTATCGATCTTGTCCAAATTCAATTAACCATATTTTGCCACTAATTAATGTTGCTTCCCGTTAATTGTTCACCACTACTATCACTATTCCATTAGTCATTAATGCTCACCCTTTTTCATAGTATATTTTTACACATAATATTATTTTGGTGATAGGTTTGTTTGTCTATAGATTAATCTTGTATTGGAGTGGAGATAGATTGGTCTCCTAAGTTCTCCACATTTTCATTCAGCACCAGGGACTTAGTCATTTTTTTCAATCATTTCTTTATTAAATTCATAGAGAATCAAGATATTACATTTATCTACAGACGTCCTTCTCCAAATCATTGTACATTGTTATTTTTCTTGATTTGCAGGCGTATTCCTTCTTTTGTAAAGAATAGGATTAGATTTCTCATTTGTCTTCCATGTTTTCTTCTTCCAATATTTGCTGAATTTATTTGAATTTCCATAGTTCTGAGCTTTGTGACCAATTTTATTGCACTTGTAACAGACTATATTTTTACAGAATTTTCCAGTATATCCATCCATGTTACACTTCCAACATTCAATAGTTTTGAGTGAGTACATTTCTGTTAGTTGCATAGTATTCTTGTAATTTGTCCTTTGATATTCTTCTTGATTAGATTCTTCATTTTATTCTTTGAGATATGTATCTTCTTTCTTGTTGATTCCATCCTTGTAAACTAAACCAAATTTGTTAAATGATGACCTCTGTTTGCTCATAATTTCATTCAAGACTTCTACGCTTTTGGAAAACTTGTCATTTGTCCTTAGCTGTGTTTGCAGTATTTCCAATTCTTGTTCCTTTTCCAATAATTGAGTCTTCTGGTCATCGATAATTTTGGTATTATCAGATATTTTCTCTTTCATAGAAATGATCTCAACTTGTCTTGCTTGAATTTGAATTTTTTGTTCATTGATCACCAAGATGGCATCGTCACTTTGTCTTTGGGACTTTTGGAGCTGATATTTTAGTGAGAAGATTTCTTTGTTTGACTTAAAAACTCTTTATTCTCTTTCTTGTTTAGTATATTCCAGTTCTTTCTTCACAAGTATGATATCTTTGGATAACTATTGATTCTTTGCAGTTGATTTTTTAAGTTCATTTTCCAAGGTGTTGTGCAATTTTAAGTTTCTCAGTTTGATAGGTTTTATCCATCTCTTGTAATTGACTAGTAAAGTATGTTTCCATCATTTTTGAATCCTCTTCTTTCCTTTTCATAGTTTTCAAGATGTCGGTTGCAACCCTTTTGAACTCTTCTATATATTTTATATGAGTGTGAATAACATACCTTTCTTCTGTGACAAGGATGTTTTCCATGTTGTCATTTTAATGTAGCCATGGTCCTTCGCTTTGAGCAGATATTTCCTTTCCACCCATATATGCGCAAGGACCTATATTCCAGCAGTTAAAATGTTACTGAAGACACCCTCTCTGATACCAATTGTTGGAAATCTTATAATACTGAGGGGGCATGAATCAGTATTATGCATAGTTATGAACAAATTTCACTTTTACCAAATTTAAATAGTACTTATATTATGCATTCATCATAAACAATATCATTCATCAACACATCCTCAATACGCAACACACAAATATTTAACCTGGAAATGCAAATGGGATAAAACCGTGGAGTGTTTCTTATATAATACTATAATACATTCATGGGAATCACCAACTTCCAAGATTCTCCAGCACCAACTGGAAGGAGGATCCAACTTGTCGATTTACATGAAACAACCTAAAGGAAGCACCAACTCCCCAATTTACTAGCATGAACTAGAAGGAGGCACCGACCCCCTGGATTTATTAGCTCCGACCTGAAGGGAGCATTGGATCCCTGATCCTTTCCCTGTCCTGTCAACCTAATATGACTGTAGAAGAATCTTCTTCTTTTCTACTAATATGTGCACTCTTCATATTTACTGCAATACTTTTCTTAAGTGCACCTGCTATATACTCTATCCTTCTCAAATGTTTTACTATATCATCAGTTCAATTCCAACTTCACGTCACTGCATCAATATTGCATACTAGCTCATACTTCATGTACTTCCACTATCTACATGTTGTTCAGCCTACTATTTTGGTTTTGCGCATTTGCATAATCCTATGATACTATGCATCCTCCACTATTCTGCAGTTTTTTTCTTACGCATTTGTATCATATAAACCACATCATCCTGTGCGTCAAATGATGTGATTCATTTGTTTTCTTATGCATCTGGATCTCTACTAGGTTATGTTGTTCAGGTTCCATGAGCCATTTATACCCCAAGAATTCGAATATTTCCAATTAGAGTACTACCACTTGTTCATCTTCAAGCTTACTTTCCACTCTCCAAATTGGTTTCTTATTTATACTCGACTTGTGCAGACCATGTGTCCACAAGTTGGTCATAGCATCCCTTCTTCCTTTCTTCATGGTCAAGCTTACTTATGCATCTGCCACTTGTCTTGATCTGTGCAACTACGGTATCATGCCTTGTTGGTATTGTGCACATGTGGTCCTTAGCATAGTGGGACTTACGCACATGGGAACCACTACCCGTTGGTTCTTGCACCCTTGAAGTACCATCTCTTGGTGGGTCTTTCGCACTAGACTTTTCCAACCACGTCTTGTTTCCAAGACTCTTGCTTGCTTCTGAGACTTGTAAACTTCTTCCATTTGGTGGGTCTTGCTCACTTTCGAGACTTGTATCACTTGGTGGGTCTTGCAAAATTATGAGACTTGTCCAACCATCACTTTGACATTACCTTTGAATTTACACAACTAAATGGATTAGGGACTTGTGCACATAGCTTTATGTACTTCTACAAACTTGATTTTATGTACTTATTCAAATTGGATGTACTTCTACAATTAGGATGTACTTCTTCAAACTGGATATTATATACTTCTTCAAACTGGCACATGGATACTAAGTCCTCTTTTACACATGAATGATAATTCCTTTTTAAATCAATGACAACCAAATTTCAACAATTAATATTAATTTATTTATGACCAAATACGTAATCATAAATTCAATATGGATATAGATATGCAAAAAATGACAAAGATGTTGTCATTACTATTCTATAAAGATTGATCTTGACTCAAATATCCTTAGTACACTATGGGGACTGCTTGCTATCAGAATATGTTCAGATTGTTCCCTCTTCTCTACATTTCCCTTGCTTCCTCCCATTAAAATTGTTGTCATCTCTACCATACTTGTTATAAGATTACTCTTTATTTTATATCCTTGATCAGCGAGTTTGTGATCTTGACCCATTATTTAACTCAATGTCAAACACCTAATTCGCAAACCAAGGTTTTCTAGGTTCATCCTATTCCAAATATCCTTCCCTGTGGAGTCACCATTTTTTTACGCCATAAATGGTGCAATAGGTCCTGGATTTCAAAGTGTTTCAATCTTACATTACTACCTATAATGAATCAACTTGTTCTTTCCATGAAATCCTTGATCCTTTCCATTTTCTTTACAATAAAATTTCAAAGAGAAAGATGGGCCTTGCAAATTTAAGGAGTCAAAAGGGGATGATTTAAATTTTTCAAATGGTTGGTTTCACCATTGACTGAGGGTCATTTGGTATCAGGAGGTGACGGAAAATAAGATGGTTGGTATGGTTCAACATGGAATTATCATGTCTTATATTGTTTAGTCATTCTTATATTGAATTGACTATTATTGGATGTGAATTAGATTTAAAAGAAGGTTCAAATGTGAAAACTAAAAAGAACGGTTATGTGTTAAAAGGATTGGTTGTTTTTATTATTAATATTGGTTTAACATTATAATCAAACATACCTAGCACACATCATATGAAAAAACTAAAATATAGAATGAATTCAACATAGGAATAATTGGCACATATAGTTGGGAGCATCCTACCTCCACTACACTAATTTTCTAATTTGTATTCAACCTCACCTCTCTCACATGTTCCATTACACTAAATTTACACCATAGTTAATACAACAATGATCTTGACATCGTAATTCTTCCATACAATTATGGTTGATAGGACTTGCTTACTTGGATGACCCTAGGTTTCTCATAATCAAAATTACAATCACACGTGGTAATGGAAACTTCAACCTACACGTTTAGAGGTCATTTTTTGTTTGTTTGTATCTATATGCATACTTGTACTAGTTTTGTTAGATGGTTTTGGTGGAAGGGGCCATGGCATCATTCGCATGTGCTTCAAAAAAAATCTCAAATTTCCAATGTTATTAGGACTAGGGTTAAAGCTAGGAAGCAATGCATGGTTTCTATGTGCTCTAGGGATGACTTACCTGTATTGTTTATCATCTCCCTTTGTTCTTTACATTATTTCTTCACATTTCACCCCCCTATCCATTATGTGTACCAATAGTAATTGGATGCCTTGCTTCAATGCTATATGAAAATATATGGTATTTTGGAACATTATTGATTGAAGTGATATGTTGTGTTTCATGTAAAATATGGTAATATCCTTTCAGTTGATAGCTATGTCAATTGAATTAACATTTATTTCACTCTGCTTTCCATTCTAGATAAAGATTTTGTTGGATCTTGGCAGGTATTCCTTCCCTTATACTTCCAGGTGATTTAACGTTTAAGGCCTTCGAATAAGTTAGATGCACTTGAGAGTTGAAATCATTCCTATTTTAAATTTCACAAAGGATCTGTTATACAGTCTTTTAAAGTAGAATATGTATTGTGATGGCCACATTCCAAATATTTGATAAGAGGGTTTTCTCCCTCAACTAAGCGCTTAATTATTTTCTTTCAAGGATGAGAAAACTCATGTCACGAAGTATATGTGGCATAATCCTATGAAATCTCATGTTTTGTGAAGCAAGCAAATGACCCTCATGAATTCATGACAAAGTAATCTCCACCTCTGCTTTGATATTATTCCCTTTGGTGTTGCTTGACAACATAGATCCCATCTCACTATGTGTTTTCTTTACTTAGCCTACCATTATATATATGCCAATATAAATACCTACCCAACCAGTCTTGGTTACTCGAATTAACTTGGGTGGTGTTTTCCTAGTTGCATTTTGTTCAATATTTTTTATAATGATTAGTGGGAACTTATGCTAAGTTTTCATGGTTTAATTGTCATTTCTAGATTTTTTTTTTCAATCGCAAATCAAGAAGGCCAAGGAGGGGTAGGGGAAATAAATATTTGCATGTGTGGAAACAGGGAAGAAGGAACAATATACATTTTTTCTGTGCATTCTAATGCCGATTCTTACAAATTTACTCATTTAGCTCAAGCTAGTCATTTATTCCTTGGTAATCCTACTTAGTTTGTTCATCCCTCTCAATGTCTTCCTCAACCTAAATTATAGCCTCGTCCCAGTATTGTGAAGGTTCCAAAGTGCATAATTATGGGTGGGAACCACAACCTCTTTCACTTCTAATTACATAAAGATGTTGAGTGACATTCATTCCACAACAACTAGTGAAATAATATTGTAGTCCTATATCATATGAAATTTTTTCCCACCATCCTCTTAAGTATCTCGTTGACCTCGAATCTCCATCAAATGAGCCTCATAAACTAATAAAGATAAAGGAAAAATGACACTTGATGTATAATATATTTATGTCAATCAGGGATGCAAATATCAATCAATAACATAGTGTGAAGGGGATTCACACAAAGTACATCATTTTTTTTGGACTACCTCTTCATTTTCTAACCTCCACCCTAAAATGTCACCGTCTTAGGATGAACCTGATTTTTCACATGTGTTTGGACATTCTTAACATGATAGGTGTTGTTTAACTTTAAATACGATGGAAATGTTGTAAACACATGTTGGATTGTTTAAAATTTTATGTTTTTAACGTGGACATAGTTTTGGTTGATGTATTTAAATTTTGAAACAGTGGTGATTAACTATGAGAAATTGAAATAATGTTGGTCCATGTATTTAATTGGCTCAACATATTGTTAATGGATGTTTGTTTTCACTATATATGAGTATGGTGTCGAAAATTATTGGTTGTGGAAAAGGAATGATTATGATGTATATATCCATGAATGATGGAGTGACAAGGTGATATGCATGGCACTAGTTTCATTTCCTAGTTTCCTCGATAATATGGTTTTAAGGTGGACCCCTCTTTATCTTCAAATTTTTGATTAGTTTTTTTCCTTTGGCCTTAATGTACCTATATTCCCTTTGGTAACATTGGTATGGTCCAATTGTCATAATCATTACAAATTGACAAGATATGGTGGAAACTATCATAATTATTCTTGTACTTATTTTCAATGCTATAAAGGAAGATCGAGTCTAAAAAGAGGGGGGGAGATGAAAGTTATGCTATGGTATGCCAATGCTAAAATCTTTGCTTGTTAACAAGTTTTCATGCTTTCATACTTGGCCATTCTCAATATAAAAAATATGTCAATAGTAGGAGTTCCATTAAGTGGAAAGGATTATAAGGTTGAAATATGAATTTATTTCTTGAGGTATACTTGTCAGGTTATTGCAGTATCTGGTTTGCTTATCCAAGTGATTGTATTCTTATTGGATGACTAGTATGTGTGAAATTATATGTCATGACAGATCTAAGAGCTGAGTATACCTCATAGAGAAAGAATGAGAAGAAAAATAATTATGCACTAGAACTTAGATAGGAGCAGAATAATGTCACGCTATCCAATAATCTGTATAATCAACAATGATGTTACAGTGGCAAGAATTCGAATGACTCAAGAGAATTCGAACCTCAGTTAGTCCAGCATAGGGATTATCACCACTGGAGTGCTCCGGAAGACTCAAAATCAACTAAACTGAACCTAAACCTAGCTAACTGAAGTCACAATCAGTTAGCTAAGTAAGGAGGGTGCAATACTGATTTTGTCATGCATGTCAATAAGAAATGGGTGCATGAGGCCACAATCAGTGGCATCCGGAGCTCTAACCCCCCACAAGAGTCATCTAACTCAGGTGGAATGCACTGTAACACTCAGTTGGTTCCTATAAAATAGGGAACTGACTAAACTGGTCCTAAAATGATACATGCATGGCTCAGAAGGTGGTAGATGGATCCTGCATGACATTTGCACTCCACTAGGGGGAAATGACATCATCAACAACTAGGAAAAATAAATAATGCTATGTAGGAAAAGGATGGAGTATTAAAATATCCTAACAACCCCCCTTAAACCATAAATTTTCATCCTAGGCCCTAGTTACTGAGACCAAAGGTCACCCATACAATCAAATAAATGATAAAAAGAAAGAATTGTCCATGAACCAAGGAAATGGGGAAAAACCTCATGGGAAAATACCCCCCCTCAAAAGAAAAACAGTAGGGAACTCAAATAACATTCATACTAAGAAGAGAAGGAAAAAACTTTCCTCAGTGAAATCCTTTGCAAATGTATTTGCAGGTTGCTCCTATCTACGATAGAAATGCAAGTGCTAGATCTAGATCTGCTCCTTTGATGTACTTCTTACTATGTAGAAGTTGTATATGCCAAAATAAGTATTTCAAAAACCCTTCTTGCTACTGGAGAAAATGGATCATTGTCGTTCAAATCAGGAACCTTTGAGCACCTTTTTTCAGACAACCGAGATTATTGCATGGTTTTATACCCCCCATAGAAAGTCTATCCAAGAGATTGTCTATCAAACCCACCAATCATGTAGCACCTCTATGAGAGAAGTAGATCTGCATGACATAGTGCAAGTTTTGCAGGATACTGATATCTGGTGGTTCTATGGTAAGATGGATCCCCAACCGTGTTCCCAACAATTACATGGACTTTGTGAGCCCATATTGGCCTTGGCCATGGATTGGGAGCATGTGTTGGATCTGGATCTGAATATGCATCTCATTGAACTTTATTCTCAATATAAAGATATTGATCCTCATCTTCATTAGAATATATATCACTATGATATTCATTAGAATCCGATGGGGTAGGCAGAGAGTATGGAAAAAATGTGAGAATTCATATGCCTTGGAGGCATGGTTTGCAAACCCTTTCTCTGTAATATTCCCAATAGAGATATCTGCAATCTCAACTATGTCAGTACCAAAGACCACTTTCTTCGGTGAACCTATGTGAGTCATCTGATATAAAAAAACAAATTTGCTGACAAAGAAGGCACAAATATAACATTTTTGAACTTACCGTGCTCCATATGTATTGTGCCCTTCCCTTCAGCAGAGATCTGATATTTGTCTCCCGTGTGAATAATTGGACCATATTTGAGATATAGAGAAGAAAATGATTCTCTGGAGGAAACCATGTGGTTGGAGGCTCCTAAATCTATGAGAAGGGATTGTGATTTTGAAAATCCATCCTTCAGGGCATGGAATCTATCATGACCATCAGACTCACTTCCAGAATCAGTCTCTATTGCACCTTTTGCGAGGGCAATGTTGTGTTGTTAAAGAAGCTTGTTCATCTGATCTATCTTCTTCTGCGTGCAAGATCTCTCTGGGTGGTTTCCTTTCTTGCAATAGGAACACTTGGATTTATCAAATCCCTTTTATTTGTCCTTCTTGAAGCTGGAGGATCCTTCCGATGGACTTGACTTGGAATTCTTATTGGATTCATATGGCATCTTATCCTTTCCTTTTTTCTTCACATTCGCACATTTTGGTTCTCCAACCAAAAGAGATTGATATTTGGAGGCCACCAAGGTGCCCATCTGGAGCAACTTATCTTGTTATTGGATGAGAGATTTAGTGAAAATATAAAAGGACGGCATCTTCCAACCATGGATTAATATTATCCCATAATGGAAGGTAGAGACAAAGATGGAGAACTCAGGACCTAGCTTGCTCAGAATGGATAGCACCAACTACTCATCCTTCTTCTCAATGCCACATTGCTTGCATTGCATAACCATATATTTGAATTTTGAAAAGAATTGTTGGATGGTCTCGAAACTGTCGGGTTTAATAGAAATCAACTCATTTTCCAGAATATGGCCTCTTAGCTCATCTTGTTTGCCAAAGAGAGTCTCTAAATTAAACCATAACTCTCTTGGAGTCTTCAATCCTTCGATGTGGAAGAGTATATTTCTGGAAATATCAATACATATGAAACCAAATTCTTCATCCAATCTATTCAGATACTTGTTTTTCTCCATAGCTGATTGTGGTTCGGGATCCTTACCCATTGTTACCCCGTATAGTGATTTGTTTCATAATACTATCTGCATATCAGCCCTCCAATCAAGGTAATTGAAGGGTTCCAGGATCCTGGGAGAGAGAGGAGAGTTAGAACTGTCCATTAAACTGTTGGAGCAAATACAAGGTGAAACTGCTGCTAAGCAAATTGAGTGTAGAAACATAGGTGCAGAAAAACACAGGTGGAGAAACACTGGTGTAGAAAAAAATAGGTGCAGAAACACGGTGCAAGTGCAGAAAAATGTTGCAAGTGAAGAAAACTATCGTAATTGCTGCAACTACAAAAAATATCAATAATGGAGGTAGACTACTATTGAGCAGTGCTTTAGGACAGTAGGCACTTTTATTTGGATCCTTCACACCTGGATAAACCTCATTGGATTTCTCCAATGAATTCAATGCAATGGCACCAGGATTTGTTGTGGAAATACAGAGGATTCTGGTGCACTACCAAAAAGAGATGCTCAACCTATTCACTCAATGGCTCTGATACCATGTGAAATTATATGTCACAACATATCTAAGAGTTGAGTATACCTCACAGAGAAAGAATGAGCAGAAAAATAATTATGCAGTAGAAATTAGGTAGGCGCAGAATAATGTCACACTATCCAATAATCAGTATAATCAACAATGATGTTACAATGGAGAAAATTCGAATCACTCAGGATAATTCGAACCTCAATTGGTCTAGCATAGGGATTATCACCACTGGAGTGCTCCGAAAGACTCAAACTGAATAGGACTGAACCTAAACTTAGCTAACTGAAGTCACAATTAGTTAACTGAAGAAGGAGGGCGCAATAGTGATATTGTCATGCATGTCAATAAAAAATGGGCACATCAGGACACAATTAGTGGCATCCGGAGCTCTAACCCCCCACAAGAGTCAGCTAACTCAGGTGGACTGCATTGGAACACTCAGTTGGTTCCTATAAAATAGATAACTGACTAAAGTGGTCCTAAAATGATGCATGTAGGGCTCAGAAGGTGGTAGATGGATCCAGGATGACATCTGCACACCACTACAGGGAAATGACATCATCAAAAACTAGGAAAAATAAATAATTCTAGGTAGGACAAGGATGGAGTATTAAAATACCCTAACAGTATGCAGAAAGTAACAAACAAGTTCTTAGAGGAATTTATCACTATGTTGCAGTTTCATTTAAGATTTTGGTCTTATAATCTTAACGTTTGACCTTAATTGTGTGGTATTGGAAACACCTATTATGGTTTGGGACAATTCATGTTCCAATATTTTGTAGAAGCTTGAAATAATTGCAGCCATCAATGAGTTTTGTATGAAAGTTAAAGAATCTAATAGAAGTTTTATCTTGGTATATTCATATTTCATGATTCATTGCCTATTTCTTTGCCTTTATTTTACTCTTATGTTGAATTATTCCATATCTTATATTGCGACTTCACGCTTATGTCATTATAATAAAATAAATAGATTTCATTGCAATGTATGCTTGCATATATGATTTGGTACTTTGGTTGATTGATGTTGGTGACTGTTTTTAATCGACTATTTAAATTCATAGACTCAAAATAAAAATGATATAACTTATAAAACAAAAATAAATAATTTGATATAAGGTTGACATACATTTGAAGCAAATAAAAGTGGCACCTTTATTCTCTTTGACCATTGTATGATTTTTTTTGAAATCCTTGGTTGAATGAGATTCATGTGGCTACAAACATAAGGGTTTCATTCCCACTTCTTTCTAGTTATTGCAATAGAATTTGATATTGTAGATCACGAGTCATCCATTTTTTTATCAACATCTTGTTGAAAAAGGATTACTATTCGATATTAATGAGTACCTTCCTATTGTTCAACAATTTCTCTTGTTGTGAGAACTTGATTGAGACTTACACAAAAATTGGGCTATTTAATGGACAATCCTTTGTCAATATGATATGAATAATGAGGGTGTGAAGTTGTTGAGATATTGTACCTTCTAAGAATATTATATTTGTACTTTATTATTTCGGAGATGTTTCATTCCTCCCGTGAAGACCTTATTGTATATCCGTAGATGTTTTATTCCTCCGTGGAGAATGTGGTAACTTGGGTTATTAGACTTCCCTAGTGGAGGTCGGCCTTGTATGAGTCATGTGGGTTAAAGGGGTTATTAGACCACCCTAGTGGGGTTGTCCCTATCACATTATGTTAAGTGGTTAATTTGGGGCCGACCTAGTTAGCGTAAAAGTCAAGTTGGAGTTGTGTATAAATAGAGGAGGTGTGTTCCTCATTTAACACACATTCACTCACTTGTGATTGGCGCATAGGTGAGAGAGATCTGCTATGGAGGAGAAGGTGCTCATGGTTGTAGATTACATCTTTGTATTTGCTGGTCATCTATATTGAGGAATCTTTGCTGGGTTTTCTACCCCATGAGGGTTTCCCAGGATAAATCTGTGTCTCTTGTGTTTATGTTGTGCTTGTTGTTCTTTCAGTGATCCTGTATATGCTATTGTTCTAAAATGGAATGTAATACAGATATTTTCTATCTTAGCATATTAAATCTTAACATGATATCAGAGCTATCCTGAAGGAAGGCAATGCATGGCACTTACGACACTTGTCTCACTTGTGACAATTTGAAAGTTAGGGTTTCATATAGAAAAAAACCCGTCATCGTGGCACTTTTGCTATAAATCCATTTTTGCGAAGGTTCAAGATCTGAAACTTCTACAGGTCATAGATAACATCCCCAGGTCTGCTTTTCAGAGGCTGGAGTTGAACTAGTGACATGTGGCACGCTGTACAAGTTCACTCTCCTATTTTATCCCATAAACATGTCACATTGCGACACTTGGCATAATTCTCTCTCAGAGAATCCAATTGAGGTCATACCTATGGGGTTGGAAAGACGAAAGGTCAAACTACCACAAGATGAATTTTTAGACCCTGCAGATTAGAATTTTCAGAGATGCACCAGAAACAATATGGCACATCTGAAATGGCTAAACGGAGGAAATCTAAGATGAGGAGGAAGAAGCTATCACTTAGGGTTTCAAGTTATTAGTTCTGAAAGGACCTGATACAATGTTGGAGACACCTCATACAACATTGGAATCTTTTATAATGGATTTGGAATCCATTCATATTGATCCTCCATCAAAATGTTGTGGGAGGAAGGAGATTGAAGATTAGGGTTTCCAAGTAAGAAGAAACCCTAGCAAAATTGGGAGACTCATAGGGCAGCGACCAAGAAGGTTTAAATGGCGCTGATATCTTGTCATCCTAATACCATGAACATACATAAGATGTTTACAAGTGAGCTACCTTGGATGGTTAGGGTTTTACCCTTATAGAGAAGACTACTTGACAGGTATGACTTGAGAATACACATGTATGTTTTCAAATCTAATTCTTGATTAAGTTCATAATATGTTTCTCTTCATGTTATTGAGGTTAGAAAAATTATGAGTGTTTGATAATGAATGCATGTGAGTGACATAAACATTCATTGATTAATTTTATGACACTTATGATTGTACTAATGTACTTGTGGTGTTGTATGAGGATGACGTATCTGCTAACGTGAAAGGTACATCAAGAAAGATAAATCAAGTTCTATGACCATGATGACATGGAGATAAAGACTCATCCATAGTATTTGAACACATATAAGCTCTACTTACGAGGTATGTATGACATTGTTCTACTATGCTTAGCCCATGAGATATGCAGGTTCTAGCACAAGGTCTCTAAATCATTGAAGAGAACAAAGAAGATATTGTTTGGGTATAATAATCCAGGTATGTTTTCCTCTATCAAGCTAGAATCCTACCTTGTGTTAGGATCTTAGGTAAGTATACCTATGATTGAAATGATCATGACCATACATAATATTTTGATAGTATTGATATTATACTAATGAATGTATGATTATGTATGAGATCACGAGGATGACACTAGTGCACACTTAAGCATGCATAGTGGCACAGAATGAATAGAAGTTCAAAGACATATAGAGATCAAGAGGGAGGCAACCACACAAACATAAAAGATATGTATTTGAGTTGTTATTTGAATATCTGAAATAGTAAATACTACTTCCTGTAATAGTTGTATGGAAATTTGTATTCCTAGAATATATCATGCATAGTGTAAGCATTCATATAGCATTGAACAGTATACTACTAATATGCATATGATGGGTAAGTTGGACAAACATTCCATTGTTGTTTATCTAGAATGAAACCTCTTTGTTGGAATGTTGAGAGCTGTGCACGCTCTTGACAGTATGTTCTGGTAGAGATGAAAGGCATCTAGATAGTCACTGTATGCATACAGGATATAGAAAAGTGTTGCGCCAAAGTATTGGTCAAGATATTTGCATGACTATGTGAATCATATCAGTATGCATGTAGGTTATCATGCCAACATAATTTGATGATTATGGAGTATTACTAATCATGTGATTAACTTTGATCTGTAGGAAAGATCATGTGCTATGATCTGCAAAAGAAGGATGATGAACACCGAACAAGTGATGGATGTTCAACAAGAAGACTTACAAATCAAAGAAAGCTCGTGGCTAGAAGATTCTCTTAGAAAGAGGAAGAGGATCATGACGAGATGATTGCTCCAAGTGGCTACACCATTCTCTTAATGGTGTAATTGAAGAAGAAGTGCAAATCGAGAAAAATCCCAAGATTCAAGAAAGCTTTGTACGGGTTCAACAGGAACCCATGACTTGATGAGCTTGATGATCACCATGGGTGATGTGGATTTCAACCTTTGCTACAAGGTTGAAGATGGTTTATATATACAGATAACATGGATGTAAGAAGGAAATCACCATGGATTTCGAATGATCTTGAGGCTCATATCAGTAGACCCATCTGACAGGAGATGGCACAAATATATATGCAGAAGATCACTCAGAGTAGGAATGATGTTCAGTCATAGAGGGATATTTGATAACTTCTTGACAAGATTGGGCTTTGCCAAAAGTAAAGCTGATCCTAACCTTTACCTTAATGTTATGGATGAGACTATTATTGTATGTGGATGATCTCTTTCTGACAGGAAATGAGAAACAGATCATGGAAAGCAAGAAGAAGCTAGCTACAGAATTTGAGATGAAAGATCTCGGATTGATTAATTCCTAGGTCTGGAAGTATAACAAGGCCCAGAAGGAATATTTCTCAACCAGGGAAAGTATTTGATGTATTGGAATGCAAAGCCATGGCCACTCAAATGGATTCCAATTTGAAGCTATTATCCGATGACTCATCAGAGTTAGTGGATGTGTGTTACACCAAAATGTCGTTACCCTTGTGCGAGTGTTGCAAGTGTCGTCATCATGAACTAGTGTCATCACCATGACCGTTGCAAGTATCTTCATTATGACCAAGTGTCGTCATCATGACCATTGTGATAAGTTCGCCATCTTGACCATTGTGTAAACTCTTTGCTCTGACCCCTAACCTCATTCTGGCCTAAAACAATTCCAATTGAGAAATCTCCCTGCCTAGTTGACCTCTTTGAGTAGGCTATCGCACTTCTCCTTCATCTAGGGTGCGAAGTCGTAGTTTCTGGTTAGCTAGGGTGAGACACTGTCAGACTTTGTCTTCTTACAGAGTTCTACGACCCCCATCTATCGCTCCATGTCTTCTACCAGGGTGCGACATGGTTGGTTAAAGGCTATTTTGGGGAGTCTCGAGGTCTTTCTAGAAGTTTGTTTAGGTGGAGGCCTATCCCTAATTTCTAGGTGAGGTGGCATTTTGGTTCCTAACCTTATGGTAAGATCCCTTAGCCATCTCCCCCTAATCCTCAACCTACCCTATCTCTTTATCCCTATATAAACACCCACTCTCTCCATGAGAGGGGGGATAGTCTATGGTATCCTTATGCTGATAGAGTCCATATTGGTGATTGGGAAGCTTGTATTATCTTGGAGGCTTGGCTTGTACATGTTGGATGGAGGATGCAACGTTGAGGATTTGGTTGTAGCTTCATCCTTTCTATGTATTCCCACTTTTATACAGTTAATATAATCTCTTTCCATAAACTGTTGTCTCATTGATGATGATGTTTAGAGTTTTCTTCCTTAACTGTTAACTTAGATCAATCATATGAAATGTATGCTTTCACTGTTTACTAGTATCTATATGTTCAACAGGGTCTTGTAGCTTGAGATCTAACGACGCTGGAGCATTGGATCAACAAAGAGAAAAGGGATCTACAAACTTGAGATAAGCTATCTATCTACTAGTTTGCACTTCTATTGATCTAGGAAAGTAGATCTGTTATCTCCTAAAATAACCAGTCGGTTTTTCATTATTTTAGGTGATAGGTTTGAATCCAAAATTTATTTTTAAATTTTTTAGAGTCCATAAGGAGGTCCTCGTTCTTAGTACTGAGTCAAAAAATCCGATTTAATTGAGTCTTGGTTTCAAATTTTTGGAAGGACAGGTTTCGGTAGCTAACTCTGTTTTGTAGAGGCCAGCTAACTGCCGAAAAGGCTCACTTTCGGAAGCTGAAAGGATTAACTAGAATTACTAAAGTTATGTTAGCTGCCGAAAATGATCTTATCAGAAAATTAAAAAAGAGAGCACGTGTCCGTACTCGACTTCACATCAAGAGAGCCTGTGTGTTTTGCCGCCGAAGGGAAGATCAGAACGCATCTCATATGACCATCATGAGGTTTAATGTCGGTAAGCTGCCGAAGGCGAGTCATTAAACGCCCACATCATTGACTGCGCAGGGTAACACAGGAACTCATAATGCATATCTGAGGATCATTCGCAGCTGATCGCTTCATAATTTCACACAAGCTAGACGATATCATAAGTAATCACTTGCTCGGCTCAGATGGAAGGCATCTTTTTCCCCAAACGTTGTAAGCGGGGCCATGGTCATGGGGTTTTTCATTTTATCGCTCAGTTGAAGTTCTTGTTCCGTTCAGGTAGTTTTTATCAGAGCAAAGCATTTATCCAGGGACGCTCCCATCAGGACGAGACTCTAGCACAGTGTCTCTTTAATCATCTACTGCAAAAAACAAAGGGCTCAACTCATGGCAAAAACAAATCTGCCACTCAGGACAGAACTAGACGGGGTCTGGTATCTCGAGTCCCATCCACAAGTGGCCGAGTCTTTCAAGTCTGCAGAAGTTTTTGACTACTGTGAGAGGCTCACTAGTTTCATCCAGCCACTTGCTGAGGCGTTTGCTCTGAGCTACGACGGGAGAACAGTGAAGTTTGGCAGAGAAGAATTTCATGTGGATGAGGCAGCTATAGCCGAATGTACAGGCCTCCCCAGAACAGGGCAGAGTTGGTTTAAGACCACTAAAGTTTCAGACATTGAATTCAGGTCATATCTCCTACCATCTCATAAGGAAATCGTTTGGAGAAAGGATATTCCCATCGCCTTTCTTGAACCTCAATGGCAGGCTCTTGTAAAGGCCATCATCGTTTACATAACTTGTGAAGGCCGATATCACAGGGTGCTGCACTACCATTTCAAACTGTTGAATCATTTCACAGGGAGGGAAAAGATTAATCTGCCATACTTCTTCCATAAGACCCTCACTAAAATGGCAAAGCAAGTCCAGGCTAAGCCAAGCAAGATTGCAAGCAGGATCTCTCACCAGGGTCTCATAACATTGATAATCAAGGAGCTTTTGAAGAAGAGAAGTGTAGACTGGAATTATTTTTTATTCTGGCATGAGTTTCCCACAGAGCTTGTCAATGAAGAGGCAGTTAAGCAGGATAAGGGCGAGAAGAGCAACACTCCCAAAACCAGCAAGAGAAGGAGGAGAGCCATCTCTCCTCAAGCCCAAATAGAATCCCCTTCCTCATCCAGCAAAAGGAGGAGGTCAAAGAAAAAGTTGGTATTTGAACAAGCTGAAGGAACTCCTCAAGGAAAAAATCCACTAAATCTCCCCTACTCAGGATCTGAATCTGAAGATGAAGGAAAACAAGGAACAGAGCAGCCCATGGAGAGTGAGAATAGTAAAGACCCTCCCTTGACTGATGTACCAGGTCCCAAACCTTCCACACCAGAGACCAACAAATTCAATGAGCTGCTACAGGAACTTTCCCAGGCAAAACATAATGAGAAGCAGGTTAAGTTGCACAACGCAGAGCTGATTGAAAAGAATATGGCACTGCATGATCGGAGCCAGGAAATCTTCGAAAGACTCAAGAAAACAACCGAGAAGAACGCATTGCTGATAAAAGACAATGTCAAGCTCTACCGCAACCTCAGGATGCTCAGGTTAAAGTTGAAGGAATTGGAGGGGACAAAGGTACAACCAGTAGTCACAGGAGCACAACCATCTGGTCTAAACACGTTGGCTGAGGTGGCCACGATCCCTGAGGAAGTAACACCTGTGGAAGCTCAGCAAGAACAGCCTATGGAAGCTCAGCAAGAACAACCTGTGGAAGCTCAGCAAAGACAGACTAAACGAGTGACTAGAGGGAAAAGAGAAGTTTCAAAGAAGTCCTAGCGACTGGTCATGAGCATACAGGAAAGCAGCGTTTTGAGTTTTAATTTTTGAAACAGTTACAGCTTTCGACAGCTTAGGCGAGCCCCACAGAGCTCATTAGCTGCTGAAAGGTCTGACTTCCGGTGGCTAAGGCACAAAATCAGCAGAAAGCAGCGTTTTGGGTTTTAATTTTTGAAACAGTTACAGCTTTCGGCAGCTTAGGCGAGCCCCACAGAGCTCATTAGCTGCCGAAAGGTCTGACTTCCAGCGGCTAAGGCACGAAATCAGCAGAATAGTTAGCTGCCAAAAGCCTGTTTTTTGCAAAGAGGTTTTGAGCGAGTTTTGAACCGGTGGGTACTTTTGATTAAGTTTCAAACCTTGTTTGGAGGAGCATCTCTATAAGTCAACTACCACATCATGAAAATCAAATCTGTGGCGCGCCCAACTCAGTTCACCGAGCCTTGGAAGGCTGCTTCATTTCACCAACCATCGAGTCGTTGAAGGAGATCTCCATATCAGAATTTCCTTGATTTTAGGGATTAGTCCCTATCTTTTTTATTTTTACTATCAGTTAGTGTTTTAGTTAATTAAACAGATCCATGCTTTTAGGATCTGGGAACTGCTTTGTAAAGGCTATAAAGCCTGAAAACTGAGACTGAAAAATGGTTCGATCTCGGAGAGACTTTGCCATATGTTTTGGTTGCTTGTTATAATAAAAAATCACAGTTTTCTCTTGTTGTTGTTATCAGATATTTTCATCCACCATTGTTCTGCACTCTGCTCAAATTAGCTTAGCCTATGCTCATAATTTGGATTGAGGAACTTCCTACTGCTGTGTGTGACCCGATGTTATGCATGTATTTGGTTGCATAAACCCTGCATGTTAATATACTTGGTTGTCTTAGCAATATTCTACATATCATTTCTGTATTTTATCATCTGATTTACAGTTTCTAAGAGCACTAGTTCATTTAACTATTTGATAAGCAACCTTTCCATCAAGCTATTGTGGTATCCCATCGATCCGTTTACTGAAAAGGGTATTGAATTCTTAAGTTACCAAGCATACTTAGCCATAACCACTAAGTAGTTTCTTGGAGAGCTAACAAGATCTATATTATGTTCTATTTGTTCTAGACTCACGTTGAGATAGGGAGATCACGCCTTAGATCCATCTTTGGTAGATTGTCCATTAACAAATTTGGCGACCATACTGGGGAATGAACATAGTTTTAGTTTTCAATCTGGATTCTATTTTCAGTTGATTTCTTTTGCAAGTCATCTCATTTTGCCTCCTAAGTCTCTTTCACCATCAGATATTCACTTGGAAGAGTTTTATTACCTTCCTCTGAGTTTGTACTTTCCATTTTCAAACCAGTTCATTGCTCATTACTTGGAGATTTGGCTCATTTTTGAACTTAGATCTCACCTGTCGCACCTGGTTAGTATACACAGAGCGACACTGTGTCTTTTTTATCTCTGTTCTTTGTCTATTGGCCTCTCGTCACAACCCTTCCATTGGTGTAATGCGACATCGTTGCACTCCTTACATTGGTGAATTGTGACGTCACACTATGTACAAGCACAAACTGCGCCGATCTTCCAAAGTTGCCATACAAGCACCCCTTCTCCATTTATGATTTGAGTTTTGGTTTGTGTGTAGACCCCTCTACACTGTACCTTCCAGGCAGAGACCTTTTTGTCCGTCAGTGTTTTGTTTGTCTTGTTTGTATTGGTTTTTGGGTCTTTTGAGATTTGGATTCATGTTTGGCCCCTTGAGTCAAAACTAGTGTTTTGGATTCGTGCATTCTTTAGTCGTTTTGACCCATCTCAAGGTTTTGAGATTATTTTTGGTTTGGTGTGATTGGCTTGTTTTAAATATTTGAAAAGTGTGGGATATCAATGTCTTTTTGAACCTCTCTTTCTTGGGTTATGCATCTTGTTTCCCTTACATGCTGAGCTATTCAATCATTTTTGGGGAAGATTGATTCTTTGTCTCCACTTTAGTTCAAAGAAAAGCTTAATTTTGTCACTCTTTTGCTATATTCATGAAATTGGAAAACATAAGTATTATTCTTGCTTTAATTTGATCATTTGGCATTTTTGGTCTTACACTCATAGGAAGAAGAAAAGGTTTGTTTCATTTTTGTGTACATTTGAGTTAGGCATGATTATTAAGTGTTTTCCTTTGTCTTGCATTTGATTGGAAATGTTTGTGGAATCCTTCTTTCTGTAGCTTAGATGTGTCTTTTTCAAGTGTATAAAGATAGGAAATGAGTCATAATTATTGCATTTGGTAGATTTTGAGCCTTTCTTGAGTGCCTTTGAGTTGTTTGGGTGCTTGCCATTTTTCTTTGGGAATTTCTGAATGATTAGAGTGATGTAGATATTCTCTCACTTTCTGTATATATATATGAAAAGCATTTAGATATCAAATTCCATTTTTGATACATGCATGTGAAAATTGAAAGTGCTTCATTATTTTGTCTTATACATTGTTAAGATTAGTTGCATCCTTCGTTTTTTTTGCACTTTTTAGCTGATTTCTGCAGAAAGTTAGAGTTATTGCACTCTAGGAAGGAATTCTTCTTTTCGCTACTACTTAATTATTTTTTGGTTTGAAAGAAAGAAAAATATCTCCTTACCTTAAGTAGTTTCATTGAAAATGGAAAGAAAATGTGAATTGTCATGTAGTTAAGGATTGCATTATGTTTACATTTATGTACTCACCTCATGCATCCACCTAACCGTACAAGATAAAATTAATACTAGCTTAGGTTAAAATCATTTTGTAACTGTGTGTAAGCTAGAGACGTGTTCCGGCGTTGTTAAGCGTGGTAGTTGTCGTTATTTTCCAGCACTGTATCCCAAGGGTATTGTAGTCTTCCACGTACTTATCGGTATATCGAGCTCCTTCATGTACCCACCAAGTACCATAATTCGTACTTGGCGTATATCGAAGGGTGTATCACGTACTCGATAGTATATTAGAAGGTATCTTGCTGAACTGTTGTGCATTAGACAGCACCACTACGGATTTGAGCTCCCACGTACCTTGCGTATATCGGGAGACACCACTAGGATTCCTGAAACCAACTGAGTTAACCATTTGGCCGTCTTGGCAAATCAATACACCAAGAACAGCACTCGGGGATATTAGCATGCACGTACTGTCCAGGTAATCGGGTATGCAGGAAAGGGTAGGGTCCCAATCCTCCTTATCGTGTCATATTGTTGGACCCTGCAGTATATAGCGGTTTCCGATGCCTTGATAATCCTGTGAGGATCCTGACTTTTCATCCACTCCTATTCATGCAATTTGCTTGTTTCTTTTAGACATGAGTAGTGTTTGATTTGTGTGGTAATTTAGAGACTCTTAGAAATTTTATATATGGAAGATTCTTCTGGGACTACCAACCAAGGCGCCCAATTCTAGGGTATGCCATTTTTTATTCCCCCTTGTGGAACTATTGGTCCTCCCTTCATGGCTACGTTGAGTCTTCCTGGATTGACGATAGGATTACCAATATGGTTATTCTCCAATCCAGTTACACCAAGTACACCAATTGTGTTGAACCTAGGTCCTTCATCACATGAGCATCAATCTCATGGTGACCATTCTCCTTCTTCGTCAAAAGTTGAATTGGCTTCCATCTCTTCTTATTCTCCTACTGAAAACTTTGATGTTAGTAAGAAGCCGGGTGAGAAGAAGAAGAAGAAAGGGAAGATTAAGAAGAAGAAGGATAAGAAAGAGACCAAGCATCACCCATCTACCTCTAATGGTAGTCATTCTATGAGAACACCTCGTAAGCCCAAGTTCCCTTGCAAACTTTGCAAGGGTGATCACCTTCTTAAGGATTGTCCCAGTCTTTCCCATGTGTCAGAAGTGTGGTCAAAAAACCCCAAACCGCTTGTATCGTCAACCTCTAACCATCATGTTGATGACACTCCCTCGACCAGTGACCCATTGGTGAAGGGTCGAAAGGGTAGAACTGCAAACCCTTGCTAGATATGCAAGGGAATGCATCGTACTTACCTTTGTCCAAGCATGTATGAAGCTTCACAGTGGTTGGAATATATTACTAGTTCTCGACAGGTGCTTCCAACAAGTGATAGTAAGTTGTCCCTCGACCCCCTGCTGGTTGACCAAGTGATCAATTCGGTATCATCTGTAGTTGATCCCACTCTTCCTTCCGAGAGTGAAGTAATTGAGTCACTGTCAGCTCCATTCGATCTTTCATTGGAGAAAGTCTAGACTGAAGCAGTCACCATGACACAATCTGCGTCTCATTCTTATCTTCCAAGTAAGAGTGAATTGGAAACCGCTAATTTTTTCCTAGTCAGCTCAGAATGTCCTAGGCAAGGTGAAACCCTGTCCATTCCTATAGGACCCCCTCCAAGTACTGAGGTCATTTCATTTGATTGGAATGAGCTAACAGAATCTCGTCTTCCTTCAAGTATTCCTTTTCAAATATCTGTAGGAGTTTCCAATAAAGAAATATTTCGTACGATAATTGATGAGGGAGCTTCTGTTAGTATTTTATCCTCAACTGCTTGTCAAGCCATACTTTCTCCTCAGCTTGTGCCAGTAACTGACCATATTTTGGCTTTCAATAGAAGGTCTACCAGACCTTTAGGGATTCTCCCGCAGTTACCTATCACATTAAGAGGTAAAACTATTTATGTTGATGTCATGGTTGTCCAAGGTCCTTTAGATTTCAATTTACTCCTTGGACGTGATTATGTCTATGCTATGAAAGTCGTTGTGTCCACACTCTTTCGAGTGATGTATTTTCCCCATCATGGGAATGTTGTGACCATTGATCAGCTTTCTTTCGTGATACCCACTCATCATATGACTCCTAGTCATCAGACTTCCCTAAACATTCTACATGTTTTAGTGGTTTCTTCCCCCTGAGGATGGGGGGTACGAGCACAGTTTATGTTATGTTTCAAGATCATTAAAAAATGAAAATGAACACTCTAGCATAGTTTACCTTTGGTTTCAAGCTTGCATAAAAATGAAACCATCCACTCGAGCATAGTTTTATTCCATTTCAAGCTCGTTAAAAAATAAGATGGGCCCCCTCAAGCATAGTTATTGTCTATTTCAAGCTTGTGCAAAAATGAAATAGACCTCCCTCCCATCGATTCGAGTCTCTCGCTAGAGTTAGAACTTGAACCTCCATTTCATCTGATTCTCGTTTTCCCCCCTTGGTGAAAATTTTTCATATTAGTAGCCAGGTTGGTAGTTGGGTTAGCAAGCAACATTTTCAGATAAAATGAAGCTTGGGGGGCATGCCACATGTCGTACTGTCAACAATCATGTTGAGGGAACACTACCATGTTAAGCCACTTGTAATCATGCTAGGGGCATTTACCAACCTCTGGGCATCATGTTGGGAAGGAACCCGTCAATGGTCCTTAACCATGAGCATAGTTCCCTTTCTATGTCGAGCTCATTAAAAATGAAATAGGTTCCCGCGAGCAAAGTTCTAATTCTGTGTCAAGCTCTTTAAAAAATGAAACAGGTCTCTCTAAGCAGAATTCTATTCCTGTGTCAAGCTCATTAAAAAATGAAACAACTCCTTTCCCTTTGAGTTGAGTCTTCTCGTAGACTTAGTACCTAAACCTTCTTTTCATCCGCCTATGCCTTAGGTGAATGAAATGAAGCTTGGATGCATGGACCAACCTCGATCGCCTCTCCACACCACGTTGGAGCTAAGTCACTTACTTCTAGCAATCATGCTAGGGGCATGTACCAATCTTTGGATTTCATGACGGGAAGAAGTTCACCATTGGGAACATTTTCGAGCATACTTTCCTTTTTTAGGTTTCGAGGTCAGAAAACCATGAAAATTATCCTGAGCATAGTTCATTTTCTATTACAAGCTCGCTAAAAAATGAAGCAGACATCATGAGCATTCTTCCAACCCATCTTCGAGCTTGTTAAAAATAGTAAGATGGTGTTTGAGCTTACTTTTCACCTTTTTCGTGCTCTGGTTGAAACATGAAAAGTGGTTTGAGCTTACTTTTTACTTTTTCATGCTCTGGTTCAAATATGAAAAAGGTTCCGAGTACTTTTTATACCATTTCGCGCTCGTTAAAAATTGAGTAAAAAGGTGTGTCTAACGAGTATAGGTTTATCACTTTATCCGGCCTCGCTAGACTATTTACGGAAAAGGAACTGTGCCGAGTGTACTTTTTCCTTTGTCGTACTCAGTCATCAACCATGACAAAGTTGTTCATGGAGTCCTTTTAAGCTCTTTTTAGGCTCCCGAAATACGAAAAGATTGCCAAGCGAGCTTGTCACGTTCCTACTTGCAAAATAATTTGAATGGTCGTCTCCTTGGTGATAGTTTACCCCTTTTTTGGACCCAGAAGCACTATTTACGAAAAATGAATACTCCAACCAACCATGGCTGGAAGAGTTCTCTCTCGCGTTGTTTTACCCTTTTCCAGGCGAAGAGACTAATTTTATGAAAAAGGACCTTTTGGAGTCTCCTTTAGTTCTTTTTAGACTCTCTAAACATGAAATGACGCCGAGTTTACCTTCTTTGGACTCGTTAAAATTCAAACATCGAAAGGCCCATTTTGGGATGAACCCCTCCTTTCCTAGGTTCGTAAAACATTTGGGATTGGACTCATCTATGAGATGAGCTATACTGAGCATCTGGTTACCCTCATCAAGCTCGTCAAAAACACATGAGGCACTCATCAATCATGATGGGGAAAAAGGGAAGATTTTGTGTTACGTCTTAATTATGGCAGTACATAGTCACTCTTGAACATGGCACTCATTTGCATTTGCATTCAGTACTTGGGTAATCCATTTGTCTTTGATTCCTATCAATTCCATGAGTCGTGTTGCTCCTTTGGGACAACCAAGGAATGCTTCCACCATTAGTTTCATTTGGGGTTGGTGGAAGTCTCGTCATGTCAATACTGCCAAGTCATGCCATGCCCATGTTCAAGAGATGTTTCATTACTCATCATCTGCAGTCAGTGTACCTTCGATCATGTTGGTCTACCTTGAGTTAGTCTTGCACATTACTTTACTGTCCGATCTACACCAAACATCTGTTATCGATTTTCATGTCGATGATGAGGGATTTATCATGGCCCTCCTTCGATGGGTTCATCCTCGTCGACTTCAAATCATCATCCAAGGATTGAACTTAGAAACCAACCAAGTACCTTGCCCCAGCATGCCTCAATGGAAGGTTATCTCACTTTCATCATGAGTTCACATCATTGAGTCTTGATTGAAATATTTCATCTCGCGTTCGACTTCAACTCATTTATTCACGCTTGATGATATGTACTGTGATACCTTGGGAATCATTGGCATTAATGGTGATCTCCCTCACGCTTGTTAATGGTTTACATCAATGACCGGTTATCAAGTGGTTTCTACCATGTTCGACGTCAAGACCTTTGTAATCACATGGATAGATTCGTATCATTGTGGGTTTAGCTTGAATACCTTGGGGAAGTTCTTGCCTACCTAGGTTGCGATGGAGATTGTTTGGGACTCACAGATCCACTTTCTATTGGTCGTGGCTGTGTTTTCAGTTCAGAGTTACATGGATCCACTTTTGTATTGGTCGTGGCTGTGTTATCATCTCATCATGGATCTATGTTTGTGTTTAGTAGCCATGTTTTGTGTTGTATGAGACTTGTGGATCTCAAGTAATTTTTGTAGCAACTCCTTCCAACCAGCAAGTCATTGCCATTTTTCTTACTACAAAGCATTTCACCTGTCTGATTCTGTCAGCTTCATGCTTTGGGGGGCATTCTGTTACACCAAAATGTCGCCACCCTAGTGCAAGTATCACAAGTGTTGCAAGTGTTGCAAGTGTCGTCATCATGACCTAGTGTCGTCACCATGACTGTTGCAAGTATCGTCATCATGAACGTTGTGATATTGTCGTCATCTTGACCATTGTGTAAACTCTTTGCTATGACCCCTAACCTCGTTCTGGGATAAAACGCTTCCAACTGAGAAATTTCCCTGCCTAGTTGACCTCTTTGAGTAGGCTGTCGCACTTCTACTTCATCTAGGGTGTGACATCATAGTTTCTGGTTAGCTAGGGTGAGACACTGTCACACTTTGTCTTCCTACAGAGTGCGATGACCCCCCTCTGTCACTCTGTGTATTCTACCAGGGTGTGATGAGGTTGGTTAAAGGCTATTTTGGGGAGTCTCAAGGTCTTTCTAGAAGTTTGTTGAGATGGAGGTCTATCCCTAGGTTCTAGGTGAGGTGGCATTTCGGTTCCTAACCTTATGGGAAGATCCCTTAACCATCTCCCCCTAATCCTCAACCTACCCTATCTATTTATCCCTATATAAACACCCACTCTCTCCATGAGAGGGGGGAAGGTCTATGGTATCCTTATGCTAATAGAGTCCATATTGGTGATTGGGAAGCTTGTACCATCTTGGAGGCTTGGCTTGGACATGTTGGATGGAGGATGCAACGTTGAGGCTTTGGTTGTAGCTTCATCCTTTCTATGTATTTTCACTTTTATACAGTTAATATAATCCCTTTCCATAAACTGTTGTCTCATTGATGATGATGTTTAGAGTTTTCTTCCTTAACTATTAACTTAGATCAATCATATGAAATGTATGCTTTCACTGTTTGCTAGTATCTGTATGTTCAATAGGGTCTTGCAGCTTGAGATCTGACGACGTTGGAGCATTGGGTCAACAAAGAGCAAAGGGATTTGCAAACTTGAGGTAAGCTATCTATCTACTAGTTTTCACTTCTATTGATCTAGGAAAGTAGATCTATATTATGTTCTATTTGTTCTAGACTCACGTTGAGCTAGGGAGATCATGCCTTAGATCCATCTTTGGTAGATTGTCCATTAACAATGTGACTCTATACAGACATATTATTGGGTCACTGATATATCTGATGAATACAAGGCCGGATATATGCTTTGCTGTGAAACACCTTGAGTCAGTATCTAATGGGACCTAGGCATGTTCACCTGATAGTTGCAAGGCATGTGATGAGCTACCTAAAGGGTAAGGTAGATTTTGGTCTGTGTTACTTGGAGATCATGACTTCAGATTGTATGGCTACATAGATGTTGATTGGGTAGGAAGTGCATCAGATAGGAAGAGCATATTGGGTGGATGTTATTGTCTAGGATCTGCCATGATCTCGTGGTTTAGCAGGAAGAAGTCTAGTGTGGCTCTCAGCACAGTTGAAGCGAAATATATAGTTGCTTGATCTGCTAGTTGTGAAGCAGTATGGCTTAGAAAGTTGTTATCAGGACTGTTTGACTTAGAGATGGAACCAACTGTGATCCTGTGTGACAAACATAGTTGTATCAAGATGACAGAGAATCCAGTGTTCCATGATAATTCAAAGCACGTAGAGATCCGATATTTCTATATACGGGATATGATGCAGAAAGGAGCTATCAAGCTCGATTATGTGAGCACTGGCGTACAAGTTGCCGATATATTAAACAAACCCCTGTCTCGAGTAAAGTTTGAGTATTTCCGAGACAAGCTTGGTGTAGTTCAGAAGGACCCTCCTCGAAAGGGGGAGTGATATGGTCGTTCATGATGAGATTGCCTGTATCGATGGTAAGGTTGATGATGAGGATACTTGTATTGATGATATGGATACTTGTATCAATGATGTGGATACTTGTATCGATGATATGGATACTTGTATCGATAATATGGATACTTGTATCGATGATGAGGATACATGTATTGATGATGAGGTCACCTGTTCTGATGGTTAGGTCGATGATGAGGTTACCTGTTCCGACGGTAAGGTCGATGATGAGGTTATGTGTCCCGACAATGAGGTCGATGATATCAACAATAAGGTTGATAAGTGGTCCTTAGACTTTGTCTAAGTGGACGAGGAGTGATTGTATCATCCCTTGACTTTGGTCCTTGAATTGATCCATAGACATATGTCTCCGAGAAATGGTCCCTAGTGGAGGAGAGGGATTGTATCATCCCTGGACACATGTCCTAAAAGAGATTCGTAGACATATGTCTCTGAGAAAGTGGTCCCTAGTGGATGTGATAGGACTGCATCGTCCCTGAACATTTAATTCAAAATGTACGTGATAGAACTGCATCGTCCCTGAACATTCAGTTCAAAAGGTACTTGATAGGACTGCATCATCCCTGAACGTTTAGTTCAAAATGTACATGATAGGATTGCATCATCCCTTAACGTTTAGTTCAAAAGGTACATGATAGGACTGCATCGTCCCTAAACGCTTGGTTCAAAATGTATGTGATAGGACTGCATCGTCCCTGAACGCTTGGTTCAAAATGTACGTGATGGGGATTGCATCATCTCAGAACCACTAGTTCAAAATGTACGTGATGGGGATTTCATCATTCCGGAACCACTAGTTCAAAAGGGACGTGATAGGGATTGCATCTTCCCGAAACCAATAGTTCAAAATGTACGTGATAGGGATTGCATCATCTCGGAACCCTTGGTTCAAAATGTATGTGATGGGGATTGCATCATCCTGGAACCACTAGTTCAAAATGTATGTGATGGGGATTGCATCATCCTGGAACCACTAGTCCAAAATGTACGTGATAAGGTTTGCATCATCCCGAAACCCTTGGTTCAAAAAGTACATGATGGGGATTGCATTATCCCAGAACCACTAGTTCAAAATGTACATGATAGGGATTGCATCATCCCGGAACCCTTGGTTCAAAATGTACGTGATGGGGATTTCATCATCCCAGAACCACTAGTTAAAAATGTATGTGATGGGGATTGCATTATCCCAGAACCCTTGGTTCAAAATGTACGTGGTAGGATTGCATCGTCCTTGGACTTATGTCCTAAATTGAGAGGGATTGACCATCCCGTAATTGGATCATGTGTATTGCAGAGGATGCTTTGATGATCCAGATGTTGATGTTGTTGATCGAGAGATCCAGATGATGATGTTGATCAAGAGGATCTAGTTGATGATGTGATGATGTTGATCGAGAGGATCCAGTTGATGATGTGATGCTGTTGATCGAGAGGATCCAGTTGATGATGTGATGCTGTTGATCTAGAGGATCCAGTTGATGATGTGATGTTGTTGATCAAGAGGATCCAGTTGATGATGTGATGATGTTGATAGAGAGGATCCAGTTGATGACGTGATGCTATTGATCGAGAGGATCCAGTTGATGATGTGATGTTGTTGATCGAGAGGATCCAGTTGATGCTATTATGATGATGATCAGTATACCCAGATGATGAGGCTTTTTATTGGGTGATCCAGATGATGACGATGTTGTAGCTGATCGAGTGCTGCAGAAGGTGAAGACTCAATACTGACGATATTGATACTCCAGTATTGAAGACCTGAAGATATTCCAGTAACTGGCTGAGTTACTGATGATGTTGAGAAAGCTTCCAATGATCTATAGATGTATCATGTATCATGTAGTTGATGACTCATTGCTCCTGCAGATGTTGTTATAATATCCTTATCGTTAAGGGGGAGTGTTGAGATATTGTAACTTCTAAGAATATTATATTTGTACTTTATTATTCTGGAGATGTTTAATCCCTCTGTAAAGACCTTATTGTATATCCGGAGATGTTTTATTCTTTCGTGGAGAATGTGGTAACTTGGGTTATTAGACTTCCCTAGTGGAGGTCAACCCTATATAAGTCATGTGGGTTAAAGGGGTTATTAGATCACCCTAGTGGGGTCATCCCTGTCACATTATGTTAAGTGGTTAAGTTGGGGCCGACCTAATTAGTGTAAAAGTCAAGTTGGCGTTGTGTATAAATAGAGGAGGTGTGTTCCTCATTTAACACACATTCACTCACTTGTGATTGGCGCATAGGTGAGAGAGAGATCTTCTATGGAGGAGAAGGAGCTCATGGTTGTAGATTACATATTTGTATTTGTTGGTCATCTATATTGAGGAAGCTTTGCTGGGTTTTCTACCCCATGAGGGTTTCCCAGGATAAATCTGTGTCTCTTGTGTTTATGTTGTTCTTTCAGTGATCCTGTATATGCTATTGTTGTGAAATGGAATGTAATACTGATATTTTATGTCTTAGCTTATTAAATCTTAACAGAAGTCATTACATCAATCAATGAAATTGGATTAGAAAGTGGACAATAGATCCAATTTTACATAGCAATTTGTCCTACATAAAATCTTGTTCAAATAAAGTGCACTATGATTTATGGTTGAATCTTGTTCCTATGATTTAAATTAGAGGTTTTCATGATTTGTTTCAAGAGTAAGATTTTGGAGATAGTTAGATATATTAGGAGGTGCATGGAATGGTGATGGTGTTGGAGACACCATTAATAATTAAATTTATTTAATTTTATTTATAAATAAGATGAAATGTTGATGACTAATTATAATTTGTCAGTATGATATGAATAATGAGGGTATGAAGTCATTACATTACTCGATGAAATTGGATTAGAAAGTGGACAATAGATCCAATTTTACATAGCAATTTGTCCTACATAAAATCTTGTTCAAATAAAGTGCACTATGAATTATGGTTGAATCTTGTTGCTATGATTTAAATTAGAGGTTTTCATGAGTTGTTTCAAGAGTAAGAGTTTAGAGATAGTTAGATGTATTAGGAGGTGCATGGAATGGTGATGGTGTTGGAGACGCCATTAATAATTTAATTTAATTTATAAATAAGATGAAATGTTGATGACTAATTATAATCATAAGTAAATTTAAAAATAACTTATTTGTAATATTTGAGCATATAGATATAGGCACATAAACTAAAGAGATATACTACAAAAAACAAATAAAAAATCAACTAATCATGTAATAAATGAGATATCATATATCATTACAAAACAACTAGAAGCAGACAAGAAGAAAATAATGATGTATTTCATTACCTGAAATGAATGGAGGTGAACACAATATATATCAATCAAAATTTGAATTAGGTCATGAGGCTATTTGAATTTCTCATGTAGTGCTTGGAGTCTGGTCAATTTTAACTAGAGCCAAATACCCTTAGCCATGCACACTCACATAGACTAAGTTTAATTGACCCAAAACACCACAATCACTAGTTCTCATTGAGTGATGTGTAAGCAACTAACTATATGTGCATGCAAATCCCTAAAATCAATGAACTTGGGTTCTTAGAGTTTGTTACAGAAACTTAGGGTGAGTTAGGACCTAGATTAGTGGAGTGCATCTAGTTCTCAACCAGTTCCAGGATCAGTCACACCTAAAATCGGGGAATAGTTCCTCAAATGAGGGAATGCGCCCCCAAATCAAGGAATGTGCACCCAATTCTCAGGAATCGAAATCAGGGTTGACTCTAGTGATCAATTTGGATGGGGTTTGGCCCATTAGAGTCATCAGGTCAAGGTTGAAGTGCTAGGTAGAGGGTTATTTTCTCTAACATCATTAATTTCACATATATCAAGTGTTAGGGAAGAGACCCTTGATATGAAATTGATCGTTTTCTGGGACATGCAAGAGAAGGATGTGGCTCAAGGAATGTGCCCTATTCTAGGCACTAAAACATCTAGATGGATAGAAAATAAAAAGGGGAAACAATGATAGTTTTTTTTTAGTTGGTTGTGACTCGGTACAACTCAATTACATATGGTAATGAGATCTTCTTCATGCACTCCCATCCTAGTGATGCAAGCAATATGTCGTTAAATTTCCTATCGATGTTGAGATCATGAAAGTTGATGGTTTTAATAGTATAATCTAGATGGAGGTCCATCACCACAATTCATGGAAAGTTGCTTCATTTATGCTATGCTTTCTCCCTATCAACCTATAGTCTCTCCATAGAAGCTTCGTTTTCACTATGCACAGCCTTAGTTTTTCCTCTTTGAGTCCTTTGTCTACTTCCTTGAGCCCATGGTTATCTTTTCTAAGCCTTGGGTTCCCAGAGTAGTCAAGCCAACCATCAGTTTGGAAGGACATCTCAATAGCTACAATTGACAGGTTTCAATGTTCTTGGTGAGTGACAATGAAGTTGAATGTATTGGCATTGGTTGGAAAAGGCTCTGTTCATATTAATCCAGAAGAAGTAGAGGTAGTAATGACAAGGAGGAGCATTCCCCAACAATTGGACAGGAAAGGGAAATCCCTTCTCTAGGACGACACTGAAAGTAGCCAAAGAATTCCATGGGAGGCCATCCCAAGAATTGTATCATCCCAATTAATCATGAGTATAATATGTTGACCATAGTTTAGTTGGAAGTCATGGCTATTGAAAATAGGTACTTTATCAGGCACTCTAAGGAATTTAAAGTTGAGATTAATAACATGGAGAATAAATCCATGACAAATAGAGGAATGAACCCCACTAAAAAGGTAGACATTGAGGCTTTACAATGGATTCTTAACACTATTTTTTCAAGTATAAAGGATACACAAGTATCCAAGATGACCGATATCTAATGATTGGTAAAATCCCCAATCCTGGATGCCTTGGAGGAGAGAGGTACATGGTAACAATTAGTTATCATGAGAAAAATGGAATTTATGGAAGCTAAATATGATTCCTTGATCAAGGTAAAATGAGGGTTGAAAGTAGTCGTAGTCAAGGTAGACTCAAATCCTAAATTACAAGGGCTCAATGAGCAACAAGTTGAGGACAAATAGAAACATTCCCAACTTGATTTCATCATCCGTAGCTTAGATTATGAAAATGGATAGTAGCTTAAACTCCCATGCAAACAAGTTCTTATTATCATTGTTTTTTAAGTTTTTTCTGTTAACCAGGGTATCCTTAAATGCTCTACTATTATAAATTTAAGGAAGAAGGTCAAAACTAAACTCCATACCCTTAAATTTAGTAAACAAGTTATGTCTAGATATTATACTAGGTGTGTAATGTTGTAACTCTATTTTTTACAATATTAGAAATTAGAATCCTAACTTCCAAAAAAAAAATATTACTAAATTAAAATTAAATCTATTCTCAAATAAAACTAAACAAAATAGGGTGTCAAGATATATACTAACTATAAAACTTTCAAATTTTAATAAATTAACTAATTGATAGCAAAGTGTTATTGTATCTAGGTATATTAAGGTTGAGTATGAAGGAGACGTTATCAATTTAACATAGAAATGATAAAAATAATTAAAGTAAATACTTCCAAATTTAAATAAATTAATTAATTATTAACAAACATACTCATTAATCTCTGACAATAACGGTTTACATGAAATACAAGGAAACACGTACACAACAAGAGCTACTGCCGGAAGGCAACGAGTCCGTACCTATGCGTTAGGTTTAAAGAGATTTAAAATTTGTTTAGTTTTAAAATTTGTTTAGTTTTAAAATTTGTTTAATTATTTAGAAATTTAGAAATTTGATTAGGTCATAATTAGTAATTATTGTATTGATAGGTTTTTAGATATTATTTGATATTTTGGATTTTCTTGAGTGGATCGACAAGATTAACCTGAGTGTAACAAGTGTATAGTGGGGATTCATTTCATGGTCGTCGTATCTTGTTATGCTCAAATATGTCTTGATTAATATGTAAGTAAGCTTCATTTAAGTGGTTGTTAAGAAAAGGGGTATGTTTATTAAATAGTATTTGTTTTATGTTTATATTAATTAGTTTAATGTTTAGCCTTTGTTTTACAATCAGCCATGCTCACAAAACTAAATGGTTGGCTACACTTATCAATGTTCACCAACCACTTTATTTGTGGCTGTGCTAATTTATAGTAGTTTGTGCTATTTTATAATAGTTTGAAGCAATATGAACACCTATAAAGTAAAAAGAACAAAACTTAGTAGGGAAGGTATGTAAGGACAAAGCAGAGCAACCCTTTCGCGTACCCATTGTTGACATAGAAGAAAACCCAATCGATAGCGTTCAAAACTTTGCCATAGATATGATCAATCGGCAAGAAGACTTGATAGCATAAAATAAACCGCTGAAAGTTGACTAGACTGAAGCTCTTAATATCGAGTATGATAAATTTTGATAGTTCTATTATTTATAATCAATGAGCTTGAACTATACTCACGTTATACAAGTTGTACTAGTACTAGTAAGTCATTTTGTTTAATCTGAGTAGCCATTATTACATTGCTTATGAGTTACCTCTATCAATAGCTTATGGTTATATCGTGAGTGTTCAAGCTTGGAATAATTACGGTACTTGTATTGGTTCTCATCTTTAACTAATACATGAATCTTATGGAAATACAGTTAGTTGACCCGTATCTAAATTCTTACAGTATACCTAGTCTAAATGTTTTGAAATTTAGACTAAGGAGCTAGCTAAACTCTTAGTTAGTATCTAGGGAATTCAATTTTGTATTTATGTAAAAATAATAAAATTAAATAGAAAGGAGGATTTATGAAAACTACTATTGAAGCTCGAAGTTCGAGTCAACCACAATACCAAGAACAATGGTCGATTCCGATCAGATCCGACGAAAATGAAAAATAGGGGTGGTCAAAAGAGTTTACTGCACTAGCAAACAAAAAGGGCAATTTGTGGAGTTAAGTTTTGCAATCGGTCTCCCTACTATATCTATAGACATATTCATGATGCAAATAAATACTCATGATCCAAATATTCATGACAGGTGATGGAGTACAATTTGGGCATTAAACTTCATAAAAAACCACAAAAATAAAGTTTGGATGCAATATGATCAATTAAAATGATTTGATTTCTAGAGAGAATTTACCCATTTTCAAAAACATACTCATGAATAACAAGTTGTATGTGGGAAATTGTAACCATAAATTCCATATAGATATAAATCTTGTCTTAGAATCTTCAGTTTGTATCTTTGTTTTATTGGAATTTCGTTTAATATGTATTATGTCCCGGAAGGGGATCATATATATATCGCCAACCTCCTATTAATTTGGCCTAGAGGCTATAAATTTTTACATTTTGCAATGTTTAAACAGTGTACTGAATATTATATATTAACTAAAATTTAAAAAAAAATTATTTGAATTGCCTTGTTTTTCCCTTCCCAGGCAGGGGCGGTGGGAAAACGTCAGCCTCGAGTGTCTGGCTTGAAGGTTAAATGATTCACAACAAAATTTTAACACGTAGACCAGCAATGATATAAGATCCTGCATCACTTTGTGGCTTGCTTGAAAGGACAATCTTGGCGATGGTTTCAAAGTTAGCATGGATTTTCTAAGTTTTGTTTTGCCTTCACCTTCTTATTGTCCGAAACTATTTTTTCATTGTTCACTTAACAACCTTCCTGACATCCTCATTCATGGAAATCGATAGAACCCTACAATCAATGTAGCTTCGGAAGACCATTGAATCTAACTTTGTGGCAAACTATTGATACCTGCTCCCCTGCGAGCTATTGGGTCACGGATTTGTCCATATTTTCATCCCCTATCGACATATATTTCATCCCTCTTCTTCCTATTATTATCCATTTATCATTCCATTTTCCATCCATTTGCTATAACTGCACGTAAAATACCATATTACTTCCATTGATGCTTTAGTGGTTAGTCATGATTATTTTCCTTTATTTTTGATGAATTGAAGACTATTATGCATAATTTTACTTACGATGGTTTCTGGAGTGTTTTTTCATATTAACGGGAGCAACACTCATGGTTCAAGCCTCCAAGGTTAGCATGCTAGCACATGTCCACATGGATATTCACAACATGGTTTCATTCCTAGGATTGATTATGTGGATTTTTTATTTCAATTCGTGCCCAAGTCCAACATGGCAGCATCCAGCTCATGAGCAAACGACCTTAACCAAAAACGCATGCCAGATAAGAACACATTGATTTGCGTCGTGATTTTCAGGCAGATGGAGAAGAATCTCGAAAATATGGGACATGAGTTTTGTGCATAACGACCTCAATTACCTGACTCATGAGGAAATTGCCAAAAAAGCCACGGTTTGAGATGTACAGTTGGTTCTCTAAACGTGTAATTCTTAGATTTGCGGCTAGTTTTACAAATTAGCAATTGGTTGAAACAGATCACAAGTTGGGGATTCGGTTTCTCATTCTCTTGAGAGGATTTTATGTATAAATATGTAATCATTCTGATGTATTGGAGGAGGAGAGAAAGCAATGTTATGCTGTAGAATTTGATCCAGACTCTATTGTAATAATTTCATTCTGATAATACATGCTGGCAATTTCTTAATTCTAGAGTTGTAAACTTTCATTGTGGAGATCCAACTCTGCTCAGTGGAGGAAGGGCCCTCTTCCCTGAGCAGATGCTGGTAGTGTTGATTGTAAGTGTGTTATCATGTACATTTTCTTATGATTTAGTTCATGCTTTCATTCATTAGATTTATCATAGTTGTATGCTTTCATTCATTAGATTTATCATAGTTGTTTTCCTGTTAATTCATTTGATAGATCGTTGGCCAACATAGCATTTCTTTCAGATTTATGTAATTAGATCTTTCTTGCTAATAGTTTATTTTGTTATTAGTTTTACAGTCTCGTTTTATGAATAGGTTTAAGTTTGATTTCTTTTCAAGAAGGTGTGATCTAGTTTATAATGAGTTTTGATTTCATACCAATAGATCAACAGTGTCAGGTAGAAATTGTGCTTGCATAGATTTTGCACGATAGATTTGGAATAAAAGACTTCCTCGGGTTGATAATTTATGTTCTAGTAGTATCAGTTGTTAAATTAATTAGACAATTAATCCAACCAACTTTTGGCACCGTTGCCGGGGAAGTTATCAATGGTGCAAAAGTACATCTGACATTGTTTTGTAGATGCATTGTTAAAGTAGAGCATGTAGGTTGCATGATTACTTTTCAGTTTATTGAATTTGCTTTGAGTGTGGTTTTTCTCTTTTTTTGCATTTAGTTTCATTTCATTTTTAATTTTTGGAGCATAAATCTTATCATTCCTCTTAGTGGTGTTGTAAGCACCACCCATTATACTAACCCATTGAAAGGAACATTCGAAGGAGGAGCCTCAAGATAGCACATGAAGAATTTAATGAAGAGATGGCAGGTAAGAAAGATGCAGAAGTTGTTACCTTCAAATTTCCCATCAGAGATTTAGGAGGAGTGGCACCAACGAAAAGCATTCCCCCACATGTTCTACCAAATTTTCACGGTTTGGAAAATGAAGACCCTAATGTATTTTTATTTGAATTTGAAGTACTTTGTAGAGGATATGGTTATTGTTCTAATGATCAAAAGTTGAATGTGTTTCCCCTTACTCTAAAAGGAACAACCCTCCGATGGTTCATGAGCCTCGATGGGAATTGTATACAAACTTGGGAAGACATGAAACATGTATTATTGAAAAGTTACCACGATTATTGCAGGGTCAATGAAGATATCTTCGAAATGACACAAGCGGAAGAAGAGAGTTTGGAGGATTACATGGAACGATTTCAATACAATCTTCAAAGATCCAAAGAAAACTGGGAAAAGAGACCTTAAAAACACTTCTACTCAAGGGAATCCCAGCTGAATCTTTAGAAATATTAAATATGATGGGAACAGGTGATGTATTTCAGTTAGCATATGATGTTATTTGTGATTTATGTAGAAGGTATTCAAGAGGAAACTTCAAGACTGGTAAGAATTCTAGTAATCCTTATTTTCAATATTTGAAATCTTCTACAAGAACAAGAGTTATGGGAGCTGCAATCAGTAATTCATTTGAAAATTCTAATGCTGATATCAATGGTTCACTAAATTCACAATTGGGTGTTTTGCAGGTTAAGGAAAAGCATGAGTACTTTGAAGAAATAGTTTTCCCTCGGTGCCAAAAGAAACATCTTGTAATAGATTGTCCTTTGGATAGTCTCACAATTTGTGGCATATGTGACTTGAATCATTCCATAGATCGTTGTCCCTCCTTACCAAGGATGAAAGAAACATATCAAAGAGATCTGGGAGTTGCAACCAACTCGTTGCAACAATCATGGCAACCGTGGCCTACATGTATGGTTCAAAAATCTATCCCTCCATTTCCTTACTCTCATACTCAATCATTGAATACTCTTCCGCCATGGCAGCTGCTGCAGCCTCAATTTAACTCTTACCTACCTTATCCACAAGGTTGGAATGGCCTATCTTATGATCACATGGCCACTCTCTCTCATGTTGCAACACAACTTGGTCCTTCAGTATCAACCTCACAAACCAATCATCTACATTAGCCACATCTATCTTCTCATCAACCTCCTTGGTATCCAACACAATTTCCTGTCCAATCCACCCTCCACCCTAACCATAATAAAGCAATACAGTATGCTTACAGTGCTGAAATGCAAAATTTTCCTACATTTCCCTCATATTCTACCTCACCTACACCGCTGCAAAAAGACTATGCATTTTTGCAACAAATCCATACAAGGCCTAAACATGTTTTAAATCCAAGACTTGGAAGTGAAGTTTCTTGTGGTCATCAACAAGTTAACGAGATCAACAAATTTGATGACGAACATACATTGGAACCAAAAGCATCATTCACATCATTAGATCTGAATCTCTTATGCATTCATGAAGATCAGTTTACTAAGAAGCTGCATGGTGTAACAACCATGAGAAATCAAGGGAACACAAACTATATTGAAGCTTGGTTTCAATCTGTCATCGGTATGCAGCACCATTCCATACTTCACCAATTCTTGGCACCATCATTTCAAGGGAAGTTGATCTTTTATATCCTAGCATTCATAAAGTTATATTTTTATGTTGGGAGTATGAGCATACTTGAGTCATTTCTTTGAAAGTGGCTCCATTGGAATTTCTCCTACACTTGAGAGGAATTTGTTATTTCCAAGTAGTGTAGGACATTGTAAATAAATAAACTTGGTAAGATCCCATTCAATTTTTCACTTAGATATAGGATGCATAGATAGTATCATTTTGTTTTGAATAAGAACTCTTGGATGCATGGTGCAATAAGAGCCACACATATTACTAATCTCTTTTTTTCAAAGTGGGTAAAAGGAAGGAAGCATTGGTGAATGAAGACATTATGGGAAAATGAGCCAAACGATTATGGAAAAATTCAAGCTTGAAACTTGGGCGATCATCATGGTATGTATTTAGTTTTCATTTATATATAACACATCCATAAAAATAATCAGGATTTATTTCAACATTATATCATTTTTTAAGAGTTGCAGCTGCAGCTGCAACATGCTGTGTAATTCAATCTAGGTACTCGATGCTTGAAATTTTTGGTATGGGTGTGTATTTTATTTAAATTTATATCATTAAAAACATTCACACCTATTCCGGTCACATTTTGGGAGCCAAATTTCATTTATTATATTTTTGGGGCATTTTGGCTTGAAATTGTTATTGAGACATAGTCGGTACAGTCCGTTTTTGGGAGACAAAATGGAATTATTTTTAAAACCTGTTTACATACCAAGTATCCCTTTGAATCTAGTTTCCAAAACAATTTGAATTTTTTATATTGGATATCAAACGAAAAAGTTATGGTCAAAATACTAACGGGGTGTTAAGCAGGCAGCTTAGGAACAAAGCTGGGACAGTCACTTTTTGGATGCCTTATTGGATATATCTTGAAAACCTATTTCATTGGTACATTCCTCTATGAATCTAGTTTACAAAACAATTTGAATCACTCAATTCTGATATCGTATGCAAATTTTATGACCAAAATACCGACTGCCTATCACAAATCAACATTTTTAAAACTCAGTTTCCTAAACTGTTCGACTCATGCACTCTTATTGGATTCAAAAATTATTTCTTTTGGAGATCCCTACATGAATATACTTTCATCTCCAATTTAAATCATGCCAATCCGTTATCAAATGGAAAAGTTATGCCTAAAACTGTGACTGCTTGTCTAGTCCAGAATTCGAAAAACACCTTGTCATGCAGGTTGTTACTGAGCAAAATGGAATATCATGACATAGAATTTTTAAAACCTGTTTTTAAAGGACATAGACCTATGAATTTACTTTCTTTTTTATTTTGAATCACTCAAATCATACAAGGAACGAAGAAGTTATGATCGAAATACTATTGGTGAGTCTAGATGGCCATCGCTCTCCCGCAGATATAAAGTGGATTTGGCTTCGTTCATTTTTCTTTGGATTTGTTTTATAAGTAATTGCTTGTTGTTTTTTTCATAAGTGTTGGGTGAAGAGAGACCAATCATCTCTCTTCTTCCATCATCTCATGTTTTATTGCAGGAAAGTGCTAGGTTTTTGCAAGTCCTTGGAAGAAAAAGGTCAATACATGCACGAGTGACTCTTGAAGACTTTTTATCAATTTGAAAATGGATTGAACACATAAAAATGGAGAGATTGATGTGCAAACCATATGAATACCAGTGTTCCATAAGTCAATTTTCATTGCTATATGAATTGCTATTGAAGAAGCCTCCCAAAAGACCTTTCGCCCATCATGCACATTTACCAACACCATGATTTCCCATACATTTCCTTTTTGCCTCCACCATTCCATCACTTCCATGAACTTCTTCTCCATTTCATCGCTCCCATACTATCCACTCCACTCACACCTAACCCATGAATAATGTCTCTCACCTCTCTTACATGCTGAGTCACCCCCTATCCTTTTCATTTTACCAATAAAGCCTACCTATTGGAGAAAATATTTCATCTCTAGTTCTTCACAATCATTTGTTTTGTACTCATATTGGATGATGTGGAATTCATTAAGGTCCACCTTCCAATGGTCTTGTCCCACCGACCTCAACACACTATCTAGGCAACAAGACTTGACTTATGTATAGTACCTTGGAATTTTACATGCATCAATGGTAAATTTCCTCGCCGATGATCAAGGGAATACATCAATGTCTCTTGTTTGTTAGATCCCACAGGTGACTTGACTTCAACACATACTGTTATCTCTAGGGTTGTTTTCCTAGATTTACTTTAGAATGTCCATCCTTGTATAGTAACTTTTCTTTTTCTAACTTAGTTTTCCTTTAGAAGTTTTGTTTGCTTTCTTTTCATTTTTACCCTAGTTTGTTTTGATTTAAATGTTTCACTTATTAAAATAAAACAAGGCTCATTGTTCATATTGATTTTCTAAAGGGGTCTTATTCCTTGATCAAATGCTATTTCAAATAGTATTATCATGCTTAGAACATTGGTATTATTCATTTGATTAATGAATTGTAGCCTGGAAGCATATATTAAATTGTTAAGGGTTATAACGCTACCAGTGATAAAATATGCACATTTATTGATGGATACAGGTGGCAAGATATTGTACTATGGTTTTAATGAACCATGCTTATTCATTAAATCATATACAGTACCATTGGAATCGTGGAGGTCTCCAAGTATGAAGTGTTTATTTCAAAGTTGTACATACAGGCAGTGATATCATCACACATGATGAACATGAATTATTAAGTTTCTAATTCAACTCTGTAATGTTTTGTTATTGTGTAATTTGACCCTGTTTTAGCCTGCATTGTATGGAATCTTCAAAATACTTAGGGTAAATATGGATAAAAGCTCACACAGCATGGCAAAGAAGAGGCCCAAAGGTTTGATTTGTAGGCTCGAGCCAGATAATATACAATGGATCACCCAGTTTCCAAGATAAGCGTAGCTGATGAAAGATGTTGGATGGTTTCCTTTTTGTCAGAGATTGCAAAGCTATAACGTTCAGGTGACCAAAGCGTCTATTAAAAATTATAGAGATGGAGTTGTGGATTTTAAAAGCTTAAAGGTTACAGTTGACGAGGAATCTGTTGCAGAGGCCATCGGTGTTCCGACATAGGGAGAAAAATGGTTTAGACATCAAAGTTTAAAGGTGATTATGGTGAATTTCTGTTACTAGGGTTTGAGAAGTTAAATTGGAAAAATGGTATTCATATAAGCAAGATTAAGCTAGATTGGTAGATTCCATAAGAAATGGTGCAAAATTATATCACTTGCGAGGGTCGTTATGACAAAGTGCTTAGGTGTCATTTACGATTGTTAATGCACCTTAGTGGAAGTCTGAAGCTCAATTTACCATTTTATCTGTGTTAATTTTTCAGAATTTACTTTAATCTGATCTAGGATCTTCACTGAGAGAACAACATGTATAACATATCTATACCATATCAATCATGCACACAATAATATAAGCACACAAGAGACACAGAGTTTACTTGGGGAAAACCATAAAGTTGAAAAAACCCAATAACTTCCTCAGAGATAGATAGAGCAATGATACAACCCAAGCATAAGAGATAGACATCTCCTAGCAGCAGCTTCTCCTCCTCCACAAGTGCACCACTCTCCCGAGAGTGTGAGAGAGAATAAAATGATAAAATAGAGTGCCTCCCGCACTCTATTTATAATTGACTTGACTTGCCTAATAACCTTTACTAGGTCGGACTTAACTTAACCACATAACATAATGCTGATTAGGCCGACACCCAATAGGGTGGTCTAATAACCCTTTGAACCACATGGATGACCCCCACTAGGGTGGTCTAATAACCCTTCGACCCACATGAATTATACAGAGCCGACCCCAACAAGGTGGTCTAATGACCCATCAAGTATAAGTTACGACACTTACAATATAAATGACGACACTTCCGTATAGAGGAATAATAACATCTCTATAGGAATACAATATACATATATGTGAAATACATTCCGAAGTTACATATACATCAACACTCCCTCTTAAATAGGAAGGTATTTCTCGACACATGTCTTCTAGCACAAGTCTTCTTCTCTAGATCATCATCACTGGATAATCGTCATCGAGTCATCGACATTGTCACTGCTGCTACTATCTCAATCAATCTCTGAATCTACTTGTCATAGGAAGTTCTATAGAGCCAATCCTTTTTCATACTGGATGTAGGCCCACCACCTGCAAGTCTTCATCATCACTGGCCATATTGTGGAATCCTCAGGACTTATTACGTGCATCACAAAACCTCACAAGAGCATCCCAGGCTGTTACAAGCACACGACTCTACCTGTAGGATCTCCTAGGGCCATATTATATGTGACCTCACCACAAAACCTCTCAAGAGCATCCCAGGCTATTACGAGCACATAGCTCTACCTATAGGATCTCCTAGGGCCAAATTACATGTGGTCATGGAAAAACCTCGCAAGAGCATCCTGGGACTTATTACGGGCACACAACCCAACCTATCGGATCTCCCAGGGACATATTATATGCCATAGGACAAAACCTCAAAAGAGCATCTTCCAGATATCCCAGGGCCAAATTATATGCCATAGGAAAAACCTCGAAAGACTATCTGCAGATCTCCCAGGGCCAAATTATATGTCCTCCCAGAGCAAAACCTCAAAAGAGCATTTGCTAGATATCCCAGGGCTAGATTACATGCCATAGGAAAAACCTCGAAAGACTATCTACAAATCTCCCAGGGCCAAATTATATGCTTATCTGCACAACCTGTTCCACGACCATAGAGTATCAACCTGATACGCACCATACATCATCCTGATGTACACATGATCATCCTGATCATCATCACTACATCGTCCTAATGCATGTCATCTGGAGCAACATCCTGAAGCTCGTCATCCATGATCATCCTGATCATACAATGCATCTACCTGATGCATACCAAGTATCTACCTGATACATATCATCGTACATGATCCATCTGATAATACAATATATCCACCTGATACATACATAGATACATGATCCACACAATGTATCCACCTGATATATATCAACATACATGATCTACCTTATCATACACAGTATCCACCTGATACATATACAGATACATGGTCCAAACATCCAACATGATGCATATACAAATACATATAAATGATCCAACTGATCATATCCAGCATCCAACATGATGCGTACATACATATACATATAAATGATCCAACTAATCATATCTATATACAGAGCAGTAACTGGAGCATCGTCCTGATGCTCATCATCCAGCGCTTACATCCACAGGCATGTGAAGGATCCTCCTTCCAACATGCTTGGAATGGCTTCTGCAAATGTGTCCATCACTTCGTCCTCGAAGTGTCGTCAATCTGAAGAACACCAAGCCTCTCTCTGAAGTACTCGAACTTCACTCTGGCTAGTGGTTTCGTTAGCACATCTGCAATCTGCTCATCTGTCGCAACATACAGGAGCTTCACTACTCCTCTCTGCACCATATCCCTGATATAGTGATATTTGATCTCTATGTGTTTCGACCTGCTGTGAAACATTGGGTTCTCAGACAGCTTCACACAACTCTGGTTATCACAGAAGATACCAGTAGCCTCTAGCGGGAGATCAAATAACTCAGACAGTATCTTTCGTAGCCATACTTCCTCACAACTAGCCGAACCGGCTGCAACATACTCTTCCTTAGCTATAGTTAGTGCTACGCGGGACTGCATCCTGCTAAACCAAGAGATCACACCTGATCCCATACTAAAGTAGCACCCAGAAGTGCTCTTCCTATCTACAACACTGCCTGCCCAATCTGAATCAACATAACCCTGCAGGTTAAACTTTTGATTCGCATCATACTTGAGCCCATAATCAACTGTACCCTTCAAGTACCTCAGAATATGCTTTACAACAACTAGGTGAACACTCCTCAGATCCTTCAGGAACCAGCTCAATGTGTTCACCGTAAAGCAAATATCTGGTCTCGTGTCCATCAAGTACATCAAGGACCCAATCATCTGACGAAACACTGTGACATCAACCGCATTAGATGAAGCATCACACAGAAGCTTCAGGTTCAATGCCATAGGTGTGGCCATGGCCTTGTAGTCCATCATCCTGAACCTCTTCAGGATCTCCACTGCATACTTCCCTTGTCCAAGGAAGATTCCATCTGTACTCTCCACACCTCCATGCCTAGAAAATAGTGCATTATCCTCAAGTCCTTCATCTCGAACTCGGCAGCAAGCTTCCACTGCGTGTCGGTAATCAATCTATCCTCATCTGTAACAAATAGGTTATCCGCATACAAAAGTAGTATCACTGGATCGCCTTCCTCAACCTTGTAGTAAAGGTTGGAATCCACTTTACTCTTGGTAAATCCCAAACTGGATAGAAAGCTATCTATCCTACCATACCAAGTTCTGGGTGCCTGTCTCAAACCATACAGGGCTTTCTTCAGTTTGCACACATGTGACTCTCAGTCATGTGTCTCAAACCCGAGTGGCTGCTCCACATACACTTTGACTACACCATTCAAGAAAGCTGTCTTGACATCCATCTAGTGTATCTTCCATTTCATCACTGCAGCCAGAGCAAGTACCGATCTGATGGAAGTGGATCTGGCTATAGGAGCAAAAGTCTCTATGCTGCCACTTGCAGCATGCTTGTTCTTATAGATCCATTTGGAAGTAACAACAGACTTCCCTTCTGGTCTTGGGACTGCATCCCAACCATCATTCTTCATGATCGACTAGTACTCCTCGATCATGGCATTCTTCCCGAATCCTGGGAACTTCAATATTTTTAATATCTTCAATAGATAACTTTGTTGCTGAACAAATGTTGTAGTCCTTCTTTTGTAGGTGATGGTATACGATTTTTCCTACACAACAAGTTAAATTGCATGATTAGAAAAATCTCATAGTTTTCAGAACAAATTCTTACACATAAAGAAATATGTCATACAGTCATGCAATTATCTTAGCCAATGCTTCAATACAACATTTATCCATATCCCGTAACTTTCTAGATGCCTTCCAATCTCTACCAGAACATTGTTAAGAGTGTGCACAACTCCCAACATGTCAACAAAGAGGTTTCATTCTAGATAAGTAGCAATGGAATGTTGTACAGTTCCATAGGCCACTTACCCATGTATATTAGTAGTATACTATTCATCAATGCAACTATTCTAATATGCATAATACACAACCTAATTCTAGGAACATGAGTATATTATTGAACAATATTATTTAAACAATAAAATATGCAAGGAATGATAATTCAAATACTTATCTTTGTTTGTTTGTTGGGTTGACTCCCTCTCAGTCTTTGCTTCTTTTCTGCAACTCCATTCTGATGTGGATTGTGAGAAGTGGTCAACTCCCTCCGAATATCTGCATCATTGCAGAAACTACTGAAGTGTGCTCCTTCTTGATCTTTGCTTCCTTGCAGGAACAACTAGAGTGTACTCCCTCTTGATCTTTGCTTCCTTGCAGGAACAACTGGAGTGTGCTCCCTCTTGATCTTTGCTTCCTGGATTACTTGTCCTTAAACTTATATCCATCACTATGCATGCTTATTAGTATCATTATTGTGTTATCCTCGAGGTCTCATACATAATCACACATTCATTAGTATAATCTTAATACTATCAAAACACAATAATATTAAACATGTATAGTCATGATCATTTCACACACAAATAATAAACATTAGTATTCAAGGACTCTTATGGTTATTCATATCATAAATTAAAGAAAGAAACATAATATACCTAAACCGGTGATTTCTCAAACCTATACTTTCATGACTCTTCTAGTTAGTCATATCATCAATTAAGGTAAGAAACATAATATGTATAAACCCATGATTATTCAAACCTATGAATAATCATTATCAATCATGCCATGTATACTTATATAAGAGATCATATCACAAGGTAGGATTCTAACTTGGTATAGGAAAAACATACCTGGATTAGTATGTTAGCTAGTTATTTCTAACATACCCACATGATGTCTTCTGGTTCTCTTCAATGACTTGTGCTAGTAACTTGCATATCTCGTAAGTTAACCATTATAGAACCAAGTTATACATACCTCGTAAATAGATCTTCTATGTGATCCATGACAATGGATGAAACTTTGTCTTCATGTCACCATGATCATATGTTCTTGAACTAGAACATGATTTGTCTTTCTTGGTGTACCTTTCATGTTAGTGGACAACATAAAACTCATACAACACCATAATGCATTAGTACAATCATAAGTGTCAACACCTAATCAATGAATATATTCTATCATGCATTCATAATTTTATTAAGGTGATACTACAAGTCTAAATTTAATCAAGATTATACTAACCGTAATAACATGAAGACAAACATACCATAAACTTAATCATGAACAAATCTCAAAACATACTTGGATTAGTCATACCTGTCGAGATTGCTTGTAATCTTCTTATGTAAGGCCTTACCCTCATCTCCCTCTGAAACAAGAACTTCTTCACTTATATAGGTGACCAATCCATTCTCTTCTAAGATTAACCCAATCCACTTGATTTGCAGGAACTGGATCTGGAGCTGGAATAGGGTTTGTCAGAGAAACCCTAAAAATTCAAACTTTGGATTTCAAACTTCCGAAAGGATAGAAATATGCGCCTTGATGAGTTGATCAAGCTGGTGTACTCATAATTTGAAAATTGCAAAGTTTCACCCCTCAAATTTGCCTTTGAAACTTCCAGATTCACTAGACATGAACCCAGACTAGGGTTTGATAAAGCCCACCCTTATGCCCAATCAAAAGGTTCGATCCAAAGCTCTAAGCTTCTATTTTTCTGAGGAGCTTCCAGCCGTGGTCACAGATTTCAAAAATTTCCATTTTTTGTAGAAGCCCTAATTTTCCACTTTTCCGATCAAAGTCCCGAACTAGGGTCTGGTCAAGCCCGTCCTTCTACCCAACCAAAAATTCTGATCTTGGTCTCTAAATTTCAATTTTGATGAGTATCATTCAGCCGTAGTCTTTGATTACAAAAATTCCAACTTTCTTCGAAACCCTAAATTCCGGAAGCCATGAATGAAGGTGCTCAAAAATAATTTTGTTTTGACAGAAATATGTACCTGATTGTTTCTAGTGTAACTCTGAACTTTTCGATCCACAGGGTCTAAAAACATTTCCTGTGATATCCCGACCTGTCATATTTCCAACCCCATAGGTCTGACCTCAAATGGATTCTCTGAGAGATATTTATGCCAAGTGTCGCAATATGACCTATTTATGGGATAAAACAGGAGAGCGAACTTGTACGGTGTTCCACGTGTCACTGGTTCCTTTTCAGCCTCTGAAAATGTTATCTGAGAAAGTACATTCCGTGCAATACCTGTCACTTTTTACGAAATTTGATGTGGAGCTTCCTATACCAAGTTATGACCTTTTTTCCAAGGTCACCTGTTTATGACTCAGATCTGGAAGAGGCAGAAACCCTATATTGTACATATCATAAAACGCAAAGTACAACGAATTAGAAGTTTTCCTTTGGACACAAGGTACATGGGGATCTGATATTCTACCTGTAGAAGTTTCAGATATGAAAACATCTCTAAAATGGATTTATATCGAAATTTCTACGATGAATGGTTTTTTCTCTATCAATCCCAAGCATCGCAAGTGCAACAAGTGTCATACATGCCATACCATGCCTTCTTTCAGGCTAGCTCTAATACCATGTTAATTTTTCAGAATTTACTTCAATCATATCGAATATCTTAACTGAGAGAACAACATGTACAACATATCTACAGCATATCAATCATGGACACAATAATGCAAGCACACAATAGACACAGAGTTTACTTAGGGAAAACCATAAAGGTAAAAAACCCCAATAACTTCCTCAGAGATAGATAGAGCAATGATACAAACCAAGCATAAGAGATAGACATCTCCTAGCAGCAGCTTCTCCTCCTCCACAATTGCACCACTCTCGCGAGAGTGTGAGAGAGAATAGAATGATAAAATAGAGTGCCTCCCGCACTCTATTTATACTTGACTTGACTTGCCTAATAACCTTTACTAGGTCGGCCTTAACTTAACCAGATAACATAATGCTGACTGGGACGACACCCAATAGGATGGTCTAATAACTCTTTGACCCACATGGCCGACCCCCACTAGGGTGGTCTAATAACCCTTCGACCCGCATGACTTATATAGAGCAGACCCCAACAAGGTGGTCTAATGACCCATCAAGTATAAGTTACGACACTTACAATATAAATGACGACACTTCCGTATAGAGGAATAATAACATCTCTATAGGAATACAACCACTTCCGTATAGAGGAATAAGAACATCTCTATAGGAATACAATATACATATATGTGAAATACATTCCGAAGTTACATATACATCAACACTCCCTCTTAACTAGGAAGGTATTTCTCGACACAGGTCTTCTAGCACAAGTTGCTGGTAATTTCTCATTTGAATAAGAATTGACAAGATTGGGATAGTTTTCTCATTGAATCGGGGTTTGAAGTTAAAAAGTGAAAGATTGCTAAAGAAAAGGGAAAAGGAAAGAAGCCAGAGAGTTCATGCAAGCAAACAGAGGATGCCGGTGAGTAGACTAAGAAGCTTGCAGAACAGATCGAGCAGGCTGCAGACGAAGGTAAAAATATTATAGAAGATTTTAATGTTGCAAAAGATTTGTTTCTAGAGGTCTCAGTTACAGGGGAAACATTGTTTAAGAAAACGAAAGAGGATTTGAAGAACCTTGGCATTGACATGCTTAGCTTTATTGTAAAAAATCCAAGTTCGGAGGAAGGAAAATAGCCTGAAACCCTCAGTGCAAAAGACTTGAGTTTAAAACCAAGGACCAAGTTAAGAAGTAAATTGGAAGTAGAGTTGAAGTTGGTGCGTATCTTTGTAAGGGGTAGCGAACTTGTTATTGTGAATGATTCTTTTAGTGAAGAAAACATACAGGAAGGGCATTTCTCAGAAAATGAGAATTTCATAGATCTTCAAGGGAATGCAGGAAATATACCTAAAGTATTTTGTATAAATAAACAAGATTATTCTAAGAATGAAAATGGATCAGTTTCTAAATCTTTACAAATGGAAGAAGCTTTTATGGATATAGAAGAAACTGAAATAATACCAGAGTTAAATCAAATTAAGAAGTCTTTACAATCTTACAAGGAGTAGAGTAAGTATCTTCAAAGCATAAATGAAAATCTGATGTCTACCAACAAAAGATTACGAGAAGATTTAGAAGAAAAGGAGACTGATTATCAAAAGCTTGCTCTTATATCCAAAGACATCTTAAAGGAGAAAAGGGCCATTAGGAAACAGTATGATCAAATGAATATCTAGAACAAGGAATTGCAGAATCGAGAGCAGAATAAGGATGCTAAGTACTCCAGGTTGCAAAAGAGATCCCAGTTTCAACTTTAGTGATAACATCTTTTGGCGCCATTGCCATGGATGGAGAAATGAAAGTACATCTTCTGTGGGTATTTTACATCTGATTTTGGAGGGTGACAAGATTAGTATAATTTATCTGTAGACTACACATTCACATTGTATTTCAAAAAGTTACTGTGGCTTCAAGACAGATAGGGACTCGAGGAAAACCTTCATCTCCTATGCACTCAGGGGTTTTTGATCCAGAAAGGATTCTAAGAGAATCTAGAGAAAAGAAAATTGATTTCCCATCATATAGTAACCTTCAACATTCTTCAGCTATAACTATACCTTCTGAATTGTTGGATACTCAAGAAAAAAGAAAATCAAGTTTATCTGTGTGCATTCCTGAATTCGAAGACTTTAATCCTACTCAGATTGATGATTTTGAAGTTTATTCAAATCCTTTGACTTCTGAATATAAGCATATACCAAAGGAAACCTTCACCTTAAAGTCTTTGGCATCACCTTATATACCTCTCACTATCAGAATTCTTATTGGCCAATTGAAAATTGAAGTGCCATCTCCTCCACATACTAAACCACCATCCCCACAACACCAGCCATCTTCTTCACAGATATCTAATCCGCCAAATATGGCTAGTCAACCTCTAGATAGGATGGTTGCTATGGTGGAAGCTAGATATGCCCCTCTAGTATTACGTCAGCCTTTAAATGCTCTTCCAGGTGGATACTATCAGAAATATCTCCCGATATTCAATGGTTAGGGAGGTGTTACAGCAGAGGAGCACTGGAATATGTATCTCAGTTATGCTGATAATCATAACTTTGAACATCAAGATGTGTGGATGAGGATTTTTGTTCAAAGGTTAGATGGTGAAGTACGAAAATGGTTTAGAGAATTGCCACCAAATTCTATAGATGGTATTGATGCTGTTAAGTCATGAATTTGTTTCCTTTAATTTTATATTTTGATTGTGATTTTATCTTTAGTTTGCTCATATGCTTCAATTTTCTCATTTGCTCACTTTAGGAATTTTTGGTTTTAATTGAAATTTGGATTTTTTTTTTATTAGATTTGTTTTATTATGTTTGTTTTCTTAGCTCTTGAAGGGTGTTAAAGGTCATATTATTGAATAATGGACTCACAAATCATATTAAAAGCAGACCCATCACTCAAACATCACGTAAACTTCATGCAAAATGGAAAAAAGTTGTAAAACAGGGCCAAAATTGAGTTTAAATTATTCTTGTAGCGCAACTGCCAAAAATTAACAAAGGCGCGCTACAAGAAAATCGTTTTTGGCCAGAATGGTCATTTTTCAGTCTGATTTTTTGGAGATTTCGCTGGGGAAGTGTTAAATAAATCATTGGTCATGTTTGATATGTGTTTTCCCAAGTTTTTTCTTATGTAAACAGGCGTCAGTCTCATTTGAGGGAGATTCCAGCAACTGTCTGGCAACTGTATGCTGATTTATGGCAAAATCGTGATAGACCGTGGAATGGGGCCTGATTTTCGACAGGAGATTCTAAATATGAAGGTTACGAAGTTGGTGAACACTGAGGTGGAGACATCTGCCAAAAATCCAGAGATTTCCGTTACAGAAGTTGGTGCACTAAAGGCTGGAACAGAACCAGCGCAGGAGGCAGCTCTTGATGCATTATGCTTGTTAAAGAATTCGTGGCCATCTATTCCTGCTGAATCCGGCAAAGAACAAGCCATGGTTGCAGTGGAAGCTATTCCTGTATTACAACTATTAATACGTACTGGTCCACCTCATTTCCAGGAAAACGCTGACAGTTTGTTAAAATGTTTACCTGGAAGCTTGACAGTAACAATAAAATGTGGCAATAACTTGAAGCAGTCTATGGGAAGCACCAATGCATTCTGTAAATTGACATTTGGTAATGCTCCTCCAAGGCCAACAAAAGTAGTAAGTCGCAGCACATCTCCAGAATGGAAACAGGGTTTTGCATGGGCCTTTGACATGCCTCCTAAGGGTCAGAAACTGCACATTTCTTGCAAGAGCAAGAACACCTTTGGAAAGGGTTCTTTGGGGAAAGTTACCATTCAGATTGACAAAGTGGTAATTCTTGGAATAATCAGTGGCCAGTATACTCTTGTTCCTGATGCTAACTGAGATGGTACTTCTCAAACATTTGAAACAGAATTTCAATGGTCTAACAGGTGATTGTCATAGCATGCCATAGCAGGGAGGATGACATATCCAGTTCTGAGGAATGACTGGCAGTGCTTTGTGTTCTTGGACATTATTGGTATTGAACGAGTTCAGTTTTGTCTAGCAGTAGCAATGCTGCTTTTGAGATGATAATGTTTTAAGGTTGCAGTATAATCCCATCTTATTAATAGCCTTGCATGAAGATGCCATGAGTGATAAATTCAAGGGAATTATTTCTGTACAAAGTCTTTGGAATGATCTGGGCTCGGCAAAGCAAGCCATTGTTAGTCTCAAATCTCATGAAGGAATTATTTACTATTTCAATTTTAAACAGGCATATTCTTAGATCTGTTTTCCCCCATTTATGTGGGTGTCCAGGCTATTTAACAACTTATATTGTGATTTCTTACAAAGAAACCTTGTTAAAGACCATCACTAGTAAGGAGGGACAGGCCTAATTCTATTTCAGGATTCAAAGAACGGGATTTCAATTGAGAAGAACAACTATATATTAAAAGGTTTGCCATAGTTTAATGCCATTGGTTGTGGAGACTACAACACTAAAGCACAGGTAGAAATGAAGACATGTTTATAGAAAGCTCCTTAAAAAATTGCAGAAGAGGTTTCAAGCACAGCAGGAATTGGTGTTTCCTTGTCCAACAATGACAAGAATAAAAATCTGTTATTTTATAATAATGCCCAGTTTCCATCATCATGTACTGACAATATTCATATACAAAGGCAAGCATTTAAGAAGGGAACATCTTCCACCAACATGGACCGAGATTCAAGTTCATTGGCCTGCATTGCATGTGGAGTTTTGGGCTTTGCGAGCATGGTTGTAGTACAACCTTGTCAGGAAGCAGCTAGGAAACTCTTGCTTTCTTACAGTAAACTTGACCAGAAATATTTGGAGACTTTTGGCACAGGGAGTGTCAGCTATGATGTTGCTTGTGGTGGAATTACAGCTACATAATCACAATCACCAATTTTAGATGAAAAGATGGGTATGGACATTGAAAATGTACAACTTAATAACCATGGAGCTGCATTAGCATCTACTGCAAAAATAATGGCATATACCAATTTGTCAGATGAGGAAGGTCACAAACACAATCTTGTAGATTTTCCAAATTTGTCCATCATGAAAAACAATTTGGCTACAAACCTCTGCATGAATAATTTATCAAATGACATAATGGCATCATAGCAATTGAGAGCTAAAGAAAACAATGCAGTGGTTTGTTCAACGAATGCATTTGTGACTTGTGAGGATAATGCTTGTGAAGGACATTCAAAGTACTTGTCTTCTGCTATTTGTCTAGAGAATTCACCTGGTGCATACAATGAAAAAAAAACACACATGCTTATGGAGTTGTTGCTGAGAATATTAATTCAGTAGATATTGGGCATTCTGAATCAAAGAAGTGGAAAGAATCCCCAAATTTATCAACTTTGAATGATGCAAGCATGCTAAATTCATTCTCTGTCTGCAGTGCTTCAGGAATGCCTCAAGTTTCATCTCTAGATCTTCTGGCAGTAATTTATTGCAGCATCCAGTTGACAGTGAAATGCAAAGATTATTGAGAATTCTGCTCTGTTTTTCCTGTTTTGGGTTACTGAAGTCAAATGCAGACCACGAGCTGATGGAAAGGAAATTTTGAAAACAAAAAGAGGTTTTTGTTCATAAGATACCCATCTACAAAAACCTCTCTCAGTTTTTACACAGGTGTCACCAATTGAGAGATATGGAAGCTTCTTTGACACCTATTTTCCAGAAATTCGCCATATTTGCCAGGAATCCGATTTGCTATTTTTAGTCAATTAGTTGAGTTAGTTAGTTGATGTAACTGCTGGGTAGTTTCAATTTCGACCTAATTAAGGGGAAATAGAACCACTTCTTTGTAATTATAAAAGGGGGACAAAGGGACTGAAGAGGGGTTCGAATTTTTGGGAGCTTCAGCAGGTCTTCAGACTGTTTTGGTTTTCAGACTTGTTCATGAGTTAAGTATAAAACTCTTATATGCATTTGATGATGAAATTATGAGATATATGACACTTTTTACCCTTCAGTTTCTGTGTTGGCTTCATTGTTCAGCTTGTTTAGTTGCTTAATTGATATACTCATTACTGGTTTATGTGTATCTGTTGGTGATGCTTGTCTTTTATGAATGAACCTCAACATTGTGTTTCTGTTGGATCTTGTTGAATATATTATGCATCTTTATCATCTTTTGTTTATGATTTAGTTATTATTTTGCTCATGAATGTATTCCCTGATTGTTCCCAGAGTTTACAACCACTAAAACATTTAAAAAAAACCCTAAACCCTAGTTTTATTTGAGATTGTGTTGGCTTGTTTCTTTGGCCTTGGAAACAATTTCTGGCACAAACATCTTTGGCGCCGTTGCCGGGGGACGAAGCTGAAGCATATATTCCCTGGGATACTTATCAGTTTTACTGGTTTTAAGAGGTGAACTTAAACCAGCACTTTTTAAAGGCTATTTTCACCAAGTTTGACAGAGTGGCTACTAGAGGAGTTGGAAGAATTATAAATTTTCAGTTATCCCCAGCTTTATGCAGCCCTAATTAATTTGAACCACTGTCACCCCTTTCTCTTTCTGAGAAGAAGAAACAAAATCTGTCTTGACAAATTGATTGGCGACTCCACTATTTCAACATGCAAAGACCGATGTCCATGGAAGCTATTCTAGCTCGAAAGTTTGCCCCTTTCAATTTTTCTGATATTCCAGGTTTTCCAAATCCAGTACCTATTATGGATGTTTGGGGAGATTGTCTTCCACGGTTTAGAGAAAGAAAGAGGATAATCCTTCAGATCACCTCATCAAATTTCATCAATGTATGGTCCAGTTAAATATCCAACATGAAGATGTGCTCATGAAGATGTTCATGTATTCACTTGAAAAAGATGCACGAGATTGGTATTTTTCTCTTCCCGCTGCTAGCATCTCCTCACTAAAAGAATTCCACACATGTTTTCGGAAACATTGTAAGTATCTGTTCCTAGATGAACTCTTTTTAAAAGATTGTTGTGAGCAGGATGATGTTTATCATAAAATTTCTGATTCAAAAAACCATGATGATGAGTAAAATCAAGGGTTCAAAACATGTCATGAAGAAGTTGAAGTTTCAAAATTTGTTGAAGATGAAAAGGTAACATTTTCAATTACTGCTATTAAGGAAGAATGCTATGATCATTATGATAATCAATTTGTTGTTTTAGGTTAGTTTGAGGATTATCCAAGTGAAGAGATCAGTAGAGATAGTTTGGAACATTCTCATAATGATTTCAACAGCCTTAATAACAGTTTGAATGCAAATCCTTTTGAATATCAATCTCTAGTTCAACAAACTTTTGAAAATCAGTGTTGTGTTAAAGATCAATTTTGTATTGAAGGAAAAGATGAACCTTTAGCATTATCATTCAAAATTTCTCAGAATACTCCTTGCTATGATGAAGAGATTAGGGTTCCAAGACAAGAATTCTGTGATGAATTAGACTCTATCCCTTTTGATTTTGATATTAAATTTGATGAAGGCCAGGCTGTTAAAAATTTTTCAGAAGTTGCTTACATTCATGGTTATGATAAATTTGCTATTCAAAATCATTATGAAAATGGTCTAATTTTTAATAAATATGATGATGAAATTGAAAAGAAAGACCCAAAAATATGTGAGGAGTGTGATATGTTACAATCTGATCAGCAAATTCAAGAATGCATTCAGTCTATTATCCTTGAACAGCAAAAGCCAATGCCTAATAGTCATTCATTTGAAGACAGTGTGGAAAAGGAGGTTCAAAGTGTTGACATTGTTGATGATACTATTCAAAAATTTACAGAGCAAATTCAAGCTGATCCTGATGTCTTTTATCGCCAATGCCTCATTGATATTCATGGAACAAAATATTTTTATGGACAGCTTGTCTTTTTCGTAGAGCAGGAAGAGGTAGCTTATGGAAGTTTTTATGATCCAATAGCAGATTATTTAGAGTCAATACCAGGTTATAAATCTGTTATTTCAGAGACACTATTTGATGAAAGTGGGTATAAGTTGTTAAATCTCTGCTCTTCATGTTTTTCAATATTTCTGATTATATATATATTTGGAGTTGGAAACAAGTTTTGGTGGGTTGATCAAATTTTTTCTTGGTTACATTGGAAATGGGATTTTGATTTGATTCAGTAGATGGAAGGTTCCTCAGAGAAAGAGATTTGATTTTCATTGTATATATCAATGTGTGAAGGATTGAATAAAGACTCCATAGCCCAATGGAAGTTTTGCAGACAAGTAGATAAGGTAACAGACAGAAGGCACTGGTCTACAGGTTCTTGAAGCCTCACAGGGAGGACTTCATCCTGCAGCTGGAGCTAGATGTTAAGTCATGAATTTGTTTCCTTTAATTTTATATTTTGATTGTGATTTTATCTTTAGTTTGCTCATATGCTTAAATTTTCTCATTTGCTCACTTTAGGAATTTTTGGTTTTAATTGAAATTTGGATTTTTTTTTATTAGATTTGTTTTATTAAGTTTGTTTTCTTAGCTCTTGAAGGGTGTTAAAGGTCATATTATTGAATAATGGACTCACAAATCATATTAAAAGAAGACCCATCACTCAAACATCACGTAAACTTCATGCAAAATGGAAAAAAGTTGTAAAATAGGGCCAAAATTGAGTTTAAATTATTCTTGTAGCGCAACTGCCAAAAATTAACAAAGGCGCGCTACAAGAAAATCGTTTTTTGCCAGAATGGTCATTTTTCAGTCTGATTTTTTTGAGATTTCGCTGGGGAAGTGTTAAATAAATCATTGGTCATGTTTGATATGTGTTTTGCCAAGTTTTTTTTATGTAAACAGGTGTCAGTCTCATGTGAGGGAGATTCCGGCAACTGTCTGGCAACTGTATGCTGATTTATGGAAAAATCGTGATAGACCGTGGAATGGGGCCTGATTTCTGGCAGGAGATTCTAAATCTGAAGGTTACGAAGTTGGTGAACACTGAGGTGGAGACATCTGCCAAAAATCCAGAGATTGTCGTTACAGAAGTTGGTGCACTAAAGGCTGGAACAGAACTAGCGCAGGAGGCAGCTCTTGATGCATTATGCTTGTTAAAGAATTCGTGGCCATCTATTCCTGCTGAATCCGGCAAAGAAAAAGCCATGGTTGCAGCGGAAGTTATTCCTGTATTACAGCTATTAATACGTACTGGTCCACCTCATTTCCAGGAAAACGCTGACAGTTTGTTAAAATGTTTACCTGGAAGCTTGACAGTAACAATAAAACATGGAAATAACTTGAAGCAGTCTATGGGAAGCACCAATGCATTCTGTAAATTGACATTTAGTAATGGTCCTCCAAGGCCAACAAAAGTAGTAAGTCGCAGCACATCTCCAGAATGGAAACGGGGTTTTGCATGGGCCTTTGACATGCCTCCTAAGGGTCAGAAACTGCACATTTCTTGCAAGAGCAAGAACACCTTTGGAAAGGGTTCTTTGGGGAAAGTTACCATTCAGATTGACAAAGTGGTAATGCTTGGAATAATCAGTGGCCAGTATACTCTTGTTCCTGATGCTAACCGAGATGGTACTTCTCGAACATTTGAAACAGAATTTCAATGGTCTAACAGGTGATTGTAATAGCATGCAATAACAGGGAGGATGACATATCCAGTTCTAAGGAATGACTGGCAGTGCTTTGTGTTCTTGGACATTATTGGTATTGAACGAGTTCAGTTTTGTCTAGCAGTAGCAATGCTGCTTTTGAGATGATAATGTTTTAAGGTTGTAGTATCATCCCATCTTATTAATAGCCTTGCATGAAGATGCCATGAGTGATAAATTCAAGGGAATTATTTCTGTACAAAGTCTTTGGAATGATCTGCGCTCGGCAAAGCAAGCCATTGTTAGTCTCAAATCTCATGAAGGAATTTACTATTTCAATTTTAAACAGGCATATTCTTAGATCTGTTTTCCCCCATTTATGTGGGTGTCCAGGCTATTTAACATCTTATATGGTGATTTCTTACAAAGAAACCTTGTTAAAGACCAGTACTAGTAAGGAGGGACAGGCCTGATTCTATTTCAGGATTCAAAGAACGGGATTTCAATTGAGAAGAACAACTATATATTAAAAGGTTTGCCATAGTTTAATGCCATTGGTTGTGGAGACTACATCAGTAAATCACAGGTAGAAATGAAGACATGTTTATAGAAAGCTCCTTAAAAAATTGCAGAAGAGGTTTCAAGCACAGCAGGAATTGGTGTTTCCTTGTCCAACAATGACAAGAATAAAAATCTGTTATTTTATAATAATGCCCGGTTTCCATCATCATGTACTGACAATATTCATATACAAAGGCAAGCATTTGAGAAGGGAACATCTTCCACCAACATGGACCGAGATTCAAGTTCATTGTCCTGCATTGCATGTGGAGTTTTGGGCTTTGTGAGCATGGTTGTAGTACAACCTTGTCAGGAAGCAGCTAGGAAACTCTTGCTTTCTTACAGTAAACTTGACCAGAAATATTTGGAGACTTTTGGCACAGGGAGTGTCAGCTATGATGTTGCTTGTGGTGGAATTACAGCTACATAATCACAATCACCAATTTTAGATGAAAAGATGGGTATGGACATTGAAAATGTACAACTTAATAACCATGGAGCTGCATTAGCATCTACTGCAAAAATAATGGCATATACCAATTTGTCAGATGAGGAAGGTCACAAACACAATCTTGTAGATTTTCCAAATTTGTCCATCATGAAAAACAATTTGGCTACAGACCTCTGCATGAATAATTTATCAAATGACATAATGGCATCATAGCAATTGAGAGCTAAAGAAAACAATGCAGTGGTTTGTTCAACGAATGCATTTGTGACTTGTGAGGATAATGCTTGTGAAGGACATTCAAAGTACTTGTCTTCTGCTATTTTTCTAGAGAATTCACTTGGTGCATACAATAAAAAAAAAAACACACATGCTTATGGAGTTGTTGTTGAGAATATTAATTCAGTAGATATTGGGCATTCTGAATCAAAGAAGTGGAAAGAATCCCCAAATGTATCAACTTTGAATGATGCAAGCATGCTAAATTCATTCTCTATCTGCAGTTCTTCAGGAATGCCTCAAGTTTCATCTCTAGATCTTCTGGCAGTAATTTATTGCAGCATCCAGTTGACAGTGAAATGCAAAGATTATTGAGAATTCTTCTCTGTTTTTCCTGTTTTTGGTTACTGAAGTCAAATGCATACCACGAGCTGATGGAAAGGAAATTTTGAAAACAAAAAGAGGTTTTTGTTCATAAGATACCCATCTACAAAAACCTCTCTCAGTTTTGCAACAGCTGTCAAGAAACCAAGAGAGGTTTTTGTCCATCACGGACCCATTTACAAAAACCTGTCTCAATTTTTACACAGGTGTCACCAATTGAGAGATATGGAAGCTTCTTTGACACCTATTTTCCAGAAATTCGCCATATTTTCCAGGAATCCGATTTGTTATTTTTAGTCAATTAGTTGAGTTAGTTAGTTAATGTAACTGCTGGGTAGTTTCAATTTCGACCTAATGAAGGGGAAATAGAACCACTTCTTTGTAATTATAAAAGGGGGACAAAGAGACTGAAGAGGGGTTCTGATTTTTGGGAGCTTCAGGAGGTCTTCAGACTGTTTTGGTTTTCAGACTTGTTCATGAGTTAAGTATAAAACTCTTATATGCATTTGATGATGAAATTATGAGATATATGACACTTTTTACCCTTGAGTTTCTGTGTTGGCTTCATTGTTCAGCTTGTTTAGTTGCTTAATTGATATACTCATTACTGGTTTATGTGTATCTGCTGGTGATGCTTGTATTTTATGAATGAACCTCAACATTGTGTTTCTGTTGGATCTTGTTGAATATATTATGCATCTTTATCATCTGTTGTTTATGATTTAGTTATTATTTTGCTCATGAATGTATTCCCTGATTGTTCCCAAAGTTTACAACCACTAAAACTTAAAAAAAAAAAACCTAAACCCTAGTTTTATTGAGTTTTATTTGAGATTGTGTTGGCTTGTTTCTTTGGCCTTGGAAACAATTTCTGGCACAAACAGATGCTTTGCAGGAAGTGTTTATGAAACAATGGGGAGATACTAAATATTTTATGTATTACATCACAGAGTTTGGAGCACTGAAAAGAAAGAAGGATGAGGTTGTTGGAGATTTTTCTAAGCGTTTCAACAAAATGTACAGTAGGATTCTAACTGAAATAAAACCTACTGAAACATCAGCAAAGTTAACCTATGTAAATGCTTTTGATTATCAGTTTTCTTTATGGTTAAGGGAAAGAAAATGTTTGCCTCTATTGAATATACAGGAAGCATCCTTAGAAGTTGAATCCAACATACTTGCTTCAAATAAACTTAAAGAAGAGGCAAAATGTCAAATGGTTGATAGAAAACAAAAGAAGGAAATGGTTCCATCTATTCCTACAAGAAAGGCCTCAGACAGTAAGATGGATGAAATGAGTAAGATCATAAAACATCTATTTGCAAAGGTTAGTTTGCTAGAAAGAGAAAATAAAAGTCAAAATAGGCCTGTTCAAGACAATGATAATAGAAACCCAAATTAGTTTAGATGACCTTTTCCCCCTATGTTTATTCCAAGAGAAAGAAGGAATAATGATATTCAAAGGGAGAGGAGAGACAATGAGGATCAAAGGGTACAACCACCTTTTCAAAAAAAATTGATAAGGGATGATGAGGATTATGAAACACTAGTAGAAGAAATTGAAGATTTATACCCTGATATTAATCAATTAGATCGGTTTTCTTTGTCTAATTTTGTAACTATGGCTGATTATCATGATTCAAAGTTGGTAGATTATTATGAGTCAGATTGTTTTGAGCAGGAAACAAAAATTTATCAAGAAGCACAGCAAAATTCGTATGGTCTTAGGTCAGGAGTGAAGCAAGCAACAATTGGGCAAAAGAAGGTAAGGACCTTTCCTACAAAAGAACATTTTCCTTTTTAGAAAAAGCAAGAAACACAAAAGGATAAGAGTAAAGTCACAGAAACAAAAGAGTTAGGAAAGCATGTTAATTTTAATTTAGAACATGAAATCAACAAAATTAAGATTCCTATTCCACTGACAGAGCTCGTTAGGAACAAATCATATAGAGAGACTACTCTTAAAGTTTTAAATTCTTCAGTTGCCTCCATTCCTTCATATGTGATTAATTTGCAAGAAGAAAATCCAACTATTAGTACTGGTTCAAAAACAGCTGATCAGCCAGATGCTAAATCTATTTATCCTCCTCCATTTTATATCACACTCACTATTCATGATCAAATGTTACATAACTGTCTCCTAGATTCAGGCACTTCACATAATATCATGCCTAAGGTAGTCATGGAAGCTTTAGGGATTTCTGTTACTAAACGTTATCATGACCTGTATACCTTTGATTCTAGAGTAGTGAAATGTCTAGGAGTCCTCAAATATCTGGCTGTCAGCCTTGCACAGTTTCCCATGAAAAGTATACGTATGGATGTTGTTGTAGCTAATGTAGCTCCTAGATTTGGTATGTTGTTATCACGGTCATGGGAAAAAAGGGTAGGAGGAACCCTTCAGATGGATTTTGTTAGAAAAACAGGATCGCAGAGCAATAACAATAAATAAAAATGCAAATATAATCACACATACACATTACAAGAGACACACAGATATATCGTGGTTCACCCAACTTGGTATACATCCACACTGAAGTTTCCAGTCCTTATTATTATTTCGTCCAGCAAAGTGAAGGGATACAACCTGCAGCATAGCCGCTGCACTTCCTCTTCACTGTCTCGCAGTCTCTCTTCTTGATCTCAGAGATCTTTATAATGCATAAAGCCTAATACATCATCCCTAGCTATATTACAATGTATTTCTTTTATAAGTGAAATACAATGGGAAAATACCACGGGTTACCCAAAACCATGGGCCCGAAAACTGGTGGTGAAAACAGCCGCAAAAATTTTCCTCGAGGGCTACGCCCCCGAACCCCCATTTTCTCGGGATCATAACCAAAACTAGGGTATAGACACAGCTGAATAATAATATCTCTAAATCTGGAGATCAAGCTCCATAACCAACAATATCCCACTTAGAGATTGATCACAACAACTCCACCGATGCTGCACTTGTTGGACTTAGACTTGGAAAATTTATCCTCTTCACCTTCATGCTAGAAGGCCAACTGAAACTGAGCAGGAACTCAGTTTCTCTCTAGTCATTACCTTTGTGAACATGTCTACAGGATTCTAGCTAGTGTGTATCTTTTCCAGCTTCAACAGTTCATCTTCCAGAATAGAGCGTATGAAATGGTACTTGAGCTGTATATGTTTAGTCCTGGAATGGAATGCTGAGTTCTTTGCAAGATGAATGGCACTCTGGCTGTCACTATACAACCTGCTGTCCTTCTGCTTCTTACCCAATTCCTCCATAAACCTTTGCAACCAAATCATCTATTTACTAGCCTCTGTAACAACAACATACTGTGTTTCCATTGTTGAAAGTGCAACAACCTTTTGGAGTTTCGAAATCCAACTTACTGTTGTTCCACCTATAGTAGACACATACCCAGTGGTGCTCCTCCTGCTATCCTTATCACCTGCTATATTTGCATCAACATATCCCTGTAGAAAAGTGTCTGGACCTCCAAAACATAATGCCTGAGTGTTAGTACCTCTCAAATAGCCGAGAATCCATTGTACTGCCTTCCAATGTTCTGTACCTGGATTGTTCACATATCTGCTCACAACTCCCACTGCTTGTGCAATATTTGGTCTTGTGCACACCATGGCATACATCAAGCTACCAACTGTTGATTGATAGGGAATCTTGGACATGTAATCTGTCTCTTCCTATGTCTTGGGACACATTTCCTTCTTGGACATGTAATCTGTCTCTTCCTATGTCTTGGGACACATTTCCTTAATTAGACTGAAATGGCTGGCCAAAGGTGTACTTACTGGTTTTGCATTCCGCATTCTGAACCTCTCCAACACTTTTTGTATGTACTCACTCTGAGACAATGTCAATTTGCGATTTTTCCTGTCTCTTGTTATTCTCATACCAAGAATTTTCTTTGCAACACCCAAATCCTTCATCGCAAATGAAATAGCTAGCTTCCTTTTGAGCACATTTATATCCTGCATGTTAGACCCTGCAACAAGCATGTCATCCACATACAATAACAATATAATATATCTTTCATTGTCTAGCTTCTTGAAATAAACATAGTGGTCAGAATGGCATCTACTATAACCTTGTTCTGTCATAAACCTGTCAAATTTTAGATACCACTACCTTGGAGCTTGCTTCAAGCCATACAAACTCTTTTTCAACCTGCACAACAAATTCTCCTTCCCTTTGACCTCATACGCTTGTGGCTACTGCATATATATCTCTTCCTCCAAATCCACATGGAGAAAGGATGTTTTTACATCTAACTGTTCGAGATGCAAATTTTCTACCGCCACTAGACTTATGATAGTCCTAATTGAAGTCATCTTAACAACAGGAGAAAATATTTCATCAAAAAATACACCTTTCTTCTGTGCAAACCCCTTTACAACAAGTATGGCCTTGTACCACTTCTTACCTCCTTCTTCTTCCTTCAACCTGTAAATCCATTTTTTCGGCAATGCTCTTTTACCAACAGGCAAGTGAACCAGATCCCAAGTCTGGTTTCCTACCAATGAGTCCATCTCCTCATTCATGCCTTGCTCCCACTTCTTTCTTGTTTCCACCTTCATTGCTTCTTCATAACACTCTGGTTCACCAACATCAGTTATCAATAAATAATACATTGAAGGAGAGTATCGTTCAGGGAGTCTACTTAACCTAGTAGATCTTATTGTAGTTGCAGGATTTTCAGGTACTTGCTGTTGTTCTTGATTTTCTGGCACCTTTGGAACTTCATTTTCTTGGATTTCATCAAGTACTATGTACTCTGTGTTTTCCTTTTCCTGTTTCTTTCCCTGCAATTGATCTTTGTGCATGAGCTTTTCATTGAATATGACATCTCTACTTCTAATGATTTTGTGATTTTCATAATCCCATAAGCGATGACCAAAATCATCAACACCATATCCAATAAAGGTACATTTCTTGGATTTAGCTTCAAGCTTTGTTCTATTTTCTTTATCAATATGGACAAATGCTTCATAACCAAACATTCTCATAAATGAGTAGTTTACCTTTTTATCTGTCCATGCCTCCTCTGGAATACCACCATCCAAAGCACTTGAAGGTCCTCTGTTTATTAAATAAACAATAGTATTTACAGCATCCACCCAAAACTGTAAGGAATCTCATACACCTTGCACACTCCATGATTGTTCTGTTCATCCTTTCTAACACGCCATTTTCTTGTGGTGTTCCTGGGATTTCCTTGTCTCTACAAATCCCATGGTATGAACAGTAACTATCAAACTCCTTGCCGCAATACTCACTTCCATTATTAGATTTGAGACACTTCAACCTTTCTCCTGTCTCATTCTCAATCAAAGATTTCCACTTCTTAAAAGTAGCAAACACATTAGATTTCTGTCTAATGCAATAAACCCAAGTTTTCCTAGTTGCATCATCAATAAATGTAACATAATAATGAGAGCCACCAAGAGATTGTACCTGAGCCGGTACCCATACATCTATATGCACAAGCTCTAACTTTTCATCCTTCTTCTGTTTCCCAACCCTGAGAAATCTGACTCTCTTCTGTTTTCCGTAAACACAGTTCTCACAGAATTCCAAACTTACCTGCTTCAAATCTGGCAACAACTTCCTTGACTAGTGGAGAATCTACATCCCCTTCTCACTCATGTGGCCAAGCCTATGATGCCACAATGTTGTATCTGTTCCTGTGGAAGCTAAAGAGATAGAATGGTCAGTATTATGAGGACATAAATACAATGTCCCTACCCTGTCTCCTTTTGCTATCACCATTGATCCTTTAGTGATCTTCCACCACTTTTCTCCAAATGTAGATAGACAGCCGCTATCTCCGAACTGCCCTGTTGAGATCATATTTCTTTTCATAGCAGGAATATGCCTAACATCTTTTAACAGCCAATCAGTTCCATTCTTAACTTTTATCCATACCTTACCCATTTACATGGCTCATCATCACCCAATAAAACATGTCCAAAATCGCTTGGAACATAATCATGAAAGTATTTCCTATGGGGTGTAGCATGACATGAAGCCCCTGAATCTACTACCCAATAATCACTAGTATTATCTAATGCAAGAATCAAAGAATCTTGTAACACATCACCTGCTACATTTGCTTCCTGGGTAGTTTCCTTCTGTGCATCTCCTTTCTTCTTTAAAGATCTACAGTCTTTCTTCATATGTCCTTTCTTTCCACAGTTCCAACACTCTATCTTTCCCAGTCTGGACTTGGATCTTCCCTTTTTAGAGTTGCTGCGATTACCTTGGCTCTTTCCTCTCTCCTTTTGTCTTCCCCTGCTCTCCATGGTAAACGCATTACCTGATGTCTCACCTATGATTTTTCTTTGCGTTTTCTCGCTAAGAATAACACCAATAACATCATCAAATTTTAAGGTGTTTGAACCAGAGACAGAGTTACTTACATCCATGACCAAGCTATTCCAGCTTTCTGGCAATGAACACAAGATTAGAAGAGCCCTAACCTCATCATCAAAGTTCACACTTATAGAACTTAGTTGATTTGTAACCGTATTAAACTCATTTAAATGATCAGTGACAAATCCACCTTCAGACATCTTCATATTAAGTAAACACTTCATTAGAAATACCTTGTTGGAGGCTGAGGGTTTTTCATACAGCTTACCTAGTGCACTCATCAAACCCTCTGTTTTTGTTTCTTTTGATATATTGAAAGCCACCGACAAATCCAAGCTCAACCGTATTGTTCCCAGAGCCTTTCTGTCAAGAACCTCCCATTCTTCGTCCTTCATAGCCACCAGCTACTTTGCTCTTCCTCCCAATGGTAGGACTAGATCCTTCTGGTATAGATAGTCCTCCATTTGCATCTTCCATAGCTGGAAGTTTTTCCCATTAAACTTCTCGACCTTAAACTTTCCTTCTTCTACCATTGCTCCCACTAGAACCAGAAACCCTAGCTTCTTGCGGGTTTATCTACCAAATAGACCTTTGGCTCTGATACCAATTGTTAGAAAAATAGGATCGCAGAGCAATAACAATAAACAAAAATGAAAATATAATCACACATACACATTACAAGAGACACACAGATATATCATGGTTCACCCAACTTGGGCTACGTCCACACTGAAGTTGCCAGTCCTTATTATTATTCCGTCCAGCAAAGTGAAGGGATACAACCTGTAGCACAACCGCTGCACTTCCTCTTCATTGTCTCATAGTCTCTCTTCTTGATCTCATAGATCTTTACAATGCATAAAACCTAATACATCATCCCTAGCCATATTACAATGTCTTTCTTTTATAAGGGAAATACAATGGGAAAATACCACGGGTTACCCAAAACCATGGGCCTGAAAACTGGTGGCGAAAATACCCCCAAAAAGTTTCCTCGGGGGATATGCCCCCCAACTCCCATTTCCTTAGGGGCACTGACGAGGGCTCACTGGCCCCCATGCCCCGCAGCCGGGGGAGTGCAACCACTCCCCCAGAATCCCTGGGGATCATGCCGAGATCATAACCAAACCTGGGGTACGGACATGGCTGAATAATAATATCTTTCAATCTGGAGATTAGGCTCCATAACCAACAAATTTATCTTATGCTTCAGTGCCTATATTTGGAAGAGAATATAGAAGGATTTATAGAGAAGTGCTGCTGGCATTCTTGGTAACTGATGATAAGAACCCTACAAACCATCCTATTTACTCAGTACAAGCATATATGGGTTCTTGCATATTACATTTGAATGATGATGTTACAGGTGTGTTACCAGTTCAAAAGGATGATTCTATAGAGGTTTTGCAAGTGTAGAAAGGTAATCTTATTCAACAAAAGAAGGAAGAGCAGGAAGGTATATGGAAAATGTATTTAGATAGAGCATCAAGTAAGGAAGGGGCAGGAGCAGGTGATGTGCTCATTTTTGTTGGAGGTGAAATTATTTCTCTCATGTATAAGTTGGAATTTCAAACAACTAATAATACTGCTGAATATGAGGCATTGGTTCTGGTATTGAGAGTTGCAAAAGATTTAAATATTCAAAAGCTTGTTGTATTTTGCGACTCTCAATTGATTGTTCAGTAGGTCAAGAATGTTTATCAGGTAAAACAGAAATTGTTGAAATCCTATAGAAATGAAGTTTGGGATTCGATAGATAATTTCTTCTTGGCTTTCAATATAACCTATATCCCAAGAGATTATAATCATACAGCAGACTCACTAGCTTTGGCAGCAGCTTACTTCAAAGTTCCAAAATTAACACATTTGAAGTATCCCATTGATGTAAGATACAGGCCATCTGTTCCAGATGACATCAAACACTGGAAATTCTTTCAGGATGATCAGGAGATAAAGGAGTTTTTAGAATTGACAGAAGAATTTGCTGATGATTGGGTTGATCAAGATGAGGATGTTAATTTTGCTGAATTTACTGCTTATACAAAAAATTGAATTGCTGATTAGAAAATTGTTGATTTAAAAAGTAACTTCATTCCTAAGAGACTTGTCCCATTGGAAAGGTTGTTCTCAAAGGATGACACATTGTTGAAACCTAACTTGCAGACCACTGAAGAAAATGTTTTAAGTTGTAATATTGGTTCTGAAGTTGAACCAAAAATGATCAGAATATCTAAGACACTTTCAGAAAAGGAAAGGAAAAGATACATCAGTTTGCTGAAGGAATTTATAGACATTTTTGCTTGGTCATATGAGGATCTTAGAACCTATGATACTAGTATTATCCAGCATAAGATCCCATTGAAACCAAACACTAAGCGTTTTAAACAGAAAATTCGAAGGCTTAATCCAACGTTACTACCAGTTATTGAAAAAGAAGTGAGAAAATTGTTGGATGTAAAAATTATTCTACCTCTCAGGTATTCATCTTGGGTAGCAAATCTTGTGCCAGTGTGCAAGAAAAATGGAGAGATAAGGCTCTACATGGATTTCCGCAACTTGAACAGATCCTGCGTTAAAGATAATTATTCATTGCCTAAAATTGATCAAATTTTGCAAAGACTAGTAGGTTCCCAAAGGATTTCAATGATTGATGGGTTTTCTGGTTATAACCAGATTGCAGTACAGCTAGAAGATAGAGAGAAGACAACATTCACAACTCCCTAGGGTACATTTATGTATGATAAGATGCCTTTTGGGCTCATGAATGCAGGTGCTACATTTTAGAGGGAAATGGACATAGCCTTCGTGGGTGAAAATGAAAAATTTGTTGGCATATATCAGGATGATATCACAGTTTTTTCAAAGTGTGATGAAGAACATTTAAAGCATCTGAAATAGACCTTCCTTAAATGTAGAAAATTTGGTTTGTCACTTAAACCAAAAAAGTCTCATTTTTCCATGACAGAGGGAAAACTCTTGGGCCATATAGTTTCTGCTGAAAGAATAAAGGTAGATCCAGAATGAGTAAAGGCTATCTTGAAAATCACCATCCCCAGAAACAAAAAGGAAATTCAATCTTTTATTGGGAAAATCAATTTCTTAAGATGGTTTATTCCAAACTTTGCAGAGATTATTAAACATATTACTGAGATGCTTGAAAAGGACAGGGAGGTTAAGTGGTCAGATCAAGCTGGATAGTCATTTGAAAGGATAAAGTAGGCACTCATAGAAGCACCAGTTTTAATAGCTCCTGATTGTACCAAGGATTTTGCAATTTTCTCATTTGCATCTAAAGATACCATAGCTGTTGTTTTACTCCAAAAAAATTCAGATGGCTTAGAACAACCAATATATTTCTTTAGCAAAACATTAAGAGACTCGGAGCTTAAATATAATACAATGGAAAAGAAAGCATATGCACTGGTTAAAGCTCTTAAGTTTTTCATAATTTAAGTTTTGCATTCAAAAATTATGGCCTATGTTCCAAGTTCAGCAGTTAAGGAAATATTGGTACATCCTGACAGTGAAGGCAAAAGAGGCAGATGGATAGCCAAAGTTATGGAGTATGATGTTGACATTAAACCTACCAAATTGGTAAAAGGGAAGGGTTTAGCCAAGCTTCTAGCAGAATCAAACTGTCAAGTATTAGATCTTCATCTCATGGATGAAAGTTTAGAGCAAGCTGTGTCAGTAGAGTAGAATGAGGAACAAATTTACAGTAGGTATTGTGATTCTTCATGGTATGAAAAGATTGTATATTTCTTGTTGAATTTACAATGTCCTCCAAATTTAAATAAAAATGAGTGTAGATATTTAAAATTGAAAGCTCTTAAACATGTTTTAATGGATCAAGTTATATGCTGGAAAGATCCTGGAGGTATATTGCTGAAACGTTTGGATAAAGAAGAAGCTGATGTTGTTATTGCATAGCTACATGGTGGTGTTTGTGGGGGACATAGGTATTGGAAATCCATTGCATTTAAAATCTTGAGAGCCGGGTATTATTGGCCTACCCTTTTCACAAATGTGTATCATCAATGCTAGAAATTTGCAAGTAGGCATAAGTTACAGTATTTACCCTTAAAACCTATAGCAGTAAATGCTCCGTTTCAATAGTGTGGTTAAGATTTTACAGGTGAGATCCATCCTGCATGTAGTGGCCAACAAAAATGGATTTTAACTGCAATAGAGTTTTTTACCAAATGGATAGAGGCAATCCAAACAAGGAAATCAACAGACCAAGTTATCATTAATTTTCTTCAAGAAAACATTCTCAGTCAATTTGGATGTCCAAGAAAGTTAATCACCAATAATGCTCCATCATTTAAATCTAGAAAAAGGATAAAATTTTCTTAAGAAAATAATATTAGCTTGAGATAGTCTACACCTTATTACCCCTAGTGTAATGGATTGGTAGAATCCAGTAGTAAAAGTATTGTGACTAGTAGCAAGAAAAAATGTTATTGGAAAATAAAAGAAATTTGAACACCAAATTAAGAGTTGCTCTATGGGAAGATAGGGTTACCATAACAAAATCAATTGGAACTTACCCTTTTCAGTTGGTATATGGAGTAGATGCATTATTTCTTGTTCAATTAGCTTCTCCATGTAAAATTAGTCACAGCAGATCTAATGAACAAGTAAATCAATCACAACAGATGAACATAGAAAATATGGTGCAAAACTGTGCAAAACATGCAGCAGTGCTCTCTCTCCCAGAAAGGGTGAATGAATTACAATACAAATTGTCACAATGACTGAGCAATTCGAATTGCCTAAGGAGGTCATTCGAATCACTGAATGGAGTAGCTTGACTCTGTCTAGGAGTCCTCATCAATCATCGGTGGTGCTCATCAATCACAACAACCAGTCATCCAGGTGTCAATCTGAGTCTAACTGAGTATAATAAATGTAACTGAAGTGTGTAGCACTGATATAGGATCTGGAGGCTCAGTGGGGGCGCATGGGAGGCTAACTGAAGTCAGAACAAGTCACCTAATCAAACTAGAGGTCAAACGGAAGTGATACAGTCAGTCGGGAGTGAAACTAGCCTCAAATCAGGGAGAATCGGAGCTAACTGAATGTAACTGAAGTGAATCTGTAGTGGTAGGTGAACAAGTGCGCCCTTCTCTGGCAGTAGGTGAGAAGTGGGCGCCTTTCAGCTTAGGAGGGCTAAAGCTCTGTGGTAAGTGGCTCCCGGGTGCTAGAAGAAGGTGGATAAGGTGCTGGAGGCATCAAACTGGTGACTGGGATGCATGCCTGTGCATGCAAAACCCTAGATTCTGCATATCCTGAAATAGATCATGCAGGATCCTGAAATAGATGATGTATCCCGAAATAGATGATGTGGATATCCGAACACCCCCCCTCAAGCTAGACTATGATGTGCCAACTAAAAATAATGTGGGGCCCTGGTAACTAAGACCAAAGGTCACCCCAATACAATAATCCAAAAAATGCTGAAAATAAACTAAGTGAGGAAAGAGGGAAAACCCAGTGGGAAGAAAGCCCCCCCTCAAGCTAAAGCATAATAATGAATCAATCTATCTCCACCATGATGGAACTCACCCCCAACAGTGAACGGAGGTAAGAGAACTTCTTCTCAGTGAAGCTCTTGGTGAAGATGTCTGCAATTTGCTCATCAGTAGGGCAATATTGTAGGATGATAGTGCGGTCGTGCACCAACTGTCGAATGTAATGCATATGAATCTCAATGTGTTTGGTCCTCTGCCACTGAACTGGATCTGTGGAGATCTTGATAGCACTTTGATTGTCACAAAATAGGACAGTCGAAGTAGTGCCACCAAAACCAAACTCGGAAAGAATACCCTGCAACCAAACTGCCTGAATGCAGGCATTGACTGCCCCTCGATAATCTGCCTCTGCTGAAGAAAGTGCAATGGCTGCTTGCTTTTTGCTGGACCAGCAAATAGCACCATGACCAATCATGAAAACATAACCGGAAGTGGACTTCCGATCAATGCTATCACCTGCCCAATCTGAATCAGTAAAACCAATGAAATCTAGCTCAGAATCTGCAGCATAGTGTATGCCAAACTGTCTCGTACCTTGCACATACTGCAAGATCGTCTTGGCTGCTCGCCAATGAAGCTCATGTGGCTGCTGCATATATCTTGACACAGCACTCAGGGCATATGAGATATCAGGCCGTGAATGTGTCAAATAAAGTAGTGAACCAATCAACTGTCGATACATACTGCAATCTGCAAGCGGTGTGGAATCTCCCTCCTCAAGACTGATTCCTGAGAGGAATGGGAACGGGGCTGCCTTACATTCAGCCATATTAAACTTCAATAACAGGTCGGAAGCATATTTTTGCTGAGATATAGTGATCCCATCAAAATTTTGAGCTATCTCCAAGCCCAAAAAGTGACTCAGCAAGCCCAAATCGCTCATGTCAAAAGCTAGATTTAAGGCAGATTTTAGCTTGTTTATTGAAGTAAGTGTGCTACCAGTAATAAGCAGATCATCAACATAAAGTACAATAACCAACAAATTACCTTTAACTCGCTGAAGATAGACATTCGGATCAGATTTGCATCTTTGGAAATTCTGAGAAAGAAGGAAGGAGTCCATCTTTGCGTACCAAGCTCTTGGGGCCTGTTTTAACCCGTACAAAGATTTCTTCAATCTACAAACCAATGATGGATCTGATGTATAACCCTCTGGCTGCTGCATATAGACCTCTTCAGCAAGGTCTCCATGTAAAAATGCACTCTTCACATCCATATGGTGCACTTCCCAGTGCTTGGATGCGGCAATAGCTAAAACAAGGCGGATGGAATCCATCTTTGCAACCGGTGCAAAGGTCTCTGTGTAGTCCACTCCTTGGACTTGGGAAAAACCTTTTGCCACCAACCTTGCTTTATATTTGCTGATAGTGCCATCAGCAGAAACTTTAGTACGGTAGACCCATTTACACTTCACTAATTTTCTTCCAGGTGGAAGAGAAACTAGCTCCCATGTATTGTTCTTTTGAAGAGAACTGTACTCTTCATCCATGGCACTTTTCCATCTCGGATCTCGATGGGATGAATAGTATGATTGGGGATCTGAACCAGCCATGATTGGGATGGCACTTTTCCATCTCGGATCTCAGGAATAAATGGATCAGCAATAGAAAGAGCCATACCTGCCCTTTGAAAGTCTCCTCTTGTTCGTCTCGGATCAGCAGGATTTCCAAGATTCGAACCAGCAGATTGTAGAGTGTTTTGGGCCCACTTTGGTAACTGAGGAGGATCATCATGATCGGATTCTGAACCTGATATGTCATGATCATCATATGCTGCTACAATATCAGAAATATCAGAACTCATACCTTCATTATCGCTGCTCGAATCTTCTTCTGGTGAAGGTGGTGAATCGGCAGTTTTCTCCTCGACTAGTTGCAATTCTTGAAGCGGTTCTTCAAACTGCACACTGCGCTCTATGAATATCTTTTTAGATCTGATATCCATGATTTTATATGCTTTTGATTCTTCCCCATATCCTATCAATATGCACTCGATACTTTGTGGATCCAAAGCTCGTCTCTTCTCAGAAGGAATTCTAGCCCATGCAGTAGAGCCAAAAACTCTCAAATTTGACACATCCGGTTTGTGACCAAAGAATGCTTCGAAAGGAGTCATACCTTTCACAGATGAATGTGGAACACGGTTCTGTATATATGCAGCAACATTGATTGCTTCAGCCCAAAGATTTGCAGCCAAACCTTTTGATTCAATCATGCATGTAGCCATCTCTTTCAGTGACCGGTTTTTCCTTTCCGCTACACCGTTCTGCTGGGGTGTGTAGGGAACTGTATGTTGGATCTTGATTCCGCTTTGGGCACAAAGTTGCAGCAACTCGGACTTGATATATTCCCCACCATTATCAGATCTAAGAGCTTTGATCTTGCTCTCAGTGGTGGTCTCAACAGAAGCCTTAAAATCCTTGAATTTTCCAAGCACTTCTAACTTGTTTTTGAGAAAGAATACCCATGTAAAGCGGGAAAAATCGTCAATAAATGTCAAAACATACCTTGAAACATTTAATGACATATGGGTCAGTGGACCACTGATATCAGAATGGATCAATCCCAAAATAGTAGAGGCTCTGCTAGCCTTGCCGCGGTCGAATCTGTGCTCGGGATGCTTCCCAATAATGCAACCGGTGCATATTCCCTTCGAGGAACGGAGTTGTGGAATCCCATCTACCATGGATTTATTTGATAGCAGCAGCAAATACTTATAATTTAGATGTCCAAATCTTTCATGCCAAAGCCTACTAACCTCATTACCATGTGTGTGAAGAGCAGTGGGCTTTGCAAGCGGAATAAAGTGCGAAAACTCATAACATTTTGCAGTGTGGTTTGCCTTTCCAACCGCAACTAGTCTTCCACTTTTGATATCAGAAATTTCAACTGTATTAGGGCTGAATGTGACTTTCTTTGGATCACCAGTATGTGTCATTTGATACACAGAAAGGAGATTCGAAGCTAAGGAAGGCACATAGAGAACATTCTGAAAGCATCCATGTTCTACATGAATCGTACCTTTGCCCTTTGAAGAAAATTTTGAGTCATCTCCCAAATGGATGGGGATGGAGCTGTTTGGATCGAATGAGGAAAAAGAATCAATATTTGCAGCCATATGATTTGATGCACCCGAATCTATCAAGAGAGTAGTGGGCTTCGAAACCGTTTCCATGAGTGCTTGTCCTCTTTCATGATCGTCATTCCGATCCTTCTTCCTTGCACCGTCAGGAAGGGTTATGTTGTTCTTTTCCAAAAGGAGGGCCATTTGATCTATAGTCTTCTTCATACATGAACTTTCGAGATGAAAGCCACGGTTACAATAAGTACATTTAGATTTTTGGTTACCTTCTTTTCCCTTTTGCTTGGATTTCGAACTGGATGGTGCATCCGTTTGCTTGCCTTTGTCTTTTTGCTTGTGAGGCTCGAATTTGGGCTTCTCCTTCTTAAGCTTTCCTTTACCATTCGAGATCTTGGGTCCTTGAACAAATAGGGCTGAATCTTTGGAGCTTATGGACCCCATTTGAATCAACTTGTCATGCTCTTTCGTAACGGACTCAATGAAGGAATTCAAGGTAGGCATCTTCCAATTCGGGGTAGTTAGCCGACCGGAATTGAAAGTAGAGACAAATACCGAATAATCTTTCCCAAGCTTGCTTAGAATGGAGAGGATCAACTGTTTATCCTCTTTGATAACACCACTGTTCTTCAATTGCAAGTTCAAGTTCTTGAATTTTGTGAAGAATTCATTGATGGTCTCGAAATTCTCAGGATTAAGGCCAATCAATTCATTCTCTAATTGAAAAGCCCTAAGCTCATCCTGCTTGCCGAATAGTGTCTCAAGTTGCTCCCATATGGCTTTTGGAGTCTTCAATCCGCTGAGATGGAAGTGAAGATCCTTGGAGATGGAGAGACAAAGAAGACCGTAAGCTTCATCAAGCTTGTTGTAGTGTTTAGTTCTTTCTGCCACATTGTTTGGCTCCAATTCAAGACCAAGAGTGACTCGGTAGTAACCTTTTGAATGTAATATGATCTCCATATCATCTTTCCAATCAAAATAATTGAATGGGGTGAGGATAGGCTTTGAAGAAGAGTATTCCATTGCAAGGATTGAGTCAACTAATGAAGAGGAAGCTTGCATGCAGACTATAGCGAATGCAATTGCTGTAGGGAAGCTTGCATGCAGAAGGTAGCGAGTGCAATTGGAGGAGACAATAAACCTGCAAATCACATCAAAACAACCACAATAAGGTCGAACAATCCACCCTTTGAGAGTTGCATCACACCTGGGATTGGATTTCAAGCAATGTTGAATAGGTCCAATGTATCAGATCCAGGAATTATGTGGTAACTCAAGCTTCTGGAGTGGTATTGGAATATTTTTCAAGCTTTGCATGCACAGGAGCGAGTGCCCTTGAGATATTTCATGCCAAACTTTTTGCAATTTTTAGCAATTCAGTCAAATCTTCTTGTATAAACACCTGTAGAAAAGAGATCTTGTCCCTGCAATGGCTCTGATACCATGTAAAATTAGTCACAGCAGATCTAATGAACAAGTAAATCAATCACAACAGATGAACATAGAAAATATGGTGCAAAACTGTGCAAAACATGCAGCAGTGCTCTCTCTCCCAGAAAGGGTGAATGAATTACAATACAAACTGTCACAATGACTGAGCAATTCGAATTTCCTAAGGAGGTCATTCGAATCACTGAATGGAGTAGCTTGACTCTGTCTAGGAGTCCTCATCAATCATCAGTGGTGCTCATCAATCACAACAACCAGTCATCCAGGTGTCAATCTGAGTCTAACTGAGTATAATAAATGTAACTGAAGTGTGTAGCACTGATATAGGATCTGGAGGCTCAGTGGGGGCACATGGGAGGCTAACTGAAGTCAGAACAAGTCACCTAATCAAACTGGAGGTCAAACGGAAGTGATACAGTCAGTCGGGAGTGAAACTAGCCTCAAATCAGGGAGAATCGGAGCTAACTGAATGTAACTGAAGTGAATCTGCAGTGGTAGGTGAACAAGTGCGCCCTTCTCTGGCAGTAGGTGAGAAGTGGGCGCCTTTCAGCTTAGGAGGGCTAAAAATCTGTGGTAAGTGGCTCCCGGGTGCTAGAAGAAGGTGGATAAGGTGCTGGAGGCATCAAACTGGTGATTGGGATGCATGCCTGTGCATGCAAAACCCTAGATTCTGCATATCCTGAAATAGATCATGCAGGATCCTGAAATAGATGATGTATCCCGAAATAGATGATGTGGATATCCGAACACTCCAGTAATTAAATTTGTGCAAGAAACTGAGGAAGAACCTGAAGAAAAAAGAAGAAGAATGTTTTAGATCATCCAATTGCAACAAGAAATAGAATCTGTTATGTAAAAAGCTGAAGTGCACAAAAGAAAGGTGAAAGAGAGCTTTGACAAGAAGATCAAAACAGATGTTTTCTCAATTGGTGATGCAGTGTTAAGGTGGGATGATAGAAATGAGGACAAAGGTAAACATGGGAAGTTTGACAGTTTATGGTTGGGACCATTCATAATTGTTAAGATTTTTGGGAATAATACTTGTGTTTTACAGACCTTGAATGGTGATGAACTTGCAGGTCCAGTAAATGGACGATTTCTAAAATTGTTTCATACATATTAAGGTGAACAAGTTCATTGTATATATTCATTGTCACTAGTACAAAATGAGAGATAAGTGACTAGGCGACTAAAAAAGTTAGTCACCACTATTTTTTCAAGGGATAAATGACTAAAATTGAGCAATTTTAAATAAGCCAACTAAAAACGACTAAGATAAACAACTAATTTAGTCACGGGATAAAATATATGACTAAATAACAAGTGACTAAAATAAAAATGACTAACATAAATGACTAATTTAGTCACAGGAATATAAATATGACTATCTAACAACGACTAAAAATAAGAATTAATTATTTATGCTAGTTATTTTTAGTTTTGTCACCTCAACAATGGACAATTACGATTTCGACAATGAATTTGTACAATGTACTAAATTTTAACATTGCAGATGGATTTAGAGACCTCGTTAAAGGGGGCTCTGAATCCATATTTAGCATTAAAATTTAGTAAATTGTAACATTGTAGATGGATTTAGAAACCTGAGTGACGTTAATTATGTCACTCGACAATGGAAAATTACAATATTGATAATGAATTATTACGATCTACTAAATTTTAACACTGGTCTTTGAATCCATCTGCAGTGTTAACTTCTACGAGGTCTCTAAATCCATTTGCAGTGTTAAAATTTAGTAAATTATAACATTGTAGATAGACTCATGAGAGATCCCCTGTGTCACTCGGCAGAAAGCTACAAAATAGTTTGAAAGTAGGGATGCGGTTTCAAAACTTAGCAAGAAAGTAGGGTTGCAGTTTCAGAACTTTGCAAAAAAGTGTGTTATTTAGCCAAATTGAAATTCTGTGTTTCTTGTTTGTATATAGCTGACGGTTGAAACAATAAAAGAAAGGAAGAACATAGCCCTTTCAAATAAGGAGGTTTTAATTAAGGATTTTAGGTTTCCATGGTTTGTAGTGTTGGAATGGGTATTTGGATGATCCACGATCGGCATTTTCGTTGTCGACAATTCGAATCCCAAGCTGGATTCATCATCAGGACAAAATATGGTGTAGAAAGGTTGCTCACCCGCGAATAAGTAGTTAGGGATGCCCGATCATATCCCCTTCTCCCTTCATCTTTTCATCTTCAAAAACAATCTTCTAAAATGGATGCTAACAATTCTTTCAATAATTATTCATTCACAAATGTAAAAAGTTCAAGCAAGAAACCCTAATTAAATAATTCTAGAAAGATATGACTATTCAACACAAGTGTAATTAATAAATTATCCTTATTTAATTAAAAGATCAACTTATTTAAAAAGATGATCAAAGTTAGGCATAATAATTATTAATAATCATTATCAAAGAACCAAGGATAATTATAAGACCTTTACTAATGATTTACAAAAGGAAGTAATAAATCTTTATAATATTAATTATTTCTATAAAGGTCTCAATATAAAAAGGTCTCATTAATAATTAATTAATAATTATTATTTAATTGAAGGTTTCATTAAAAATTAATGACAGTCCTTATACAAACAAAATGAATAATTAATGATAGTCCTTATACAAGCATAATGAAAAAGTAATAAGAGAATCCAAAAATAGAATAGACGAGTCGGAGGTTAGGTTAGTGATACTGACCAAAGATTGTGATTGTGACAGAAACATACCTTGTTTTAACCATTACCTTCCTTGTTAAGCAGAGGTAGCCATCTCTCTCTTATTTCAAGTCCCCCGTCTCTATTTAGGTTGTTCGGGTGCTTTATGATTTCCAAGGATTCTCTCACCCTTCGTTTGTAGTAGTGGTCCTCAACCGCGAGCAGCTCTGTGTTTTCTAGGGAGACATGGTGTTTTGTTTTGAGAGAATGATCTGCGAGTACACACAAATACAAAGTTAAAATTATACCTGCTGACTCTGAGCATTTTTCTATTTTCCAGATAGTTATTATTATGTTAATATAAATATGATGTATTGATCATTGTATTTATAGATCCCATAATGTTTTCTTTCGATTCTTCTTTTCCTTATAAGTTATTAATAAATCACTATTTCAAATGAAGACAATAAGAAGATGAATTTTTATTTTTTAATGCAAATTCACATATGGAATTTATATGGGAATATAAAAACAACATGCAATATGGCATAGATATCGAAATTGCTATAAAACTTGGAATTCACAAACAATGCAACCTACCAACATAAGATCAAAGCTAGATTTAGACTAATGTAATATATTGCTTCTACACTCCTTCTAAAGAAAACTAAACGAAAACAATCTAAATGAATTTCCGCAATCAAATTGAATGCATAAACTAATCCATCAACATTAAATCTTAAATTTACCTAATTTAATATTGGATCTCTCTCTACCCTTGAAAAAGAGAGGACAAAATCATATCCACCCAACATAAAAGAAATGGGCTAAATTACCCTCTAAAAAACATTGGGATAATTTTTTAAATTATATATTTGAATGATTTTTAGTGCTCATATTTCTGGGAAATAAAAAATAAACAAAAGCAATTCTCTGGCACTGATCGATATTGGGATCAATTTTTGTCATCTAGTCGGAGAAGGTCGTGATGTCTAGATGTTGTATTAAGTACGGTTGATGAGACTACGAGTAGGTAGGGTCAATGAGACCGCTGTTGGAAAGGGTATTTTGAATTTGAAGCAGTGAATCTTCCTGGACTTGAAACCAAGACTGTTGAGGGAGGTAATGACATCAAAACCCTTGATTTTCCTCTTTTTAATTTAGATAAATAGGCCAGTCCAGCATTTGTGAATTCTTTGTCTCTGATTTCTTTGCCTCTCCTAAGTCTTTTTTATTAATAAATCTGTTGAAGAGCACGAGTCTAACATTGGAAACTAAATTTGTAGGAAAGGAAGCATTGTCTGCTCCCAAGGGTTTGGTGAAATTACATGCATTGGTTTGTGGACATATCGTGAGAAAGAAAGCAACCGAAAAATTAAGATGTATGTAATCCCTTGTTGGGAACTCTCTCACAGAACCATTCAACTCAAAATCCTCACCTGGTGAAGCTAAATCATAAACACTTCCTGATCAATCACGGAATGAAGTAATATAGTATATGAGTGTTAGACAAAGTAGTTCCTATCCATTCTTTGGTGTAAAGGGCCCTGAAGCCATGTGTGTTGCAAGATTTGACTCCATCATTCTTCACAAAACTGCTACCTCGAGTGAGCAAGTAAGGGTGGAGGTTTTATCATCCTGAAAGCAGACGGTAAAAGTGCTTTAAGTTCATGCTCGTAGTCTTCGAATGTCTAATATGCAGGTTATTGAGGCTTTTATGAACAATTTCAAGGATTCCATTGTTGATCTACAAACCCTCATATCCAATCCACCAAATATGGCTAATGGATTCTGGATATAGCTTTTGTTGGTGAGAGAGAAAAGTTTGTAGTTATATATTTGGATGATATACATGTGTTCTCTAAATCAGATGATCAACATTTGAAACAAAATTTTCTAAAATGCAGGAAATTCAGATTATCTTTAAATCCCAATTAGAAGTCTCATTTTGCTATGGCAGAAGGTAAGCTCTTAGGCCATATAGTATCTGCTGAGGGGATTAAGATTGATCCAGAGAGGGTGAAAGCTATCTTAAAAATCAGCATTCCTAGAGACAATAAAAGCAATTCAGTCCTTTATTGGTAAAATCAAATTTTTAAGATGGTTTATCCCAAATTTTGTTGAAATTATTAAACCAATCACTGGAATGCTTAAGAAAGACAGTACGGTTAAATGGAAAATTGAAGCTAGAACAACATTTGAAAGGATCAAACAGTCATTGGTAGAATCACTAGTACTAAAGAGTCTAGATTTTGATAAGGAGTTTGAAGTTTTTTCTTTTGCATCTGAGGATACAATTGCTGCAGTTTTGTTGCAAAAGAATTCAGAAGGTTTGGAGCAGCCCATTTCATTTTTAGTAAGACTTTGAGAGATTCAGAATTGAAATACAGTACAATGGAAAAACAAGCATATGCTCTGGTAAAAGCTTTGAAATTTTTTATAATTTATGTTCTGCACTCTAAAGTCTTAACTTATGTTCCTAACAGTGCAGTAAAAGAAATTTTGGTGCAGTTAGATAGTGAAGGAAAGAGGGGTAAATGGATTGCTAAGATCATGGAATACGATGTTGAAATTAAACCTACCAAGTTGGTAAAAGGTCAGGGTTTGGAAAAAATATTGGCAGATTCAAATTGTCAAGTCTTGGATATTCATTTGGTAGCAGAACAATCTATGCAGGATTCCTCGATAGAACAAGAGAAGGAACAAGAAAAACAGAAGATCTATAAAGGTATTGTGACTCCTCATGGTATGGAAACCTTGTTTACTACTTGCTATATTTGCAATGTCCTCTTGATTTGACTAAAAGTCAGTATAGATCTTTGAAGCTTAACGCTATGAAGTATGTTCTATTTGATCAAATTCTATAATGGAAAGACCCAGTTGGCATATTACTTAGATGTTTGGAAAGATCAGAAGCAAATGCAGTTACAACAGAATTTCATGGAGGAGCATGTGGAGGCCATAAGTAATGAAAGCAACAGCTTTCAAGATCTTGAGGGCTCGATTTTATTGGCCTACTCTATTCCTAGATGTATATCAACAGGTCAGAGCTTGTATCGAGTTTCAAAGGTTTGCAAGTAAGCATATGTTGAAATATTTACCTTTGAAACCGGTTGTGGTAAATGCCCCTTTTCATTAATGGGGTTTAGAATTTATAGGTGAAATTCATCCAACATCTAGTGGTCAGCATAGATGGATTTTAACAGCCACATACTTTTTCACTAAATGGGTGGAGGCAGTCCCCACAAGGAAGGCCACAGATCAGGTGATTATTAATTTCTTGCAAGAAAATATTTTGAGTCGATTTGAGTGTCCTAGGAAATTAATCACAGACAATGCACTAGCTTTTAAATCCAAAAAAATGATAAGTTTTTGTTAGGAAAACAATATTACATTAAAACAAAACATTCTACACCCTATTACCCACAGGGAAATGGGTTAGCAAAGTCTTCAAACAAGAATATTGTTAACAATATTAAAAAGATGTTGTTTCAAAATAAAAAAGGCTGGGATGCTATGTTGAAGTATGCACTTTGGGAAGACCGAGTGACCATTAAAAGATATATAGGCACTACTCCTTTTCAGTTGGTATATGGTACTGAGGCAGTGTTTCCTGCTCAATTATGTTCTCCAGTGATGAAATTTTTGCAGGATATTGAGGAAGAAACAAATGATATAAAGAGAAGGATGCTCCAGATTATCAAGTTGCAGCAAGAATGAGAAATAATACCAGACAAGGCTAAGGATTTTAAGAAGAAGGTAAAAGAAGGCTTTGATAAGAAGGTTAAGAAAGACATTTTTTAGGTTGGGGATTCAAATTTTCGATGGGATGCAAGGAATGAGGAAAAGAGAAAGCATGGAAAATTTGATAACCTATGGCTTGGACCCTACACAGTAGTCAAAGTTCTGGGAAACAATACTTTTATTCTGCAAGGATCTGATGGTGAAGAGATTGCAGGCCCAGTAAATGGGCGGTTCTTAAAGCACCTCCACACATACTGAACTGAAAGGTTTAGGATCATTGTACATATCATTACTACTTTTTGTATATATGACTGTATTTCCCAATGAATAAGGCACTTGGTTGCAGGTTCTTGGCAGTTCGCAGGGAGCGTGCCATCCCTAGATAAGGCCAGATGTTATCTCTAGGTCTATCTTAAAGAATATCCCTAGGTTCACCTTGAGATTGTATGTTCCAAAGCCTTGTGTCTCTAATCTTTTCCATAGTTTGTTTTAAGTTTGAACTTATTTAGGTCTTTATTATTTTATTTTTAAATAAAACAATGGCTCATTCTTGCATCCATTAAGTATTTTTCATGACATTAATATGTACATGGTTTAGGATATGATGTTGCTTCAAAATTTGAATAAAGTATTAATGTTTTGATGTTATATGCAATAAGCAAAAATTCTGGCAGCATCTTATGAATTAACAACCTTGGAATTGTCGTGGGATCGTGGTTCATCCTTTGAGACGTGTCAAAGACCTTGTCAGATGAAATTCTGAGGGTGACACTGAGTTTTCATATCAGTCATTATCAAACCATAGCCTATCATACTGAAATCAAGCTCTACAGTACCGAGGTTTTCATTTCAGATTCAGGTTTTTCATTTGACCTAGATTTACAGTTTCAGCAGAAGCCAAGAGGTAAAATTTGCAGGATGAAACCTGATAACGTTCATTGGATGAATGAACTGTCAGGCTGTGTTGAATTAAGTAAGGTCGGAGGTTGGTCTCCACTATGCGAGAATTTGTAAGGGTTTAATACGCAGGTTACTGAGGCTTTTATAAACAATTTCAAGGATTCCATTTTTTATCTACAAACCCTCGTATTCACCTTAGATGAAGCATACATTGCATCAGCAGCTGGTATACTGAATGAGGGAGAGAAATGGTTCAAACAATCATTGTTTGAAATCAATTTGGCTCAATTTTTTGCTGCTAGGGTTTAAGAAGCTCGATTGGGGGAAGGGAATTCATCTCAATAGAGTGAAGCCTGAATGGAGAAACACTTTAAAAGTCATACAATGCTATATCACTTGCGATGGTAGATATGCCACCATTTTCAGGTATCATCTTAGGTTTTTATTGCATATCAATGGGGATTCAAGGTTAAACTTACCTTACTTTTTCCTGAGAAGTTTGGAGAAGATGATAACCAGAGTTAGGAATCATCTTAAACATTCAAAGCATTCATTGTTTCATCATGGCTTAATCAAGATAATAATTTAGGCTGACCTAAAGAAAACCAGGAGAACAAGGCATTACTTTTTCTTTTGGTCAAATTTCCAAGTTGAAGCTCGAGCTGATACTGGAGGGACGAAGAAACAGAGGCGAAAGCAAAATGAAAAACACCTGAAGAAACGCATATCTAAGATGATCAGGTATGTGGGATAAACCCTACCTCAGAACATTGTAAAGTTTCAAATAAGGAAGAGATGGTGGCACCGAATACCCCAAAGGAAACAACAAAAACATCAAAGGATCATGAAGTTACTCTACAAGATGAAAACCATGTTAATGAAATCTTGTGTAAAAAATTTAATGAAACCCTGTGTAATTATGAAATCTTGTGTGGTGATGTTAATGAAACCCTATGTGATAATGTATATAGCAGAAGACCAAAAACTAGATCAAAGAATAAATTGAGACTGAATATGAAGGCTATTTTAGATCGTAAGTTCAAAAAAGATGATGTAACGGAGATTAAGGATTCCTCAAGTGAAGAAAATGAGCAAATAGTGGAGGAAGCTTCTTACATAGCAGATGAAACATTGATTGAAATTCAGCAAGAGCTCTTACACACTTCAGAAATGTTTGAAAGAAAAGGGAGCTATGAAATTGGAGATGGTTCAGATATAAAGCAAACTGAGGAAGAGGTCTTAACACAGTCTCACACAACAAAAGAATGAAGAATTAACCAAGCAGAACAAGGACCTAGCACAACAAGTTGAAAGTATGAAGGCAAAACATGTTTGACTGGAGAAGTGTTCCCAGGCTCTTAATGGGCTAACTGTCTTAGCAGAGGCAGCCAAGAAATTATAGATTTTGAAAGACTTAAATTCTTGCATAGAAATTAGGTTTTCTATTAGTCTTATGGGACAGTTGTTAGTTGTTTTACTTTTTCTTTTTCCAAGTAGAACTCATCGATCCTATTTGAAGGCATTCAATTTTGATTTGTAAACTTAATATTATTTTTAGGCTGCTAAGATCCATGAAAAGTGGATCAAAGAAACTACTTCAGTTTTGAGATACTGTTATATAAACTATAGTAAGTAGTAATGTGGGGATGGATGGGAGATCAGACTGCATCATTTTCCTTAATGAATATAGGCATGTTGTACTTACAAATTTTGTTATGAATTACTTTGATGTGATTGCATTCGTAGAGCCTTGTTTGTTTAACTTTTGAAATTTTAAATGATCTATGTATGTTCATGATTTGTCTTCTGAATAGATGTTCCTTATTGCTGAAAGCCTCATGAATATTTCACTTATCCATTGACATAAAATAGATTTGGATCTTCCTTTTTGCAAGTTCATATTTCATAGATTTGTTACAATTTGGTATGTGCAATGTCCACTATGTAGTTGATGATTTACCTAGCCTGATCTCTGGGGTTTTATTCCCATCAATTCATTAAACCAGTTACCTTTGAAAACCAATCCAAGATTTCTCTAGGCTTTGCCACTCTTGTAGTCTAGTGACAAACTCTAGTGATAACAGGAGGGAAGGTGATTCAGAGGAAACTTGTGCAGAGACGCCACCGGGTATTTCATCTAGGGAGATCAAGTGGAAGAATTTCCATTTCCAGTCATGAAATAAGGATCCCTTTTCACCCAATATATCCCAAAATTTGTAAGGAAAAGCATACACTCTGCAGACTGTATATTATATGGTGTAGGAAAATTTTGTGTACTGTTTTCTTTTTCTTGTGATTATGGTTTTCTGTTTCTTATGAATATGAGAGAACTATATGTTCATGTACTTTGTCTGAAATTTAGGAAACTAGAATAAAATCTAATCCAACCTACTTTCTTTCCCACTTTGTCCTGCACTTGTGGTGTAGATTTTTCTCTAACTAGACTACCTTGATTGTCACTTTTCTTGTATCTATATGGAAATTGTCTATGACGAACTTATCACTATGGTGGAGTAATATGCTTCCCTTTTGATCCTCGTCATCATGCAGCACAAACTTTGTATCAGACACATATCATGCTTCCATCATCTGCTTAGCTAATATATCCAGTACTACATGGATAACATTTGACTGTGGGTGTAATCTATCCCCTGCAATAAAAGAATGCACCTTGTTTCCAATCTGTATCCATCCTCCTTTTTAATCCCCTATTCTCCATTAATGATGTCATCCTTGTTGTCTCATCCCACATGCCAGATGCAACATAAATATTTGATAGCAGAATATATGTTCCAACATTTTGTGGTTGCAGTTCAAGAAGGTGTTTTGCCCCTTGCTTTCCTAACTCCACATCAAAACGAACTCTGTAGCCTAAGACTGTTACTAGTGTCTATTAGAAATGAACTCAATTCAAAAATCCTTAGTCAGTAGGTATAACCATATATCCATGACTGTTTCTTGTCATTTGTTCTTTACTTGTCCTTGGTAATTGAATTGATAAGAAAAAGATCCCCAATCAATGATTTTACAGAGGTTTTGTCTTGGGAAAGTGCAATAATTCTTCCTATGACTGTGAAGGACAAATACCCTTCACATAATCCACTCCTAATTTCATCACAACACTTAAATGACCCATTGTCAATATAATATGAATTTATTATATTTAATGAATATATGATTTGAGATATGTTTTTTATGTATTGTGCTCTTTTGATTCTATATCATTTTCATATTACAAGTTACAAAGACAAGTGTTGCAATGAAGAATATGCAAACCATAGCATGAAGGATTCAAGTGATCCATGTTTTGGAAGTTGCTGCAATCTGCTGGGCTTCAACATTTGTCATCTGCTACTATTTTACAGGATTATACAAATATTATAACCATTGAACCAAACTATACTTCTCTTACAGTCTGTGAGACCAAGCTTAAGGTGGACTTAACTATATATGTTCATAAACATGAATTTGCTTTTGATGCAGCATTAGATAGACGAGTATCTAAAGATGAAGTGTACATAGTGACTCTTGAGCAATATGCAAAAGTTTTGTTACATTTATGTAGGATTATTATATAGAGATGACCGGTGTTTATCATCTCTTAAATAAATTTTTCATATTGTTTTTGCAGAGACTATGGGATTGATTTGGTCATATAAGGTACCAGCATGTTTGTTGACAGGGATAGCGTTGGAAAGCATTTTCAAGCTAGGGCAAAGAAGGTTTTGATCACAGCTCTTGGAAAGGGAGATATTCCTCAATATGTTGTTGGTGTGAATGATGAAAAATATAATCCAAGAGAAGATTTCTATATAGCGGTATGTATTCCAGTAACCGCTATGTAAGGGGCATGTTTCCTAGCCCATGCTCAAACACGACTTCAAACTTCATTTCTAGGACATACCATCTAATATGAAGCTCTTTTATGCACTCACCAAGATTATTGCTTTATATGGATGCGGCCCTAACCTTGTCATATAAAGTGATCTCTGATTTAGAGGGTCCATATTATCATGCTTTAGTGGCTTATTTGATGCAACATAATGTTCGTTGGGGCCCTAGCCTTGGTCATATAGATTGATCTCTCATTTAGAGGGTCCAAAGTATCATGCTTGTGTGGCTTATTTGATGCAAACATAATGTTCCTCAGTGTATTGTGCAGGTAGATTTTGGTTCAGATCCCCCTCATCTTAAGACGATATTTAGGCTTATCATATACCTTCATAGACTACAATAGATAGAAGATTCCTCATGGCACGATAGGTACCCCTTTTTGGCACTCTGATCCTTTGAGTTACTTGCATCCCAAGGTTAGTCAGGTCGGTGGCCTTGTTTTTTTTTTAGGCATGTCATTCTTGGAGTCAGTGGGCATTTCAATTGATTGCTTCTATCCATACCTGAAATCCCTTGATGGCCTACCCCACCTCCTCCCTTGAAAGGATAAGATCAATTCTATGATGATGGGAGATATATGCAAGAGTTTCATCTGAGTTTTTTGCACTGCACCACTTAGGCTCTTGAGCTGGAAGATGGCCTTTTACTCTGAGCATTTCCTCCAGATTTTGTCAGGTTTATTTTTCGGCCGAGCTACCTTCAGTTCCATTTTCTACACGTGCCTTGTTTTCCTCTTGGCCAACTTTGGGTGTGCTCACACCAATTGAGGGTAGAGTCAGACCACAATCTCCCTAAGGCAAAACATATTTGCAATCTTTTCTCTTTGTGTGGAGCACTTTATTAGGTGCCTAGTTTATTATGAGATTAAAGGGAGGTTTGATTGTCTTTACAGGTGCAAGGAAAAATTCTCATTGACCTTTTTAAGATCCCTTTACTAAAAATTCTCTTCCTTTTATGTTAGAGAGGCCTTTACTCTCACAAAATTTACTTTAGAGCTCTTTTTGGACTACATAGATGATCTACTTTCACCTAGCTTAAGGCAGTGGGACCAAATTTAGGTGGAAAACGTTAGGACTGTCCAACATTGTTCTACATCAAATAAGCTCTACATTGTTCCATTGAGAGTGCATAGGAGGACAAAATCCACTCAGAGGCATCACCACTATAGTAGGGGTTATTTTCCCATGGATTTTAAGAGTGCTCCTTTTTAGCCTCCTCTTTGACCACCAACATGGGTGTTCTGATGTTGCCTAGCATTACCCCCTAGGGCTTGATCACTCTATGACACTCACTAGAGGACATTATTTGGAAATCTCTTGTTGTTTACATTTTCCCAACTGATACAGCTGATGAGTTATGCTAATTAAAAAATTCTCTCCTTCTCTAGAGACAGTTGCACCTTATTCTCAGGCTATATTTCTATATTGGGTTTTCTTCATTGTGTAGGATCTACCTTTTTGATATAACCTGCTTGTATGTTTTATGTCATTGATGTTGTTTTTCTTACTCTCCTTTTTAACCCCTTTGTATGGGGGATTCTTGTACCCCCACCGTGCCCCGCTTTTTGATCTGAATGCATATGCTTGTTCTGCATTCTAGTCCCCGACCTATTTTGGACTTTTGAGGACATTAATTTCAATTTTCTACTTTCTTTTCTGAGTAAACATCAGTTAATAACTTTCTCTATCATTTTGTATTGAAGACCTTAGCAATGGTGTGCATCCTACATTTCAGGGTGATGTACAAGTATATGGCAATGTGGCGGCACACTTGTCCAAGGTACCAAAGTATGTTGCTACTGTAGAAGAATATTACCAGGAGTCTGCCCACATATTCTTCCATTTCTACCTTACCAAAATTTTGGAAAAGGATAGACAGGAGAAGGTGAAACTTCTCAACAGCTTCTCAGAAACATTCACCATGCTTCTTTATTGTTGGCTGGCACCATGATTGTTCAAGAGCTGGAGCTTTTAGAGACTCACCTTCTCAAACCTATCTTGCAACCTCTGCCCCTGAACCTAAATTTGTTGGAGTCCCTTCATGTGACAATCCAAGATGAGATTTGTGATCTATATGGTTACATAATAATAGAAAAATGCTACAATAGTGTTCCTTGCTACCATAACTACCAAGAAGGATAGAAATAGAAACTAAAACATACAAAAAAATTCACCAAGTATGACCAATAAAAATATGGGATGATACACTTGTACAATGGGAAAAAATATTACTTTACATCTGTTGAAGAATGTTGTTCAAGAGCATTTTCAACCATTTTTCTCATAAGGGATTTTATTTTATGAATGTTTTCTCCAGCAAAATTTTCTTTCATAACTTATGTTTTATGTAGCAACATATTGTATCTAGGAAGTATTCTTAAACTCCTTTTTTCCCAGTGATTGTTTTAAGAGTGAAAGTGTCCTTAAATCCGTTTTTTCCTTGCTATGTTTGTACTGGAAGATCATTTTTTCTTCAACATCTTCACTAGGAAGAAGTATCTAGAAAAGAGACATCCAAAATTTTCCAGGGTGACAAATGGATCCTAATTGAGTTGGATGCATCCTTTTCTCTGTCAAAACTAACCATAATATTTACAATTTTTTTATACCTTGATTGAGGTGGATGTATCCTTCTCAATGTCAAAACTAACCATGGTTTTTACTATTTTTAAACACATTCATTTCTAGAAAATTTTGGTTGATTTCTAGTCTAAACAAATAATAGGAATGATTGAAGACAAACACCTTGTAAGGGAGATAAAATACAGCATTCATGGATAGATCAAATGTAAGATTATATTTCTCTATTAAAAATGGGACTTTCCTAGTTCCTTTGTTGTCTGTATGGTGTAACTATATTGAAATATGTTGTACTTATATGTTCTCTAAGATAATATATGGAGCATATAAAGAAAATATCGCAATTGGGTGTACCCTTGTTGATGCTCAGGATTCCACAAGTCCTCCCAAAGGAATAGACTTTTTTGGCTAATCATTGCCTAGCAAACATATTCTTGAGATTAATCTGATTGATAGATTGTAGTAGGGATCATAAAGAGTTACTATAAGATGATAACAGGTTGGATGTTTAAATATACAGAAAAAAGGCATATGGATTACAAGAAGTTACCTTCATGTAATATATTATAGAATGTCATTTAACATTCAACTATGGTCATTTTTACTTTGTAAATACAGGTTTATGTGTGATTAGAGAGCCCCTCCAAAAAAAAAACATTTTGTTATACTGAATTCAGGTAAGGCAATTCTCATGATTGTTTTTATGCCTTGTGGTCATATGCTTGCCAATATTATCTTTTAGAGTAAGAAATAGACTCCTACACAGAAGTATTGCACTAGGTGGCTAGCAAACATTGTAAGCCAATGGTGATCTTGTTGTCTTGATGTTGAAAAGAGGATGTATGAACATAATGAGTTTTCACAACAGTATTGTGTTATCTAGTTGCACTCATGAAGTACTTTTATCAGACTGGATTTCTATGAAGGAAATTTCCAGTATGAGAAGGAAATTTGGACGGTTGTTTGAGATTTAAAGTTTGGAATTTTGACAATAAAAATAACAAATCTTCTAGTTTTTCTTTTTAGAGGCACTGAAGTTAGACTAGAGGCATAAACATGACAGCACTGCCCTATTTCTCAGTGAAACAACCTAGAAATGGGACAAAAACAAGAATATTTTATGGGAAAGGTTGTTCCAAAACATTGTTCCTATTTGGGGGCCATTTTGGTCTTACTGGAAGTTGTTTTTGTTCTCTGCAACATAATAAATGTCTGCAATCCTAATTTATTTCCAACCATCCTTCATGAATATGATATATTTTTATAGAAATTTGAAAAAATTGTAATATTTTTGTATGATAGTTCAAATTAAATTATTATTTATATGCACCAAACCTTAGGTGAATCAACCACCAACCAAAATAGCAGTTGGTAAACCAGCTAGACTCAAACCTTAGCTGGACTAGAGTCTAGAACCAAAGACCTCACAACAAACTCTGTATTGAAATAGTTTATTGAACTCACTGGGATAATCCCTTGTGTAGCCTATCCCTTATGGGTCTAAAACATTAATACATTTCTTACCCCCTAAAAAATTAGCCCCCCCATTTTCTTGGTTTGACCCCCTTTACCATTTCATTTCCAATTTCATGTTTCCGGTACCTAAGCATAAGATAATTTGTTTGTTAGGTAAGGTATTTTATTTAAAAACTATATCTCCATGATGTTAAATTTGCATGGTGCTCTTCTCTTTTGTGGAATCCAACCATCATGGTCCACTAGAAACAGTAAGGCAATTCTTTCCTCAAGGATTCACCTTCGTGTATGATAGTGTGGAGGGAGGGGATATTTATATGACATGCAGATAAATAATTACTTTCTATTTTATTCTTATTCATCTTGGTACTATGAAACTTAAAGCGTCTAGAACTTTTAATGCTTGATATTTATTTATTTTTATTTTTTTTCTGTAAATACCTCAAGTAGTAGATTAACTGCACCTTTCCTGTGTTCAAGCATCCATGGTATAACAATACTAAACATCATATTTGATGCATAACATGTTTTAGGCTTGTTAGGCCTTTTGAAATCAATTGCTTGTTTGTCATGTAAACACAAATTTTATCATTTCAGACAATGGGTTGCATTGGAATCCAAGGATGAGGACAACCTATATGACAATATGATTTCCATTTTTCTATCATTTGACATTAGAGAGAGATTTTGGTCTCCTACATTTGAGTAAAATTGGAGGTGAAACTTTTGAATACCATTGTTATGAATTTCAAAGTCTTTGGGGATGCCATTGCAAGGCTTCTATTTACCTTAGATAATGATATCCTATGTTGGTGGGTCATTGGGTGATTACCTTGGTTTAAACTTTAGATGTCTGTACCTAGTATTGATGTCCATGTGAAGGACCAATCCTTAGTAAAGGTTATGCTTTCCTAACACTCTTGGGGATATGATAGTCTTATTTACAAAGATAAAATAGACTTCAATTTGGCAAACATAATCATGAAATATATAGAATTTCTGAATGCAACATTCTTACAAATCTATTTTAGTTTATGGTCCTTAAAATATTGGTGAAATTAGTCCTTTTTTCCTAGAAACTGGCTTTTATAAGTATGAGGGAGTTATTTTTGGGTTGAGTAATGAGACTTTTTTTAAATAGTTAAATCTAATTACTTGTCATGCTTCTAGTTAGAACTGCACTGTCTTTTTATTTTGATACAGAGACTACACAATTCCAAATCTTCCTGTGAACCCCTCTGTTATAGGTGGAGCTAGACACGCCTGTGTTATAGATGGAGCTGGACAGGTTTGTGTAGAGTTGACATTATTTCATTTCCTAGGAGGAAAAGTTATAAAAAATACCTATGTATGCTTTTTTCATCTAGCATATTAGTTGTCAATCCAGTTTACTGTAGGACTTGATGGGAAAAAAAGGGAACTAGAGAACAATGTTCTTCTCACATCCATTGAAAAAATATGTAAAATGCAGTGACAGTTGATGTTTTAAATACGATATGTGAAATATTTATGTTAATTAGTTGCATGATATAGATATTAAATTTCTTGAGTTTCAAGACCAATTGTAGGGATTGATTTATTTTCTCATTTTTTATTATTAGGTATTTTCAGCCTTTGGTAGAGTTCAGAAGATTGCAATATTTGAGAAGAATGGAGGATTTCAGGAATTAATACAATATCCAGGTAATGTACTGAATTTTGGACGTTATATTGTAGCTTTGAAAAAATCAAAATCTCATATCTGTGTTATGCTAATTTTGCACAAAGATCTTGAGTGATAGTCTTTAGTGGTTGTTTCCCAACTTATTTCTAGCCTCAAAAAATGGATTCACAAATATTGATTCTTTGGTTTAAAAATGTGAATTCAGTTTTCGATATAGTTAAATAACTTAGAAATATTACTTATTCAAGTAATTTTTGGTGTATTTTAAATGTCCCCGTGATTCTATTTTTTCACTTTTAAGTATTCCACATTATGTTTTGCTTTGATGTGTTTGGATTCTAGTATGAGGCAGTTTGTCAAAGGTATTTTTCATATATCCTGAAAAGGCATCATACATTGCATCACTGCATAGCTATTGAATAATTTAAGCACGGTCACAACTATATTGGGACATATCTTTGTACTAATGATAATTTAAGCATAGTCTATACAAAAAAGAAGGCTATCATGGAAGACCTAAAGATTTTGATTTTCCTGCTAGTAGTATGGTGTGTTTATAATTTAAGGATTTAATGGAAGACATTTTCTTTCAGCTTTATCAGAAATATCTGAATTTGGACATTCCAAAACTCCAGTTGGTATTTGTTCACCATGGTAGGTTGAAATAGGAGAGTGTAAAGTTTCCAACAATGAAGAAACAATCACATCCATACTAAGCACACCCCGTCTACAAAAGGGCAATGTACACATAGTGGAGGTGTTTGATTTTGGACACTATCAAGAAAAAAATTAATCTGCAAGATTTGTGAAACTCCTTTGCCATGCTGTTCAATTAAAAGGATAATAAAACATATTGTATCCCCCAGTAAATTGCTCCTGCTGACTTGCAAAGAATTCTCCCAACAATGAAAAGCAATGGAATGGACTATAGTGAGAATCCAAATAGAATCCTTCTTGCACCACTGAAGTACATTATAGATGACTTCATATAAGAAATCCACATGTCCGAGTGCAAGGAAAAAGGAAGCTAATATGTTGCTCCCTTCCCGTAATTCGGAAAAACTAGCCACATGGTGTGAAACAAAGAACTGACCACATTCTTCTTCCACAAACCTCCCGGTATGGTTAGAAGTTAGAACAGCCATGTTTCACATCGAAAGCTATATACACCTCAATTTTCCCTCTATTAAGAAATTTTTCATAAGCCTAAGGATAATGTCGAAGGCAATTTTTTTTAAAATATGTAGCTTTTGTCTCAGGTTTTGATGAAACTTTGTTAGTTTGAGTTATTAAATTCCTGCACCAAAGAGAGGAGGCATGATCTGGACTGAACAAGCCACGTGCTTCACTACTTGGCTCAATAGAAGTTAAATTGCTCATTATTGCTGAAATACAAATACAAACCATGTCCTCTCTTGAAAGCTTGGTATTTGAAGCAAAATTGAGAGTCAGTCTCTCCAAATCAAGGGTGTTTGACAAAGCATTGAGAACTCCGTCCAAATAATGCTGGATGTTGTGAAATGTGCTATTTGAATTATTTTCATATTGAAAGCAAGAAGATAGAATCCAAAAGTCCATAAATTTTCTCTGCTCTTGAACTTTACAGATATTTTCTTCTTCTATGACCTGTTTTTCACAATTATCTGAAAGGCATCTATGTCTTTCATCTTCAGTTTCCATTTCAATTCCATTCACCTGCTCAATATTGCTTTGACTAACACCACTTATGTGCAAACCACTGCTTTGGTATAAGTGTCCATCACTTTCCTCCAATCTAGTTAGTTTCTCACATACTAAGTCATTGGATTCGGAATCCAAATCATAAGCCAAAAACAAATTATTGGTTATTCTTGGAGAATGGTTAAAGTCATTATCATTGCAACTTACCATCATATTTTGATCATCATCTGCAATGCACTGAGATGAATGATCCTCATATTTATTCTGTTGGTTCAACCTGCTCAAGACCACTTTCTGAAAAGATCCTCTGTTTGTCATCTTGAAATTTTGCTACTGATTGTTTAGACTGTTCAATATTACATCATAAAACTTCATTCGCAATCAGAGAATCAATTTCAAAGCAATGATTTTCACAATTTACTCCTACACTCAATCTTGTCTGTTTGTTAAAGCACGGTTGTATGGAAAGGAAACCCGTAGTATCTATATTTCTAGAACTATTCCTACTACATAAATCATTACTATTTTTATCACCATTGCTTCTGTTATTTGCAGGGTCTATTAAAGGATGTTGAGACAAATTAGGTTGTACATCATACTCATCCATTTCCATTCCATATGAATTGCCACAATTTTCCTCATCTAGATTGTCCACTTTATCATCCTCCCCAACTAAATGAAGCAACAAACTATGATCTGAAATACCTGCAGTTCCATGAAATTTCTGACTTGTATCATTTTTTAAAACCCTAGTGTCAGAACCTATACTGGTAAATGGATCGATAACCTGAGATGGAACATCTTCACAAGACAAATTACAACAAATTCCCTTCAGTTGTTTCAAAACTTCATACCGCTTGGGAAAAGTAGGGGACAATAAGATTTGTTTGTCTTGAAAGTAAGATTCTTCACCAACGTCTTTTACCAACTCAAATTTTTTTTTGGCATCAACAAGTTGGCTAGAAACACCTTTCATTATTTCAAGTATATCAGTATGATAATTTTTACCAATAAGCAGTTCAATTTCATTGTATGATGTTTCTTCCAATAAAGTATAAAGGTTTTCACCTGCCAAGTCTTCAAGGTCTACATAAGACATTTTTGGCATGGTAGGTGACAACAAGGACTGTGTAGCTTGCATGTAAAGTTCTTCATCGGACTCATTGTCAAGCTGTAACATATTTTTAATATCAAAATCAAATAGATATTCTGTATTATCTTGTTCATTTAAGGTTACCTCATCCAACTTACTAGCCCCCTCATGTCCACTTTTCCTGACCAGATCACATGATGTTCTGCTTCTAACAAATTCTGGCATTTCTCTACTACCTGTTTGTAGCTTAACATGGCTGTCAACTTCTTGTGATTGATTATATTAGTTAGGAACATGAACTCGAGGAAAATTAACTGACCAATCTTCCTTTGTTCTTTGCTCAGGATTGGACTGATTCACCTTCTGATCCTTGAGTTTCATAACTTCTACGAAATTTGCTTTCTTTGATAAATTTCTTGCAGTGTCTCATTTCCTTTTGCGATTAAGCTTACTTTCACTTAGTAAATTTCTTGCAGTGTCTCGTTTCCTTTTGCGATTAAGCTTACTTTCACTTAGTTTTGGAGACAAGCCATCACATGGTGTTTCCTGCTTAACTCTCAAATCCTCTCTCAAAGCTATTATTTTTTCCTTAACGTTAACGACAACATTGTTGTAGATAACTGGAGTTGAATTTTGATAAAATGATCTGTCCTCAGTCCCTAAGTGAGCCATTAAAGGCTCTTAGAGGTCCTTTGGCAAGAGATGATCTAGAAAATGCCACCACATGCGATCAAAGACTCATCTCCTATTTGGATCTGTGTGTAGGCCTACCTACCTTTTTCTTACCACTCACACTGACCAAAAAGAATAGGTAGGTGAGTGGTAGGTGGTGAGAGATGGTTTATTCTTATTACTCAGAATGCAGCCCTTACTTATTGATAGGCTTTTGTATACTTTTATCATGGTTCCTTCATCCATATTAAGTTCACAAACAAAGGATCTATTTATGTACCATTCTTTCTAGCACAGGTCTTGGAACTTAAATGTGAATCTTTATGAAGTTATTGCACTTCTTTGGATTGTTCCTTTCATTAGCATTGGTTGCATGGCATTTTCCAATTATTTTAATTTTTACATATTGCTCTTGTAGGTGATGTTCATGGCCAATATTATTATCTTCTACGCCTTTTTGAATATGGTGGTTTAACACCAAAATCAAATTACTTATTCTTGGGGGATTATGTGGACCGGGGCAAACAAAGCCTAGAGACAATATGCCTCCTCCTTGCTTACAAAATTAAATAGCCAGAATTTTTTTTCCTTATGAGGGGAAATCATGAATGTGCCTCAATCAATCACATATATGGCTTCTATGATGAATGCAAGTGCATATTCAATGTTAGATTATGGAAAATTTTTATGGACTGTTTCAATTGTCTTCCAATTGATGCTGTTATAGGTGAAAAGATCCTATGCATGCATGGTGGTCTTTCACCTGAACTGAGCAATTTGGAACAAATAATGAGCATATCTCAACCTGCAGATGTGCTAGATAAAGGGTTGTTATTTTATCTTCTTTGGTCAAACCCTAGCAGAGAAATTGAAGGTCGGAGGGTAAATGACAGTGGTGTTTCTTACACATTTGGTCTTGACAGGGTGTCCGACCTTCTCCAAAAGCTTGATCTGGATCTCATATGTCGTGCACATCAGGTTATCTTATAATTTGATTTTGACTTCCTTATTTGTCTTCTTATTGTTGGAAGATAACTTCATGTGTAGTATGATGCTTTGAGCAAAATATGGTTTCAAGAAACTGAAGGTACTGAGAAAACATATTTTGATAATTATTTGCTTAAAAAGTAAAAATAGTCACGATTAAATACCTTATGGGGTTCCTTGCTGTGCAGGTGGTGGAGGATGGTTATGAATTTTTTGCTGATAGGTAGCTTGTTACAGTCTTCTCAGCTCCAAATTACTTTGGTGAATTCGACAATGCCGGTGCAATGATGAGTGTTGATGAAACACTAATGTGCACTTTCCAGATTCTTAAGCCAGCAGAGAAAAAACCAAGAACTAGTTATGGAAACTCTTAGACACAAAGAGCTGGGACTTCTCCTCGTGGTAATAGGGTAAGTTATCTTTAAACATCATTGTTTTATATTCATATATGTTTTTTGAGGGTGGATTAAAAACAAAATGATGGCAAATTATATCATCTTTGGTCCATTCTTTTCTATCTCTTTCTTTTAAATGTGCAACTAGAATTCTTCTATTTAAGATTAATTATGTCATTGTGCTGAGAAACCAACTCTTTTATGAAAGTTTTGAGGTATGCAGGTTTCTATCAAATTGTGGTTTAAATGGATTGCGTCTTATTCTTTACATGCATAATGTTTAGTGGATTTTATTTATATTTCCATCTCTGTCTCTTGTGTCCGAGAACATCAAGTTTTTCATGATGGTGGGTTTGATGGAGGAATATTCGTTGATATTTGTTTAGTTGTTTGATGAAGTAGTGTTTCTAACATTGTTTGAAGTTCGGGAAAGATCTAGGGCTCATGACATGAGATTTACTAATTTTGAAGAAAGTAGTATTCACTATTTTGAATTTGAAGGTTTGTATGCTTGCTTGACTTTTTTGTTGCAAAGTAGAATAGGTTTGTTTATATTTTGAACATGTATCCCATTGAAAACTTGATCCTGTCTTGTGACAATAACCAGGTAGACTCCAAGTTACTTCTAATCTCTAGACAAGTTAGCTTCTGTATACATTTATGCTAGATGCAGGCTGCCAATTCATGAGTAGGATTGATTTGTTTGGTATTCATTCAAAAAAAAAATTTAATCATGATTTTTGTTGACTCTTGGCTTCTGTTGTTGCTTTTATGCTATGGACATATTTATGCTTATGGGACCTTGATGGATCATGATGAAAGTGCGATGTGAACTAGAAAGGGAGGCTTTGAGTCTATAGCCTTTGTATTTTTCCATATTTATGAGTTTGCAATGGTTTCAAATTCATGGAGACAAGGTTGAAGTGTGGTATTTTTCCATTCTATCAAGATTAGGGACTGCTTTTACCAATCTGTATTGTTTCAAGGAAATTGTGATCAAGGGAAGCGAATTGATATGCGTTGCCTTTTCCTAATATTGTGTGGGATTGATTTCTTGACCCAGGCTGTAACAAAATTGTATTTTTCCTTTAATTCACTAAATATTTTGTTTTCTTGATATTTTTTTACCATTAAACCTAAGTTTCACATATGAAAATAGAGACATGGATATGGTTATCGATAGTCTCTAAGGACTAGTAGAAGGTAAGCCATTATGGATCTATAGTAACTTGGTAATCATTATTTTATATGCTTGAATGATGCAAAATTTGTTTGAATATCATCATTGTCAAGTAATAACAACTTCTTAAAGGGTGCTAGCTCAATGGTTCGATTCCTCCCTACCCTATCATAAATTAGTGACTAAGAAAATGATTAAATTCGCATATATATGACTATTAGTAGCTAATTTCTAGTATCTTATAGTGCGACTAACGTTTAGTCGTATTTAGCTTAGTCATTAATATGCTATCATCTAGTAGTTTATTTAGTCATATATTTGGTCATTGATTGTGACAATCAATGACTAAATCAGTGACTAAATCAGTGAGTATCAATGACTAAATCGATGACTTAATCAGTGATTATCAATAACTAAATCAATGACTAATAAGTCAACCAATTAATGACTAGTGAAATATGACTAGAGATAAGATAGTGGAAATCGGATACTATTAGTCACCGACTCAAAAATAGTCGTTTATAGTCGAATTTTAGTCATTTTTTTAGTCATTAATTTCTCATTTTGTACTAGTGTGTACATATCATTTCAGGTTTTGAATGGACTCCAGCCTGTCATGTCCCAAATTTGGCATTGGGTCACAATGGCCTAATCACATTAGCCCTATTCATTAGAGTTTGTCAAATTGATGCTAAAGGTCAAATAATTGCCAAGGAGGAAAATTACTAGTTTCCTAGGTTTGGGGTGGAAGCTTTGGGATTTGGAATAATGGGGATAATAAATGATGTTTGAACATTAGAATTGAATAAATATTTAATAAAGGGGCTAAATAAATATATACAAGTGAAAATCAAAGTGGCATTTCATGATGAAGACACATGGAGGAAGTGGGACCCACATATGGCTAGATTTCCCCACTACATTTGGCATCATTCTCTCACCAATTCGAATTCAAGGTGAATGGTAACATACTTGGGGGAGTCCAAAAGGTATTATTCATTGCATGACTCATCCAAGGTTGAAATATAGAGGAAGAGTAACTCCCATGGAAGAGGAAGAGGCAATTTGGAGCTAGTGAGACACTTGGGCTAGATTCCCTAGCTCTATGACAACAATGATGAAGATGCTATGACACCTATGACACAAATCAGACCTGAAGGCTGACATATGACATATATGACATGTCAGGGCTAAAAATAGACTCCAAGAGGGCGCTCAAGGGTGTTAGGGCAGCTAAGATGCTTCCACATGTGATTTGGTGGAAGTGGGAGACTAGGAATTGTTGTACAAATGGCGTTCTTTGGAATCTCTTCCCAACTTGAGTTGGCATGAGTCTCTTGGAAGGAATTCGACCCATGGAGGACATTAGAAGTTTATAAATGTCAATAACAAAGAAGGAAACCAGCTTTTGATCATTTGTAGAATTTGCAATTGCATTTGTGAAGAGGGAGAGCTAGTGGATGACTAGTTTCTTGCCTTAGCCAATTTCGAGGGTGAAAGATTCCCATCCAAGTTGGTAATTGGAAAGGCCATTCAGACCTTTCATTTGGAGCTTTAATGGAGTCTTTATTTGCAGTTGTAAGCTACAGGGCAGCTCATGGTTTCTTCTATTGCAGCTCACTCCGTCAACCATTTCCGGTTTTGATGGCATATTCTTGATCCTTGAGGGAGGGCGTTTTTGGTGAGCTATTGTACTCTTTGGGGAAGCTTTTAATGCCCCATTTCTTTTGTAATATGAATTAAATACTCTGTTCTTCATCTCCAAAAAGTTTCAGGTCGAAATTCCAAGTAGAAATGTATAAATCTCATTTTTAATGGAAGAACAATGCCATTTCCCCACTACCTTGTTGTGAACCAATGTGTTGATGATGATTTCGAATGAATGGATGATTCTCTGATGAATTTGTGATTAATGGACTGCCATGGATGTATTTTACAAGTTTCATGTACTGTACTTGAGCATTTGAAGTATTTTTACTTAGTTTAATTGCATTGGGAGAAGAAATAGTGCCATTTCCCCAAGGGTCGAATTGGTGATTTTTGCAGTTGAATGGGAGAGGGTTGGAACAGATATAATAATCAATTAATGGTGCACATGAGACCTTAATAACATCCTTAATACATTTCCTACCTCTGTTCATAAATTTGAGTGGCTTTGGAGGCATTTGGGAAGCCATTTTCAATACTTACCCCAGGGGGATTTGAACCCCAAATTACTAGTAAAATTGCATACTTGGTCCAGAATCTTAAGAGAGTTTGCAGAGGTATTTTGGTGGCCATATATCATCCCTGAAAATAATATTCAAGTCTTAATATCATTCATACACCTTCCTTGAAGATTTGAATGCATTTGGAGTCAATTCGAGACATAGAGACCAATACTAGTCAAAGGCAAATTACTAGTAAAGTTACCTACATTGACCAGAATTGAAAGAGTATTTGCAGAAGTGTTTTAAAGGTACAAAGGCATCCCTAAAACACATATTTATGTTCTAATATCATTCATATACCTTCTCATAAGATTTGGGATCATTTGGGGCAAATTTGGGACCTAGAGATCGAAACTAGTCAAAGGTCGAACCAAGGAAAAAAGTGGAAAATTGCAATTTTAATAAAATTCCTAACAAGGGACATTACAGTGGTATCAGAGCATGATCTTGGCACCTGATGTGGTATAATATTCATGAGGACAATAATTCAGGTACCACCATTAGATATTGAAACCAAAAGTGCTTTTGTTGAAGAAAAAAAAAAAGGTAGGAGAAGAAGAGCAAATTTTTTGAGGAAACTATGACTAGGGATGAAAAGGGAGCCTCATATGATGGTGAGGAGCATATAAAAATTATGAAAACAATATTTGAAGATATGACCAAGCAACTTAAGGAAGGATTCGAATTGTTTTCTATCGAACTTGTGGAAAAAATTATTGATTTTAAGGAAACCAAGGGGAAAAATGCATCAGCTTGCTTGAAGGAGCAAAAGGAAGAGACATCACAAGATCATGAAGAAGATTCTATTGAAAATATGGAAGATCATTTTGAGACACCTTCTAGCTTAGACATGAACCAAAGAGCATCTACTGATGGATGCTTAAACTATGAAGGAGTACCTACTGATGGGTGCTCACACCTCTATGTTGGTGACATAGAGATCACTTTTGAAAGTGTTGCTGCAAGCCCAAGTTCCATTAAGCATGATAATGAATACCTTGTAGCAGTTGAAGAAGAACCAAGATCAACTTCCCCATCACCACTTGAGCTTCATGAAGTTGGTCCAAGCAAAATTGAAGAAGATGAGAAGGTTCATTTGCAAGAGCCTCATTTTCTTGAAGGGTCCTTAAAGATGAATGAAAATAAGATCCAAGAGTCCCTCATAATTCTCCATGACACTCAAGCATTGGTGTCAAATTCTTGTTGGAGAGCTACATCATTGGAGGAAACATCTTTCCTTGAAGACATGGAGAAGATTCAAAGAGCAATGTGCCATATCAAAGGTAATTTCATGTCTTTGCTTTTTGATAGAAACCATTTGTTTGAGCTTAATGAATTGTTACATGATGCATATTTGAAGAATAATGAGGATATTCATAAGCTCACAATTCAAAATGAGCAACTTCTTGAAAAGTTGCAAGATACTTGTTTTTCCTCCTATGTTTCAGATTGTCAAATGGTAGATTGTTTGGAGGATTCTCATGACATGGTGGATCATGAGAAATGTGGGAATTTGAATGTGCTTAATGTGTTTGAAGATGAACTTGAAGAGATCCAAACACTTGATGTGGTGGAAGAGGAACTTGAATTGTCTCTTGATGAAGGTTATGCAATTTTTAAAGAAAAGCATGATTCCTCTACATTGGAACCAAACTATGACAAAGAGTTCATACTTTTGAAGGAGCTGCATGATACTACCCATATGGATCCTTCCCATGATGAAACTTCTGTACTTTTTGATCATTTGGGTGATTTGGTTCATTCTCCTACATCCTACAATTCCATGTTTTGCAACATTAGTCTCAATGAAGTATGGGTGAAAGGGTTCTTTTTGATGGTGCCACATGAGGAGTATGGAACTCCTAGATTTACTTTTTATGATGACATGGTTGGAGCACATTCTTCTTCACATTTGAAGCAACATTATTTGTCACTTTATGATGATGCAAATCTACATGGATGCACCTATGATATGCATTTGAGTCACTTGAAGACTCATGGTTTTTCTTACTCAACACTTGATTCATTTGATGTTGGACGAACTTCATCCAACACTTGGAAGAATAGATTTATGATTGGAGAACATTTTTGTTGCAAGACACATACTTTGTTATATCTTTATGACTCTCACATTCAGGGATGTATGGGTGAGACTTCTTTGAGTCATTTGAAGTCTCCTTGTTTTTTCTGCTCACTATTTGGTTCAGATTTTAGTGGAGATTCTTCATTCACTTCTTGGATGAAAGAATACATGGTTGAATATTTTGATGCATATCACATCCTTTTGGAGCAGCATTATAGGACATGGGATCCTCACCTATGTCATTGGAGCAGATTTGATTGGTCACTTGAAGCTTGTATGCACTTGGAAAATGGTGGTCTACTTGCTTGGAGGTATAAGCACTTTCATGACTCTTTGATGAAGCATATCCTTGATGTACATTTTAATTATGTTGTTATGTACTTTGATGATATATATTTGGTACTCATGATGTTTGGAAGGATGCATACAAGAAAATGGGATCCAGGAATCCTCTTAACTAATGGTGTGGGTTGGAGAGCACTCTTAATTATTGGGGTGCAATACAAGCAATGGGACCCTGGAATAATTTTTATCTCATTGCTTTCAAATTTTTTTTTGGGAAACAAGCAGTATGGGAGATGGATTTCCCCACTTAATAAAGTTATTTTTATCAGAGTAGTGCAGCAGCAAGCATGGTGGTTCCTCTCTAAAATCTTCATGGAAACTCAAAGACTCAAGGTTGGGCAATTCAATGGCAACTTCAAAGAATTATACAGAAAGCAGGTTCTTCAACACCCATGTTTAAAATTGCTTGAGGACAAGCAATATTGGGAAGGGAGGATTTGTCATGTCCCAAATTTGGCATTGGGTCACAATGGCCTAATCACATTAGCCCTATTCATTAGAGTTTGTCAAATTGATGCTAAAGGTCAAATAATTGCCAAGGAGGAAAATTACTAGTTTCCTAGGTTTGGGGTGGAAGCTTTGGGATTTGGAATAATGGGGATAATAAATGATGTTTGAACATTAGAATTGAATAAATATTTAATAAAGGAGCTAAATAAATATATACAAGTGAAAATCAAAGTGGCATTTCATGATGAAGACACATGGAGGAAGTGGGACCCACATATGGCTAGATTTCCCCACTACATTTGGCATCATTCTCTCACCAATTCGAATTCAAGGTGAATGGTAACATACTTGGGGGAGTCCAAAAGGTATTATTCATTGCATGACTCATCCAAGGTTGAAATATAGAGGAAGAGTAACTCCCATGGAAGAGGAAGAGGCAATTTGGAGCTAGTGAGACACTTGGGCTAGATTCCCTAGCTCTATGACAACAATGATGAAGATGCTATGACACCTATGACACAAATCAGACCTGAAGGCTGACATATGACATATATGACATGTCAGGGCTAAAAATAGACTCCAAGAGGGCGCTCAAGGGTGTTAGGGCAGCTAAGATGCTTCCACATGTGATTTGGTGGAAGTGGGAGACTAGGAATTGTTGTACAAATGGCGTTCTTTGGAATCTCTTCCCAACTTGAGTTGGCATGAGTCTCTTGGAAGGAATTCGACCCATGGAGGACATTAGAAGTTTATAAATGTCAATAACAAAGAAGGAAACCAGCTTTTGATCATTTGTAGAATTTGCAATTGCATTTGTGAAGAGGGAGAGCTAGTGGATGACTAGTTTCTTGCCTTAGCCAATTTCGAGGGTGAAAGATTCCCATCCAAGTTGGTAATTGGAAAGGCCATTCAGACCTTTCATTTGGAGCTTTAATGGAGTCTTTATTTGCAGTTGTAAGCTACAGGGCAGCTCATGGTTTCTTCTATTGCAGCTCACTCCGTCAACCATTTCCGGTTTTGATGGCATATTCTTGATCCTTGAGGGAGGGCGTTTTTGGTGAGCTATTGTACTCTTTGGGGAAGCTTTTAATGCCCCATTTCTTTTGTAATATGAATTAAATACTCTGTTATTCATCTCCAAAAAGTTTCAGGTCGAAATTCCAAGTAGAAATGTATAAATCTCATTTTTAATGGAAGAACAATGCCATTTCCCCACTACCTTGTTGTGAACCAATGTGTTGATGATGATTTCGAATGAATGGATGATTCTCTGATGAATTTGTGATTAATGGACTGCCATGGATGTATTTTACAAGTTTCATGTACTGTACTTGAGCATTTGAAGTATTTTTACTTAGTTTAATTGCATTGGGAGAAGAAATAGTGCCATTTCCCCAAGGGTCGAATTGGTGATTTTTGCAGTTGAATGGGAGAGGGTTGGAACAGATATAATAATCAATTAATGGTGCACATGAGACCTTAATAACATCCTTAATACATTTCCTACCTCTGTTCATAAATTTGAGTGGCTTTGGAGGCATTTGGGAAGCCATTTTCAATACTTACCCCAGGGGGATTTGAACCCCAAATTACTAGTAAAATTGCATACTTGGTCCAGAATCTTAAGAGAGTTTGCAGAGGTATTTTGGTGGCCATATATCATCCCTGAACATAATATTCAAGTCTTAATATCATTCATACACCTTCCTTGAAGATTTGAATGCATTTGGAGTCAATTCGAGACATAGAGACCAATACTAGTCAAAGGCAAATTACTAGTAAAGTTACCTACATTGACCAGAATTGAAAGAGTATTTGCAGAAGTGTTTTAAAGGTACAAAGGCATCCCTAAAACACATATTTATGTTCTAATATCATTCATATACCTTCTCATAAGATTTGGGATCATTTGGGGCAAATTTGGGACCTAGAGATCGAAACTAGTCAAAGGTCGAACCAAGGAAAAAAGTGGAAAATTGCAATTTTAATAAAATTCCTAACAAGGGACATTACACAGCCCAATAAGACAGTAATGTGATTCTAGCAGATTTCAGAAGGCACAGGTCAAAATGTTCTTAAATTCTCACAAGGAGAACTTTATCCCCAATCGGAGTTATATGTTATTTCTAGGATTGTTTTCCTAGATTTACTTTAGAATGTCCAGCCTTGTATAGTAACTCTTCCTTTTCCAACTTAGTTTTCCTTTAGAAGTCTTGTCTGCTTTCTTTTCATTTTTACCCTACTTTGTTTTGATTTAAATGTTTCACTTATTAAAATAAAACAAGGCTCATTGTTCATATTGATTTTCTAAAGGGGTCTTATTCCTTGATCAAATAGTATTATCATGCTTAGAACATCAGTATTATTCATTTGATTATCTAATTGTAGCTTGGAAACATATATTAAATTGTTAAGGGTTATAATGCTGCCAGTGATAAAATATTCACATTTATTGATGGATACGGGTGGCAAGATCTTGTACTATGGTTTTAAGGAACCATGCTTATTAATTAAAGCATATACAGTACCATTGGAATCATGGCTGTCTCCAAGTATGAAGTGTTCATTTCAAATTTGTACATACAGGCAGTGATATCATCACACATGATGGACAGTAATTATTAAGTTTCTAATTCAACTCTGTAATGTTTTGTTATTGTGTAATTTGACCCTGTTTTAGCCTGCATTGTATGGAATCTTCGAAATAGTTAGGGTAAATATGGATGAAATATCACACATCATGGCGAAGAAGAGGCCTGGATGTTTGATTTGCAGGCTCAAGCTAGGTAATCTACAATGGATCACCTAGTTTCCAAGATCAACGCAGCTAATGAAAGATGTTGGATGGTTTCCTTTTTGTCAGAGATTGCGGGGCTATAACGTTCAGGTGACGAAAGCCTTTATTAAAAATTATAGAGATGGAGTTGTGGATTTTAAAAGCTTAAAGGTTACGGTTGATGAGGAATCTATTGTAGAGGCCATCGGTGTTTCGGCACAGGGAGAAAAATGGCTTAAACAACAAGAGTTTAAAGGCGATTATGGTGAATTTCTGTTACTAGGGTTTGAAAAGTTAAATTGGAAAAATGGTATTCATATAAGCAAGCTTAAGCCAAATTGGAAGATTCCATTAGAAATGGTGCAAAATTATATCACTTGCGAGGGTCGTTATGACAGAGTGCTTAGGTGTCATTTACGACTGCTAATGCACCTTAGTGGAAGTCTGAAGCTCAATTTATGATTTTATCTATTCAAAAGTCTGCAAAGGATGATTGCATGGGTTTAGACCCGTCCAGAACATACTTCCCATTCCATTTTGCATCAGGGTTTGCTAGTAGTTTATCATTTGAATAAGAATGGACGAGATTGGGATAGTTTTCTCATTGAATCAGGGTTTGAAGTTAAAAAGCGAAAGATTGCTAAAGAAAAGGGAAAAGGAAAGAAGCCAGAGAGTTCATGCAAGCAAACAGAAGATGCAGGTGAGAAGACTAAGAAGCTTGCAGAACAGATCGAGCGGGCTACAAAAGAAGGTAAAAATCTTACAGAAGATTTTAATGTTGCAAACGATTTGTTTCTAGAGGTGTCAGTTACAGGGGAAACATTGTTTGAGAAAACGAAAGAGGATTTGAAGAACCCTGACATGCTTAGCATTATTGTAAAAAATCCAAGTTTGGAGGAAGGAAAACAGGCTGAAACCCTCAAAGAAAAAGACTTGAGTTTAAAACCAAGGACCAAGTTAAGAAGTAAATTGGAAGCAGAGTTGAAGTTGGTGCATAGCTTTGTAAGGGGTAGGGAACTTGTTATTGTGAATGATTCTTTTAGTGAAGAAAACATACAGGAACGACATTTCTCAGAAAATGAGAATTTCATAGATATTGAAGGGAATGCAGGAAATATACTTGAAGTATTTTGTATAAATAAACAAGCTTATTCTGAGAATGTAAATGGATCAGTTTCAAAATCTTTGCAAATGGAAGAAGCTTTTATGGATATAGAAGAAACTGAAATAATGCCAGAGTTAAATCAAATTAAGAAGTCTTTACAATCTTACAAGGAGTAGAGTAAGTATCTTCAAAGCATAAATGAAAATATAATGTCTGCCAACAAAAGATTACGAGAAGATTTAGAAGAAAAGGAGACCGATTATCAAAAGCTTGCTCTTATATCCAAAGACATCTTAAAGGAGAAAAGGGCCATTCAGAAACAGTATGATGAAATGAAGATCCAGAACAAGGAATTGCAGAATCGAGAGCAGAACAAGGATGCTGAGTACTCCAGGTTGTAAAAGAGATCCTAGGTTCAACTTTAGTGGTAACATCTTTTGGCGCTTTTGCCGGGGACGGAGAAATGAAAGTACATATTCCCTGGGTATTTTACATCTGATTTTGGAGGGTGACAAGATCAGTATAATTTATCTACAGAATACACATTCACCTTGTATTTCATAAAGTTACAGTGGCTTCAAGACAGATAGGGACTCAAGGAAATCCTTCATCTCCTCTGCACTCAGGGGTTTCTGATCCAGAAAGGATTCTAAGAGAAGCTAGAAAAAAGAAAATTGATTTCCCATCATCTAGTAACGCTCAACATTCTTTAGCTACAACTATGTTAGGATATTTAGACACTTAGGAGTTAGTTAAGATCAACTTGTGTAATAGATCCGTTAGGTAAAGTGTGTTTTAGTATGCATTAGTATGCATTTGTAAATATTTAAATCCGACGGTCACGATATGTTCTAGACATAGAGTGATCCGATGGCTCAACTTCTCTTACATCATACCTACCCTTGATCCGTGGCTTAACACCCAATTGGTCCATGATCTCTATTTAAGGAGCATGGAGGGTCATTGTCTAATTGATTGATTGTGAGAAGCTCATTTGTAACTTTCTTTCTTTTACATAATAAATTGCTCCGTAGAAGCTATTTGGCTGGGGACGTGGAGTGTTTCCCTCTCGAGGGTTTAAACCACGTCAAAATATCGGTGTATCGATCTGCGATCTATTGTGTGAAGTGGTTTCTCTAGGTGTTCGGTATTTTGGGAGTACCCTGTGTACCCGAACATGGTATCAGAGCTTTTATGAAGAGCCGCTTCCGGTTATGATCTAGATCTTGAATTGGTGTTGCCAAAACTTGAAAGGGTTTCTGGTTTGAAAATTTCTGTGCATTTATGGGTTGTGGGAGGTGTTCCATTGTGGCCGGAGTGTTGTTTCCATTGGGAAATAGTTTTGGTTTGATCGAAAATGGTTCCCGGTTTCTTCAAAAATGCGTATTTTATTAGATTTGAAGGTATAATGTTATAGTGACGTTTTTTTTATTTTTTTTTAAATATCTCACATTTTATCAATTTTTATTATTAGATTTTTTTAGTTTTATATTGTTGCTTTCCCTTTCTACGTATGCTCTTTTCCGTGCACCTTATGCGATCTCAGTGAATCAGAAACAGAAAGGAAAGGGTTTTTCTCGGCTGCGTATGCTCTTTGCCGTGCACCTTGTGCGATCTCAGCAAATGAGAAACAAAGAGAAAATGTAGACTTTCCAGGCAAGCTAACGAGATCTAACCCCATAAGTGTGGAAATTTTTTTTTTTGGTTTTGTGGTGAGATTTGCAGGAAAAGAGGCAAGCACAAAAACCGAGAGAAAAGAGTAAAAAAAATAAAAAAGCCCCCTTCCTCCTTCCCTTCTTTTACGTACCTTTTAACATTAGCTCACTTGGTTCAAAGTTGTTTTATTCCTTAATAGGTCTTGAGTTCAAGTGTTATTAAGTTACTTTTAAACAAAGGTGCATGCAATTTCTATTTTTAAGTTACTTTATTGTAAAAGTGCATCTCACTTAAATAATAAAAATAAAAATAAAAGTGAGTCACTTAAGTTCTTTTTTTTGCTGCACTATTTAAAGTAACATCATTGTAAAAGTGAAACTCGCTTATTTTACAAAAGTGATTCATTTAAAAGCAGCTTTCTTGTAAAGTGATTTTCAAAGGTTCATCTTGGGAAGAGGGGGGTTCTTTTTTTTTAGCTGGACATTCTCTATATGCCACATCACTATTGGGGACATCTTCAACATTCTCTTTGTTCAAGCATAACTTCATCATAAAACAGAACCCACTGATGATGATAAGAAAATAGAATGGGCAAATAGATGTGACGAAGCTCGTGGATTGATTGGGATGTCAATCACTAATGATTTGCGATTCCACATATCTGGAATTGATGAACCTGATACTGCTTGGGACAAGTTGGAATCTGTGTTTGGTAAACACAATGAAATTTGAGGTCATCAACTCGAAAATGAGTTGATTTCTTTAAATCCAAGTGATTTTTCATGCATTCAAGATTATTTATCTCAGTACAAAACTCTTAAACTCTTATGTGAAGAATTGTTGTGGGGAAAATGCACCTATAGTTCAGGGGAGAAACTACCAACTTACGGTGATAAAGATAGACTTACAAGCATTCTGCAAGTACAACAAATAAATGAAGAGATTATGGTTTAGAGATGTAGGCACCTCATTCAGAAGGTTGATCCTAGATTTGCCTCCTTCGCTCTTCAATGCTTATCCAGTGTCGCAATGCCCAGACCTGCAAAACAACTTGATACCTTTCTCAAATACATTTGACTACATATATAATACTGATATCCATGACATAACAAGACATCAAACTATAATCAAACAGTAATCAAATCTAAGACACATTAATGGGTCATATTTGGAAAAAGAAGAACGTATGATCTTTATTAATGAATGAAAGCAAGTACATGCAGTTATACCTTCTTTCAAGCTTGGCACTTCACGAAACCTAGATTCAAGGTCTCCTACTTCTGTTCTCCAAGGATCCCAGCCTCTAAGCAATTGTACTAGGGTTTACCAAAACTGAAGCACAAGAGAGGGGGATGAGGGTCTCCATTCCTCCAGCATAACTTTGTAATTGGGCTTCGTCCCCTCACATGACCCTTCTACCCTCCTTATATAGTCAGTGAGGAAGAGGAAAAGAAGTTATAACCACTCAAGAGGTTTCCCAACCAACTTAACTTACTCGAATTTCGAGATTTTGACCAAAACAGGGGTGTACGCTACTCTATAGTAGACAAAGTCACGTACACATGGCAATGGGCGCTACTTTAAATGAGACAAAGTCGCGTACACACGCTACTATTTCAATAGTGGAGTCGCGCTCATATTGAAAAATGGCCAAAAACAGGCTTTTCTGCTCATTTTCAGGAGATGGTTTGGTCTGGAAAAATGTTCCTAAGGGTCATATACATCAAATGGGTCAAGAATGAGGTAATTTCAACCATTTTTGGTGTCCCAAATGACTCCTCCATCCACAAATGTCCTGCTGTGTGACTTAACTTGATCTCAAGAAGTGTCGTCATGCGACCAAGGGAAGCAAGTGTTGTCACGGACGGAGAGGTGTCATTTCAAGTTATAACAGATGCCCCCTAATGTATGAGGTCAGAGGGAGTGTGGGAAACGATGGCCAAAATACATTATAAATAAAAAAAAGTTGAATCGTGGAGGAACGGAGAAACCAAGAATCATAGGCTCAAATGAAGTACCTGAAAGCAAAGGCAATGTCAGACAAACTCATCCTTGGGGTAATTGTCCATGTTCAAATGGTGGAACATGACCTCCAAGAGGATACAATAATGATCCAAATACTGATGCATCTATCATGGCCACTAAAATACAAGCATGGATCCATGAGGAACATAAGTGTAAACATAGCCACATAAATACAAGGTGGATCTATGTCAAAACTGGAGAACATAGCCATAGAGAACAAGCTGGATCTATGTCTCATCAAGAGCCAAAAAGAGTGTGGCTCAGTCTTGCGCAACTTGGGCGATAACATAAATGAGGTGATGCTATTGAGAATCCCAAGGTCTTCATCCAAAAACAACCCAAGGTACAAACCTATCCATGCGAATAAATGAGTTGATGTCGAACATGGGAGGTATCGTTTGATTACCAGTCATTGATGTATACCGTTAACAAACGCGAGGGTGTCCACCAATAATGAAAATGGAACCCAAGGTACCTAGTACATTCAAGCAAGTGTGAATAGATGGTCTTGCCGTCGAACACTTGAAGAATCCATTGGATAGGAGACATTGATGTATTCTCATCTATCCAATAGTGAGGGAAATTGCCACTAATGATTTCAATCCTCAAGGTACTAACCGAAACTCTAAACTTCATTCCCAAATTACAATGAGTTGAAGTCGATGGGAAGAAGTCCGTTGGAAGGGAGACCTTAATGCATCCTCCATCATCCAACACGAGGGACACTCAAAAGGTATGAGCTGATTTGGAGTAGGACTTAACACATGATGAAACATACTGACACTAAGGAATGGCCGACACATGAGGTCAAGGCAACTACAGAATGGCCGACATAGGTTATATCCTTGAACAGTGAGCATGACACAAGAGTGACTTAGACAGCTTTGAACACAAAGGGACCATGACGCAAGTCTGCAATGTAGGAGACATTAACAGATTCTCCATATGATTGTAAGACTAACCAAACGGAGGAGTAAGAACTCCAAGATCAAGTTTACCCTAAGGCCAACACTAGAACCCAACTTGTTTGATAGACTCAAAACAGGTGCTTTGTTCAAGGAGATAGTTGACTTGCTGCCATCATATTGAAAGATATTTTAACATTCTTCCCTTCCCTTTCCTTTTTCATTTTTTTAAAGAGCTTGACAAAGAACTAAAGCATGCTCGATGGTATTTTCATATTTAAGGAGTCTGAAAAACCTAGAAGAAAACTCCATACACCTATCCGTGGATTTTATATCGAGCCCGGATTGGTCTGTGCTCGGCGGTGTTTTCTTGCTTATAGAGTTGAAAAACTTAAACAGTCCTCTATACACCTATCCGTGGATTTTATATCGAGCCTGGATTGGTATGTGCTCGCTTGGTGTTTTCAAATTTCGAGAGTCTGAAAACCCTAAAGACGACTCCAAAGGTCCTTTTTCGCAAAGTTAGTCTCCTTCCCTGAAAAAGTGTAAAATAATGGAAGAAGAACTCTTCTAGTGCATACTAGAGTATACCTAGAGTATACCTTTTCCGTAAATTATCCACCAAGGCCCGGAAAAGGGGTAATTCTATACCTGAGTGGATGTCGGTTCAGTTATTTTAACGAGCCTGAAAAGACAACTATGCTCGGCAAACTTTTCCTATTTAAGGAGTCTGAAAAGGGCTTAAAAAAACTCCATAGGGGTCTTTTCCGTAAAGGTTTAACGAGTCCGGAAAAGTAAACTCACGACCTCCTTACTGTTTTTAATGAGCTTAAAGGAGATACAAAAAATGCTCACAACTTCCTTACTATTTTTAATGAGCTTGAAGTGAAGATGAAAGAAATACTCATAGCTTCCTTACTGTTTTTAACGAGCTCGAAGGAAAGGTGGAAGAAATGCTCGTAACCTACTTACTGTTTTTAACGAGCTCGAAGTGAAGGCAAAAGAATGCTCGATTTGGGAGGAGATGAGTGTCAGGGACATGCAAAACTAGCTCCAAGCGCATGGAACAAAGCTATGCCTAATGCAAGGAACATGAGCAAGATAAGTACACTCAGGGCGTGTCTCCTCCAGGTAAAAGGTGTCAAATTGTGAGGGCAAAATGATACAGGGCTTAGTGGAAACGAGATCAGAGATGGAGGCTTATACAACGGGCTAAAAGCGTGGAAGCCGGCTTCAGGCTCATTAGCGCAAGCGGGATCATAATAGATGCATATGCAATTTGAACACAAAGATGGGAGCCTTATCAGGGATGGCCAGAAATATATGAGGAAGAAATATATGAGGCTTCTTCTCAAAGTCATGGTAAATCTAAAAAGGCTCCCGAACCTATGAGAAAAACTCAGCATGGGCACCAGAATGGCATAAGGGTGCTGACTAGGGTGGCCCATGTTAGGTAGGCTCTGCTGTCGGACTGGTGCACAATGCATAAAGAGATGGCTAACACACCAATATCCAACAGGTTCGACCCTATGGCGAATTCGGATGGCAAAAGGTTCAAATGCAACATAACAGCGGGGAAGCCTAAACCTATATGCAAGGTTCCGAATATACCTGACATAGTTGCACAAGGTGTCGAAAATGATCAGTAAGCAAGTATACATCCAGCTAAGAATCCTGTCTCCAAGAAACATTAGTACCAGGATCATATCTAAAACATATGTAAGGAAAAACCCGATACAAGTCACTATGGTAGAAATACTTTCAACTTCACTATCATCAACAACAGGCATAAACAAGGCAGAGTTTTCAAATGAAGACTCTATGGTACCCAAGCCCGAGGACTTGCAATCAACAAGATCAACTTCAGGATGAAGATCAAAGTTGAAGGACATGATGGAATTTGCAGGAACAAATTCATCATCATGGGAGTTGAAAATTCTAGAAGCAGAATCAAACTCAGCAGGAACACCGATTTGCGGATCTATAGGAGAGTCCAAAGACTCAACAGTAGGAAGATCAGACTTTAAGGTCAAACCGGGGCTGGACATAACTGCGACTAGATCAACATCCAAATGAATGGCAGACTGTATTATGGACTCTAGGAAAACTTCATCAGAAGGAAGTATATGATCCCAGATAGAACACATATCTAAACATTCAGATGGAGGTGTCACTTGGTCAAAAGCTGGGACCAAGTCCCGAGAAGGTAAGTATGAACTCAGATACTTCTTCTCAGTAGCAGTTGAACTCAAGGAACAATATGCCACATAAGGCTCATGTGACATAGTAGTGCCTAATGACGAGGGATCCGACTGGTCTACAGTTGGGTAATAAGGAGGATCAACGAATGCAAGCTGGTCGATGGTGACAATGTTTTCGTTATGAGGGAAATGCATCACACGAAAAAGTGTAGACACCACATCATGCATAGCGTAAACGTAATCACGCCCGAGGATCATATCAAAGTCCATAGGGTCCTTTAAAACCATAAAATCAACTAAGATTGTTTTTCCACCCAAGGTAACAGGTGCCTGACGGAGGAATCCGATCGATTCACTAGGTCTTCTATCGAAGGTCAACGGCCAATTACTAGCTGGAATAACATTAGGGAAACCCAAATCTCTCCAAGCATAAGCGGATAAGATACTAACAGAAGCACCTTCATCAACAATGCATCGATCAACCGTATGGTTCCCGATATCAACCTTTATCTGGAAAGGTGTCGAAGAAGGAAGACAAGGCTCGGCTAGACTATTCCAATCAAAAGAAACAATCCTAGGGCTTGGTAGGGGTTCACATGGCACAGATGAAGTGCCCCCTTTTTCAGGAACATCCAAACTGGTAATGCAGAAGACTTCAATAGTAGGTGCATAAATCTCCGAAGGACTGATGGAATCGGTCGAAGATTGCATCGATTCGATCACTTCACTCTCCGAAGGAAGAGTGGGGTCGACCAAAGATTGCATTGGTTCAACCACTTTATCAACCAAAGGTTGATCTGACTGTAGGGAATCTATAGACAACTCAGGAACAGAGGTTCCTTCAGACATGGACCACACTCTTCATGCCTCTGGAATGGCAGGGCATCGGTGAGTAAGGTGATCTCCCTTACAAAGTTTACAAGGGAACTTTGGTTTCCATCCTATAGGTTTAGACTCCTTTACAATGTCAGTACTCTCAGCATGACTAGCATTGGCTGACAGTTTGCCCCCAGCATGACTCACAGAGGCTGGTTGCTCGAAAGCAGAAGACTTTTGAACTAAGGACCACACTTTTTGCACTTCTGGAAGTACAGGGCACAAGTAAGTAAGGTGGTCTCCCTCGCAAAACTTACAAGGGAACTTAAGCTTCTGTTTGTTTGGTTTGTCGACAATGTCAACTCCCTCAGCATGACTTGTAGTGGCTGATCTGGTGTCTCCAGTATGACTCACAGGAACTGGTGACTTGTCATTAATATGACTAGTAGTGATAAATGGCGTGTCCTCAACATGACTGACAGTGGTTGAAGACAAACTTTCAGTATGATTTTCAGTGACTAAAAGTTTTCTCCTAGCATGACCTCCAGACGCTGGGTAGGTGCCCCCTGCGTGATTTGCAGAGGTAGGGTGCTTTCCCCCTTGTTTTGGCATCTTCTTCCTATTCTTCCCTTGTCTATTCCTTTTAGACTGCTGGTTACTAGTATTGCTACTTTCGCCACATGAGGTAGAAGGAGGAGGAGAAGATGTTACTGGCAAAGAAGGCCCAGGGTTCTGATGCTCTTGATTTGAGGTGCTCACAAAAGAAGCGTCAGGAGCATGCAAGGCATTCGGAGTGGAAAACAACCAAACCAGCAGCCCAATAGTGAATCCAAGAAGATTCAGAGTAGCCATTAAGGGAGTACCAATGTTTCCAATGAATGGAACAGCGCAAGGATCCCTCGGAATAGGGGTACCTTGATTGGCACTCGCCGGAATGCTAGACATAGTTTCCTGCTCAAATGAACAAGAAGTTCTCTAAGGCAAACTAAAACAAGTAGCACAAAGAGCACACCACTAAGAAAGGTCCTAGGTAAATCAAACCAGGCAAACAGATGCCTTCCAGAGGAGAGTCTGGGATGATGAGGGCCCAGAACAGATCAACGAAGGAAGAAAGTCAGTTACCCGGGGTCCACAATACAATGACTAAGGGTGCAAGCGCTGGAATCACCCAACCACCCTCCCAAAGACCTGCAAGGGATTTCCTCCCATGTCTTTCTTAGGTACAACAGATATACCCTCTGTTGTCACCTGTGTATGAACCTAGAGTCAAATACTAAGGATACCACAACACCGAAAACTCCTGGGGGAACAGTCACCGGTCGAATCAGAAAGCGTGGGCAGGGTAGCTAAGCCCGAAACTCGAAAGAGTCCCCAATACACAATCCGATCCTGGCGTATGCTCGAACAGAAAGTAGGAGGAGTATTCCCAACAATCTGATCTTGCAATGACCTACTGCATAGATCTCAGGCAAGTTTTGAGTGAAATGGGTTTACCTGTGATAGTCTTACTACGATTTTTGCGTAATGTGTGATCTTGGGTGGTTTAAGGTGTTTTAAACCCAAGATCCTAACCAAGACTAGTTGGTGTAGTGTAACCTAGAAAAGAAAATGTTGCTAATTCATTTTATTAGAGTTCATTTTAAAGGTTACTTGCTTACTCAAAAAGGGTAGTGGGTGTGTGAGAGTGGTTATAATAGAGATAGAGTACTGAAAATGAAATATTTACCACCAAACAAATCTTTTTCTTTTCAATGCAAGTCTTAAAATTCTGATCTAGAATGCATGTGCAAATGCAATTTTTTAATCTTTCGAATGCAAAAAAGGTAAAAATAAAGTTTAAATGTACAAAAATAAACTCAAAACCTAAGAATGCAGCTACTCGAGCAACTAGGTATGCAAAAGAAAACTTGTTCTTTTTTATGCAAAGAACTCTAAAATCTTTTAAGCCACTTGCATGGTACTCTATTCAGAAGATAAATCAAAATTCTTTATGCTTTTCAAAGGTAAGAAACAAAACTGAAACTTACCTACTATCAAAGCAAAGCAAAGAAACTTTCAGGTTCTCTTTATGAAACAGTAAAAGCTACCAAATATGACTTTCAAATTCTTATTGATGTAAGCATGCCAAACATTGGGAAAAGAGTACAAAAACTGCTTTTAGACCCAAATGAAGCAAATGACCTACTAAGAAGTATGATTTGGTAAAGTCAGGTCTGCACATAAACAATGCAAACAAGGTCTTGAACAACAGCCAAAACACTTGAGCTTTCACTACAAAAGAAAAATAAAAAGCATAAGGGAGGATAAAAAACCAATATAAAAGAGAAATTTCACTCAAATAGATACAAACAGGGTTAAGAAGACTCAATAGGTTTCAAATCCAATGGAAATGGGGTAAGCAGGTTCAGTCAGACACAAATTAGGGTACAAAACACCAAACGGGTCCACAACCCCCCAACTTGGGTCAACAAGCCCCAAAACTTTCCAAACAAGCCCAAATTGATCAAAAAAGGTTCAAATGATGAATGTAAGATCATTACAAGGATGGGCGACCACTTACAGGGGTTTAACTCAGACCTAGGGTCATCAGGGACCCTAAAAAAAGTAGCCACAGCCCCCAGATTTGGGTCCACAACCCAAAAACTCAAAAAATCAAACCCATATTTTGAGCGCTACTGTGTATGAAGGAAACGAGCGCTCATACCAGTATGGGCGCTACTGTGCAGAGGAAAAGTAGCGTATGGGCGCTACTGTGTGGTACAAACAGTAGCGTACAAGTGGAAAAAGTTGGGAAAATGGGGTTAAAACCAACACACCCCGGGTCCACAAGGGTTTGCAAGGGCTGGGAAGGGTCTGTAAGAGCCTAGTAGGGTCAAACAGAGCCTACTAACTGATCCTAATCAAGAAAATGAACAAAGACCATCAAACAAGACTGAAGAAATGACCTTGGATACCCTAAGCAGTTAGGCTTTCCCCAGCGGAGTCGCCATTCTGTTGTGGGGAAAATGCACCTATAGTTCAGGGGAGAAACTACCAACTTACGGTGATAAAGATAGACTTACAAGCATTCTGCAAGTACAACAAATAAATGAAGAGATTAGGGTTTAGAGATGTAGGCACCTCATTCAGAAGGTTGATCCTAGCTTTGCCTCCTTTGCTCTTCAATGCTTATCCAGTGTCGCAATGCCCAGACCTGCAAAACAACTTGATACCTTTCTCAAATACATTTGACTACATATATAATACTGATATCCATGACATAACAAGACATCAAACTATAATCAAACAGTAATCAAATCTAAGACACATTAATGGGTCATATTTGGAAAGAGAAGAACGTCTGATCTTTATTAATGAATGAAAGCAAGTACATACAGTTATACCTTCTTTCAAGCTTGGCACTTCACGAAACCTAGATTCAAGGTCTCCTGCTTCTGTTCTCCAAGGATCCCAACCTCTAAGAAATTGTACTAGGGTTTACCAAAACTGAAGCACAAGAGAGGGAGATGAGGGTCTCCATTCCTCCAACATAACTTTGTAATTGGGCTTCGTCCCCTCACATGACCCTTCTACCCTCCTTATATAGTCAATGAGGAAGAGGAAAAGAAGTTATAACCACTCAAGAGGTTTCCCAACCAACTTAACTTACTCGAATTTCGAGATTTTGACCAAAACAGGGGTGTACGCTACTCTATAGTAGACAAAGTCGCGTACACATGGCAATGGGCACTACTTTAAATGAGACAAAGTCGCGTACACACGCTACTATTTCAATAGTGGAGTCGCTCTCATATTGAAAAATGGCCAAAAACAAGCTTTTCTGCTCATTTTCAGGAGATGGTTTGGTCTGGAAAAATGTTCCTAAGGGTCATATACATCAAATGGGTCAAGAATGAGGTAATTTCAACCATTTTTAGTGTCCCAAATGACTCCTCCATCCACAAATGTCTTGTTGTGTGAATTAACTTGATCTCAAGAAGTGTCATCATGCGACCAAGGGAAGCAAGTGTCGTCATGGACGGAGAGGTGTCATTTCAAGTTATAACAAGAATGGAAGATTAAGAGGGAAGACAAACAATGCATTTATCATATTCTTTCAAAACTTGGACCTACATATTCTGTTTTTGTATCTACATTTTACTCCATGAAAGAATCCTTGACTGCAGCTAGCTATCAAGAGCCTAGTCTTGAATCCTTTTGTGATTCATTGATTAGAGAGCAAGATAAGCTCATCCATCTTGGAATAATTAACAATGCAGATACATCTGGGAAAGCCTTATTCTCCCAACAGAAATAAAAGTCCAAGCCTCCAAAGAAACAAAATTTTCACAATAATAAGTCAAACAAGGGTCCCAAACCCTCTCAGTCAGATCCTTCTTTAAAACATGACAAAGGATCCAAGCCAAAAGGAAAGAAGACTGGGCATCATTGCAACTATTACGGGAAAGATAATCATGATGAATCTAAGTGTTTCAAGAAGATGGCAGCCTTGGAAGCAGTAATGAAGAAGCACCACATCAACCTAGATTCGCCTTCAGAATCTACCTCTCATGGACATGCACTTTGTGCTTCTAGTTATTCTTATAATGCATCTTCTTCTTCTACTTCAGATGAATGGCTCATTGATTCTAGAGCATATTATCACATGGCTAAGGATCAGGCCATCTTTTCTACTATGCATGAATGTAACACCAAATAAATATTTTTTGGTGATGATAGATCTCTAAGTGTTGTAGGATCTAGAACAGTTCCAGTAGATAATGGTGATTTTAGTGATGTACTATGTGTTTCAAGAATTTCCTGCAATTTGTTATCAGTCTACCAAATCACTCATTCTAGTGAAGGTACAACTGTGACGTTTACACCTCACCAAGTTGTAATCAAGGTGTTATCCCTAAAGTTGAATGTAGACTACGGGGGTTCAAGATTAAGGAAATCTTAGATAGTAGATATCAGACATCTACTCAGTAACTCTTATAAAATTCTGGTGGCAAATGAATGTTTGGTTTAGGTTGGATAATAAAAAAAAGTTGACAGGGATAATAAACAGTTTCAATATCTAAACAGAAACAGAAAATGACTGTGATCATAAACATACAAATGTAAGAGCTTTAAATTTCATTTCATAATTGGGGCATAGTTGTATACTGGTCAAGAGAATCGCAACATGAAATTGAGACCATGCATTGACAAAATAATGACAGTATATACTTCATAAATTAAAATAAAATAGGCTTAAAGATTATACTTTACTTCAAAAATAGTCATTTCTGGAACATACTGACATAAGAAGCTTCATATAATTACAACCCTGCCTCAGCCCTCTCGGCTGGAACTCTTGTGTCCTTGCAATACAAAGGCCCAACTTTATAGAAATTACAAAAACATAAAAGATCTTGAATTGGTTTCAAGAGATCTGGAATTATTGATTTAATCATCAAATTGTTGAGTTCGATCATCCTATATGGCCTTAAACTATGGAGATGATCATGACTACTGAATGCCCTGGAAAACTGAGATGTGTGATTAACAAACTTGAATACTCTGCCACCTATTGCCCAATCTCTATAAAATCTAGAATTTGTTAGCCAGGTGTTTTGTCATTTATGTATAAGCTGCCCTCATCACTCGCAATGATGGAACTGTTAGCTTGAAATTATGACACATGATGACCACCTCAACTAATGCATAGAAATTTGGAATCATTTTTAAGTGATAATAATGATTGAAGGAGATATCGAATGACCATATTCTTTGAATACCCTGGAATATGTATTTTCAAATCTAAATTTTATTCATTATTGACTACCTTGCAAGTGAAACTAATTACCAAATTATTGTTAACTAGCTTTTCCACTTATTTTAAGTCGCAAATCAGTTGCCATCAAATCTGGAATTTCTGCTTGAAATCGGGAAGAAATTCATGGAATCGATCCTCTGTTTTGATATATTTGACCACCTGTCTTTTTAGATATGGGATTTGATACTGATTTTGATACCCTGTTCTTTAGTTGACTGATCCGTTTTCATCCTTGTTAAAGACCAAGGTGTCGCCTTCCTCTATTTGCCATTATCTTCTTTTGGTACAACCATTGCAATAGTTGGATCATTATCTCGGTAACGCTCCCATTCGGATACTGTGCAAGTTGCTTCCAATTTCACCCAATGCATAAGACTCATTTGATTCAAAGTGGAGCAATCTGTTAGTGTAGAGATATCTTTTTATTTGGTAACAGATTCAATGATTTCCATCCACCCAATCAAGTCGCCTATGCAACATCACTAGCTACAGGAATTAGCATTATATTGTGTTGATCGTTGTGAATGAAATACAGTAGCAAATGCAACTGCAAATGCGTCTTTGTCTTAATGTTTTCATGGATTCTTCATGGAATTTGAATTGGCGGTGGAAAGAGTTTTAATGCCACTCAAAAGGTATCTTTCTGAACTCCTGAATGATTAAGATGACACTTAAATATGTGGACCGAGATCTTGACACACAAACAATAGCCTAGTGCTTAATTTGTTGTGTTGACATTTGAATTCAGCTCCCGCTGAACCAAATATTCATACTTGAGCTAGTGTATGCTTAATTTAGCACTTAACCAATTCTTTTTGAAGTTTGACTTTCACTTGGACGATCTCATGTGACACTTATTTGACAGCTGTGAGCATTTTAAACAGTTGGAGTAATAATGCTATCTGGTGGAATTCAGGTTATGAGTTCGATTGGTCGAAATTTTCCTGCCAAATGTCTTGCAGGCTTGGAGAAAAATGGTAATATTGACAGCAACAAATGTTTATCAACTACATAAACACGTTGTACAATGGCTTGACTCCTTGTGGGCTATCGGACTTTAAATAGTTAATGCAATTTTAACCTTTACATTCCAGAGCTTCCTTTGCTTCCAGATGAGTGCTTTAATAAAGATTTCTCACATGGATAAGTTACAAATCTTTTAACACTTGTATGACTAAAGATGGGCTTGCGTATGAGACTTTGACATTAAATCCTTCATTTTCCAGACTTTTAAAATCATTACAAATAATAATTTTACTGGAGTAAACCTAGAGATAACACAAGGATTTTAAAGATCCTCAACATGTCCTAGCTACCGGAATTGTTGATGATATTACCAGGTTGTACAAATTTAACAACTTTGGGTCATCACCTTTTCCTTCTGTTTTTGTTGCTCATAGTGATAACTTGAGCAAACTTTGGCATGAGCGATTTGGTCACTTAAATTATCGCTCATTGCAACAACTATGTAAAGAAAATATGGTGACAGATCTTCCGATGGTATCTTGCAGGGATGGTGTTTGTTCCAGTTGTGTACTCGGGAAACATCATCGGGACAGTTTTGATAAACGTGCCTCTTGGCACGCCTCGGTTCCCTTGGAGCTTGTGCATAGTGACTTGTGTGGTCCTCTTCCATCTGCTTCCTTTTTTGGTTTCAAATATTTCTTAACTTTCATTGATGATTACTCCAGATGCACTTGGGTTTATTTCCTAAAACTTAAGAGCGAAGTATTTAACATGTTCTTGGCCTACAAGGCCCTTCTTGAAAAACAATCTGGTCATCAAATAATTAAGTTAAGATCCGACAATGGAGGAGAATATGTTAACAAAAATTTCACTAATTTCTGCATTGAACAAGGAATCTAACAACAACACACTATTCCATATACACCACAACAAAATGGTGTAGCTGAACGGAAGAACCGCACTTTAAAAGAAATGGCTAATTGTATGATCCAATCTAAGGGACTAAGTCTTCAATTTTGGGATGAAGCCATTAATTGTGCAAATTACATAGTTAATCGCACCCCCACTAAAGCTTTATAGGGTATCACACCAGAAGAAGCATGGAGTAAAACTAAACCTGATGTAAGTCACTTCCGTGTGTTTGATAGTGAAGCATGGGCTCACATTCCGGATGAAAAACGGAAAGCATTGCAACCTAAAAGTGAAAAGTACATATTTGTTGGATATTCTAAAGATGTAAAAGGTTATAGACTTCTTCAACCACATTCTCATGGTATAATCATTAGAAGAGATGTTAAATTTGATGAAAATCTCTTCGCCTGCGAGCCTAACTCAGCGATTGTGCCATCTTTGGCCTGCGAGCCTGATTTGGCGATTGTGCCTTCTTCTTCTTCCAACTTCCTTGACAGGTTTCCAACTCCAGTTTCTGATGATGACAGTGAGGATGAAAATCCACCTTTGCCTGCTCATTTTCCTCCAATGACACCAGCACAAGTGCTTCCTCAATGGGTCCATTCAACATGTGCAGCAGCTAGTGATCTTGTCGGTGATCATAGAGATCAATGTCGAACACGTTCTCAGTTTCAATGATCCTCTTCTCTTTTGGCTCAGGTTTCCGAGAATCATGATCCATAAACTTTTGTCGAAGCTTCAGGAAATCCAGATTGGGATGTAGCTATGGATGAAGAATATCATTCCTTAATGGTGAACGATACTTGGGATCTTGTACCTCTTCCAAAAGGAAGAAAACTTGTCAGATGTAAATGGGTCTATAGAACTAAGTATGCATCAGATGGAAGTGTTGAAAGACTTAAGGCAAGGTTAGTTGCCAAAGGTTTTTCACAAGTTGAAGGGATTGACTAGAATGAAACCTTTGCTCCTGTTGCAAAAATGAACTCCATCCACCTTGTTCTTTCCCTTGTAGCCTTACATAACTGGGAAGTCCATCAAATGGATGTCAAGTCTACCTTCTTACATGGTGATCTACATGAGGAAATTTACATGGAACAACCTCCTGGATATGTTCAGAATAACTCTAGCCTTGTCTATCGCCTTAAGAAATCCTTATATGGCCTTAAGCAAGCTCCTAGAGCTTGGTATGCCAAAATGGATAGCTTTCTACTTGACACTGGTTTTTCTAGATGCCATTCTGGCCCCAATGTCTATACCAAGCCCCAATCTCTATACCAAGAAAGTAGGAAACCATCTCATCATACTTGTCCTATATGTTGATGACCTTATTCTTACTGGTAGTGACCCTAAGCTTTTAACCCATGTGAAATCTAGTCTTAAGAAAAATTTTGAAATGTCAGACTTAGGACATTTGCATTATTTTCTTGGTATCCAAGTCCTGCAAACCAAATAAGGAATCTTTATTTCTCAATCTAAGTATGCTTGTGACCTTCTTCGTTGCTTTCACATGGAAGATTGTACACCAACCCCTTCTCCCTTCCAATCTGGAGTCAAACTTTCTTCCACTTGTACTTCACCTGAAGTAGGTGCCACCTTGTATCGTCAACTTGTTGGTAGTCTCTTATACTTGACTCATTCCCGTCCTGACCTTTCCTTTATCATTGGTCGTGTTTCCCGTTATATGTAAACACCTCATGAAATTCACTAGAAAGCAGCTAAAAGAATACTTCGATATATTCGAGGTACAATTCAGTTTGAGATTCATTACAGTACAAGGGGGAAACCTTTGTTGGTTGGTTTCACTGATTCAGATTGGGCCGGCGATCCTGATGATCGAAAGTCTACTGCAGGTTATGTTTTCAGTCTGGGATCTGTACCTATCACTTGGGCTTGTAAGAAACAACAAGATCTTTCTCTTTCTTCAGCAAAGGTAGAATATCGAGCTGCAGTTAATGCCAGTCAGGAAGCTTAATGGCTTTTATAGATCCTTTCAGAGTTTGGATTCGAGTAGGAGTAGCCTACTCCACTTTGGTGCGACAATCAAAGTGCCATCAAGCTCGCCAAAGATCCAGTTCTACATCAACGCAGCAAACACATTGAGCTACATATGCACTTCATCAGAAATATTGTTCATGATCATGTTCTTGAAGTGCTCTTTTTCCCTACAGATGATCAAGTTGCAGACATCTTCACCAAGTCTCTTACAGAAGTGAAGTTTTCTAAACTTTGATCTATGTTAGGAGTTCAAGAATTTTTCATTAAGGGGGGATAGGCTCTAATGCCTCCTTCCTTCTCCTAATAGTGTCACTTTTGTAAATCCTTCAATCCTATCCCTAGTTGTTCTTAAGGGGGGATGTTAGGATATTTAGACACTTAGGAGTTATTTAATATCAACTTGTGTAATAGATCCGTTAGGTAAAGTGTGTTTCTTTAGTATGCATTAGTATTGTCACATCCCCATTTTAACCCTTGTAATATTTTGGGATATAATGTAAATATTGTATGCATATTATGTATGATTCCTAGTGTGGAGCTCAAGGCCAAGGCCCCACTAGTGAACGCTCGACCTTGAAGAGGAAAGCATTGGATATTATGCTACCCATGTGCTAGTGAACCATGGGGATTGTAAATATACATTTTAATGTAAATGCCCATAACTAGTTATGCAATGCAACAAGAGATGGGGGCATGATGTTTACAAGGAATTGGGATGGAAATATTCAAACCCTTGAGCCAATCAAGTCAATCCAAGTGTCAATGAGAGAATCCATGAACCCTCAACTACCCATGTTGACTTTTGTGCCCAATCATTCATTTCTCCCAAAGTTGGTTGAGGTAGTTAATGCCTTGGGGAATGGAGAGGTATGGTTGTCCAAATTCGAGAATGGGCAAGCCACCCATCCTAGAATTTTGTGTTTGGATTATTCGGAAAGAAAATAGCCACGAAATTTCCCCCAAGCCATTATTCACCCATCATTTTTGCTCTCCCACAAGTTTTGAGCTACCTGGGCATTTTCCTCCACGGATTTCCTATGTTTTCCTTCATTTTCGTAGCTGGGAAGAGCGTTTTTGTTGTGGATAGCAGTGGGGAAGAAGGGGCAACAATTTGGGGGTTTTATAGAGGTCGTTTTGGCCCACTGAATGCTCATACATCGGTGGGAGAATTCGGTTCTCTTCCCTGGGGTTGATTCCCTCTTCCTACAATCCATGTTGGGTGTGCAATGTTTTGGGGAAAAACCCATAGACCCCATCCTGTGAATCCCATTGTTGAAATGTGTATCCATGCCCAGTTTTGAGTTGTTGTGTGTGTAAAAGAATGTTGGGATTGAGATGGGTCTCCATTTCTTTGGGCTGTGTTTAGCTTGAGAATCCCTTTTCCTTGTAGATATCATGCCTAGCTCGGGGGTGGTCTCTAAGTGCTGAAAGAATATAGGCTGGGCAGAGACCTATGGTTGGGAGAAACGTTGTAGTGACATAGCTAGTTGCTTGAGACAACATTATAGTGAGATACGTATATTATCTTATGTGTATTACTGAACTGCACTATTTTAATTAATTGATGACTGTTTTTAATATGTTGAATGCATGTGAAATGTGTGTGGATGATATTTATTCCGTTGTGCATGTTTGCTTGATTAGCATTTGTGCACATATGCATTTTATTTGTAATGCAATTACTTATATTTATATGAGTCATGAATGTTGAAATGGGCTAACTTATAAAAAAGCCAAGATTTGGATATCATGTTCCCTTCCTTGTGTTAATAGATAGGAGCAGGGTGTGACAAGTATGCATTTGTAAATATTTAAATCCGACGGTCACGATATGTTCTAGACATAGAGTGATCCGATAGGTCAACTTCTCTTAGATCATACCTACCCTTGATCTGTGGCTTAACACCCAATTGGTCCATGATCTCTATTTAAAGAGCATGGAGGGTCATTGTCTAGTTGATCGATTATGAGAAGCTCATTTGTAACTTTCTTTCTTTTGCATAATAAATTGCTCTGTAGAAGCTATTTGGACGGGGCAGTGGAGTGTTTCCCTCTCGAGGGTTTAAACCACATCAAAATATCAGTGTATCGATCTATGATCTTTTGTGTGAAGTGGTTTCTCTAGGTGTTCGGTCTTTTGGGAGTACTCTATGTACCCGAACAAACTATACCTTCTGAATTGTTGGATACTCAAGAAAAAATAAAATCAGGTTTATCTGTGTGCATTCTTGAATTCGAAGACTTTAATCCTACTCATATTGATGATTTTGAGGTTTATTCGAATCCTTTGACTTCTGAACATAATAAGCATATACTAGAGGAAACCATCACCTTAAAGTCTTTGACAGCACCTTATATACCTCTCACTAGAAGAATTCTTATTAGCCAATTGAAAATTGAAGTGCCATCTCCTCCACATACTAAACCACCATCTCCACAACATCATCCATCTTCTTCACAGATATCTAATCCACCAAATATGGCTGGTCAACCTCTAGATAGGAAGGCTGCTATGGTGGCAGCTAGATATGCCCCTCTAGTATTACCTCGGCCTTTAAATGCTCTCCCAGGTGGAGATTATCAGAAATATCTACCGAGATTCAATGGGAAGGGAGGTGTTACAGCAGTCAGGAGAACTAGAATACGTATCTCAGTTATGCTGATAATCATAACTTTGAAAATCAAGATGTCTAGATGAGGATTTTTGTTCAAAGTTTAGATGGTGAAGTACGAAAATGGTTTAGAGAATTGCCACCAAATTCTATAGATGGTATTGATGCTTTGCAGGAAGTGTTTATGAAACAATGGGGAGATACTAAAGATTATCTGTATTACATCACAGAGTTTGGAGCACTGAAAAGAAAGAAGGATGAGGCTGTTGGAGATTTTTCTAAGCGTTTCAACAAAATGTACAGTAGTATTCCAGCTGAAATAAAACCTACCGAAACATCAGCAAAGTTAACCTATGCAAATGCTTTTGATTATCAGTTTTCTTTATGGTTAAGGGAAAGAAAATCTTTGTCTCTATTGAATATGCAGGAAGCGGCCTTAGAAGTTGAATCCAACATACTTGCTTCAAATAACCTTAAAGAAGAGGTAGAATGTCAAATGGTTGATAGAAAACAAAAGAAGGAAATGGTTCCATCTATTCCTATAGGAAAGGCCTCAAACAGTAATATGGATGAAATGAGAAAGATCATAAAACATTTATCTGCAAAGGTTAGCAGGCTGGAAACAAAAAATAAAAGTCAAAATAGGCCTGTTCAAGACAATGATAATAGAAACCCAAATCAGTTTAGACGACCTTTTCCCCCTAGGTTTGTTCCAATAGAAAGAAGGAATAATGATATTCAAAGGGAGAGGAGCAACAATGAGGATCAAAGGGTACAACCACCTTTTCAAAACAATTTGATAAGGGATGATGAGGCTTATGAAACACCAGTAGAATAAATTGAAGATTTAGACCCTGATATTAATCAATTAGATCATTTTTCTTCTTCTAAGTTGTAACTATGGTTGATTATCATGATGCAAAGTGGGCAGATTATTATGAGTCAGATTGTTTTGAGCAAGAAACAGAAATTTATCAAGAAGCACAGCAGAAGTCATATGGTATTAGGTCAGGAGTGAAGCAAGCAGCAATTGGCAAAAAGAAGGTAAGGACCTTTCCTACTAAAGAACATTTTCCTTTTGAGAAAAAGCAAGAAACACAAAAGGATAAGAGTAAAGTCACAGAAACAGAAGAGTTAGGAAAGCATGTTAATTTTAATTTAGAACATGAAATCAACAAAATTAAGATTCATATTCCACTATCTAAGCTGGTTAGGCACAAATCATATAGAGAGCCTACTCTTAAAGTTTTAAATTCTTCAGCTACCTCCATTCCTTCAGATGTGATTAATTTTCAAGAAGAAAATCCAACTATTAGTATTGGTTCAAAAATAGTTGATCAGCGAGATGCTAAATCTGTTTATCCTCCTCCATTTTATATCACTCACTATTCATGATCAAATGTTACATAACTGTCTCCTAGATTCAGGCGCTTCACATAATCTCATGCCTAAGGAGGTCATGGAAGCTTTAGGGCTTTTTGTTACTAAACCTTATCATGACTTGTATACCTTTGATTCTAGAGCAGTGAAATGTCTAGGAGTCATTAAATATCTGGTTGTCATCCTTGCACAGTTTCCCATGAAAAGTATACTTATGGATGTTGTTATGGATGATGTAGCTCCTAGATTTGGTATGTTGTTATCACGGTCATCGGAAAAAAGGGTAGGAGGAACCCTTTAGATATATTTATCTTATGCTTCAGTACCTATATTTGGAGGAGAATATAGAAGGCTTTATAGAGAAGTGCAGTTGGCATTCTTGGTAACTAATGATAAGAACCCTACAAACCATCATATTTACTCAGTACAAGCATATATGGGTTCTTGCATATTACATTTGAATGATGATGTTATAGGTGTGTTACCAGTTCAGAAGGATGATTCTACAGAGGTTTTGCAAGTGCAAAAAGATAATCTTATTCAGCAAAAGAAGGAAGAGCAGGAAGGTATATGTCAAATGTATTTTGATGGAGCATCAAGTAAGGAAGGGGTAGGAGTAGGTGTTGTGCTCATTTCTGTTGGAGGTGAAATTATTTCTCTCATGTATAAGCTGTAATTTCAAACAACTAATAATACTGCAGAATATGAGGCATTGGTTCTGGGATTGAGAGCTACAAAAGATTTAAATATTCAAAATCTTGTTGTATTTGGCGACTCCAAATTGATTGTTCAGCAGGTCAAGAATGTTTATCAGGTAAAACAGAAATTGTTGAAAGTCTATAGAAATGAAGTTTTGGATTCGATAGATAATTTCTTCTTGGCTTTCAATATAACCTATATCCCAAGAGATTATAATCAGACAGCAGACTCACTAGCTTTGGCAGCAACTTACTTCAAAGTTCCAAAATTAACACATTTGAAGTATCCCATTGATGTAAGATACAGGCCATCTGTTCCAGATGACATCAAACACTGGAAATTCTTTCAGGATGATCAGGAGATAAAGGAGTTTTTAGAATTGACAGAAGAATTTGCTGATGATTGGGTTGATCAAGATGAGGATATTAATTTTGCTGAATTTATTGCTTATACAAAAAAATCAATTGCTGATCAGAAAATTGTTGATTTAAAAAGTAACTTCATTCCTAAGGGACTTGTCCCATTGGAAATGTTGTTCTCAAAGGATGACACATTGTTGAAACCTAACTTGCAAACCACTGAAGAAAATGTTTTAAGTTGTAATATTGGTTCTGAAGTTGAACCCAAAATGATCAGAATATCTAAGACACTTTCAGAAAAGGAAAGGAAAAGATACATCAGTTTGCTGAAGGAATTTATAGACATTTTTGCTTGGTCATATGAGGATCTTAGAACTTATGATACTAGTATTATCCAGCATAAGATCCCATTGAAACCAAACACTGAGCCTTTTAAAAAGAAACTTCGAAGGCTTAATCCAGCGTTACTACCAGTTATTGAAAAAGAAGTGAAAAAAATGTTGGATGCAAAAATTATTGTACCTCTCAGGTATTCATCTTGGGTAGCAAATCTTGTTCCAGTGCGCAAGAAAAACAGAGAGATAAGGCTCTGCGTGGATTTCCGCAGCTTGAACAGATCATGCCTTAAAGATAATTATTCATTGCCTAAAATTGATGAAATTTGGCAAAGAGTGGTAGGTTCCCAGGGGATTTCAATGATTGATGGGTTTTCTGGTTATAACCGGATTGCAGTTCAGCCAAAAGACAAAGAGAAGACAACATTCATAACTCCCTGGGGTACATTTATGTACGATAAGATGCCTTTTGGGCTCATGAATGCAGGTGCTACATTTCAGAGGGAAGTGGACATAGCCTTAGTGGGTGAAAATGAAAAATTTGTTGTCATATATTAGGATGATATCACCATTTTTTCTAAGTTTGATGAAGAACATTTAAAGCATTTGAAACAGACCTTCCTTAAATGTAGAAAATTTGGTTTGTCACTTAACCCAAAAAAGTCTCATTTTTCCATGACAAAGGGCAAACTCTTGGGCCATATAGTTTCTGTTGAAGGAATAAAGATAGATCCAAAACGAGTAAAGGCTATCTTGAAAATCACCATCCCCAGAAACAAAAAGGAAATTCAATCTTTTATTGGGAAAATCAATTTCTTAAGATGGTTTATTCCAAACTTTGCAGAGATTATTAAACATATTACTAAGATGATTAAAAATGACAGGGAGTTTAAGTGTTCAGATCAGGCTAGACAATCATTTGAAAGGATAAAGCAGGCACTCATATAAGCACCAATTTTAATAGCTCATGATTATACCAAGGATTTTGAAATTTTCTCATTTGCATTTGAAGATACCATAGCTGTTGTTTTACTCCAAAAGAATTCAGATGGATTAGAACAACCAATATCTTTCTTCAGCAAAACATTAAGAGACTCAGAGGTTAAATACAATACAATGGAAAAGCAAGCATATGCACTGGTAAAAGCTGTTAAGTTTTTTAGAATTTATGTTTTGCATTAAAAAATTATGGCCTATGTTCCAAGTTCAGTAGTTAAGGAAATATTGGTATAGCCTGACAATGAAGGCAAAAGAGGCAGATGGATAGCCAAAGTTATGGAGTATGATATTGACATTAAACCTACCAAATTGGTAAAAGGGTAGGGTTTAGCCAAGCTTCTAGAAGAATCAAACTATCAGGTATTAGATCTTCATCTCATGGCTGAAAGTTCAGAGCAAGCTGTGTCAGTAGAGCAGAATGAGGAACAAATTTACAGCAGGTATTGTGATTCTTCATGGTATGAAAAGATTGTATATTTCTTGTTGCATTTACAATGTCCTCCAGATTTAAATAAAAATGAGTGTAGATCTTTAAAACTAAAAGCTCTTAAATATGTTTTAATGGATCAAGTTCTATACTAGAAAGATCCTGGAGGTATATTGCTGAAATGTTTGGATAAAGTAGAAGTTGATGCTGTTACTGCAGAGTTACATGGTGGTGTTTGTTGGGGACATAAGTATTGGAAAGCCACTGCATTTAAAATCTTGAGAGCTGGGTATTATTGGCCCACCCTTTTCAAAGATGTGTATCATCAGGTCAGAGCATGTATGCAGTGCCAGAAATTTGCAGGTAGGCATAAGTTACAGTCTTTACCCTTAAAACCTATAGCAGTAAATGCTCCATTTCAACAGTGGGGTTTAGATTTTATAGGTGTGATCCATCTTGCATCTAGTGTCCAACACAAATGGATTTTAACTGCAACAGACTTTTTTACCAAATGGATAGAGGCAATCCCAACAAGGAAAGCAACAAACCAAGTTATCATTAATTTTCTTTAAGACAACATTCTCAGTCGATTTGGATGTCCAAGAAAGTTAATCACCGATAAGGCTCCGACATTTAAATCTAGAAAAATGATAAATTTTTCTGAAGAAAATAATATTAGCTTGAGACAGTCTAGACCTTATTACCCCCAGGGTAATGGATTAGCAGAATCCAGTAGTAAAAGTATTGTGACTAGTATCAAGAAAATGTTATTGGAAAATAAAAGAAATTGGAACACCAAATTAAGAGTTGGTCTATGGGAATATAAGGTTACCATAAAAAAATCAATTGGAACTTCCCCTTTTCAGTCGGTATATGGAGTGGATGCATTATTTCCTGTTCAATTAGCTTCTCCAGTAATTAAATTTGTGCAAGAAACTGAGGAAGAACCTGAAGAAAAAAGAAGAAGAATGTTTTAGATCATCCAATTGCAACAAGAAAGAGAAGCCATTATGGAAAAAGCTGAAGTGCATAGAAAAAAGGTGAAAGAGAGCTTTGACAAGAAGATCAAAACATATGTTTTCTCAATTGGTGATGCAATGTTAAGGTGGGATGCTAGAAATGAGGACAAAGGTAAACATGGGAAGTTTGACAATTTATGGTTGAGACCATTCATAATTGTTAAGATATTGGGGAATAATACTTTTGTTTTACAGACCTTGAATGGTGATGAACTTGTAGGTGCAGTAAATGGATGATTTCTAAAACTGTTTCATACATGTTAAGGTGAATAGGTTCATTGTATATATTCATTGTACATATCATTTCAGGTTTTGAATGGACTCCAACCCAATAAGACAGAAATGTGATTCTAGTAGATTTAAGAACGCACAGGTCAAAATGTTCTTAAAGTCTCACAAGGAGAACTTTATCCCCAATCAGAGCCAGACGTTATCTCTAGGGTTGTTTTCCTAGATTTACTTTAGAATGTCTAGCCTTGTATAGTAACTCTTCTTTTTCCAACTTAGTTTTCCTTTAGAATTTTTGTTTGCTTTATTTTCATTTAGTGTGTTTTGATTTAAATGTTTCACTTATTCAAATAAAACAAGACTCATTGTTCATATTGATTTTCTAAAGGGGTCTTATTCCTTGATCAAATGCTATTTCAAATAGTATTATCATGCTTAGAACATTGGTATTATTCATTTGATTAATGAATTGTAGCCTAGCAGCATATATTAAATTGTTAAGGGTTATAACGTTGCCAGTGATAAAATATGCACATTTATTGATGGATACGGGTGGCAAGATCTTGTATTATGGTTTTAATGAACCATGCTTATTCATTAAAGCATATACAATACCATTGGAATCATGGTGGTCTCCAAGCATGAAGTGTTCATTTCAAAGTTGAACATACAGGCAGTGATATCATCACACATGATGGATGGGAATTATTAAGTTTCTAATTCAACTCTGTAATGTTTTGTTATTGTGTAATTTGACGCTGTTTTAGCCTGCATTGTATGGAATCTTTGAAATACTTAGGGTAAATATGGATGAAAGCTCACACAGCATGGCGAAGAAGAGGCCCAAAGTTTTGATTTGCAGGCTCGAGCCAGATAATATACAATGGATCACCCAGTTTCAAAGATCAGTGCAGCTAATGAAAGATGCTGGATGGTTTCCTTTTTGTCAAAGATTGCAGTGCTATAATGTCCAGGTGACGAAAGCCTTTATTAAAAATTACAGAGATAGAGTTGTGGATTTTAAAAGCTTAAAGGTTACGGTTGATGAGGAATCTATTGCAGAGGCCATCGCTATTTCGACACAGGGAGAAAAATGGTTTAAACAGCAAGAGTTTAAAGATGATTATGGTGAATTTCTGTTACCAGGGTTTGAGAAGTTAAATTGGAAAAATGGTATTCATATAAGCAAGCTTAAGCCAGATTGGCACATTCCATTAGAAATGGTGCAAAAATATACCACTTGCGAGGGTTGTTATGACAGAGTGCTTAGGTGTCATTTACGACTGCTAATGCACCGTAGTGGAAGTCTGAAGCTCAATTTACCATTTTATCTATTCAAAAGTATGAAATGGATGATTGCATGGGTTCAGACCCATCCAGAACTTACCGCCCGTTCCATTTTCCATTAGGGTTTGATTAAGTTGCTGGTAATTTCTCATTTGAATAAGAATGGACGAGATTGGGATAGTTTTCTCATTGAATCAGGGTTTGAAGTTAAAAAGCGAAAGATTGCTAAAGAAAAGGGAAAAGGAAAGCAGCCAGAGAGTTCATGCAAGCAAACAGAGGACGCAGGTGAGTAGACTAAGAAGCTTGCAGGAAAGATCGAGCAGGCTGCAGACGAAGGTAAAAATATTACAAAAGATTTTAATGTTGCAAACGATTTGTTTCCAGAGGTGTCAGTTACAGGGGAAACATTGTTTAAGCAAATGAAAGAGGATTTGAAGAACCTTGACATGCTTAGCATTATTGTAAAAAATCCAAGTTCGGAGGAAGGAAAACAGGCTGAAACCCTCAATGCAAAAAACTTGAGTTTAAAACCAAGGACCAAGTTAAGAAGTAAATTGGAAGCAGAGTTGAAGTTGGTGCATAGCTCTGTAAGGGGTAGCAAACTTGTTATTGTGAATGATTCTTTTAGTGAAGAAAACATAAAGGAAGGGAATTTCTCAGAAAATGAGAATTTCATAGATCTTCAAGGGAATGCAGGAATTATACCTGAAGTATTTTGTATAAATAAACAAGCTTATTTTGAGAATGAAAATGGATCAGTTTCAAAATCTTTGCAAATGGAAGAAGCTTTTATGGATATAGATGAAACTGAAATAATGCCAAAGTTAAATCAAATTAAGAAGTCTTTACAATCTTACAAGGAGCAGAGTAAATATCTTCAAAGCATAAATGAAAATCTGTTGTCTGGCAACAAAATATTACGAGAAGATTTATAAGAAAAGGAGACTGATTATCAAAAGCTTGTTCTTATATCCAAAGACATCTTAAAGGAGAAAAGGGCCATTCAAAAATAGTATGAGCAAATGAAGATCCAGAACAAGGAATTGCAGAATCGAGAGCAAAACAAGGATGCTGAGTACTCCAGGTTGCAAAAGAGATCCCAGGTTCAACTTTAGTGATAACACATACATTCGTACCTGATAGGTTGTACTATTGTACCTTGATAGCTCATTGTCATCACGGGTGAGTTGTCTCGCATTGGTTAACAATTTTCATTATTGATTGGTAATCCAATGAAGTTTCTCCATATTTGACTTCAAGAACATTCATTCACATGGATTAACTTGTACATAAGCGTGGATATTGGATGAAGACTATATATTTTTATTGTTCCAGCAGTTCAACAGTATTATTTCCATTCAATTGGCAACATTTGTTTTCAGTCAGCTTGCACAGTTCCTCGTCATGGATCAGATTCAGCCTTCATAAGTTTCAGCTTCCAGCTACATCTCTCAGCAGCAGTTAACCAATGCTTCCACAGAGGTAACACTTGAGGTAAAATAGCATGAGTTTTTGATTTATTGAAGATTTAAGAATATTTCATGAAGAACCTAAGCATTATCCATTTCCATTTTCTATATAGCATTTTGTATCCATTCATTTCCATCCTTGCCCACTCAATTCTAACACCCCATCATTCATGCACATCCAAATCAAGTCCTTCCCTACATATCCTACATCCAAGCATAAGAAGATGCCTTGCTACTGCCACAGAAGAACCAGCAGTGATAAAATATGCTTTGTTGCCACACACAAACCAACAATGAGAATAAATAAAGCAGTTGATACACATGCACAAGCAAAGGCCACTACTGAAAGAGAGGAATAGGCTCCACAAGAACCTACAACAGAAAAATTTGATGTATAAGCCATTCCTTCTCAAGAGTATACTATCACACAAACAAGATGGAAAACAAAGGTATGATATCTTTGATTTTTTTGTATGATTCCTTGGTGCATATAATTGTTCACATCTTCAAAAGTCAAGCTGAGATTCATTGAGGGCTGCATTATGTGCATGTTGTCAAGTCATTTGATGGTGAAACTCAAGAACATTAAAGGATCAATCACATTGCAAAATTATTTTCCCCACATAAAGATCATCATGGTTGTTTAAAGATGCCCTTTGTGCTTACAAGATCAATAGGATTTCCATATGTATGATAATCATTATGGATCTAGCAGCGATATAATGCAACAAATTACATAAGCAGTACTATATTTTGGGTAGTAGCAAGACCAGTTTAATGGATTGGGAAATAAATTGATGGAGCAAGATCTTTCATTAGTTGTTCTATTTATTGTTGTAGTGGGAATGGATGAAATTTACTGTGGTTTATTGCAATGGGATTTTCCATATCTCTGAAGAGTTCTGAATTTCATGTGAAAAATAGTTATAAAACTCTTTTATTTCTCATGAATCATAATTCATGTAGCAGAGTTTGGCTTGCGAAGATCACTGATATCCTTTTTGGCACTTGGAGGGTCTGCAATTTATGTGACTGTCAGATGATATTTGAGCATATTGGATCAGCAAATAAAGAATTTTCATTTTCAAGTAGCCTACATTCATTTTTGTAAGCCAAATCTATGTTTCCAGCTAGCACGTATATCAAAAATTTCGATGTTGGGAGTGGTAGTGCTGATACAAGAAAACAAAGTTCCCAAAGTTCACTTGATTTTATGATGGTTATTTAAACCAATGAATGGAAGGTAATTTAATGAAAAGTGGGATTTGAGAAGAGTTTGCAAATGGATGGACAATGCTCTCACACCAAGTACATCAAGTTATGAATACATAAGTTGGGAGTAGTGCAAATCTTGTGTGCATCAAACAAGTGAAGTTTTAAGGTAGCTTATACCAGAGGCATAACATACTGTCTCTTGCTTTACTTGAGGACAGGTAAAATATTCAGTTTGGGGGAGATTGTGGATAAACAAGCAGCATATGGTGCAACAACTTGAAGGTAATTCGTGACATAATAAACACAGCCAATCATCCTCTATTTACCATCCTCTAAATTTATTTTTGCTGGGAAAATTATTATGGCTTTAACATGATATCTATTGCACTTTCTCATCTCAATTTCCATTCCTCGTAATTGAAAATCTGTCCCTCCTCAATCCATTGGCAATTTGATGGGTGGCATGTTCTATTCAAACCAAGACAACTAAATCCCAACATCCAAGGTGGAGTCTTAGCTTACAACCATCTATTTTCATTTTAATATCTTTTGAAGATGATATGACTGTCGTTTAATTTGCTCCAGCATGGCTTTGTGTTGACATTAAATCCTATAGCCAGCCAATAGTCAACATATCTATTCAATTTGCAGTCAACAATATTTATTTTTTAGTTGGTGGAAGCTCTCAGTTCAAGCAGCCATGAATCTAAAGAAATAATTTGAAGACAAGGGAATGGTTCCATATGTTTTTCTTTATCTTTCCATTAAATATTTATTCAGGAAGGTGTTGATGCAATTAGAAGATGTTTGGTTTGACAGTTGACATCTTTGGGAAGACTTGAACAATGTCTTCCAAATTGTAAACTCTTGATCCAAATTAGTGATTCCTTGTTCACATTATTAAGAGGAGTTTAAACACAGATCAATGGATGCTCAAAGCAATTTTTGCAATCAAGCTCATGCTTTTATTTATCCACATTTTTTGGCAAAAGTGCAGAAATTGAAATAAGGATATCTCGAAAACTGTTAACTAGATATTCATGAAACTTGGAGGAGTGAAGAATTATGGTAAGAAGAACAAACTTTGCAAGTTTCAACTCAATCTAGTGCACGGTTTTCGAGAAAATGGCCATCATCACCTATAGCCATCTTTCCTATATCTCGATATCCGTGCATCAGATGAATTTGAGCTTTGGGGAGCAGAAGCATTATGTTAAGAGGAAGATACTCACCAATTTTCAGGTAAAAATACTTCACGGATTGCGAAAAAATGGCCATCATCACCTATAGGAAATTTGCATTTTTCTTGAAATCCGTGATGTGGGTATCTTTGATTTTCGGTGTGGAGATGCATTGGACTTGTAGAAACTTGCTTGCAAAATTTCAGCAAAACCCAATTTGTATTTTGTGAGATATTTGCTCAGGAAGTTTGCTGAAACATTAGCTGCAACTCCGCCAAATCCTCCACTAAGCAGCTGCAACACTACTAAATTCTTCGCCAAATACTCTGCTAAGCATCTGCAACACCGCTAAATTCTCCTCCAAATCCTCCGCTAAGCAACTGCAACATCGCTAAATTATTTGCCAAATCCTCCGCTAAGCAGCTGCAACATCGCTAAATTCTTCGCTAAATCCTCCGCTAAGCAGCTGCAACACCACCAAATTTTGCTTGATTTTCCTATTCATGTAGCTGTGACTCTGCCAGATTTATCCTATCTACTAGCTGCAACTCCGCCATATTTGTCCTATCTACCAGCTGCGAATTTGCTAAACTTTCCAATTTTTCGGCTACAACTACGCTTGCATGGTAAAATGAAAGCAACAAGTGAATGAGTTCTTCTAGTTGGATGTTACACAGGTTTTGGGTTGCATGAGGACAGGCAACAAGTTCAGTTTGGGGGAGATGTTGGGTCATGGATTTTTCCATATTTTCATCACCTATCAACATATATTTCATCCCTCTTCTTCCTATTATTATCCATTTATCATTCCAATTTCCATCCATTTGTTGTAACTAGATGTAAAATACCATATTACTTCCATTGATGCTTTTGTGGTTAATCATGATTATTTTCCTTTATTTTTTATGAATTGAAGACTATTATGCATAATTTTACTAATGATGGTTTGTGGAGTGATTTTCATATTAACAGCAGCAACACTCATGGTTCAAGCCTCCAAGGTTGGGATGCTAGCACACGTTCACATGGATATTCACAACATGGTTTCATTCCTAGGATTGATTATGTGGATTTGTGATTTCAATTTGTGCCCAAGTCCAACATGGCAGCCTCCAGCTCATGATCAAACGGCCTTAACCAAAAACGCATGCTATATAAGAACAGATTGATTTGCGTCACGATTTGCAGGAAGGTGGAGAAGAATCTCGAAAATATGGGACATGGGTTTTGTGCGTAACGGCCTCAATTACATACTTCCTGAGGAAATCACCAACCAAAGCCACAGTTTGAGATGTACAGCTGGTTCTCTAAACATGTAATTCTCAGATTTACTGTTTCGGTTGGTTTTACAAATTAGCAATTGGTTGAAACAGATCACAAGTTGGGGATTCGGTTTCTCATTCTCCTAAGAGGATTTTATGTATAAATATGTAATCATTCTAATGTATCGGAGGAGAAGAGAAAGCAATGGTATGCTGTAAAATTTGATCTAGACTCTATTGTAGTAATTTCATTATGATAATACATGCTGACAATTTCTTAATTCTGGAGTTGTAGACTTTCATTATGGAGATCCAACTCTTCTCAGTGGAGGAAGGACCCTCTTCCCTGAGTAGATGCTGGTAGTGTTGATTGTAAGTGTGTTATCATGTAGATTTTCTTATTATTTAGTTCATGCTTTCATTCATTAGATTTATCATAGTTGTATGCTTTCATTCATTAGATTTATCATAGTTGTTTTCCTGTTAATTCGTTTGAGATATCGTTGGCCAACATAGCATTTCTTTCAGATTTATGTAATTAGATCTTTCTTCCTAATAGTTTATTTTGTTATTAGTTTTACAGTCTAATTTTATGAATAGGTTTAGGTTTGATTTCTTTTCAAGAAGGTGTGATCTAGTTTATAATGAGTTTTGATTTCATACCTATAGATCAACAGTGTCAGGTAGAAATTGTGCTTACATAGATTTTGCAGGATAGATTTGAAATAAAAGACTTCCTCGGGTTGATAATTTATGTTCTGGCAGTATTAGTTGTTTAATTAATTAGACAATTAATCCAACCAACATGAGCTTGCATGTTCTATAAGTGATGATCCAACATTGAATTACCAACACATTATACATAGTTGCGAGCTTGCATATCCTCCAAGTGTCCTCGGACATATTTATGCCTGGTTATAAAATTGCATGAGCAGCAACAATATCGACCACTAATGGGCCATGGCACCTTTCCACTACTCATGTCAATCCATCCGGAGGTCTCTTATGTTTTCATGTTGTGTTTCACTTTATATGATGTTTTTGTGCCGAAATTTTGCTATAATAATTTTTTTTCAAGTCTAATTCTTGTGTTGTGATTCTGATCATGTGCAGAGACTAAGTTTAATTCCTATATTGTGAAATGCAAGTTAGTATGGATGGTAACGGCTGTGTTGTGTTGTATTTCTGATCACATGCAAAGACCAAGTCTAATTCTTGTGTTTTAATTCTGATCACTTGCAGAGATCTATGATAACTGAAATACAAGTTCCTATGGACTGTAATGGTTGGGTGCAAAAGATACGTAGATTTATGCAAACTCTTCAAGGTATTAATAATTAGAACTTGAATACAATCTTGCATTTCTTCTAATATTTCAACTGTATCTTATGTATAACTAGCACAACTAGTACATGCCTTTTCTAGATATGCACCTCGAGCTTGTCAATGTTTGAGATTGTATTATAATTTTATCATTGAACTTTGGATATTTTGTGTGAAAATCAAGGCTACTAAGCTCAAAGTTGTCCTACTTTTATGAAGTTATTAACAAGATATATTAGTCTTTCAACTTTTCACTGTTAAAATTGGTAGATAGCTACGTATGCAATGATCTCAACCCAAGGTAGATAAATGAATAATTTTAGATTTAGATAACTATGGATAGAAAGAAGGTATAGCAAAAGATACCAGTTGAGCTGCATAAATGTTTTGAAATATCATATGCGAAGTTCTATATTGTTATCTGGTGTTTTCATGGCTACTTCCATGCTTGAATCAACCAAGAATGTTGATGAGTAAGATTACTTGAAGGGCGTAAAATAGCTAGAAGACTCCGGTGCTTTGAATTCAACGTCGAATGAATATGTGTTCCCATAGGATTTTCTCCCATCAGCAACAAAAATCGCAAAGGGAGAGAGTATACCAATCATAGATTTGTCAGCCTTTGATAGATCTCACAAGAACATCTGGATCCAATCAGGTATCTTGGCCAAGCCTGTGTAGATTAGGGTTTCTTTCAGGTAATAATAGTTAACACTAGCTTTGTTGTTATGTTCGTTTTAATTAAAATATATTAAACACCTACGCAAAAAAATGGAAGTACGACCCTCTCTGAATTCTGAGTCGAAATCTACTAGAAATATCCTCCACAAGATAGATCTTTATAATACTCTTTATTTTCTGTTGTTGCAATAAGAAAGAAAGGATCAAATTCTGAGGTGTGGTTTATCGAACAGTTATCATATTTTCAATTTATTATCAAAATTATAATTTTGAGAATTTGGATTGGTTGAGAAGTCATTAATCATACTTTAATTGCAGCTATAAAATGACGAAATTACAACTTTGAAAGTATGGCAATTTCAGCTTTTGATTTTGTTGCAAAATTTGAAGAGTATGGCAATTTCAACTTTTGATTTTGGGGCAAAATTTGAAGAGTATGGCAATTTTAGCTTTTGATTTTGGGGAAAAAATTGAAGAGTAGCCTACGACCAAATTCTGATAGTAATTTCAACATTTTGGTTATTGTGGCATGAGGAAGAAAATACAAGGAATTTCCATAAGCCAGTGTATTAGTTGTATTAATGATATTAATTTTAATTTAAAAATTACAAATTGTAATAATTTTGTATGAGATTGTTGGAAGTAAATGTTTTGCCCCGTTTTTTACATTTTCATTTATTATTATAATTGGACTGTAAAGGACACCAACCACCAACCAACAATACACAAATACAAACAGAGAAACAATGGCAAAAAAATGCACCAATCAACATTATATAATATATCAGTATTATACAATATATATATGTATATCGGCTCACTTGAAGATTGAAAGAATTAAGCTCAAAACAGAAAACAGTTTGTATTACTTCACACACATGTAAACAGAGATACAATACCTAAATAAATAGTTGGAGTTAGATCCAACTTATTCCACTTCTTGTGGGAAAAGTTGAGAATATATCTCAACTTCCTCCAGCTACCCCCAACCTAATCCCTAAACTCTAGGAATCCCTAATGAGTCATTATTATCTAACTGCCCCCCTTAATGACTACATTACACAACATAACAAAAGGTTACAACACAAACTGTCTGACTGATCCTCATACGCAGTTACACCCATTTCTGAACTTCATAGACACGCTCTTTCTCTTCATCATCTTCGAGCTACCAATTCATCCAGCATAAATAAAACTGCTTCCAACTAGCTTTGAAGCATTTGTAGGATCAAAGATTCTAAACTACCCCGAAGAATAGTCTCGATACAGAAACATTCAGTAATCGATCTTACAAAATGACATTTTTTACACTCAACAATACAAAGATAACACGAAACTGATGATCTTGGAGCACCGAAATACAACAAGAATAAAAAGTTTTTACAATATATTTCTAACATACATAAACAATAACTCTATTCTAGAACAGCTTGAGAGGTTCATCATCACTGGATGAATATTCTTGCATAGCACCTAGTGAGTCCTCAGCTATGTAAGCTGATTCTTTCAGTTTCCCATTTAAAAGATCACTAGCACGAGTTTTGCAATTCAGTGTTGTATGTCCACGTCTTCGACAGTAGAAGCATTCAATGTTTTTATTTGTTCTTCCCTTGGAGTATAGTGCAATTTCAGAATTTGAACTGACTTCCAAGTCACCTTCCTTCATCCTCTTTTCTTCTGCTAAGAGTGCTGAAATCATGTCTTCCAGAGTTCGAGAGGGCATTTGTGTTAAAGTAAAAATAGCATTGTCATATTTTAGAGACAAACTATTCAGCAAAATTGCTTTTGCATCATTGTCATCGACTTTACAATTAATATCTCTGCAAATGATAGCGTTCCTTCCTTGACAGCAAAATGCAAAATGAATACCTCTGCAAATGACAGCTTTCCTTCCTCTGGCAGCATCCCTTTCAGATGTTAATTCATGGACATATTACAGGTTATATGCTGTGAATCTTCTATTGCAGCAGCGAAACCCAGCAGCAGTGAATCTATAGATCCCTGGTAATTGCAAGCTTGGCGACTGTTGGGCTTCAATCCACTAATGCAGATCGAACCTTAAATTTATATATCAATCCGGGTCTGTAAGCTTAGAGGCATATCCAAGTTTTAGGACCTAGAGCTAGACTTGCTTGGTTAACCTAATTTTCTGTGAATTGAATCTACGGTCAGATGAGAAGTACTGTAACTTTAAAGATACAAAAATCCTTTTACAGGGATAACTTCATCTGTTCTTTTAAGTACACAGCAATCTGTTTAGCAAAGCAATCTATTGATGAAAGAACTGATATAGTGAAAGCAATTTAACAATGATTCTAACCCTAAGATACAGACTACAAAGTTCTGCCTGACATCCCACTAATGAATGAACAATTAACCATTAAATTCCCTTACAGGACATTGTTCGTAATTGATAATTGTTCTGAACACTTTGTTTTCAAATGAGCAGCAATGTATGATATATCAAAATCACAGTCTGAACCGTTCCTTTAACATTTAACAAAATAGAAGACAGAGCTCATAGAAATGTAAGTGATTTGTAGCATTAACGAAATCGTGGCTTGAACTATTTAAATGAGAACTGAGCTATAATAAAATTAATTGAAAACTAACTGAATTCGTTCTGCAACAATATGCTAGCTACTTCAGGGATTAACACATACCAATGGATCAATCTAAATCGCATGCATCAAATTTAAATCGTTGCAAACATATAAATCGCATACACTGGCAATGTAATGGTGTGCGAACGCAACAATGGGGGCCCTCCAGTGCCTCGTTCCACACACAGTCGAAGATTTACAGAACTGAAAGTCTAATTGTATTCACCATAAATTGATTACACAGTAAAACCACGCAGTTCAGAAGCAGTATGCGTTCTTCCCCAAAATCGTGATTATCAATCCAATGTTTTGTGAAGTACTTATACAAATTCAAAAGAAAACTGGAAATGCTATAATCTTGTAAACTAATTAATGAACATAGCCATCGAGATCCTCATGCAGAATCGTGAAACTCAACAGAATCCAAACTGCCCTGCTTTTGTGCTGAGTGGTAGCACAGGTGGTCATCTTTGACCGACTTTGACTTGCCATCTATGAGAGCCACATCATCTATTCGTTGGAAATTCGTCCATCCTTGGACATTGAGGATCTTTCCTCCATCTTTCAGTTAATGCCTAGCTGTCCTGCAAGTGCTCAACTTTGGAGACATTACAGGAAGTTAGCACATCCTATAATTTTTTAAAAACCTTAGTTTAAATGCTCTAAAAACCTCAAAATTCAATTTGTTAACAAGCAATGACATTAATACCTTTTTAAACAAATCCTGTGGTGAACTACAAGCTTTATAGATCGGTATGAGGGTTTTATGGAGGAAAAAGGAGGATATTTAGATGACAAAAAGAGGTCAAAATGGTGCCCAACATCTCCCCCAAGAGGAAGTTGTTGCATGTCCCCATGCCAAAAATATCTGACCTTCTATTAAAACCAAAATTTTGCTGCTGACCTTCTTGCTTCTAAACTCCTACTGAGACGATGCATCTGTTGAAGTTGGAGATGCATACAGGACCTTCAGTCTCTCATACTTAGCTTTGTAGGTCTTCTTCTGCTTATACCATCTGGATGCATTCTTAGAAATGTGTGTCCTCTGAATTCTCAGCTTCCGATTGTCTTTCCTCAATTTCTCATTCTTGAGCTCCAATTCCTTTATTTCAAGTTTCAACCTCTGAATTTCTTTATTTTTCTTGGAAGTCTTCTTCTTCTTCATTGAAAGCTGGACAGAACTGGTGTCCATCCCTAACTCTTCACTTTCCTGTACTAAACCCTCTTTCTTTTCTTCTTGCACAGTTTGTGGCTCTGAGGAAAGAGAAGCTGAGTCTTTTAGTACTCCCTGTTTTGACTGCTTTTCCTTCTCCCTCTCCTGCTGATCAAAGAAGAGATTTATTTTCTTTGTTTGTCTTATTATCTCATCAGCTTCTTGGGTTCCCTGTCCTATTTCACCTGCTAGGTTTTCTTCTTGACCTTCCACAGTTTGTGGGTGTTCTTCATCCTCTAATACTGGCTGGCTACGAACTTGCTTAGACTTCCTCGGCTTCTTCTGGTAAGTGGTGAAGACTTGTTCTTGTTTTTGAAACTTTTTATCTTCTTTCATTACACTCCTAGTTCGTATCCTTCTCTGAGGCTGTTTTGAACTTGTTGCCTCAGAGTTGTCTTCATCATCAGTAATCAGCAACACTTCCTTTTTCTTTTTTTTCTCCTTTGGCAGTTTTGAACTTGTTGCCTTAGGGCATGTTATCATCAGCAATTCCTCTTCTTTTGAAACCTCTTCATGCAATTCTTCCTGCTCTTCAAACTGATTTTGAACTAAAAATTCTGTCCATGTCAAATTCTGCTTTCGTAACTCATGCTGGATGATGATTTTGATAAGTCCACAGTGGAAAAGACTTGTCAATTTGTCTTTTTCACGCCTCTGGACAGCCTTGGCCATCTTAGTTAGACTCTGCAACAGGAAAAAGGGCATATTGATCTCACATTCACCTGTCAAATGCTGCAACAACTTAATATGGTAAAGGTAAACAATACTAAATCTCCCTTCACAGGTGATGAATCTTTGTATGATGTACACTATTTCATCCCAAGGATGAACCAACCAGCTTCTTGGTATGCCTTTCTTCCAATTTACTGACCCTGCTCTAGATCTGCACAAAAAGGGTATCCATGATTTTTCTTTGAATTGCTTGGTTTTGAAAAACCTTTCTCCTTGCTGTGGTAGACCAGTAATTTGTGCCAAAATGTCTTCAGACAGTCTGAAGTTTAAATTCACTACTGTAGCCCTCTCTCCATCGAACGAGCCAGCGAAGGCTAGGCTAACGTTATCGTTGTGCCCATCAAATTTTTCAAAGAAAGGCACCCATTGATTTTTTTTGAAAATTTCCAGACATTTTTCATGAACGTTTGCGGGCTCAAATACCTCTGGTTCCAGTCTAGATGACATTTTGAAAAACAAATAGAAAACAGGAACCTTTTATCTTTTAATGTTTCCTTTGTCTTCCTATCCCCTCAATAATACTCTAAATCTATGAAATTTGTTGTTGGTTTGAGCAGAGTTGTTTAACAAAGAGAAGGGATTTTAAATTTTACCTCTTCTCTCGTGCCACTATTTTTACTTCCTCCTGCACGATTTCTTGAGCAAATCTTGTATTCACACTTCCTGTAACCCACGGCCCCTTCTCACTGTCAATTATATTCACACAGCAGTCGATTTGGCAGAGACAATAACTGGACTTGGCCTCAAGGAGAATAAATGAGTCGTGTTTTCTGATTTTATCAATACATAATACAGGAATCAAGCTTATTTGCATGCTGTCGTGGGCATCATTCCACGTTTTCCTTTCACCATTACATAACATGCCACTTCATTTAATTAAAACGATGAAAGGTAAGGTTTTGATTTATAAATCACTTTTAATCCTTTTATGTGCCCAACGTTTAATGCATAAACTGTAAAGTATACTTTGGTTCCAATGTTTTATTGAACAGGCTATTTCTCTTAAAATGAACCTTCTTTTCCATAAAAAAAAATGCGCTGAAGATATATATGACCATTGTTTCCCTCCTTAAATCCTATATATTACTTAATGCCCGATGCACTAAATACATATACAAAGAAACTTTAAAAATTCCTTTATGTCAATATTTCACTTCTTGCTGAGAAGGAGACCCTGGTTGTCTTTAAACCAAGAAGAAAACTCTGTCTATAGAATGCAACTTGTATCCTGTAGAGTACAATATATGTCCTGTAGAATGCGGTATTTAAAATTCCCTTGGGTTTGATCCTGACCACCATTTTGACCCCTAGGGTGGAAAATTGAAGTGTTGGCAGAGGCTAATGGAAGGTAAGTAAGGTACTGGCAGAGATTATCAAAATAATGAAAGAAATAGGCAATCAAGCTTTTCAATAGTTGGTACTATGTCATTGCTTAAAAACAAAGAATTCTGAAACTTTTTAAAACATAAAAACTATAAATTCTTACAGACTTTGGTTGATGTCCCTGTATGATGAGCTTGCTGTCTGATGAAGTTAGTTTGTATCTTGATTTATTCATGTCCTTCTGATGTCTTTTGTCTGCCATCTTCTGATGTCTTTTGTCTGCCATCTTCTGATGTCTTCAGTTTCACTGGAAGTCAGGTCCCTCTGTAGATTTCTTCTGCCTTACTAGAATCAGGTCCCTTCTGCATCATGAAAAAAATCACAATCCTCTGCATATGGAAAAGACTTGGAGGGTTCATGAAAATGCTTATCCCCCTCACAGGCCTACCTTTTGACTTGTCCTCAAGTCAAACAAGATCTTCATTATTTTGAAAACAAAACAGGAAATTGGAAAAAGATATTTTTGTGAATTTTCAATGGTCAGGTAAACCTGGTTTTCCAGAGAAAATTCAAGTTTATATTGTGCCATTGAACTGGTTTTCACAACTAAACTTCCTTTTTTTTTATATAATTTTTTTTGTTATTTCATTTTTTTTTTTTTCTCTTTATGTTTTATTTGCTTGCTGTATCAGAGCAGCTAAGGAGCAGGTGAAGGAGAAACACTGAGGTGTCTATCCAGCACTTGCAGTTCCTTTTGTTGTGAAATCTGTTGGACAAAATCTGCCATGTTGATAGGTTTGTTGTACAGCTTGAGCCGGTGGCCATTGACCACAAATTTATGTGCTTCATCATCTATGGTTTGAAGTTGTACTGAACCATTGTCATAGACATCAACAATCTCATATGGACCAAGCCAGTGAGTAGTAAATTTGGCTTTGAAGTCTTTAAACTTTGAGTCAAACAACAGTGCCCAGTCACCGATGTGAAATTGCTTCTTTTTGATAAATTTGTCATGCCATTGAGCTCTCTGCTGTTGTATCAGAATATTGTGTTCTATGGCAGCCTGTCTCATCTCATCCAGCTGATTCAACTGAAGTATTCTTTCTTGCTGAGCTTCTGAAAGATCTATGCCCAAATCTGCTACTAACTTGAAAGTATGAACTTGAAACTCTATGGGAAGGAGGACTTGCTTACCATAAACCAGTTGATAAGGAGAAAACCCAGTACTGTTTTTCCAAGTGATCCGGTATGCCCATAAAGCTTCAGTCAGCTTAGCTGACCAATCTTTCCGATGCATCTGGACAGTTTTGGTAATGATTCCTTCTAAAGTCTTGTTTGTAGATTCCACTTGGCCATTTGCTCGTGGGTGGTAAGGGGTAGACTTTCGATGCTTAATCTTATACTTTTCTGCTATCTCCTGCACTAATTTAGAGGTAAACTGGGCACCCTGATCAGTTACAATCTCTCTAGGCACCCCAAATCTGATAAAGATCTCCTCAAACAAAAAGTTTACCACAGTCTGTTCGGTGGCTCTGGGCAATGGTTTGGCCTCTACCCACTTAGTAACATAGTCTGTGCAGACCAAAATGTACTTCTGTCCATGTGATGGTGGATGAATGGGACCAATGAAGTCAAGGGCCCACTTTTCAAATGGTTCAATGAGAATCTGTGGTTGGAGTGGCATTTCATCAGACCGGACTGGGCGTCCCATTCGTTGACAAGTGTCACAACTTCTAACATACCTTTTAGCATCTTTGAAAATGGAAGGCCAATAATACCCGAAATTGAGTATCTTGTATGCTGTCCTTTTGTCTGCAAAATGGCCACCACACGGTTCATCATGGCATGCCTTTAAAATATCTAAGATTTCATCCTGTCGGACACATCTTCTTATGATTAAATCATATCCTGTGTAAAAGAGATCACCATTAACCCATATATGCCTAGCACTTTGTTTAATAATCTTCTTTTTTTCTTTAGATGTCATAGATGGTGGTAGTTGGCCTGATGATAAGTAATTGGCAATGTCAGCATACCAAGGAGTGATAACAGAAATTGCAAATAGATGCTCATCAGGAAAACTATCTAAAACCGGAACAACCTCACTAGTATTGTGTAAGCGAGACAGGAAATCCGCCACCTGATTTTCTCGTCCAGGCCTATCTAAAACAGTGATATTGAACTCCTGCATTAATAACAACCATCTAGTAATCCGACCATTAGTGATAGATTTATTCATTAAATAGCGTAAGGCTGAATGATCTGTATGAACAAAAATTTCATAGCCAGTGATATAATGACGGAATTTGTTTACAGCATGAACCACTGCCAACATCTCTTTTTCAGTGACTGTATAATTCAGCTCTGCAGGTGTCAGATTTTTACTAATGAAATAGATAGCATAAGTCAAAGTATGTTCTTTCTGGCCCAATGAGGCTCCTATTGCAGTAGCAGAGGCATCAGTTGAAATATGGAAAGGCAATGTCCAATTTGGTCCTCTTAAAATGGAAGCAGTGGAGAGCTTTTCCTTAAGTGTCTGAAATGCAGATTGACAGTCAGTATCCTAAGTAAAACACACGTCCTTTGAAAGCAATTTAAACAATGGCAGGGCTATCTTACTAAAATTTGCAATGAATCTACGATAATAGCCTGCGTACCCTAAAAAGCTTCTCACATCTGTTTGAGTTGTGGGTTCAGACAGATTTTTAATGACTTGAATTTTAGCAGGATCTACTTTTATTCCAGACAAAGAAATGTGGTGTCCAAAAACTATCCCTTCAGTCATCATCATGAAACACTTTTCGTTACTTAGGGAAAGGTTTGATTCAACACACATTTTCAGAATTTTCTCCAAGTTTGCTAAGGAATCTTCAAAGGTACGTCCATATACAGAAAAATCATCCATGTAAACCTCAACACACTCATGAATTAGATCTGCAAAGATGGCCAAGACAACCCTCTGAAAGGTAGCTGGGGCATTACATAAGCCAAAAGGCAAAACTTTGTAGGCATAAGTGCTCCAGGGACATGTAAAGGTAGTTTTGTCTTGGTCTTCGTTTGCAATACTAATCTGATTATAACCACTGAAGCCATCTAAAAATGAAAAATATTCCTTTCCAGCTAAAGCATCCAACACTTGATCAATGAAAGGCAATGGGAAATAGTCTTTTAAAGTTGCCTTATTCAGCTCCCTGTAATCGATACATATGCGCCATTTACCATTTTTTTAGGAACAACAACCAAGGGTGAGACCCATTGGCTGTCGGAGATGGGGTAAATAAATCCCACTTTTAACAATTTTTGCAACTCGTCTTTGACTATTTCCTTTAGCATAGGGTTCATTCAGCGTTGTGGCTGTCTCAGAGGTTGTATTGTGTCATCTAGGTAAATGTGATGAGTGCATGTCTCAGGATGGATACCTGGCATATCAGTGTACTCCCAGGCAAACGCATGGGAATATTTATTCAGCAAAGTAATCAACTGTTCTTCCTGTGATGTGGTAAGATGTGCATTTATTTTCAGAGTTTTGCCTGGACTGATTTCTACCGTTTTACTATGAATATCGGTGATGGAATGAACATTAAAAACGTCATGAAGTGCTAAGGCTAGGGAATGAACGTTGCAATTTTCCTGGAAATTATGACCCATAACTTGTTCTGCTACAACATATTCCATATCTCGTAATTCTGCAGAAATATCAGGCTCAACAATGAAATAATCCAGTAGATCTTCGTGGTTGTCTTCCTGAAAATCGAAGTACTGATTTATACTCAAAACAGGCTGAATCACCTCTTCTTCTTGTTCTTTGGTTTCATTAATCCATGACAGTTGATCTAATGTAGAAGTCGTTGGGCAGAAGGGTAAAGTGCAATCTGTTTCCTCTCTGTCCCATGTGAAATGAGCATACTTCCTGATCGACATCCTATGAAAGCATCTACTGTTGCCAGCCAGGGTCTTCCAAGGATCAATGGGTGACCTCCTAAGTTATATTTTGTCTGTAGGACTATAAAATCAACAGGATACTCCCAGGAGTCTAAAGAAACAATAATATCTTCCAAGACCCCTTCAGGTGTAATTTTAGACCTATCAGCTAATTCTAAGACAGTTGTGGTGGGTCTGAGATTTGTCAAGTGAAGGTAATTCATTGTCTCTAGTGTCATGACGTTAATGGAAGCACCTAAATCGATCAATGTTTTTGGGATGGAAAAGTTATTAATAGTAATTGTAACCATTGGAATTCCAGGATCTACATACTTTTCAATGAAAACGGTGTTGGACATTAACCCTGCTAGATTGCCTACCACATGAATTTTCGATGGATCCTTCCTTCTTTTATTAAGACAGAGTTCCTTAACTGCTTTAGTGTAAATCGGGATATCTTTTATAGCCTGCAGTAGAGGAATTTTGACATATACATTTGTTAACTCGTTCAGAACATCGAAATCAGGTAAGGAAATCGAAGGTTTCTCTTTGACTAACCTCTCAGGAAAAGGAGGTGGATAAGATGTTGTTGTGTTCCCTCGTTGATTGTGATTTTCTGGCTGAGATTTTTCTGTATTTAATTTTTTTGGAGTTTTGTCTTTTTCTGGTGGTTCTTCTAAGATAACAGGAGATTGTTTTTGTAAGGTTTTCCCAGATCTCAAATTGATATTTTGCAGTGGGAGAATAGAGTAGGGAAGCACTGTTCCATCATCAACATTATACATAGGTATGTCGGTTTTATTATTTGGATTTGGAATTGGATGAGCTGGCAGTTGTGTAGGCCAAGGTGGAGGCTGATTAGATGGCAACTAAAGTTGTTGAGGTGGTGTACCCAATTGAGGAGCCATATTGTTGGGTTGTTGAAAAGATGGATTTTGAAAAGATGGGGCTTGGACTTGATGCTGCTGGTATTGAGGATAGGTAGAAGGTTGTTGATAGGGCTGCAAATAAGCCTGCTGATATGTCTGGTTACCATGGGCATACCCTCTCCAATTTGGAGCAGATTGAGCTAATGGAGGAGACCAAGTTTGCCAAGGCATGGGTGCATTCCATGAATTCTGAATAGGAGTCTGATAATTTGTATTAAATTGCTGCATAGGATCTTGAGACATACCTGAAAATCGTGGCTGCCAAGGTCTCCGTTGTCCCATGAAGTAAAGAGACTCCATGCTGTGATTTTCCTCCATTCGCGCTGCCTGTAATTCCTTCAATCTAGGGCAATCATCAGTTTTGTGATTAAAAGTGCATAAGCCACAAATTTCAACAGTATTTAAAGAACATTCTCTAAGTGGGTGTTTCTTTCTACATTTAGGACAAAAAATAGACAAAGCCTGATCTTGTTGGTCCTGTTGTTCTTGCCTCTTCTTGGTTTTGGTTGCCTCGACTTGTGTGCCCAAGGTACTTAATAAATCAGTCTTGAAATCTTCTAGCAGATTCCCAAGCTCAGCTCTAGAAATACCACTGTTTGCAGATTTAGTTGCTTTGGTATTGCTATCTCTTTTCCCAGTTCGAGCCTTTCCTCTTGAATATTTCTGACATAAGTCCTGTATCTCATCAAAGAGAAGGTAAGAGATGTCACCTTTTCCCATAACATTTAAAATATCCAAATACTGTTCCTTTCAAAAATATTGTTCTAATCATTTCAGGTGTTAAAGAATTGTATTTAGATTTCTGTAAATTGTATGAGAATCTTTCCAAATACTCCTCCAAACTCTCATCTTCCTGTTGAGTCATGCCAAAAATGTCATGTTTCAGCCCCTTTGATCTGCAATATGCTTGATATTTTCGAAGAAAGATTTTCCTCATGTCATCCCAGCTAGTGATAGAATGTTCTCCTAAACCCATGAACCATTTCAAGGCAGCTGCTTTAAGAGTAGCAGGGAAAAGACGGAGCTTATGGGTGTCATCAGTATACCCATAAGTTCGACACAAGATGTCAAATTCGAATAGGAAAGAGTCAGGATCTTCAGAGGTCATGCCATAAAAGTTTGGTAAGACAGAGGGTGGAATATTCTTCATTTTCACCTCTTCTCCTAGGATAACGCTAGTGTCTAAGATAGGAAATTTAAAGGTGGCTTCCTGATCTTCTGTTGTTCCGTCATCCCTCTCATGTCTTCTCTCTTCTTCCCTTCTCTCTTCTTCCCTTCTCTCCTGTCTACGTTTGTTTTCTATTTCCAACATCCTCTCATACTCCCTTCTCTGTTCTGTAGTTGGTCCTTTTGATGTTTCTTCCTCAGACATTTTGAACTTACCAACTGTTGAGATGAATCCTTTTGGAAGAGAAGCTCCCGTTATTTCTGTTTTTGGGGGGTTTTTAATAAATCTTCCTTTCTCGTCTCTTAGTCTAAACATAAAAGTGAAATCTAGTCTGTGTTTTTGTTTGAAATTTTTGCTTTTATCAGAAAACTAAAGTTTCTAAGCCTGCTTCTACAATGCCTCCTCGGCAACGGCGCCAAAATGTTGGGCTTCAATCCACTAATGCAGATCGAACCTTAAATTTATATATCAATCCGGGTCTGTAAGCTTAGAGGCATATCCAAGTTTTAGGACCTAGAGCTAGACTTGCTTGGTTAACCTAATTTTCTGTGAATTGAATCTACGGTCAGATGAGAAGTACTGTAACTTTAAAGATACAAAAATCCTTTTACAGGGATAACTTCATCTGTTCTTTTAAGTACACAGCAATCTGTTTAGCAAAGCAATCTATTGATGAAAGAACTGATATAGTGAAAGCAATTTAACAATGATTCTAACCCTAAGATACAGACTACAAAGTTCTGCCTGACATCCCACTAATGAATGAACAATTAACCATTAAATTCCCTTACAGGACATTGTTCGTAATTGATAATTGTTCTGAACACTTTGTTTTCAAATGAGCAGCAATGTATGATATATCAAAATCACAGTCTGAACCGTTCCTTTAACATTTAACAGAATAGAAGACAGAGCTCATAGAAATGTAAGTGATGTGTAGCATTAACGAAATCGTGGCTTGAACTATTTAAATGAGAACTGAGCTATAATAAAATTAATTGAAAACTAACTGAATTCGTTCTGCAACAATATGCTAGCTACTTCAGGGATTAACACATACCAATGGCTCAATCTAAATCGCATGCATCAAATTTAAATCATTGCAAACATATAAATCGCATACACTAGCAATGTAATGGTGTGCGAACTCAACAATGGGGGCCCTCCAGTGCCTCGTTCCACACATAGTCGAAGATTTACAGAACTAAAAGTCTAATTGTATTCACCATAAATTGATTACACAGTAAAACCATGCAGTTCAGAAGCAGTATGCGTTCTTCCCCTAAATCGTGATTATCAATCCAATGTTTTGTGAAGTACTTATACAAATTCAAAAGAAAACTGGAAATGCTATAATCTTGTAAACTAATTAATGAACATAGCCATCGAGATCCAACTCTTCTCAGTGGAGGAAGGGCCCTCTTCCCTGAGTAGATGCTGGTAGTGTTGATTGTAAGTGTGTTATCATGTAGATTTTCTTATTATTTAGTTCATGCTTTCATTCATTAGATTTATCATAGTTGTATGCTTTCATTCATTAGATTTATCATAGTTGTTTTCCTGTTAATTCGTTTGAGATATCGTTGGCCAACATAGCATTTCTTTCAGATTTATGTAATTAGATCTTTCTTCCTAATAGTTTATTTTGTTATTAGTTTTACAGTCTAATTTTATGAATAGGTTTAGGTTTGATTTCTTTTCAAGAAGGTGTGATCTAGTTTATAATGAGTTTTGATTTCATACCTATAGATCAACAGTGTCAGGTAGAAATTGTGCTTACATAGATTTTGCAGGATAGATTTGAAATAAAAGACTTCCTCGGGTTGATAATTTATGTTCTGGCAGTATTAGTTGTTTAATTAATTAGACAATTAATCCAACCAACATGAGCTTGCATGTTCTATAAGTGATGATCCAACATTGAATTACCAGCACATTATACATAGTTGCGAGCTTGCATATCCTCCAAGTGTCCTCGAACATATTTATGCCTGGTTATAAAATTGCATGAGCAGCAACAATATCGACCACTAATGGGCCATGGCACCTTTCCACTACTCATGTCAATCCATCCGGAGGTCTCTTATGTTTTCATGTTGTGTTTCACTTTATATGATGTTTTTGTGCCGAAATTTTGCTATAATAATTTGTTTTCAAGTCTAATTCTTGTGTTGTGATTCTGATCATGTGCAGAGACTAAGTTTAATTCCTATATTGTGAAATGCAAGTTAGTATGGATGGTAACGGCTGTGTTGTGTTAGGTTAGTATTAACAAGATATATTAGTCTTTCAACTTTTCACTGTTAAAATTGGTAGATAGCTACGTATGCAATGATCTCAACCCAAGGTAGATAAATGAATAATTTTAGATTTAGATAACTATGGATAGAAAGAAGGTATAGCAAAAGATACCAGTTGAGCTGCATAAATGTTTTGAAATATCATATGCGAAGTTCTATATTGTTATCTGGTGTTTTCATGGCTACTTCCATGCTTGAATCAACCAAGAATGTTGATGAGTAAGATTACTTGAAGGGCGTCAAATAGCTAGAAGACTCCGGTGCTTTGAATTCAACGTCGAATGAATATGTGTTCCCATAGGATTTTCTCCCATCAGCAACAAAAATCACAAAGGGAGAGAGTATACCAATCATAGATTTGTCAGCCTTTGATAGATCTCACAAGAACATCTGGATCCAATCAGGTATCTTGGCCAAGCCTGTGTAGATTAGGGTTTCTTTCAGGTAATAATAGTTAACACTAGCTTTGTTGTTATGTTCGTTTTAATTAAAATATATTAAACACCTACGCAAAAAAATGGAAGTACGACCCTCTCTGAATTCTGAGTCGAAATCTACTAGAAATATCCTCCACAAGATAGATCTTTATAATACTCTTTATTTTCTGTTGTTGCAATAAGAAAGAAAGGATCAAATTCTGAGGTGTGGTTTATCGAACAGTTATCATATTTTCAATTTATTATCAAAATTATAATTTTGAGAATTTGGATTGGTTGAGAAGTCATTAATCATACTTTAATTGCAGCTATAAAATGACGAAATTACAACTTTGAAAGTATGGCAATTTCAGCTTTTGATTTTGTTGCAAAATTTGAAGAGTATGGCAATTTCAACTTTTGATTTTGGGGCAAAATTTGAAGAGTATGGCAATTTTAGCTTTTGATTTTGGGGAAAAAATTGAAGAGTAGCCTATGACCAAATTCTGATAGTAATTTCAACATTTTGGTTATTGTGGCATGAGGAAGAAAATACAAGGAATTTCCATAAGCCAGTGTATTAGTTGTATTAATGATATTAATTTTAATTTAAAAATTACAAATTGTAATAATTTTGTATGAGATTGTTGGAAGTAAATGTTTTGCCCCGTTTTTTACATTTTCATTTATTATTATATCTGGACTGTAAAGGACACCAACCACCAACCAACAATACACAACTACAAACAGAGACACAATGGCAAAAAAATGCACCAATCAACATTATATAATATATCAGTATTATACAATATATTTTATAGATACATTTAGCTCTTTATCTACCAAGAGCGAAATTCTTTGAGGTGTAATTTTTTTTATAAAGTGCAAAATTTGAGGAGAAGATTGCACCTCAAGAGATTTAATCCCATGAATCTATATTGATTTAATAATTAAGTATTTATATGTGCTCAAATCCTTTAGCTATAAATCCTAGCTAGTTTAATGATGGTTCAATACTGCTTTAATATTTAAATATCTATATGTGCTAAAATCCTTTAGATATAAATCCTAGCTAGTTTAATGATGGTTCAATGGCTCAACTCAGAGATCCCATAGCAGGAAGTATCCAAAAAAAATGTAGTTTAATTAATTGGTGTATACTCTTTGGTTTGTGTCAACTCTACATTTAATACATAACTACATTACCCATTTTGACAGACATTGTTAAATTTTTGTTTACTTGCTCCTATTTCCTATTTGCACTAACACATAGACATAGAGTAGAGTAGATGAAATACACTTCCTATCCACATTCATCAATGAGATAATTGTTTTAAGGACAACTACGTTGATTAATTTTTCTTGGTAGCAGGTAGTTAATCCTGGCACCGAGGAATATCTGATTACCAAAATGTTAGATGCAGTCAATTAGTTCTTCACCCTGTCCACCGAGGAGAAGATGAAGTATGATATCAAGGATATGTTGAATCCGGTAAGATATGGCACGAGCTACAATGTTAAAGTAGACCAGTATTTCAATTGGAGAGACTATTTGAAGCATTTTGCTTATCCTGAACTGCACACACCCGATAATCCTCCAAATTACAGGTATGTTCGCGATCCAACATTTGATTTATTATATTAAATTTCAATGAAATGGGAACTTATGATAATCATTTATATGGTTGTAGAGATTTTGCAGGAGAATACTTCAACGAAACCAAGAAATTGGCTCTGAGATTGATGGGAGCAATATCTGAAATCTTCGGCTTGAAGTCAGATTACATACAAACAATCTTCAAATATGGTATTCAAATCGGTGTTTTAAACTTGTATCCACATTTTCCAGAGCCAGACCAGACCATGGGCATGGAACCCCATTCTAATCATGGCGATCTCACTATTTTATTGCAAAACGATGTGGGGGGTCTGCAAGTTCAGTGTGAGGGGTGTTGGGTGGCCATTGAGCCCTCTCCCAACACCTTCGTTGTGAACATTGGTGACCATATTGAGGTGAGAATCACCATTTGTCGCTTTGAATATTTGTGCAATGGTAGAGATCTCATATTTTTAATTTCAGTAGCTTGTTTTTTTATTGACAGATTGTGAGCAATGGAAGATATAAAAGTGTGGAGCACAGAGCAGTGGTAAACACTCAGAAAACAATAATTTCAATTGCAGCACCAAATGGATCTACTATGGATGCTCCAATATTTCCTACTCCTCAACTAATAGATGAAACTCACCCACCCTTGTATAAATCCATGTTGTATGGAGAATATATGAGACATCAACAAAGCATGGGTGGAAACATTTAGTTCTTGAAGCTTTGTACAGTGTGACAGTGCGACAACCCTCGATTCTTTTCAAATTCACACATCCAAATACGCACAACACCTCCAAATATACCGATGTTTTCATATACAATAGCTCTTCTAACTCAAGGAAATCGAAAACAATTAGTTCTCAAAGCTTTGTACAATGAGACAACCCGAGATTCTCTTCAACTTCACACAATTCTTTGTGCACAACTACTCCAAAGATACCATGGTTCCATGACTGGAGTCTCTCTTAACTCGAGCACCCACAAACACATACCTTTCGAAGGTTTATTGCATGTACCAACCCCAGTATGTTCTTCAACTTGAAAGATTTGATGAATTTTATGGAACAAGCTGCTGCTTTTCTATTCACATAAAACTTCATAATTACAATGGACCTAGAAGGTCTCTATTTAAACACTACTACATACTAAAATCCTAACCTTGCTCATGCTTTATACCTTATTCTTTATGTTTTATGAAGGCTTTAACTAAACTTAACTTTACTTCTAATAATATCACTGACAAAAGCGAGAGTTAATTACTTTTTCTAACACTCCCCCTTAATTACAACTGCTAAACATACTATCTAATTACTACTAAAACATGTTTCCTCTAAATGATTTCAGCAAAACAAAATTCCTGCTGGTCTATGTACCACCTAGGCTTACAAAACATTTTCATATTGACCTTCTTTGATGCTATGTGTTGATGCATCTTCTCCTCATACTTTGTGCTCCAAACTTTGAGGCTTTCAATGTTTTTCTTCTTCTTTGGGATCCAAACATCGACCTTTTTCCCAGGTTTACTGAGGAATACGGACTCCTTCTCTTGAGTCCACATACTTCCTTCCTTATCGCCCCCTAAAAAATATAGAGTTTGCTTAGTTCCCCCTTAATGCAAGATCTCTTAAAGATCTTATTTTTTTCCTTCAATCTTGATCTAAGACCTTTACTATCATCATACAATAATTTCAAACTTCAAATGCCTTCATTCTTCAAAATAAAATATAATTGTTGCTCAACTTTGTTTTATGATTATATTATTAGATTAATATTCTTCTTTCTTAGAAATCTTTTTTGAAAGAGCCATTTCACACTTTTTATTTTGGAAAACTCCTTTACCAAAATATCTTAAATGAATCCTTTTATTTAATCCAACAAAGGATTTTTAAACCTTTTAAATCCCCTTTCAAAATGACGTAAGATCATTTTCAAAAATCTATTTCTTAATATATTATTTTGAAATACCTTTGCTTTGGACAAATTCAACGATTGTCATGGATCTTGCAGCGATCGAACCAACGGTTCCTCCAATGCAGCGATCTCACGCTTTCCTTCAACTGATTGTCCACAAGACTAATTTTTTGCATCGGTCGACGATCTCATCTCAACGGGAAGCTAGCTTCTCCAATACATATTTCCTCACGCTACTACCTTCCACGAACTGATCGAGATAAACTTCTCCACGGATTTTTCAACCGGTGGGTATTTTCTCTTTACGACCTCCTTTTGTTTTGCCAGAGGATCTGCTTCAATGAACATATTGAAAGCAACTCCTTCACCACATAATTTCTATGGATTGAGTGCCTTCTTCACACTCTCCAATGGAGGTTGGATTTTCTTCATGAATTTGCTTCGGATCTGCGGATCTAAAAGCTTTCTCCGGTTGATTTCCGCCTTGTGCTTCAGACTCGAACCTGGATCTCTGTCCAATTTCTTGGATCAAGTCACTCACTTAACTGGTAATAGATCTTGGCTTGAATCAAATTATCTTTGTATTTTTGGCTATGGAAGAATCCTTCTTCATGATGGAAGAATACAACAAGCTTGGATCTGCTTTTGTATCAATATGCTCTCCAAGATACTCAATCAAGCTCTAATATTATGATGAATTTCATGGAACAAGCTGTTGCTTTTCTATTCACATAAAACTTCATAATTACAATGGACCTCGAAGGTCTCTATTTAAACACTACTACATAATAAAACCCTAACCTTGCTCATGATTTATGCCTTATGCTTTATGCTTTAGGCAGGATTTAACTAAACTTAACTTTACTTCTAATAATATCATTGACAAAAACAGGAGTTAATTACATTTTCTAAGAGCATTCACGTACGTGCAACTCCTCCAAAAATACCAATGTTTTCATACTCTACATCTATTCTAACTCAGGGAAATAGGAAAGATACCAATGTTTTCATACTTAGCAATTGTTCTACAATAGGAAGGTTTATTTTAATCAAGTTTTTTGAACAAAATCAACTAAATAATTATACAAGAAATTGTTCATGGAAACAAATTGCTATCTACCATTTAAAGTCATGATCAATACATCTAATATATCTAGATAATTTTTTTGATAGATAACTAATTATAGGTCAAAACAGTTTGAGATTATATTAGCAAATTAAAAAAATTTAGTGTTTTATGCCCTGCTGAGACCAAGCATCTGGGAAATGTTTTTCTCAGGAAGCATGAAACCAAACCTCTAGGAAATGTTTTTCTCAGTAAGCATGCATGTTTACATTCGATGCTGGATTCAGTTCACCCAATTGGCATAGCCCCAAAATCAAAGAGAGTACAAGAGATAATACTCCTAAGGTATAAAATGATAAAATAATGGAAAATAAAAATTAAAGGAAGCAATCTGAGGTATTTAATAGTTAACAGTATAATCAATACTTCTTTTAAAAGCTATGAGGATGAGTAGCGAGTGAGTCAGTTAGCTCTACTATTTTTCTTTTCCATATGCATTTTTTTCACTTGGAATATACAGATTAAGACATTGCAATCGTGCCCTTCCGTTTTATTTCATGTTGAAATCGTCTCTCATATTCTTTGGTTATTCCATTATGTTCGTACTGCTTTTAAAATTCAATTTCAAAGAATGCAATGTGTAAATATTGGAGTAGGCATCCAAAAATTTTGGTCGACTGCATCCACTTGTTTTCCAACAGAACGTGGAAGTGTCATTTTGAGCAATCACAGTAAAATAAATTCAGGACATGTCAGTGAAATTCTTTATGTTGACTGTTGGTTGTTGTCACTACCATGGAGTAGGCTTGTCAAGTACTCTTAATATCTTTTCAAATCTTGTTTCAATAGGCTTGGTCTTATCAATCTAAGTCTATTAGTAGAATTCAATTTGTTTGTTTACAAAATTCAATATGTTTGTTTACAGGAATAGTCATGACTAAGAGATTATTCGACAATGGAGTGAAAGACTTTGTGATATTGGAAGAAAACAATAGGATTGGTGGAACAATGCGAAAATATAGACTAGGATGTTGTACAATAGAATTGGGTGTCAACTTTATGCAAGACGTTGGAGGAAAATGGATAAACCCATGTGGCCTCTTGCTCATAAATACAATTTTAGGACTTTCAATTGCAATTTTAAAAGTATCAATCGCAATGTATATAATCAAGAGTAAGCAATATTATCTTCTAACTAGATTGAACATTATAAATTATGTCAAAACCTAATATTTCGCCAACAAAGTTGTATAGTATTTAAGGATTTTACATTTGGTATGCATTATGCACTGAATATTAAATCTATTAGTAATATATGTACAAATATATTTTTATGTGCGTACTCAAATTCATGAAAAAAACAAACAAATCAAGGTCATCGATCACTGGCCGTATTCTATGTTATAATATTACTAGTGTAGGTTATATATCATACTTTATCTTGGTTATATCATAATTGTCTTTGTCTAAATTCCATTTACAATTGTTTCTTATTGAACTTTTGATTTAATTTTCTTCCATATCAACAAGTTTTTCATCTATTGGGCAAATATCTTTTAGATTATTTATGCATTTCTCCAACCAAAGCGTGTTAATATTTTATTTTAGAGCATAAAAAACAATGTGCATGTCAGTGATTTTGGTCTTAAGAATATAGATAATATGAACATAATATTATGAAAACAATAATGAATATGAATATTGATACAATCATCAAAATTTGATAATATGTATGTAACATTAAACATCACCGATTTGTTCTAAAACATTGTCTCTTCAGTCCATAGTTTAATTCTTGAGCTACAAAATTGAATGATTTCAAATATTGACAATTTGTCATAGATTCAATTCTTTCACATAAAGACCATATAAAATATTATACTTTATGGTTTGTTGGATAGTATTTTCAGGATAAAAAAAATATAATAATTTTTATAAACAACACCAAATTGGTTCTAATCAATGAAATTTGAATTGGTTTATTAAATAAACATCGAATTTCTCTATTTCTTATGATTTATAGATCTAGTGATCCAACATTTCCCTTCATAATTTTGTATTAATTAAAAACAAAATGTAAATTTGAGTTTTCCATACAGTGTTTGTGACTACATTTGTCACCTAGCAAATCTATTGTGTAACTGTGGCTTCTAGAAAGACTAGGACTCGAGAAAACCCATCATCTACTCTTATCCTTGCTCATTTTGACCTTGAGAAAATTTTGAGAGAAGCTAGATCTCGACATAGGTCTAGATCTTAATCTTCTTTCATATATGAATTTTCATCCCCCTCTATGAAAGATAACTTGGATCAAGAAATTAATTTCAATTCTCTTACCAAAGAACCAAGATTTTCAGAAGAAACAGATAGAAAACTAGTTTCTTCCATCTTCCGAGGAGGGGTGTTAATTCTCAATTTAATACATTTATTTAATAACTTATCTCAATTAATATTAATTCTCTCCTTGTTTTCTCGAGTAACACCAATGCATTTTATTTTTCTATTGCAGTATAAACTATGGTACGAACAAATTATTGATTTATTATTGTTTTAGAAAAAATAATTTTTATCACAATTCTAAATGAGATTACACACTTGTAACACCATTGCAATCTTTACTTCCAAATTGGTATTTGGATACTTGCAAAAAAACTAACTAGCCCAAGTGGAAATGTCCTTGACATTGCCATGTCCCCGACATTGCCATGTCCCCGACATTGCCATCTAGGAAAGGATTTACTAGAGGAATTCATGCTTTGCTATTCATGTTAGTTCTCTTTACAACTCACCTAATATAATACACATCCACCCACCATTTTAGCTATATATTACAATATACCCAATAACCAAAAGCCAATTTATATAAAGGTTCTAAAAGAAAGAAAAAAAATACAACATAATTCGTAACAAACCAACACTAGTACAAAATGAGAAATTAATGACTAAAAAAATTACTAAAATTCGACTATAAACGACTATTTTTGAGTCGGTGACTAATAGTATCCAATTTCCACTATCTTATCTCTAGTCGTATTTCACTAGTCATTAATTGGTTGAATTATTAGTCATTGATTTAGTCATTGATAGTCACTGATTAAGTCATTGATTTAGTCATTGATACTCACTAATTTAGTCATTGATAGACACTGATTTAGTCACTAATTTAGTCATTGATTTAGTCATTGGTTGCCACAATTAATGACCAAATATACGACTAAATAAACTACTAGATGATAACATATTAATGACCAAGCTAAATACGATTAAATATTAGTCACGCTATAAGATATTGGAAATTAGCTACTAATAGTCATATATATGTGAATTTAGTCGTTTTCTTAGTCACTAATTTATGATAGGGTACAGAGGAATCGAACCACCAATCTCCTTCCTATAATTAGGCAAGTGCTCTACCATTGAGCTAACACCCTTTAAGAAGTTGTTATTGCTTGACAATGATGATATTCAAACAAATTTTACATCATTCAAGCATACAAAATAATGATTACCAAGTTACTATAGATCCATAATGGATTACCTTGTACTAGTCCTTCAAGTCTTTCAACTTCATTTATTAAGTGCAAATAAATAATCATGTGCAGAGAAATATGGAAGATTATGTATAGGAGGAGTGAGTAACAAATTTTTCCCATCCTATAGCCTATTAGAGGGTATCTTATAGGTACTTGTTATGTTTCTAGATGGTAGTTTATTGAGGCTATATATAACAAACAATACATATTAAGGAAATATAACGATGGACTGTATATGAAGTTGGGAAGTTCTAGCAGAATTTCTCATGTTTAGGAATTCCAAATGATTGTTTCTAACAAAGTATCATCTGATGAAATCTATGATATATTTATGACTATCACCAATTGTATCTTTTTGTTGAAGCTATGGTATGCATATGTGAGAGAGGTATAACATTCCTCATTATACTTTTGGACAATGCTTAATGAGCATCTACTGAATGTATCTTTATTATATCTTAAAAAATTATGAATTTTTTTCCACGAGAAAACAAACAAACAAATAAATAACCAACAATGCAAAACATACTTGACCATCATGACGAGAGTCTAGATATATAGTAAATATGATACTCTAAAATGAATCCAACAACCAGTACCACAAACGGGAAGATTCATCAATAAAAGTGGGAATCTTGCATGAGGGATTTAGCTGGGTGAATTCCTTACATTTACTCATTTTTCTTTTGTAGATTAAAGTTAGTGTGTCTATTTTTTTGGCCTATGTTCTGCATAGGAGCCACTGTAGCCATCCTTTGGCTGCCAAATGTAACACTTGATCTAGATTTAATGTTTATTTAATATAGTCTAAACTTATAATATAAAGAAAATATGTTATTTTGTTATGTTAACTTTCAATTAGCAATTACCTGGTAACCCATCTCCAAGAGTGATGCCAAAGTGAGTCGGAATGTTTGACCCTTATTGAAAGACACAAAATTCCTAACATTATTCAGTAGAAAGAATCTTAGCCGAAAATAATTAGCATATGATATAAATCCTAAGATCATCTCACATTGCACTTTGCTCCAAGCTCTTTGATTGAATCGATTCATTCTATAAAACCCCTGAAATAAAATTTAATGATTGTCTCAGATCCAGATTTTCCCAAGATTATTGGAATCACTGAGGAATGCAGTAACTATTTCTATAGTATTACAGTTTTGTTTAAGCTTAACTCTTACAAAAGGTTATATGCATTGAAAAATACATAGAAAGAAAACAGTTATTAGAAACAAAGTCATCCAACTAAGAACAAATATCCTACATTAGGAAGAAGCATGATTGAACTAGACATATTGCAGATGACAAGACTGTAACAAGAGATTTGAGGCACAATTCTAGCATGGAAGAAGCTTATGACAAAGTTAAACATCAACATTACTGTACTCTTATTTCAAACAACAATGAAGTGGCAAACTGATTACTTGACAAGGTGGCCCACCATTGATCAAATCCACTTCCCCATGCATAGGTAGGTTTTTCCTTTTCTCATCTGTCAGCTTTGCAGATAGCTCAGTAGCCTCTCCTGTAGAAATGTAGTCCTCCTCATCCCCTCCCTTTTCCATAATGGACCTACTAGCGCATCATTCATAGACTATCAAACACTTAAAGAGCAGGAGCCATGAGAACAAACAAGTTAAAGAAATTTAATTTGAAATACATAAAATAGTCATGTCTAAATTCTAGTTAATAAATCGAGGCAAAAATTATTCATGAGCATACTTCTTAGTTTGAAAAATCAAGTTAGACACCATATGTATACACCACACTAGTTTGCATGTCTAAAGTTACCACTATGCATGACTAGCACTTCCAATAATAATTACCTCAGTATAACATTGCACTTATCACAGAAAATCTCAGCTTCTGGATGGTTTAGCTTGAAAGCCTCAGCAACAGGCTCTTCATACCCAATGGCCCACTTAGTTAAGCTCACTCCTATAAAATCCAACAAAATAATCTCAGCTGTGTAGTAGAAAAGAAAAAACATGTCAATAAAAAGTCTAGAACTGTTTATGAATGTATTTTTTAATAAAACAAAAGTTATTGAACTTTTAAAAAGTCTACAATATAAATTTTATGAAATTCAGAGCAGTGTATGAGAATTGTAATCTAGTCATTTAAAGAGAGACTGTTGGATACAGTAAAATTATTCTCATATCTATACTCCTATGCATCACTATAGTTTTTGACATCCAAGGAAAATGAAAAATCTGTTTCAGGATATTCTTTTCACTTGTGTATGCTTTACAGCCTATACAAGTGAAAAGAATATGCTAGTATAGATTTTCCTTAGATGTCAAAATAAACATAGTGATCACATGCTTTGGTTCACTTGTGTTTAGGGGGGACTTTGGTCCTCCTTTTCAGGGTTCCAATCCTGTCCAGGGGTTTATGATTAGTTGAGGGGCCTGGCTAGGGACAATTCCATTGCAGCTGGCATTACTAGACCATGTTTACCTAGGGCGGTCCCCAAATTTTTCTTTGGAAAAAAAATAGCCTTTCCAGCCAAATATACATCAACATCTTAAACCATTTGCAATAACACTTATCTCCAGCATTTATTGTGTTTACCTGGGCTAATTTAAATCTATTTTGGATTCTTTTGTAGTTTTGCATATTACATGCATTATGTGTGCTTAAAGTGTGCATGAATAACAGGGGCACCATAGGTACCTGATTGCTGTAATCCATGTGACAAACCTCCACATCCAACAAAGATGTCTAGAGTCACAAGGCGTTTCTGACAAGAAATTTTCATTTTGTCTTCTGAAGGAAGTTCCCTTACAACAACCTTACCCTTTATCTTTGCATCTTCCCTATCCACATGAGCCTTTCCCTTTGCATCTGCCATGTTTTTTGATGAACTCAGCTTAACATTAGCAGGCAACTGCAATCAACACACAATGAGTTTCACGCAATGCAATGGAACAATGGAAACCTGCTCCTCTGTTGAAGAATTAGAGTGAAAGGAAAAGAAGGAAAATAAAACCACTTACTTGCTTGATAGTACCCTATGAGGGATCAAAGATGCAACTGCACCAGAAGGTATGCTCCAAAATAGCATTGCCTGATAGAACTGAAAAATAGTGATTCCTCCTCAAATCACATTTTCCATGTATTGTGCCCACACTTAGAGTGGCAGTTTCCTCACTGTAGTATACTTGTACAAATTATTTGAGCTATTATTTAGCTTCATTAAGTCACAATTTAAAGCATCTAAGGCCTTCCAAGTATCAGAATTGTATTCAGTAATCTAACAAATAGGCTGCCATTCCAAAAGCAACTATTAGACTACTCTTGAAATATTTTTTGGCTGTGTGACAGTCCATAATCATCAATACAAATGGATTTTTTCTTGTTTTCTAATTGTGTACCATGATGTTTTCTAGAGATTGAGTATATAAGACAAGTGTAGGATAGAGCTATCAAATTTTCATGGACAAAATGATAAAAGAGTATAAAATATTTTAACTGTAACCTTTGCTGACTTCAAGTCGGCTTTCTTTAAGCCATATGCAATTTTGATTTCCAAAATTTGGCAAATGGCATAGGCTTTAAGTCCTTTATTTCTGCCTGCTTTAAATATTTCAATTTCCTTTTCTTTTCCCAGCGATAACTGCTAATTAGGGAGTCTTGTTGATCAAAGGATGCTAGAAATTTGGTTCCTAATGTATATTTTGAATTTATTTATGTTTTAGTTAGCTTGAGGAAGAGGTTTTGACATCCATTGTATATACCATTCCACACTCTGCAATTTTGATTGTAAATATGTTTATGTGAATATATGAAGTATTTTTAAAAAAAGGATTGGTATTCAGTGTGTCTTCAAGGACGAATTCATTGGCGTTTTACTTTGTTTGGAGATTGTTGCTCTCTGGTTTGTATTTTGTTTCATGGGATATGGAATTCCCTACAAATACTCGCCTTATTTATTCTTTGGAAAATCAGGGATAAGTCTATATTTTATCATGAGGTCAGCTCTATGTACACATCTTGTTCTCTATTGTAGGATGAGGTATGCCATTAGCTCCTAGCAAAGGGCGCTCTGTTAATCAAATATGCCCAATATTTGGATTCAACAGAGTATTTTGATTTTTATTTCAATACTAGTAGCTCTAAGGAAGAGGTTATGATATCCATTGTATTATACACTTCCACTTTTTGTAAATATAAGATGTATTTTTCAAAAAGTTTAAAAAATAAAATATAAATAATTTAAAATTAATAAATAGCAAACATCAAGAAAAGTAGAATGAAATAATCGGGAAAATTAGAATGATAGACATAAACGACTATTTAATAGAAAACTCATGTTTATGTTAACTCCCATAGATAATTACACTTAGCTCTCCCCTTCATCAAACTCTTCAATGGGGTAAAAAAAACTTTTAAACTTTATCCTGTGGCATCCATTGAGGACAATAATTTTCAAATCTAGGTATGAAGGATACGGTGTTAGACTTAGGACTACGATCTAGTGTCCTTTCCTTTGAGTGTTGTCAAATGTAATAGATAACCAATATTCCCTATGCTTTACACTGCAAACAATACGTTGCATTTTTTTCTCTTTTTCTTTGTTTATAAAATGAATTTGTAGCACCAACATGGCATTGTTTCACTAGTGATGTAGATAGACTATTAAGTGTCCACCAAGGTTCCATTTTATCGTGGTCTTACCCACCTAAATGGCATGAGGCCATAAAGGATGAGGGTGGATACAAGTCCTGTATGATTTTGGCAGAATAGTTAGCCCTCTGAGTTTGCACCTAAGCTGAAGAAAGTCTGCTCTATATAGTGTGAACCCTTGGGGAAAGTTTGTCAAAACACTTCCAACAAAACAAAAAACCAACAAAAAACTTAAGGGTTTCCAACACTTCAAGAAATGGGAAGAAAATATTTTTTTCTCTTTCATTCTTCATAGATATCGCCTTATTTCTAAATAAAAGGGCATTACTTGGGGTTATACACCAAATTATTAGACTAAGAGTTTCTAAAGCTTCTGCCAACTTAAGAACTCACTAAAAGCAGCACATGTATACCAAAAAAGATATGTAGCATACTTCCTTAAATCCTTCCAAGAAAAAAACTTAACCAAGCAGAAAAACAAATATGATTTGAACAGTAGGAAGCCAAGGAATGCTGAGGCCATACATTTAAATTCAACAAATCTTGAGTTCTCAATAAATGATGCATATGAACCTGATCCCTACCATCGTTTACAACAAAATGCCTTGTCTCCAGAGAAAAGAATCCACATTTTATCACTGCAAGTTCAATAACAATACTATCCAGAATTGCATGCATATAGATTCAGTAAAATTGGGAATCAACATACCGATCAATATGTAGCTTGCCATATTTTCCATCAATGTACTCTTTAACTCTTTTCTCGCTCATCTTAATTGGTCTTACAAATTTGTAAGTTAAAATACATTTCAATGTCAAGGGATAACCTAAGTTATCTGTAAAATAGGAATAAATGTAAATTTCTAAATGACTGATTGTAATCTAATAATTCCTATTGGACTGAAGACAACAATTTACCTGAAAAAAAGTAGACATAGACAAGAATGAAATTTAAAGAAGTTATGGATTCATGAGTGAGCTCTGAACTGTTAATTGAAAAAAGTACATGAGAGACTATCTGAGTAAGAGATGATCCAGGGACCAGAACTATAAGGTGTTGCAAGAAGTCTTTAACAAGCATAAGATACTCAAGGACATTGAAGTAAGCAAACTGGTTTATGCAATGGCTGAAATGACATACTGCGATTCTACAAATGTTGGAAAATTTACTTGAAAGAATGGTTATAATGCTATAGAGAGAAGATAAACATGCAAAGGAGGGAAATAACTAAATAGAAAAGTAGCTCTGAACTAGAACCCAACTATGAGAGAAGATATGATGCTGATCCTGTAGGGATGGACAAAGTGCAGAGAAATAACAATAGTGAAAATGATGAAATCCTTGGTATCCGAAGAGAGGGTTTTCTCGGTACAGAGACCTTATGAGTTGTTAAGGATCCCCCTGCTAGCGATGCACCTTCAATTGATGCCAATAAGGAGTACACAATGTCCCCAACGAAAGAATCCCACCAAAGGGGGAATGGCAGCTAAAAAACGTGTTTGAGCCAAGGAAGAGACTACCTCCTGCAGGCTAGCCTGTGTATCGATACCTCAGAAATGAAATATGATGATAACATATAAACATTAGAGAAAAATTTCGTAGAACTGAGAGAACCAAACTCAAACAGGCTACACAGAGTTCGCTTCACCTTCTGTATCTTTCACAAAGAACTTAGAAAATCGTTGTATAAGGCTGTGAAACGTATATGCGAGAGAGAGGTTTGCTGGATAATGCAATGTTGTGTAATGGAGCACTTGTTGTGCAACACAATGTTGAGTACTGGAGAGGGAGGTCATCGAGGTAATACTTAGAGGGATAAGGAACAGGGATGTGGAAAGGTGGAGGCACCAGATAGCGGAGAGGTGAAGCACCAGGTTGCAGAGAGGTGGAGGCACCAGAATGCAAATACGTAGGTAGAGTGGACTCGAGTGGAGACATTCAGAAGTCGCAGGAGAGAAGATAACACGTAGAGGTAACGTACAGCTGGCAAAGGAGGTAGTACACCAGGGAGGACAGAAGGCAGAGTAATTGTTGAAATCTGTGTTTCCGAAATCCCAAGTAATTGGTAATATAAAGAAACACCAAAAATGAAAAAAAAAAATTTTCCCTGTTTTCAATTTTATCCCGATTATTAGCATTTTAATTTTCCAAAACCTTTCCTAATTATTTGTAACCATCTTAGAATCAACCCAGAGACTGGAACCAATAATTAACCCTAAAAATTATAAAACTAGAAAACGTAAGGATTCATATTATAAAACTTGGTAAGCCACAAAATCCTCTGGAAGCACTTTGAGAGAAATACTAAATACTATGTAATAGTCTGTGGAGCATTAATTATTCACTGTGATGGAGTAGATAGGAACTTACTATTGATTTCACATGAGCCAGATCCCTGAGGAGCTCCTGTCAGGAAGAGTGGATGAGATTCGATCCTTGGTGGTTCCTCCGGAGGATATTGAAGGTTGAATATTAACGTGTGGTCGAGTGATCTGAGGGATTGTACCCAATTGGTTTCTTTGTTGAAACCCATCTCTATCCTTCTCCATATCTATCTTGGATTTGATCTGTAATGGATGTTTTTTTTTTTTAATGGATGTTTTCGATGATAGGCTGTTTTCTGTCCCTGATCTAGCCTTACCTTCCAATTAGTCAGAGAGTTAGCTCTGTCATTTACCAGGTGATATGTACCTGTAGGCTAGCTAGCTTACTAGGAGGTCGGTGACAAGGTCTCCATGATGAGGGGGCAGGGAAGTCTCGGAAGAAGGAGTCCCAGTCCTAGCAGCTTTTCCAGTTGTAGATCCAGGATTTTAAGCCTCTCCATCCATTCTGTGGGATAACATGAATGTAGGAATTTTCTCGGTTCTGGCCCTAACCAAGCATCCTGGGATTTCTTTGAACTTTAGTAATAATAGTTAGAATGAAAACTTACAATGAAGCTTTAGCTAATTCCTCCAATTTTTTCTCCAATTTCTTCTCCCAATTTTTTTTCCCTCCAAGTATAAATTTAATTTTGAGTTTTTAAAATTTATTAATATATTTATATTATATATTAATATAATATATTAGTATTAATTTAAATTTGAGTTTTTAAAATGTATTAATATATTTATATAATAAATATATATTAGTATTATATATTATATAGAAGAGTGCAACCCAAAACAAATAAATGCAATTAAATAACGCGGGACTATATTGGCTTAGGACTATGAAGTGGTGGATATGGTATGTCAAATGTGAAAATCTTTTATTTTTATTTGATTGAAAAAAAAAACTTGCCAAGAGAGAAGCATCCAAGGAGGACAGTTTTGTCTCTTCCCAAATCCAAGGAAAATCAAAGTTGGATACTCACTCTTCACTTACCCCCACCAACCATCTTACATCTATATAGGCCACCTTGAGATGAGAAGGGGTTCTATGTTCACATTTTTCGTTCTTGTTCTATGTATTTTCATGTAGGTCTATGCTTTTTCCATTTATCCTACATTATTATTGAGCTAGTGGATCTTTCATAAGTTATTTACCTACATTTATGTCAAGATTACAATGGCAAGTAGATGCAAAATTATTTACTACTATAGTGTTTCTAATTTGGTATTCTGCAAATTGATAACGAATGATGCATGAAGTACAATGGGGATCTAAAGAATAAGCATTAATAAGGAAATGTTGTGCAATTTTTAGGATTGGATGCAATAACTTAAGAACATGGAAGACAACTTGGAGAATCTCCAACGTGCTAAAATATAGACGTGGAATTTGAAATTTCCCATTAATATGTGTCATGGAAGGTTAGTTTTTCAGAAATTTCAATCTGATCTAGGATCTTAACTGAGAGAATAACATGTACAACATATCTACAACATATCAATCATGGACACAATAATGAAAGCACACAAGAGACACAGAGTTTCACCGGGGAAAACCAAGAAGGTGAAAACCCCGCAACTTCCTCAGAGATAGATAGAGCAATGATACAACATAAGTACCAGAGATAGTCCTCCTAGCAGCAGCTTCTCCTCCTCCACTAGTGCGCCACTTTCCAATGAGTGTGTATGTGAGAAGTGAATGATCAAATAGAGTGCCTCCCGCACTTTATTTATACTTGACTTGACTTGACTTGCCTAATAACCTTTACTAGGTCGGCCTTAACTTAACCACATAACATAATGTTGACAGGGCCGACCCCCAATAGGGTGGTCTAATAACCTTTTAACCCACATGACTTATACAGGGCCAACCCCAACAAGGTGGTCTAATAACCCATCAAGTATACGTTACGACACTTACAATATAAATGATGACACTTCCGTATAGAGGAATAATACCATCTCTATAGGAATACAATATACATATGTGAAATACATTCCGAAGTTACAAATACATCAACACTCCCTCTTAACTAGGAAGGTATTTCTTGACACAGATCTGCTAGCACAAGTCTTCTTCTCTGGATCATCGTCACTAGATCATCGTCATTGAATCATCGTCATTGAATCATCATCATTGATTCATCATCATCGATTCATCATCATCGAACCATCGTCATTGAATCATCATCATTGTCACTACTGCTGCTATCTCAATCAATATCCAATCTACCTGTCATGGGAAGTTCTACAGAGCCAGTCCTTTTTCATACTAGATGTAGGCCTTCCATCTGCAGGTCTTCATCATCTACAAAGCTATCCCTTTTTCATGTTGGATGTATCACAAAGCCAACCCTTTTTTGTGCTAGATGTGACCTAGAAAAAATCTAGGTTTTCCTCCACAGAGCCAGTCCTTTTTCATATTGTATGGGACCTAGAACAAATCTAGGATTTCTTCCACAGAGCCAGTCCTTTTTCATACTAGATGGGAGCTAGAACAAATATAGGATTTCCGCCACAGAGCTAGTCCTTTTTCATACTGGATGGGACCTAGAACAAATCTAGGATTTCTACCACAGAGCCAGTCCTTTTTCATACTGGATGGGACTTAGAACAAATCTAGGATTTTTGCCACAGAGCCAGTCCTTTTTCATAATGGATGGGACCTAGAACAAATCTAGGATTTCCGCCACAGAGCCAATCCTTTTTCATACTGGATGGAACCTAGAACAAATCTAGGATTTCTGCCACAGAGACAATCCTTTTTCATACTGGATGGGACCTAGAAAAAATCTAGGATTTTCGCCATAGAGCCAGTCCTTTTTCATACTGGATGGGACCTAGAACAAATCTAGGATTTCCGCCATACTATGGAATCCTCGGGACTCATTACGTGCAACACAAAACCTGGCTAGAGCATCCCAGGACTTATTACGAGCACACAGCCCAACCTATTGGATCTCCCAGGGCAATAATACATGTCCTCCAAGAGAAATGCCTCGAAATAGCATCCTAGGACTTATTACAGGCACACAACCCAACCTATCGGATCTCCTAGGTCAACTTACATGCTCATCTGCACAACCTATCCACGACCACAGAGCATCAACCTGATACTCATCATACATCATCCTGATGTACATCATCACATGATCATTCTGATCATCATCATAGCATCATCTTGATGCATATCATCTAGAGCAACATCTTGAAGCTCATCATCCATGATCATACTGATCATACAATGTATCCACCTGATACATATCATCTGGAGCAACATCCTGAAGATCATCATCTATGATCATCCTGATCATACAATGTATCCACCTGATACATATACAAATACATGATCCACCTGATCATAACAAGCATCCAACATGATGCATATACAAATACATGATCCACCTGATCATAACAAGCATCCAACATGATGCATACAGAGTAGTAACTGGAGCATTGTCCTGATGCTCATCATCCAGTGCTTACATCCATAGCCATGGAAAGGATCCTCCTCTCACCATGCTAGGAATGTATCCTACAAATGTGTACATCACTTCTTCCTCGAAGTGTCATCAATCTGAAGAACACGAAGCCTCTCTCTGAAGTGCTCAAACTTCACTCTCGCTAGTGGTTTCATCAACACATCTGCAACCTGCTCATCTGTCGCAACATACAGAAGCTTCACTGCTCCTCTCTGCACCATATCCCTGATATAGTGATATTTGATGTCAATGTGCTTCTACCTATCGTGGAACACCGGGTTCTAAGACAGCTTCGCACAACTTTGGTTGTCACAATAGATACCAGTAGCATCCAATGGGAGATCAAATAACTCAGACAGTAGCTTCCTTAGCCATACTGCTTCACAACTATCCGAACAAGCTACAACATACTATGCTTCGGCTATACTCAGTGCTACGTAGGATTGCTTCCTGCTAAACCAAGAGATCACACCTGATCCCATACTGAAGCAGCACCCAGAAGTGCTCTTCCTATCTGCAGCACTGCCTGCCCAATCTGAATCAACATAACCCTGCAGGTTAAACTTTTGATTCGCATCATACTTGATCCCATAATCAATTGTACCCTTCATGTACCTCAGAATATGCTTTACAGCAACCAGGTGAACACCTCTAGGATCCATTAGGAATTGGCTCAATGTGTTCACCGCAAAGAAAATATCTGGTCTCATGTTCGTCAGGTACATCAAGGACCCAATCATCTGACAATACACAGTGACATCAACTGGATCAGATGAAACATCACAAAGAAGCTTTAGGTTCGATGCCATAGGTGTGGCCATGGCCTTGCAGTCCATCATCCCGAACCTCTTCAGGATTTCTACTGCATACTTCCCTTGTCCAAGGAAGATTCCATCTGCACTCTGCCACACCTCCATACCTAGAAAGTAGTGCATCATCCTCAAGTCCTTCATCTTGAACTCGGCAGTAAGCTTCCTCTTCGTGTCGGCAATCAATCTATCCTCACCCATAACAAACAAGTCATGCACATACAAGAGTAGAATCATAGGATTGCCTTCCTCAACCTTGTAGTAAAGGTTGGATTCCGCTTTACTCTTGGTAAAGCCCAAACTGGATAGAAAGTTGTCTATCCTACAATACCAAGTCCTAAGAGCTTGCTTCAAGGATTTCTTCAGTTTGCACACATATGACTCTCTGTCATGTGTCCCAAAACCAAGTGGCTGCTCCACATACACTTCCTCTTCGACTACACCATTCAAGAAAGCTGTCTTGACATCCGTATGGTGTATCTTCCACTTCATCACTGCAGCCAGAGCAAGTACTGTTCTGATGCAAGTGTATCTGGATACAAGAGCAAAAGTCTCTTCATAGTCTATTCCCTCTTTCTGGGAGAAGCCACAAGCTACAAACCTTGCTTTGTAATTTTCCTATGATGCCATCTGCAACATGTTTGATCTTATAGATCCACATGGAAGTCACAATAAAATTCCCTTCAGGTCTTGGGACCACATCCCAAACATCATTCTTCATTATCAACTAGTATTCCTTGATCATGGCATTCTTCCATTACTGCATCCTGAATCTTGGGAACTTCAGATTCTTCAATATCTTCAATAGATAGTTTTCTTTGAATTTCGTTTGGTGGAACAACTGTTGTAGTCCTTCTTTTGTAGGTGATTGTACACAATCTTTCGTACAAGTCAAATTCAATTGCATGATTAGAAACTTCTCATAGTTTATAGAACAAAGTCTTATACATAAAGGCATATGTCATACAGTGATGCAATTATCTTAGCCAATGCTTCAATACAACATTTATCCATATTCCGTAACTTTCTAGATGCTTTCCAATCTCTACCAGAACATTGTTAAGAGTGTGCACAACTCCCAACATGTCAGCAAAGAGGTTTCATTCTAGATAAGTAGCAATGGAATGTTGTACAGTGCCATAGGCCACTTACCCATCACATGCATATTAGTAGTTTACTGTTCATTAATGCAATTATTCTAATATGCATAATACACACCCTAAGTCTAGGAACATAAGCATATACATCATTGAGCAATATTATTTAAACAAATAAGTATGCAAGAAATGATAGTTCGAATACTTATGTTTGTTTGGTTGTAGGGTGGACTCCCTCTCAATATTTGCTTCCTTGCAAGAACTACTGGAGTGTGCTCCCTCTTGATCTTTGCTTCCTGGATTACCTGTCTTTGAACTTATATCCATCCTCGATCACTATGCATAGTTACTAGTATCATCATTGTGTTATCCTCGAGATCTCATACATAATCATACATTCATTAGTATATTCTTAATACTATCAAAACACAATAATCTTAAACATGTATGTTCAAGATCATTTCATACATAGATAATTTATCACAATTCTTTTACTTATGCATATTCCTATTTGACCGTAGGATTTTTCTCGTTAGTCATATCATCAATCAAAGTAAGAAGCATAATATGCCTAAACCCATGATTACTAACTTCAATCATGCCATGTATACTTATATAAGAGATCGTAACACAAGGTAGGATTCTAACTTGATATAGGAAAAACATACCTGGATTAGCATGCTAGCTAGTTATGTCTAACATACCCGCATAATGTCTTCTTGTTCTCTTCAATGACTTGTGCTAGTAACCTACATATTTCATAGGTTAACCATTATAACACCAAGTTATACATACCTCATAAGTAGATCTTCTATGTGATCCATAACAATGGATGAATCTTTGTCTTCATGTCACCATGGTCATATGTTCTTGAACTAGAACATGATTTGTCTTTCTTGATGTACCTTTCATGTTAGCAGACAACATCAACCTCATACAACACCACAATGCATTAGTACAATCATAAGTGTCAAAACCCTAATCAATGAATATCTGCATTCATAATTTTATTAAGGTGATACGACAAGTCTAAAGTTAATCAAGATTGTACTAACCTTAATGAAGACAAACGTACCATAAACTTAATCATGAACAGATCTTGAAACATACATGGATAAGTCATACCTGTCGAGATTGCTTGTAACCTTCTTATGTAAGGCCTTAGCCTCATCTCCCTCTGAAACTGAAACTTCTTCACTTATGCAGGTGACCGATCTATTCTCTTCTAGGATTAACCCAATCCACTTGATTTGCAGAAACTGGAGCTGGAGCTGGATTAGGGTTTGTGAGGGAAACCCTAAAAATTCAAACTTTGAATTTCAAACTCCTGAAAGGATAGAAAGATGCACCTTGATGAGCTGATCAACCTAGTATACTCAGAATTTGAAAACTGCAAAGTTTCACCCCTCAAATTTATTTTTCAATCTTCCGGATTCACTAGGGAGGACCCTGAATTAGGGTTTGAGTTTCTCAGAGCTTCACCCAACCAAATAGTTTGATCCAAATCTCTAAAATTTTATTTTTCCAAGGAGATTCTAGCTATGGTCACAGATTTCAAAAATTCCCATTTTTGCAGAAGCCCTAATTTTTCACCTTTTCGATCAAAGTCCCGAACTAGGGTTTGATCAAGCCCGGCCTTCTGCCCAACCAAAAAATTTGATCTTGGTCTCTAAATTTCTATTTTGATTAGGAGCATCCATCCGTGGTCTCCGATTACAAAAATTCCAACTTTCTCAGAAACCCTAAATTACCGGAGCCATGAATGAAGGTGCTCAAAATCCAATTCTGTTTTGACAGAAATATGCACCTGATTGTTTCTGGTGTAACTCTGCAATTTCAGATCTACAGGGTCTGAAAATTCTTTCTGTGGTAGCCTGACCTGTTAAATTTCCAACCTCATAGGTATGAACTCAAACGGATTCTCTAAGAGATATTTATTCCAAGTGTCGCAACGTGACCTTTTTATGGGGTAAAACAGAAGAGCAAACTTGTACAGCATGCCACGTGTCACTGGTTCAATTTTGGCCTCTAAAAATCATACCTATGAAAGTGCAATTCATTCCCTACCTGTCTCTTTTTACGAAATTTTATTTGGAGCTTCCTAGCCCAAGTTGTGACCTTTTTTCCTAGGTCACCTGTTTATGACTGAGATCTGGAAGAGGCAGAAAACCTATATTGTATAGATCATAAATCTAAAAGTACAACAAATTAGAGGCTCTCCTTTGGACACAAGGTACATGGGGATCTTATCTTCGACCTGTACGATTTTCAGATCCTGAAACTTCTCCAAAATGAATTTATAGCAAAAGCGCTATGATGACTTGGTTTTTCTATATCAAGCCCTAGCTTCGTAAGTGCAACAAGTGTCATAAATGCCATACCATGCCTTCTTTCAGGCTAGCTCTGATACCATGTTAGTTTTTCAGAAATTTCAAATTGATCTAGGATGTTAACTGAGAGAATAATATGTACATCATATCTACAACATATCAATCATGGACACAATAATGCAAGCACACAAGAGACACAGAGTTTCACCGGGGAAAACCAAGAAGGTGAAAAACCCCGCAACTTCCTCAGAGATAGATAGAGCAATGATACAACACAAGTACAAGAGATAGTCCTCCTAGCAGCAACTTTTCCTCCTCCACTAGTGCGCCACTCTCCAATGAGTGTGTATATGAGAAGTGAATGATCAAATATAGTGCCTCCCACACTCTATTTATACTTGACTTGACTTGCCTAATAACCTTTACTAGGTCGGCCTTAACTTAACCACATAACATAATGATGACAGGGCCGACCCCCAATAGGGTGGTCTAATAACCCTTTAACCCACATGACTTATACAGGGCCGACCCCAACAAGGTGGTCTAATAACCCATCAGGTATAAGTTATGACACTTACAATATAAATGACGACACTTCCGTATAGAGAAATAATACCATCTCTATAAGAGTACAATATACATATGTGAAATACATTCCGAAGTTACAAATACATCAACATGGAATTGGAACTGTAAAAGGTAGTATCCATAAGGAATGTATGTGGAATTTTCAGCAAGGTTGTGAACAAGTCAAAGCCTATCTAGAGATATGTAGATCCACAATGAAAACCCCCACGGAAGACACACAAATATTACAAAATATGCCATGCCTTGCACGTAGAGATATGTAGATCCACATTGAAAACCCCCACGGAAGACACACAAATATTACAAAACATACCATGCCATATAGGATATAAGGATGTTTTTCAAAAATCATAAACTATGTGAATGTAACAATCCTTAGCCACATATGCATAGCTAGTTGTTTTTATAAACACTTCTCTAAAAACATGAAAGGAAGGAATTTGAATCATTTTGGCTTCTCGGTACACCAAATTAAATAGGATGCTTGAATAACATAAAGGACTTTAGTGGTCTATTTGTTTCCCTATTCATTCCATATTATGTTAACTAAATACATGCTACATGAAATCAACACTACATATCTTTTGTCTATGTGAATGTAAATTTTGTTAACAAGAGGAAAGTGTAGGTTATTATCTTATGGCATAACTCATACGGATTCCCAAATGAAAACACTGAAGAAGGATAATTGGATTATTCGTTGACACATATTCAATTCTTGCAATGTTTTAGTCAAGAAAATGTCCCTATTATCTTATGGCATAAATCATATGGATTCCCAAATGAAAATACCGAAGAATGATAATTGGATTATTCGTTGATAATACGCAAATTATACATCACGTTTGGTCAACAATGAAAGGCAAGGGTTCACATGGATCAAGGAGCAAGCTGAGAGAATTACTTAAGGATCATGTGGTAATCTCACATTTTGCCACACAACCATGATATTGTTAGCTCTAAGTTGTAAAACATGACTACTCCAAGTTCTAAAACGTAGACTTTTCACATTAGGGCATAATGCCTTCAAGGAGGTCCTTGTATCACAAAATATAAGAAACCATTTTTTCTTGGGAGCCTAAGTCTAAAAGTACTTCTAAACATTATTAACTATGGGTGTTGGATTCGTATGAGGAATTATGAAATGCCATGACTAGGCCTAGAAATTCACATCCCATCCACCCATCAACTAGAAATTTCAAAATTGTGTATAATTATCAGTGCTCAATAAAAGGAAATGTTGTAAGGGACATTGAAGCAATATAGATGAGTAGTTGACTAATATTAACCAAATTTTCTTATTTATCCTAATTATTGATCTGTTGTTTACTTGATAAATACGATAAAAAGGAGCACCTATATGCTTTTTGCTCTACTTTTTAGCACTGAGGACTGTAATTTTTATCAGCAATGAATCAAAAAAATAGGATAAGAAGGTATTTTGTTGGCTTGCATCATTAATGTTTCACACTACAAACTTTTTTATTTAAAAGAGGATTGGTTAATGCATTCATATTCTACATGTGGCTATTAACATAGTTTATTGAGAAGGTTCTTATATTTGTGAATACTTTCAAGGCCACACTCATATAAGTGAATTCATTAAGGCCATGCCGGTTTGGGTAAAGCCCCCTCATAAATATGAAAGTGCCAATTCAATTGCTAGAATTCTTGGACAATGTCAATTACAAGACATGGGTTGAGCATACTAGAATTTTAGATCATTTTCTTATGGTCATGACGTTAGAAACTTGCATATCTAATGTTCTAAACTTCAAAATGAGCAGTACCACATCCCACTTCCAGGCCAAATATCCCCTATGGAGGGCCAATATGGTGGCTTAGGACCACATACATGTATCATGACCCCCATAATAAGATCTCTAAATCCATCTGCATTGTTAAAATTTAGTAAAATATTGTACAAATTCATTATCAAAATTGTAATTTTCCATTAATGTCAGTGTGACACAACTAAATATGACTAACATAAATGACTAATTCACATTAATCATTGTTAGCTAGTCATATTTAAATTCCTGTGACTAAATTAGTCATTTATGTTAGTCATTTTTATTTTAGTTACTTGTTATCTAGTCATATATTTTATCGCGTGACTAAATTAGTCGTTTATCTTAGTCCTTTTTAATTGGCTTATTTAAAATTGCTCAATTTTAGTCATTTATCCCTTGAAAAATAGTGGTGACTAACTTTTTTAGTCGCCTAGTCACTTATCTCTCATTTTGTATTAGTGCAATCATACATGTTACCAACTTGTGATGTTTTTTAGAGTTGCCCTTACATAAAATCGAATGATTTTGAATAAAATTTATAATCAAGAAATGCCTAGAGGATTTGCATTTATTATTAACAATAAAACAAAATTAATTCTAACCCACAATTTCTATTTACTAATAGATTCAAACCAAAATAAATTGGATGCCTTTTTGGGGTCCATTTCGATGCAAGTCATGAATTATGCATTTAAGCAAGAATTTTTACTTGTATAAATAATGAAAATGCAATGTGGATTCCATACTTCGTGTCTTTCTTGTACGCTTAAGATTCTATACTTTTCAGTAGTCTAGGTCAGCTAATCTATTTTCCAATCTATGTTCTATCCATTTAAAGGATAGATTAGAATTTGAAGGCTCATTTAAGAGCATAACATCAACTTTATATAAGATGGTGATTTTATTGATGTCTACAAATGGATAAAGAATTGATCTAACGGACAACATTCCAATAATTTGATATTTAAATTTCATAATTGCCGCAAAAATATCATATCAAGGGAAATCTTGGAATCTAAGCCTGCTTTTATCCACAAGATAGTCTCAGGATTCTATTATCAGACAAATATTTCTAGGTTATTGTTACATGGACGTTAATAGCAAAGCATGCATACTGTTAAATTGAACAAATATTAAGACATATAATTTGGCAATATTTTTTTGAGAATGATATCTCCTCGCATTCCTGAGATATGCACTAAAGCAAAATGAAACTACCGTAGCAGAGGATAAAAAAATAAAATCATCCAAGAAGAGAAAGTAAATTCAGGTCACTAATTCTTTCTGCAAATAGATGATGTACGTTTATTAATACATGATTTTCATTTTTTCCTAAACAATGATGAAGACAGATAACAGTTCAACATAAAAACAATGCACTACTAATGCCTTTGCAGCGATTCAAATAAATTTCGTGTGTGAAACAAAAATTCACCTCTACTGAAAAATCATATACATCAGACATAACAAACATATTAACGTCAATATGACACATCAACCCAGAAATGCATTTATTATACCAACCAAAACTATATAATGACTAATATTTAAGTCTACCAAATTAATGACTTTGAAAAAACTGCAGAGGCTTTCCAAGCTCAGGCTATAAAGATAACAAGAATGGTTATTTATAACCATTATCCTTACATATAGAAGAGACTCAGTTGCCCTGTCTTACTTCCTTCAATAGTTCCCGATATGATATATCTTAAAAGAAAATTAGCACTGAGCAAGGTACATATTGATCAGTTTCTTGCTTTGTCTGGTTAACTAGACCCCAAAAAAGTTCATCTTCAGTCTTAGGGCTGCAATTATTTGTAGGAACGGTGATGGTTTGTGATGGAGATGCCTCTTTTGGTGATTGTGGGAATGTTGAGTGCTACCATGTAGAGCTATTTCCACTTGAGATACGATTTGTCTGTACTTTAGAAGCAACAACAACCTGTAGTTGGGAGTGAACCAAAGTGGAGAGTTTTCTTTCCAGCTCTTTCTGAATGTCTCTCAGTGATGTAGTTTTCTCCTACTTAAATGTATCAACTAACCAAGTTGGATCTAGTGGAGAGCTTGAAGATTCTGCTTTCCATGGCAGAAAATCACTTAGAGATGGACCAGCAGGTGGAACAGGTAATAATTCCTTTTCTTGTTGAAGTTGACAAGAGATTTTTCTTTTCTCAACTTGAACAGATGCCATAGGAGGGTCCGAAGAAGCAGTTGTAGTTATTTCAGCTGTGACACTCTTTCCTTTGGTGCCCTCTTCCGGATCTTCTTTGTATCTTTGGCCTGAACAAATTCACTATCATTTGCATTAGTGACCTCAACAAGGAGTGAACCTTAAGATGTCATAAATAGTCCGGGAGACTTCTCAGCATTGCCAGTGACAGGCACTTCAGTTTGTTGGCCTGTTTTTTCTAAAACTTCTTCTTCCAGCAAATCATGCAAGTGGCTCTTCCTAGATTTGGTGGAGGAACCACTTTCCAAATTTCCTCAACTAGAGTGTACAAGACTGGCACAAGATTTCACATCCTGCTGAACATCTCTTAAAGATTTGAATTATGAACCAACCACAGCTCCATTCCAAGGACATGATCCCATACTTGGTAGACCAGTTCGAGTTGCCAAAATAGATACTTCAGAAGCAACTTTCTATGTTTATGCTTTTTGTTTTTGTTCTTTCAGTTGTATTTCCACCCAGGATTTCGGTTTTGGACACTGAGTAGGATTCCTGTCTCGATAAGATACACATGATGCCACATAGCTTCTAGCTACAGACTTGATATCTACTGAATCACTAATATCAGCTAAAACTGTTGCTGGGATCCAATCAGAAAACCTGGAAGGAAGGAGATGTGAAAGAAAAACTAGAACATAAACAAAGGATCTATTATCGATGAATCGAAAGAACATTGCAGTAAATAATACCTTCTAATTACTACACTGTAAGAGCGTAGTAATTAAATGGACTTCCACAAATATTAGATGCATGTAAATACACCTCTATGTATCGTCAATTTCTCACCTTAATCATCAATTTCTCACTTAATGGAATGCAATTGGGTTGTCTCTAATGTAAGGATTGATCTCGTCGAACCAATTTCCCATCGCAATAATGTCGGAAAGGACATACATGATCCTGAAGAAATTTGCCTTGCTGCGATGCATGCTCTACATGTGAGAATCCACTTCTATCATATACTCCACCACATCTTTCCGCAGCGGAGGCTCATGACTTCTTAGCCTCATCGCCTAATACCGCAGGCTCTCCAGCTGACCCACGGACAGAGGGTGCAGGTAATTCATTTTGGGTAGCAGAGGGGTGATATAAATATGCATCGTGTTCTCTAGAGACGAGCAAGTGAATCGCACTACAAGCTGAAGCTCACCCATTTTCTTCACACCATTGGGATGCAAGACCAAAAGAGGATAAGCATGAGTATAAAATCGATCTGTTTCAAGGGTCGAGAGACAAATACGTTCCTTACCAATATTGGCATCCTTGTATTCCTTGTCAATACCACCCCCTCCATGCAGATGACAATTATCAAAAACCCCAATTGTGATCACAGTGCAAGGATCATAAACCTGCCATGTATACTGCTCATTCCACGTAGGGCTAAATCTATCGATAATGGTCCTAGTCCTAACCCACTTCTTACAATACTTGGAAACACAATAGGCATATTTTGTGCTCCTTCCATCCTTGGTCTTCATTGGCAGCAATCCATGAGCACTCAGAATTCTAACCTCCAAAACCTGTAACACACCCACTTTCCAGGTTCAACAATTGTAGAAATGGTGTAAAATGTTTTCTTGGACATCAACCATCAGGAGTGCTAATCACAACACATATTGAATATAAGTCATAAGTAGCATTGAATGTAAGACACTTGTTCATTCACTATTATTCTCATAAAACTTATACATTAAGCATGACAAGCCATTATTGCATAAATATTACTTTTAAATCCAATATGTGACTCATTCTCTTCTAACAATTCGTACATAACAAATACATAAGTGTAAATCCATTTTTAATTGGGGTCATAGTTCGAAGTAATCTTCATGTTTATTATATAACGAAACACTCAAACAAACAGTGTTTGAAGTGCTAACATATGTAATAGACATTTTTAGTGAAATCACTTACCATTTTAGATCACAACTACCAAGTAGCTTAAAACATATAAAGTACACACAAGAAAGATGCCAGTATAGGTGGTTCACCCAAATCTCCGGGCTACGTCCACCAAAGAGTGTCATAATTATTATTTATCAACAATAGAAGAGGTACATTCTGCATCACATGTTACTTTTCCACTTTCTCAAGTCTCTCTCATAAAGAATACTTTCCAAAAAATTCAACCATCTATCTCAGAAGCATTACAGGGATTCTCTCCCAAGCTGATCACAACCACATCATATAATATGTAAATTGAGATACCCTTCCTTCCCAAGGGATCAATGACATAACTATAACATATACAAGACATGTGCAATAGACAAATGCACATAACATCCAGCACATAGATACAATATATGGAATGTACAGGGATCCTTCCCTACCCAACTCTGGGCTATATGTAATGACACTGAGCCTATAATAATATATAACATTTAAATGAAAATTATAGGCACTGTCAAAAAGAGGTAATGCATATAAAACTAGTTTTGAATGAGTACCAAACTAGGTACCAAACAAAGGTACCAATCGAATACCAAACAAGGTAACAAACACAACAAAATGAACATGCAACATTATCCGGCACATGTATAGTTTAACATATCAAATAAAAAGCTCACGGGAGCCTTCCCAAGATCTGCGCCATCCACAAACATACATTCAGCCTGTAATAATATCATTAATACGAAATTACAGGAATCCACAAAATGCACATTCAGCATGCAACAGGTATCAAACGAGTACCAAACAAAAATAATTATACGCATGCAATTAATATAATAAGAAGAGGCAATTATGCAGAGAGTAGACTCTCCATTTCTGCGCCTTCATCCAACAATCATCCAGCATGCAAATTAGTATAATATACAAGCATGCACAGAGTTCCTTTTCCCCAAACCTCTGCGCTACATGCAACTAACCAGCATCTAATATACTATGTGAAATGGTACCAAACAGTGATCAGCTTCCTCGGCCTTTCCCAAAGCTCCACACATTCAATGCAAGAAATACACAACATGTATATATACAGTATCAAGCAGGATTAACAAGGATCGGCTTACTCAGCCTTTCCCAATCTCCACGTAGCCATCATAATAAAATACACAGCATAAATGTAATACGCAGTATCAAGCAGGATCTCATCCCTTTCCAAAGCTCCACGAAGTCATAAAAAATACACAGCATGTATATACATACAGTAAAGCTTTCCAGGGATTCTTCCCAAGCAGTATCTCATCCCTTTCCAAAGCTCCGATCCACACAGTCGTAAAAATACATAGCATGTATATATATAGTAAAGCTTTCCAGGGATTCTTCCCAAAGCTCCATGCCCCACGCAGACATAAAATGCATAGCATGCATATATCACATACAACATATATATATATATATATATACAGGCTCCACGCAGACATAAAATGCACAACATATATGTATACAGGCTCCACGCATACATATGCAACATATATATATATATACAGGCTCCACGCAGACATAAAATATACAACATATATGTATACAGGCTCCACGCAAACATAATAATAAACAACATATATGTATATCGGCTCACTTGAAGATTGAAAGAATTAAGCTCAAAACAGAAAACAGTTTGTATTACTTCACACACATGTAAAGAGAGATACAATACCTAAATAAATAGTTGGAGTTAGATCCAACTTATTCCACTTCTTGTGGGAAAAGTTGAGAATATATCTCAACTTCCTCCAGCTACCCCCAACCTAATCCTTAAACTCTAGGAATCCCTAATGAGTCATTATTATCTAACTGCCCCCCTTAATGACTACATTACACAACATAACAAAAGGTTACAACACAAACTGTCTGACTGATCCTCATACGCAGTTACACCCATTTCTGAACTTCATAGACACGCTCTTTCTCTTCATCATCTTCGAGCTACCAATTCATCCAGCATAAATAAAACTGCTTCCAACCAGCTTTGAAGCATTTGTAGGATCAAAGATTCTAAACTACCCCGAAGAATAGTCTCGATACTGAAACATTCAGTACTCGATCTTACAAAATGACATTTTTTACACTCAACAATACAAAGATAACACGAAACTGATGATCTTGGAGCACCGAAATACAACAAGAATAAAAAGTTTTTACAATATATTTCTAACATACATAAACAATAACTCTATTCTAGAACAGCTTGAGAGGTTCATCATCACTGGATGAATATTCTTGCATAGCACCTAGTGAGTCCTCAGCTATGTAAGCTGATTCTTTCGGTTTCCCATTTAAAAGATCACTAGCACGAGTTTTGCAATTCAGTGTTGTATGTCCACGTCTTCGACAGTAGAAGCATTCAATGTTTTTATTTGTTCTTCCCTTGGAGTATAGTGCAATTTCAGAATTTGAACTGACTTCCAAGTCACCTTCCTTCATCCTCTTTTCTTCTGCTAAGAGTGCTGAAATCATGTCTTCCAGAGTTCGAGAGGGCATTTGTGTTAAAGTAAAAATAGCATTGTCATATTTTAGAGACAAACTATTCAGCAAAATTGCTTTTGCATCATTGTCATCGACTTTACAATTAATATCTCTGCAAATGATAGCGTTCCTTCCTTGACAGCAAAATGAAAAATGAATACCTCTGCAAATGACAGCTTTCCTTCCTCTGGCAGCATCCCTTTCAGATGTTAATTCATGGACATATTACAGGTTATATGCTGTGAATCTTCTATTGCAGCAGCGAAACCCAGCAGCAGTGAATCTATAGATCCCTGGTAATTGCAAGCTTGGCGACTGTTGGGCTTCAATCCACTAATGCAGATCGAACCTTAAATTTATATATCAATCCGGGTCTGTAAGCTTAGAGGCATATCCAAGTTTTAGGACCTAGAGCTAGACTTGCTTGGTTAACCTAATTTTCTGTGAATTGAATCTATGGTCAGATGAGAAGTACTGTAACTTTAAAGATACAAAAATCCTTTTACAGGGATAACTTCATCTGTTCTTTTAAGCACACAGCAATCTGTTTAGCAAAGCAATCTATTGATGAAAGAACTGATATAGTGAAAGCAATTTAACAATGATTCTAACCCTAAGATACAGACTACAAAGTTCTGCCTGACATCCCACTAATGAATGAACAATTAACCATTAAATTCCCTTACAGGACATTGTTCGTAATTGATAATTGTTCTGAACACTTTGTTTTCAAATGAGCAGCAATGTATGATATATCAAAATCACAGTCTGAACCGTTCCTTTAACATTTAACAGAATAGAAGACAGAGCTCATAGAAATGTAAGTGATTTGTAGCATTAACGAAATCGTGGCTTGAACTATTTAAATGAGAACTGAGCTATAATAAAATTAATTGAAAACTAACTGAATTCGTTCTACAACAATATGCTAGCTACTTCAGGGATTAACACATACCAATGGATCAATCTAAATCGCATGCATCAAATTTAAATCGTTGCAAACATATAAATCGCATACACTGGCAATGTAATGGTGTGCGAACGCAACAATGGGGGCCCTCCAGTGCCTCGTTCCACACACAGTCGAAGATTTACAGAACTGAAAGTCTAATTGTATTCACCATAAATCGATTACACAGTAAAACCACGCAGTTCAGAAGCAGTATGCGTTCTTCCCCAAAATCGTGATTATCAATCCAATGTTTTGTGAAGTACTTATACAAATTCAAAAGAAAACTGGAAATGCTATAATCTTGTAAACTAATTAATGAACATAGCCATCGAGATCCTCATGCAGAATCGTGAAACTCAACAGAATCCAAACTGCCCTGCTTTTGTGCTGAGTGGTAGCACAGGTGGTCATCTTTGACCGACTTTGACTTGCCATCTATGAGAGCCACATCATCTATTCGTTGGAAATTCGTCCATCCTTGGACATTGAGGATCTTTCCTCCATCTTTCACTTAATGCCTAGCTGTCCTGCAAGTGCTCAACTTTGGAGACATTACGGGAAGTTAGCACATCCTATAATTTTTTAAAAACCTTAGTTTAAATGCTCTAAAAACCTCAAAATTCAATTTGTTAACAAGCAATGACATTAATACCTTTTTAAACAAAGTCTGTGGTGAACTACAAGCTTTATAGATCGGTATGAGGGTTTTATGGAGGAAAAAGGAGGATATTTAGATGACAAAAAGAGGTCAAAATGGTGCCCAACAGTGACCCAACACCCTTGGCGACCCAACAGCAATGTAATTTCAGCTTGGCGATCCAGAAGCCGTAAATTCAGCTTTTCTCACGGTAATTTCACTTAGCAATTCAGCTTGGCGACCCAGCAAATCGAAATTTCAGCTTTCTGGTGGCCCCCTTCTCTTCACGCACCAGCTGTCTGTTATCTCTCTGACACGCACTGCTATCTTTGCACAAATGGATAATGAATCAACCTTCTTACGCCTGCACAGCAGATGGCTTCACAGATCTGCCTCCAGAGCTCAGCCGGACATTAGTGATCCTTGGCTCTGATACCAACTTGAAGATTGAAAGAATTTAAGCTCAAAACAGAAAACAGTTTGTATTACTTCACACACATGTAAACAGAGATACAATAAGTAAATAAATAATTGGAGTTAGATCCAACTTATTCCACTTCTTGTGGGAGAAGTTGAGAAAATATCTCAACTTCCTCCAGCTACCCCCAACCTAATCCCTAAACTCTAGGAATCCCTAATGAGTCATTATTATCTAACTTGCTCAACGCAATCTATAAAGCTTCACGCTTTCCCATCGACAACACAACATTATAAATAAACATAGAGTGGATTAATGTATATGTTTGGCCATCGACCTTGCCCATCATCACAACATAAATACATATAACTACAACGTTAACATGGATGAAGCTAAACCACGGATTCAGGCCACACAGCATATAAACAAAAACCCATCATAGTGTAAATACATATAACTACAGCGTTAACATGGCTGAAGCTAAACCACGGATTCAGGCTAAATGCTTTCCCCTCGATAGCATATACACACTAACAGGGTTACCACGGAATCAAGATAAACGCTTGCCTCTTTACAGCATGTATATACCAACAAAGTTACCACGGAATCAAGCTAAACGCTTTCCCATAGACATCGTGTATATTCTAACAGAGTTACGACGGAATCAAACTAAACACTTGCCCATTGACAACATATATACACTAACAGAAGCATAAATAATCATTAACAAGAAAACCTTAGGTCGATGGAGCTCTTCACGCACAGGAGCAAAGATTCGATTGGGTTCTTCATGCACAGGAACAGAGGTTCAATTGCGTTCTTCACGCTCAGGAGCAGAGATAAATCCTACCAAAGGAGAGCCAACCCCTTCTCTTAATGGAGTTCGATTTCTTCGAAACTGAAAGCCTCCCTCTTAATTGAAACAGACACCCGGCGTACAGCAAAACTCAACCTTTTGTAGAATGTGATGGAACCCTAAGCCTTCCTCTCCCTTCTAGGGTTTATCTCAAAAAAGTTTAATAAATCTTTGCATAACCCCTTTAGTGAATTAGCGAGGGTCTTTTTTGACACTGCCCTTGCCAACATTCCCCTTTTTCCAAAATAGAAGAGTTAGAATATTATAATACCACCTTATATATATTCTTTCTAATGCTTTACGCGTATATACATAAATCTCTTAATTAATAACCTATACTTATACATATAGATATACCCAACTAAAAACATTAAAATATTGATGTGCACAACCTCATATATATATATTCATTTATTTTGCATAAAATCCTGTGTTCAAACTTTCCCATAATTTACACTATCATCATAAATACTATCTAGTGATAGGGTTTATGTGCTTATCCCTTCTTTTATACCAATTAGTATTACTCAACACTTAATAAAGGGTACCCAATTATATAGGTATCTTTATAAGGCATTAACCATTTAAATACATTACAATGTAACATATTAATGTAGCTAATAATATTTCATATATTTTACTTTTATAAAATATACTTCTCTTTACATTCTCTTTACATTGTTATCTATATGTATAATTATAATTAATAATGTAATTAATAACTAATGACCATTTTAGGCCCTTATATATTGTATTAACAATATAAAAGAGATGGTACATATATATATAGTTATTTATCTCTTTTAACCTTTTTGGCAGCACTAAATGTATATCTTGGGGTTTAACTAACCGAGTCAAGATAGTAATAACCAATACTTAGTCTCTCATGTGATAATTAGTTTAGCTCATGCTAAAAAATAAGTAGTGTGTTTTGATGATGAAAACCCTAACGTCCTCTACTAGGACTAAGATGTCAAGGACATCCATAAGAGTTTCTTAGTTTTTCGTGACAGATTTTAACAAAGATTCACCTAGTGCCAATATTTAGGTCTTAGGAGACACTTACTTCCCTTCGGAGGTTAATGCTAACTTCGGCATCCCTCTCAAGGACTAACCGATAACCCAAAAAAAACTTAGTAACCTTCGGTGAATGCCACTATTCACTTAAAAGTGTTTGCGACACTAAGATACACCTGTCATCAACCATCAAGTACAATTACATTTGCATTCAAAATAGTAGGGGTGTAAAAGAGGGATATTACACCCCAATCGAGGGTTTCCACAATTGCTTGGATGTTGGCCTTAGATCACTACTATAATGTGTCGACTCAACCAGAACATGGTACCCACCATCAAAATAGAGCCTAAGGTGTATCTGGCTTGCAAACTTGATCTCCTTCTTCTTGGGCTCCATATCGGATAGTGTCAGTTTCTCCAGGTTAAACCACTTTGAATTTAGTCTTGTGATTCATTCTCCTGGGTATGATATTGAGAGGAATGATAAATATTCCCAATATTTCATACTTGTTGGGCCCTAACCGATCCTCGACACTAAGCACCAAGTGTTCTTCAAAGGGCTCGGCTGCTACAAAGAGAAAATGTTCGTTCCAGAGCGGGCTCATGGTTTGATTCACGTCAAACATAGTCTTCAATATCTGGCTCCCCAGTTGGGCCTTCACAGTAACCTCTGGATAACAACCCTTATCACTGGGTTGAAGATCTTGGGCCTCTATGACATTAACCCTAACATTCCAGATCTTTGGGGAGAGATATACCTTCGAACGGATATTTGTCAGGTCGTCTGAATGAATTGTGGCTGTGTTAGAATGCCAGGCCTCCGAGAAAGCCTCATCCCCTTGGCTTCCCTATGTATTAGAGAGTCTCCCAAAAATCAAACAGCAGCCCCGTACTTCAACACATTTCTATATAAACTCAAACAACACCTTGCTATCTGAACTTGAACGACAGGCCCTGCAACGTCAGCAACGCGCTATCAGAACTTGAACATCAAGTCAGATAACTTCAACACCATTCTATCTTTGTGCTAAAAATTTGATGGAAATGAAAAACTTGAATAACGAGCCCCATAAATTCAACGTCACGTTATCCGAATTTGAGCTGTAGGCTCCATAATGCACTATCTCTCTACTAAAAATACGAAAAACGGTAAATTAGACGGAAATGACAAATTTAGCATTAACAGTTAGTGAAAATGTACGTGGAAAGATTCTATTCGTTTGATAGACGAGGAATCTATCTATAGTGTCAAGGGACATTTTCTCATTGAGAAAATGCCTTCGGTGTAACAAGGGGAGGGGTGTTGACTGGAGTTAATTTTAACCATGACATAGTAATAGGGTGCTTAGGTAGGGTAGGTACTTTTTTGTGTTGGAGAAACTTGAGACATTTGGAGAGAGTATAGTTAATTAGGGTTTTTGCATGGGAGCCAAGTGACATTTTCTGAGGAGTCATGACTTTGGTATTGGCACTTGGAATTAAAAGAGCGGCATATATTTTGTAAAATATAAAAAGGATATTTAGAAATAAATAAGAAAAAAATATTATTTTTAAATTTTATCTCTCTACATAGTTTTGGTTTCGAAAGGTATAATTGTATATTTGACAAGAGCCACGACCCCGACATTGCCACCTAGCTAGTTGCTAGTTTTTTTCAATTGGCATGCCATAGCTATCATTAGATCACATGATAATCAAATTTGTTAGGTCCAATGTTGTTGTTGTTATACCATAAGTATACTACGCACATTAATACATTTTAGTACACATAAACATAACTAAGGCATAACCATAATAAAAAGAATTGTGCTAACTTAATAATGTAGGAAACCTGATCAACTATCAAGACATAGATATCAGTGATTGCAATGGAATAGAAAACTTGATTAACTAACAAGACATAGATATTAGTAATTGTTCGGGCACCATCTATGAAGCCCTGCCAGTGTCTCGAATGAAGGACCATTTAAAGCACATGTTCTAGAAGTCAAGGTTATGTACTACTTTTTTTTTAATATTGATGAATTATCAACATATATATAGAATCTAGTGTAAAATCTCCTTCAACTAGCTTGCCTTCCCCGATCAATATTATCAAGAAAAATATGTATCAATACATATATATGGAATTGATTTGATGATCAATTTTATGTCTAGCTAAATTTAAGTAATACAATTAATTCATAATTTTCAAAATAGAGTACTTTATTATTAACTCGTAATATAATATTATTATTGTAAAAATAATATATTCCTAAGATAACGATCTAATATAATATTAATATTCCTAGCTTTATTATATTTATATATTGATAACGATCTATTTATATTATTAATAAAATTATAAGAATATGTCATGTCCCCAAATTTTGCATTGGGTCACAATGGCCTAAACCACTTGGCCATGCTCATGATAGTTTGTCAAATTGATGCTAAGGGTCAAATAATTGCCAAGAATGATGTCCAAGTTAGTAATAATGTAAAATTAGATCCAAAGGGACAAGGCGGTTCACATTAAGAGAAAAACTCACAATTCAAAGTTTGTAATATTCCCATCCAAATGAACTATCATGGAGGAAAATTACTAGTTCCTTAGGTTGGGGGTGGAAGCATTAAAAGTTGGAGTAAATGAGCTACAAGACCCAAAATGATCTTAGACTTACAAATTCACATTAAATGGGTCAATTAAATAATAATACAAAGAAAATAAGGTGGCATTGGATCATGAGGGAACATAAGAGGTTGTGGGACCCACATGTGGCAAGATTCCCCACTACACCTGGCATGATTCTCTTACCAATTCGAGTTCAAGGTGAAGGGTAAAATAATTGGGGTAGTTTAAGATATATTATTCACGGAATGATTCATGTAAGGTCGAATTGGAGTGAAAGAATAACTCCCATGGAAGAGGAAGAGGCGTCTTAGAAGAATTGTGACACTTGGAGCTAGATTCCCTAACTCCTATGAAAACAATGATGAATATTCTATGAAACATATGAAAAATTTCATATTTGATTGCTGACATATGACACATATGACATGTCAGGGATAAAAATAGCGACCAAGGGGGTGCACAAGGGATTTATGGAAGCCAAGAAGCTTCCTCATTCAAATTGAGGGAAGATGGAGACTAGGAATTGTTGGACAAGTGGCACACATTGAAATGTCTTCCCAACTTGAGTTGGCATGAGGATTTTCAAAGGAATTAGACCGATGGAGGACTTGAGAAGTTTATAAAATACAAGAATAAAGAAGGAAAGGAGATTTTGATCATTTCTCATTTTTCAAATTGGAGAGCATAGCTTGCCCTACTTGGAAATTGGAGAGGCCATTCAAAAATTTCATTTCGATCTAAAATAGAGTCATTTTTTTCAGGTTGAATCTACAAGGATTCTCGTGATATTCTCTTCTTCAACTTGCTCCTATATCTCTTCCAATTTTCTCTCTATATTCTTGCTCTTGGAGGAAGGGTGCACATGGTGAGATTATGATCTCTTTGGTAGAGTACAAGATACACCAATTATTGGTAATATGATATATATACTCTGTATTTGATTCTTAGAAGATCCTCAGGTCGAAATACCAAGTGAAACTATGTAAAAATACCAAACAATGCATAAATGGTGCCATTTTCCCTATATCTTGTTATGAGAGCTTGAAGTTGCTTTATTTCGATTTGTATCAGTCAATATATGTTATTTTTTTATGTATGGATATTCATTAATGCCATGAAAATTTTTTATACACATTGGATAAGTATTAGGAACATAAATCTCGAAATTCATAACAAGTGGTGGAGTTTCCTAGCTTTTCCCCCTATGTGAAGACATGTCTACAAATATCTGATTTATGGGAGTTGAAGAAGCCTTTAGGAACTGATTAATGATGCATTTGGGTTCCCATTGAATTACTTTAACTAATACATGTCTCTGTTCTGAAATTTTGGAGGTTATTACTGCATTTGGGAACCCATTAGTGACCTCTACCCTTGGGGATTTGAACCTCGAATTTACTAGCAGATTTCCCTATTTTCTCCTAAACTTAAATGAATTTTGAAAAAGTATTTTTATAGTGTATAAGAACCCATTAGGTTAATTTTTATGTCCTAATACCCTTCAAACACTCTCAATTCCAATTCAAAATCCTTAGGAGTCTTTTGGAGCCATTTACCCTTGGGGGTTTCAATATCGATTTTCCTAGTAATTATTCATTTCATTCTCTAATTGTAAATGCAAGTTGTTGAAGTATTTAGAAAGTGTCCAAGCATACAATATTTTATTTACTGTGTCCAAATACACCTCAATCCACTCCATATATCATTCGAAAATATTTGGTATCATTTGGGACAGTTTGGGGATTCACTAGTCGAAGTTTCGAAAATCTGCCAAATTGGGAAAAGTTTCAAATTGGGGAAATTACATAATAAGATAGATTCATAATAATAAATAGTATTCCATTTATATAATATTAAAATTTATAATATTCCACATTATATGTCATTTTTATGACATATTAGTTAAGTATCTTCCTTTATATTATGAACAATATCACTTGATATCTTATTGTTGCATTGTTAAGTAATGGCTATGAAGTATAACATGGTTTCTTCTAATATCATCATTTATATTTCCAGTGGCTTCAAAACCAATCCCAAACCCAACCCCTAAACTTTGAAGTCGCAGCGTAGTAGGCCTTACACAGATGGCTAACAGGGGCTTCCGAAAGCGTCACAGCGACATGTAGAGGAGTCGTTTAGAAGTGCCCGCCGAGACAAGATTCTTCTATGGAATGATTTAAGATGCTCTTCAGCTCTGGGGTCAAAGTCTGCTACACTATGTTTATCCATGTTTGCATTATTGAAAACCTTTCTTGATAAGGAAATCAATCTTCAAAAACTGTCTCTAAATCTATCTTAACTGAGCAAAATAAATTCTCTATGAGGAACTTCAAATTCAATCATACAGTCTTTGATTTCTAACATTCCCCATAATGTTTAATTAAATTTAACTCATGTTTCCTTTGACCATCGCGCTAGCGTTTTCATCATTTCCCATATATATCTTTTCATTTTTATGATGCTTCCCTTGCCGTCTCGAGTCTGACAGACCTCCAAAAACTGTCTCCCACTATGGGAAATTTCAAAGATCCTTCATTCCACAACACTCTGCTAGATTAATAGCTTCGTATTTCCAGTGTTATTCTCATTCAAGTGTAGAATTTATCTCGAGCAAAACTTCTTCGTGCAAATAAATCCCCTTTTATTTCCCCTTTTTTTCGATTTAATTGTTAAAACCTAAATCACCTAGGATTTTATTTTCCACAAATAGCTAAATTCAGCGGCGTTCCCCAACAAATCGCTAAATTCTTCACCTAACACGCTTCTTTAATTTTAATCTCTTCTTATAAACTAGCTTCCTCCTGTTTAGATTGCTCTCTATCTTTGAATTACTTTCATACTCCTTTGATTTCAACACTTCACTTCCCAGGGTTACTATTGGATAATTACAGAGATATTAAATCATAGAACTTACTACTATTACAGTATGGTAGGCTCCGCTGGTTTGGGAGGATGTGAAGAACCTGCAATATTTAATTAATGAAAACACACAAGATAGCAGAAATAACAGAACTCAGAATCACTTTTATATTGGTCGCAGGCCACTTCGAGGGGGCAACCTCCTTTGAGCAAGCTCAATACAAATAACTTCATGGTGCCTTCATTGGTCTCAACACAAACTTATATACTAAGTCTGGGCGCCAATACCATGGGTCAATACCATGTGTCAATACAAACCATGGGCCAATACAAAATATGGATCAACAATTACTACGGGATGACTTACAAAGCATATGCGTCCAACAATAATAATACAAACTATGGATCAACAAATACTACGGGACGACTTACAAAGCATATGCGTCCAACAACAATATACTAACAAAGTAGATAGAAGGGTTGACATGGGTTCCTAACATCCCCTCTCCCTTAGAAAAATCTTTGTCCTCAAAGCTTTAGATGTGGAAATTGATGCAGAATCTGAAGGAGTGGTTCCCTTGTAGCATCCTCGGGTTGCATTCCGGCCCATTGATGCCTTTTGAGTTTCAGGGAGGATTGCTTGGAAGGATGTAGATGAAGAAGGACCACCATATCAGCTGCATGAAAAGTGCGCTCAGAACGATGTTGATCGACTTGTTGTTTCAGTCGAATTATTGCCATGTGAAGATTGTCCTACAGAATGAGAAGAATCTGATCCCAGTTTCGAAGAACTGAGTCAATTTCGTGAACTGGGAAGCTGCTGAGCATGTATGGAGGAAGAATTGGTAGTGCCTGTCCATAAACTGCTTCATATGGTGTCCTTTTAGATGTGGTATTGTACCATTGGAGCACTTCTAGGAAATCCATAGAAATAGCTGTCCACATCTGTGTAGGGATGAGAAAGGGTTCAAGCAGTCCCGAAAGGAGTGTCGTTTCACCCTTGTTGACCTAGAACGTATCACACTCAACCACCATCTAGTGAATTTTCATTTTCAGTCCCTACCAAAATAAGTTACATTGTACCCGGTCATAGGTTTTGAGGAACCCAGAGTGCCTTGTCGATGAAGAAGCATGGAGTTCATAGAAGAGATAGCCTTGCTGAACATATTGCAACCAATTTGGAACAAGTAGAGAAATAGCTGTAAGAGAAACTGGGTCATCAAATTGGTGAGAAGGAGCATCTGCCACCATATTATCCTTACCGTTCTTGTAAGTGATCGCATAGTCATAACCCATGAGTTGGATAACCCATTTCCGGTGTGCTGGTGAGGGAACCCGTTGTTCCAGAAAATGTTCCAGACTCTGGAGATCAGTCTTGATGCATAAATAATTTCCTAATAGGGATGGCTTCCACTTCGGTACTGCATGCAAAATAGCCATCATTTCCTGCTGAGATGTAGATGCAGCTAAATTCTTACCGGAAAGGTCTGTTGAAGGAAACAATCCCACTGGTTCAACAAGGAAACCTGCATATCTATCCAAGGAAGTAGAGGAGACCGTTGATGGGTGCATCTGAATGGAATGGAGTTGAGCGATGACACGTGAATTCTTCTTAAGGATATTTTCTAGGCGATGTGAACTGATGATGCAGAGAGACCCTTGTTGTAAGCCCTTAAATTTGTGTTGTTTCCCATTAACTAAAAACTGCATCCAAAGTTCAGCAAAATCCCATAAGATGGGGCTAAGTGTGCGTAACCATTGAACGCCAAAACCACATCACATCCGCCTAGGGACAAGGCAAACATGTGAGAGCACAAGTTATAATCTTCTAGAGAGAGACGCACATTGTGACACTTCCCCTTGCAAGGTAAGGTGCCCCCATTGGTAACCATGACTTCAAAGTTGGAGCAAGGATGGACAAAACAATCAGCATGTTTGGCAATCCGAGGGTTAATGAAGTTATGAGTGCTACCAGAATCAACGAGTATTGTAAGAGGAAGCTTCTTGAAGCAACCCCTAACCTGCATTGTTTGGGGGGTGGTGATGCCGGATAAAGCATGGAGAGATATCTCTAGTTGTTCATCTTGAGATGGGGGGTCAATAGGCGGCTCCTGAATGTCGACCTAATCATCCATTGTACCTGGAGCTTCTTCACCAATTTTAGAGGTAGGCATAGAATCCATATCCAAGAGATAGAGCTTTTGTTGAACACATCTATGTCCCCGAGTGAATTTATCATCACAATTATAACAAATCCTTTTTTCCCTACGTGCCTGCATCTTTGTTTCAGACAAATGCTTGATAGGAGTTGGTTGAGGAGCTGGTGGGATGGGAGGTCGTTGAGAACCCATATTTCGGAAGGGAACAAAAGTGGGTTTGGAGCGTTGTTGGGTTGCAGTCTTGTCTTCTTCCAACTTAGCCAACCCTAGGACTTCCATCATTGTGTTGGGATAGAACATTTCAACCTCTGACCGGATTTCATCCTTAAGACCACTGATAAAAGAACTCCTATAAAATTCATCAGACAATCCTTCTGTGTGATTGGTTAGTTTCTCAAATTATGTCTGATACTCTCTCACAGTGCCACTTTGACGAAGTTTAGTGAGTGCTCCGGTGAAGTCATCAAAAACACTAGGACCAAATCGTTGCAAAAGGAGTTGGCGAAAATCTGTCCATTTTGTCTCATCATGCGCCTTGATGTACCAACAGTACCATTGAAGGGCTTCTTGTTCCAAATGAAAGGATGCAAGTGGAACATTTTGGACATCAAAAGTATTATGCAGATTGAAATACTATTCTGCACAATAGATACATCCATTCAGATCAGTACCATTGAAGCAAGGAAATTCAATCTTCGGACCACGAAAATTGCTGGAAGAAGAGAACCCATTGGCTGCAGAAGATTCTTGTTGTCGGTTATTGCTCATGGTTGAATGCTGAAGATGGAGGTTGAGAAATTTGTCATCTAGATCTTGGAGTTTGGTTTGGATGGCTGCAAGTGTTTCCTCCATGGTTTTTGCTCCTAGGCCGGTGACAACCATAACCAGGAGTTTTTTTTTTTTTCGAGAATGGATAGAAAAACACAAACAAAGGCTTATTTAGTAAAGAAAAATTTGGATTTGGGAAAAACTCGAATGGGTAATTGGGGTTTGAATAGGTTTTGGACACTTTCTGATGGATAAGGAAGCAGAAAATGAGGATTTCAGAAGCGGGGTGAAAGAATGAGAAAATTTGGCAGAGAAGGACAAAGAAGCAGAATTAGGAAATGAACTCTTTGGTAAAATTTGAAGGTGATTGGGTGAAATCCGAAGAAGTTATGGAAAATGCTAAAAATAGACAAATGTAGGATTTCGGGCTTTCGAGAGTGGAATTTGGGATAAGGTCCTCAGGAATGAAATATGTAGAATGGGATTACAGGGGTGTCAGGGAAGTTTCAAGGGAAACAAAGTGAAAACAACGGAGATATGGCCAAAAAATAGAATTTTTTTTCCAGGAATGGATCTGCAACGGCGCTGAAGGGATCTAAAATATATAGATCTGCAATGGTGCGGAAGTGATCAGAAACAAAGGGATCTGAAGTAGTGCTGACTGGATCGAAAACGGATGGAACTGGAACGACTTTCAGAATGGATTTAAAACGACACGACAGTGATCGACAATTTTATTTTTTATTTTTTTCAGAATGGATTTGCAATAACGTGGAAGTGATCAGCAACAAATGGATCTGAAACAATGCTGAATGGATCGAAAACGGCTGGATCTGAATAGATCTGAAACAACTGGATCTGGAACGGCTGGACTTGAAACGACGCGGAAGTGATCAACAACAGTTCAGTTGAAAATAGATATGGACCCAGGTATGTGCGGCTTCCTAACAGTTCAGGGGTTTCACTCAGCCACCAATGTTGTCTAACGAATTGCGTATTGGGGAAGTACCCCTCACTCCACGGCTTAGGTAAAACTGATAACTGCTTTGCCACAAATGATAGCTCTTGGTTTACCTCACGGGTGGGAACTAGTCAATCAGGTAGGGGTCGTTGCCCTTTTCGCTGGCAGGTCCTCTCAATGGGCCAGCTACTTCGGGGTTCCTGTGGTACGCCTCACAATGAGTTTTAGGGATTATGCCCAAGTACTTCCCACAGTTAAGAGAATAGGGATTATTCCCAGATCCGAAACTGCAACAGATGCGAAAAAAAAATTGGGCATAAATTTCACCCAATGAGCCCAAGAAAGTGCCTTGATACCAGTTGTGAAGAACCTGCAATATTTAATTAATGAAAACACACAAGATAGCAGAAATAACAGAACTCAGAATCACTTTTATATTGGTCGCGGGCCACTTCGAGGGGGCAACCTCCTTTGATCAAGCTCAATAAAAATAACTTCACAGTGCCTTCATTGGTCTCAACAAAAAATTATATACTAAGTATGGGCGCCAATACCATGGGTCAATACCATGTGTCAATACAAACCATGGGCCAATACAAAATATGGATCAACAATTACTACGGGACGACTTACAGAGCATATGCGTCCAACAACAATAATACAAAATATGGATCAACAAATACTACGGGACGACTTACAAAGCATATGCGTCCAACAACAATATACTAACAAAGTAGATAGAAGGGTTGACATGGGTTCCTAACACTCTGAATTACTTTCATACTCCTTTCATTTCAACACTTCACTTCCCAGGGTTATTATTGGATAATTACAGAGATATTAAATTATAGAACTTACTACTATTACAGTATGGTAGGCTCCGCTGGTCTGGGAGGATGTTATAATACACCTTTTAAAATTTAAAATAAACATTTGTGCATAAGGTAGAACAACTACATACCTGTGAGTGTGGATCAATTTCATGTAAGTGGAAATGGTTTTGTTTTAGACACAAGCACTATATGTTAGTCTCCACAACTTTAATGAGCCTCTGGTGATTTCTCCGGACGACCATCAACTTTATCCTACAAATGCTGATTTATTAGGTATCCATGACTGATTTTCTCTAGATACTCTAATTTTGTTTCAAACACGGATCATCTAATCTTATTGCAAAACCTCCTTCCTCTTTAAACAAAACAACCTCTGAACACCTTTCATTGAACTAACCGCAAATTCACTACCTCTGCAAAAGAACCAGAATTTAACACTTCTTCCCCCAAAATTAACCCTTTACAAAAAAAATATACCACTCTTTTGGTAAAGAAGTCTAAATCCCTGCTTAGAGATCGCTATTTTTACAAAAAAAACTCTCTGAAACAGCCTTTTGGACAAAGAGGACTCCAAATTACTCCCACTAGTTTCAGTTGTTCCAGATCGAGATCCAACTTAATATCCTTACGTTTCAAATCCATTATGCGCTGATCATCTATGTACAAATTGTAGGTACAATATAGGGGAAACAAACATTGTCTGGAATTGATCGAGCCAATAAAAAAAAGAGAAAATAAAAGTGTTCAAGGAAATCATTCATGTTTTGGGCACAATTACGCTATGTATTAATTTACGTCACCTATTGCATAACCAAGCATTTTTATATGAGCATAGATGGGGGGGGCCTTAAAATCCTCTACTGAGTAATTTGTCCCACGTCAGTGTTTTTATCTTGTCTAACAACCGGATAAAAGATAAGATTTAAGGACGCACGAGATTCCATATTTGTGATCAAATCCCTAGAATTACACTCCAACAAATTGAAAATTAATATATTTTTAATGGTGAAGTTAAATGTTTTAAATTAAAGTAATGAGTGGACGTTTCAAAAAATTATCCATTCGAATTCGTGTTAGTAAGGGTGATTGAAAATATTTTCTTGTTACAATCAATTTTTTGTTCCTGACGAAGATTGAAAATATTTTGTTGGAATTGTGACAATCAATTAATTAAAATAGGAAAATTTAGTTCAAGCCACAACTATTTATTGTTGAATTTGTCTCAACAATTTATTCAAATAAGATGCAACAATTATTGTATCAGTTTTGTAACTATGAGAGCATTTTTGTAACTGTGAGAGGTGGTAGATAGTCAGTCATGGGTTTAAAGTATGCTTGGTTGTTTGTAAATCTTCTTGTTTGAGCAATAAAATATGGATTGATGTTCCACATAAATTTTGTTGTGTATATTATATGTTTTCCATGATCTTTTCTTTGTTGCATATTAGATCTTTGTCTATAATTTTCCTGTGTATATTTTCTCTGCTACATATTAGATATGTCTGTAATTTTACTGTGTATATTATATGTATACCATTATCTTTTCTCTGCTGCATATTAGATCTCTAATTTTACTGTGTATATAATATGTCTTCCATTATCTTTTCTTAGCTACATATTAGATCTATGCCTATAGATCTGTTTAAGTGGGTTCAAGAGGCCAACAGGCTTAAAATATTAATGATCATGGTTTATAACTTGTAAAATTGATAAAAAAATATATCTATATTATAATTATTATAAACAACACATTTATACTATTTGGTACCATAAATACATAACCTTACAAAACCCTCAATACATTGACTAGTTACTAAAATTTTAAGATACATATTATAGCCATTATAAATTACAAAAAAAATTAGATAGGTAGATAGATAGATAGATAGATACTAACTATTTAGTACACTCAGATTCTGAAAGAGTCATGGTTTAGGGAAGCTCTAAATACATTCACTAGATATTATAAGTATTAGTTAAGCATTCAAACATTACAATTATAAGTATTAGTTAAGCATTCAAATATTAGAAGTATTTCAGTTATGTTGGATAGTTAAAATTCACCCATTGTAAACATGGTTAATATTCCAAGGAATCCAATGCCTAAATCATATGTATTAATTATAAATCTTAAAAGCAATGAGATCTCACTTCTCTTGAAAAAATGCATCTCATCACATGTAGCAGCAGATAGTAGCAAATCTAGATGAGTGGAGATGAGATCAATTGGGTGGCATATAGTATAAAAAAGTGACTTGTTTTACACAAATATTTAGTAAAGTATCCCGAGGACAAAGAAATTTGATTTATGTGCCTCTTAATTTTGTCATGAACTATTTTTTAAGAATTTGTATCTACCTTGCAATTGCATGGAAACCAGGTGTCTCATTGCCTCAGTCCAGGATCCTCAAAGAAATCAAAGAACTCATCGTTGTTCGTATTGTGCAAATAAGGTGGGTCTTTGGCATGTTATTGCACCTTGGTTATGTGAATATGTGCTTTGAATAGCTCTAGTTTTATCTATTGCAGCTATAGGCTATGGCTCCATAGGATCTGTCGATGACATCAATTATGGTGGATATTTGGATTGCTCGTGAACATTAGGAGAAACTAGAAATACGTGGTTTTTTCTTATTCTTTATCAAGATTTCGTTGATCTTTGTAGGCGTCAAGGCTCCCCCTTCATGTATGCTCTGCTCAACAATAAAAAAATCTCATGATATTCGGTTCCTAAATAATTAAACACTAGAGTTTTGAAACTTGGGAATCTAGTAGTGGATAGTGGGATATGCATGTCCATTTCACTAAACCAGATGATCATCGTGTTAGAAAAACAGGCTCATAGAGAAATAACAATAAACAAGATGCAAATATAAATTACACAAACACATTACAAGAGAGACACCAATATATCGTGGTTCACCCAAGATGGGCTACGTCCACACTGAAATTTTCAGTCCTTATTATTATACCATCCAGCAAATGAAGGGATACAACCTGCAGCACATCCACTGCACTTCCTCTTCACTGTCTCACAGCCTCTCTTTTACGATCTCAAAGATATTTACAATGCATAATACCTAATACATCAACTCTGGCTGTCTTACAATGTATTTCTTATAAACAGGAAATACCATGGGAAAATACCATGGGTTACCCAAAACCATGGGCCCGTAATCCGTTGGCGAAAAACCAACCCATAACAAAAATTTCTTTCGGGGGCACTGCCCCCAGACCCCTTGTTGTGCATGTCGGGATCATAACCAAACCTGGGGAACAAACATGGCTGAATCATCATCTATGAGACTGGAATATTAGGCTCCACAACCAACAATCTCCCACTTGGAGACTGATCATAGCAACTCCACCGCTGTTGTACTTGCTGGACCTTGGACTTGGAAAATTTCTCATCTTCACCTTCATGCTAGAAGTCCAACTGAAATCGAGCAAGAACTCAGTTTCTCTTTGGTCACTACCTTTGTGAACATGTCTACAGGATTTTGACTAGTATGTATCTTCTCCAGCTTCAATAGTTTATCTTCCAGAACAGATCGTATGAAATGGTACTTGAGCTGTATATGCTTAGTCCTAGAATGTAATGTTGAGTTATTTGCAAGATGAATGGCACTCTAGTTGTCACTATACAACCTTCTATCCTTCTGATTCTTACCCAATCCATCCATAAACCTATGCAACCAAATCATCTCTTTACTAGCCTATGTAACAGCAACATACTCTGCTTCTGTTGTTGAAATTGCAACAACCTTTTGTAGTTTCAAAATCCAACTTACTGTCGTTCCACCTACAATAAACACATACCCTGTGGTGCTCCTCCTGCTATCCTTATCACCTGTCATATCTGCATCAACATATCCTTGTAGAACAATGTCTAAACCTCCAAAACATAATGCATGATTGGTAGTACCTGTCATATACATGAGAATCCACTGTACTGCCTTCCAATGTTTTTCACCTGGATTGTTCATATATCTTCTCACAACTCCCACTACATGTGAAATATATGGTCTTGTGCACACCATGGCATACATCAAGCTTCCAACTGCTGATGAATAGGGAATCTTGGACATGTAATCTATCTCTTCCTGTGTCTTGAGACACATTTCCTTACTTAGTTTGAAATGACTGGCCAAAGGTGTACTAACTAGTTTTGCATTCTGCATTCTGACCTCTCCAACATCTTTTGTATGTACGCACCCTGAGAAAATGTCAATTTGTGATTTTTCCTGTCTCTTGTTATTCTCATATCAAAGATTTGCTTTGCAGCACCCAAATCCCTCATTGCAAATGAATTTTCTAACTTCCTTTTGAGCACATTTATTTCCTGCATGTTAGACCCTACAACAAGCATGTCATCTACATACAATAACATGATAATATAAATTCCATTATCTATCCTCTTGAAATAAACACAGTGGTCAGAATGACATCTACTATAACTGTCACGTTTCCTCCCGTCATTCCAAACCATAGAGGGAACATGACTGACATTCCAGGGCTTATTTGGCAATCTCAGCCCCATACATTACTAATAAAATCATTGATAAATAAAAAAATTATGTATACATATTCATACTCAACAAACACAATGGAATTAAACACTATATATATACACAGTTTCATCATACATATAACAATCATCCATTATCACATTGCATAAAACAGGATGCCTTTCATTTCATCAACATGAACAGTTATCATTCAGAACAGAACACAGAATGATAATAGCTTAACCACAGAGAATACTTATCTTGAAATGTAAATGTCCAAACAACTGGCTATGTCAGAGCAACGTTCCACCCAACCATAGGTCTTTGTCCAGCATGTATTCTTTCAAGTGTGAGACCACCCCCGAGCTGGGTTGTGTATCCACTAAGGAGGAACTAAATGGGCTCACTCACAGCGATGGTTTCACTCAACAGCTATTCTAAGCCAACACATAGTTTGGTTTATCAAGCATACAAAAGACAAATGAGGGAAATGCTAAGCCAATGAGCTCAACCACAGAGCTATAGGTATCTCAAGATAATTCAGACAGTCAAGGCACCCATAGTACCTACCACACCCAACACAAGGAAGGTCCCCTTCTCTGCTGCACAATCCCTCAGGCGTCCCTTCCCTCTAGTGCTCTTCAGGATGGGCATAGAAAGGCCCAAGCTGCTAAATATTTTAGATTCTAGCCTTTACTGGGTTTATCAAGCATTCCCAACCTCTGTTCTAGAATTCACACTTGGATTTCTCACAATTCTGTCATCAAATAACTCAATCCCATCACTAGATTTATGGGCTATAAAAATTGGGTTTTCCAATGGATTTAGGGGTATCTAATACTCTCAATTTCACCCCAAGGTTCATATATATGGATCCCCCATTGGATTTCACTGTCAATACCAAATTCTGGGCATTTATGGCACTTCAAAATGTGGGTTCTTGCAAAGTTACGATTTATGGTTTTTCTCACTGCTGGGCATTCGTAATGGATGAAAACTGATGCTGGGATTTTCAACAATGGAATGGGAATGAGGAAGAACTAAATCCCATGAGGTATGGTGACTTGTGGTACAATAAAAACAGAGCCCATACCTGCCATATGAATTTCTGGGTTACCTATGCTCCATTGAAGCCATGGACTCATTTTCTCAACAACTTCCTTACAAATGAAGTAAATGTCAGCGAGGAAAGTCAAATGGGTTCTCAAAATGACATATGGTAGCATATGGTTCAATCCCATGGCTTCCTCACCACTCCCTAGTGGAATACACATGGCCCCTTCTCATTTGTTGCTTCCATAGCCAGTTTTGGTATTTTATTGAAATATTAATATATACATCAATTAAAATATTCCATGGCTTAATAGCACATGGATGGGAAAATATCAAATCATTTCCTTTCTAAATAAAATCCGAGCATACACTAGCGGGGCCTTGGCCTTGAGTTCCATGCTAAGGAAACATACATCACATGTATACAATATTTATATTAAAAGCCAATATTTAATAAGGGTCAAAATTGGGGTATTACATTCCCCTCCCCCTTAGAACAACACCGTCCTCGGTGTTCTCAAAACTGAACAAAAATGGGAATGCCTCTCTCATGGCATCCTCCAGCTCCCATGTAGCCTCATCAGTACGAAGGTGTTCCCATTGGACCTTTACCTGCTCGATGGCTCTATTCTAGAGCAATGTGACCTTCTTGTTGAGGATGCGCATAGGCTCTACTTGGAACTCTCCCTCGGGTTCCGCCTGTATCACATTCCAATCAATTATATGATTAGGATCATGTACATACTTCTTAAGCAAAGATACATGGAAAACATTATGAGCTCTTATGTTAGCAGAAAATGCAATTTTATATGGAACTGGCCCTATCATATCAAGGACTTAAAATGGCCCGCAATATCTTGGTACCAACTTGGCACAACTCCCCAACTTGAGGGAACTTTTCCTTGGTTTCACTCTCAAATAAACATGATCCCCAATCTAAAATTACTTATGCACTCTTTTCAAATCCGCATAACTCTTTTGCCTGTCTTGAGCTGCCTTTAAATTCTGCCTAATCTTAATAACTTTTTGCTCCATTTCCTTGATCATCTCTAATCCAAGAGTACCCTGTTCATCGGGTTGTTCCAGTTCACTCGAGTCCTTCATCCCTTGCCATACAATGCCTCAAATGGACTCTTCCCCAATGATGCATGATGTCCATTATTGTATGCAAATTCTACCAAGTGTAGGTAATCTTCCCAGTTTGATGGTTTATCCATCACATACATTCTCAACATGTCTTCAAGGACCTGATTCACCTTCTCAGTTTGGCCATCTGTTTGAGGATGATATGTTGTACTGAAATTCAATCTAGTTCCCAATTCCTGAAATAATCTTTTCTAGAAATTGGAAGTGAACTTGGTATCGCAATCAGAAATTATTGCCTTGGGCAATCCATGTAATCTGAATATCTCTCTCATTAATATATTTGCAATGTCATTAGCCTTGTGAGTGGACTTGACTAGAATAAAGTGAGCTACCTGTGATATCTTGTCTACCACAACCATGATTGAGTCATGTTGCTTCATTGTCATGGGAAGACCTGTTATAAAATCCATAGAGATCACTTCACACTTCCATTCTGGAATGGGTAAGGGCTACAACAATCCGGCTGGATGTTGGTGCTCTTCCTTGACTTGTTGGCACTTATGACACCTAGCAATGTACTCAGCTATGTCATTCTTCATATTATGCCAAAAGTATTGCTTTCTTGTTGCTATTATAGTCTTTTGGTATCCTGGGTGTCTAGAATATGGCATTTGATGTATTTCATCCATCACTAGCTTCTTCAAATCTGCAATATTTGGAATGTACAGTCTATATTTATAGATGAGGATATCGACTTCACCAAGTTGACATCCCGCATTCTTTTCATCTACATTACCCTGCTACAACTTCTCTTTAATTTGAAGCCAAGTTTCATCACTGTTTTGGCTTTCAAGAACTCTTGTCTTCAAATCTGATTTACACACACTTATGGCTGCAACATAAAATTTTCTTCTAAGAGCATCTGCAACCTTATTCTCTTTCCCTTTTACATGCTTAATTTCAAAATCAAATTCACAAATAAACTCCATCCATCTAGCTTTCCTAGCATTCAATTTTGGCTAGTCAAACAAATACTTCAAGCTCATGTGGTATGTTCTAAGCTCGAATCTTCTTCCCAACAAATAATGTCTCCACATCTTGAGAGCATCTACTATGGCTGCTAATTCTAAATCATGTGTGGCATAATTCTTTTCATGCTCTTTTAATTTCCCTGACTCATAGCAAATCACAACTCCTTCTTGCATGAGAACTCCACCTAGCCCTTTAATGCAAGCATTTGCGCACACTACAAAATCCTTCTTTGGATCTACTATCTTCAAAACAGGAGCACTGGTAAGTAACTCCTTTAACTATTGAAAACTTTTCTCACATTTTTCAGACCATACAAACTTGATTTTCTTGCTTTGCAATGAAGTGATTGGATGAGCTATCTTGGATAATCCTTCAATGAACCTTCTGTAGTAACCAACAAGACCCATGAAAGATCTAACATATGAAACATTCTTTGGAGTAGACCAATCCATGATGGAATTAATCTTTTCTGGATCCACTGCAATACCTTCTTCTGAAATAACATGACCCAAATATTGCACCTTCTTTTGGTAAAATTCACACTTGCTTAACTTGGCATACAACTGATGTTCTCTAAGGACTTGCAACACCATCCTTAGATGTTTCTCATGTTCTTCTTTATTCCTTGAACAGACAAGAATGTCATCCAAGAACACAATCACAAACTTATCCAAATATTTGTTGAATACACTATTCATGAGACACATGAATGTAGCAGGTGCATTGGTAAGACCAAATGGCACCACAGTGAACTCATAATGACCGTATCTAGTTTTGAAAGCTATCTTGTGAATGTTTTCTTCTTTAATACTCACTTGATGGTAGCTAAACCTCAAGTTTGAAAACACCTTAGCTTCCTTCATTTGATCAAACAAGTCATCAATTATTGGCAATGGATACTTATTCTTGACTATCACTTTATTTAGCTTCCTGTAATCAATACACAGCCTTAAAGTCCCATCCTTCTTCTTGACAAATAACACTGGTGCTACCCAAGGAGACACACTAGGCCTGATATACCTCTTGTCTGTTAATTCTTGTAGCTGCATCTTCAACTCTACCAATTCTGGTGTGTTCATTCTATAACGAGCTTTGGAATTTGGCGCTGCCCCTAGAACAAAATTGATGGTAAAATCAATATCTCTCTTTGGTGGTAGTCTCGACACTTCATCCGGAAACACATCTCGGAATTCTTGCAACAATGAGAACTATTCTATCCTCGGTCCTTGGTCCTCTGATGAATCTGATATATGAACTGCATATAATTGAGAACTTTTCTTATAAAACTTTTTCAGCCATAAGGCTGGAATCTATCTTACTGAAACTTGCTTGGGAATTCCTCTTACTAATCTTGCTCTTCCCTCTTCATCAATACATTCAAGTGCTTTCTCATAACAGTCCAACTTGGCTCTATGTCTTTCCAACCAATCCATGCCAATTAAAGCATCCTAAGATCCTAATGGTAGTACATTTAAATTTGCATGTGTGTGGAGTCCATTCAATTCTATGGGGCACTCCACCACTACTTCACTAACTTTTATCTTGGTCCCTGTGGCTAATTGAACTAGCCAAGACTTATTGTGCTTCACTTTTCTAAGAGAACAACCTTCAACCACTTTTGGAGAAACATAACTATGAGTAGATCCTGGATCAATCAAAATAGAAATAGATTGCTTAGCAATATTATCTTCAACTTCCACCACTGATAATTGATGATCTTCCTAATGATTATCCAACGTTGCATAAATTTGAGGCATTTCCCTTGCCATGTCCTCCACTGTAGCTACTCCCTTTAAGTTGTGCAACCTTCAGGGATTCTCCTTCCGATGTGGACAATCCTTAAGCATGTGATTTTCTCTACATCCCCAACACTGAAGTGGCCCTCTTGATGCTTTATCTACTACTACTGCTAGCTTGAATCCACTCATTGCTTGCTGCCCCTGTAGAAAGGTCCTGGGCTGACTTTTGAATGGTGGCTTGAAGCCACTTTTCTTTTGATCAAACTTCCCTCTTGTATTTCCTTTCCATGCTGGGTTAACCTCTAATTTTCCTTTACTTTGCTCAGAGCAATGCATTTCCATTCTAATGGCTTTATCAAGACTTGGTGGATTAACAAACTCAATCCTATCTCTGAAACTTTGAGGTAGACTCCCAAGGAAGCATTGGATATTTACTCTCTCATCTTTAATGTAATCCACATATCTCAATAATTCAAAAAATTTATGGACATGTTCTTCCATAGCTTTTTGTCCCAACTTTAGTTCATTGAACTCTTTCCTCTTACAGTCATAATATCTAGCAGAAAAGTATTTTTCCTTGAAGTACTTCTTAAATCCCTCCCATTTGATCTTCCTTTCACTGATCCCTTTCACTTGCAAGAGGTTGTCCCACCAAATTGAAGCTCTTCCATTTAGATTGTAAATGGAAATTCTGGCTTTTTCATTTCTTGAGTAGTCCTGAATTCTGAAATATTTCTTCATTCCAAGAAGCCATGCCTCTGCCCCTTGGCCAGTCTTGTCTTCTCCTTCAAATGTGGGAGGCCTTGCCTTCCTGAATTCTCTCTGTGGTATGCCTTTGAACTTCTTTCTTCCATAAAATATCCTCGGCATATTCCTTGGATTTCTTTGAGAGCCTCTGGAGTCACATGATTTGCTGAAAGAAGATCTAGAGGAAGGTGTTCTGTGTTTCTTGCTCACAGAACTCTTCCTTGGGGTTGGAGTCCTATTCTTTGAATGACCTCTAGAGTGACTCTTTGCATCTCTTCCTTCTTCACCTACATTGCTTGGGTTGGAACCAAGGTTTATCCTCTGCTGCATATCAGTGAGGCTTTTCAAAATAGCAGCATTGAGTTGGTTTTGTTCTTCCTGAGCCTTCATGAACCTTTCATTGAAGTTTACCATGGTCTCAACCAAATTCTGAGGAGTTACTTGCTCTCTTCTCCCATTAGATTCAGTCTTAGCATTCCCTTCTTGCACATTTTCTCTTAGCACATCTTCATCATGCTCATAAGGATCCTGAGCATCATTTATGGTCACCATTTTTGTTTGGAGACCCTCTTCCCTGTATGTTGCTTCTACTACAATTATTTAAATCTTATGAGCTGCAAGCACTATGCATTATGAAAATATTTGTTAGACATCTTAGGAATGCTTATAGAAACATAAAACATCAATATTTAACATAATCAAACTCATGGAATCATTTATAGAGTTAATATGTCTTCATATCTTTTTCCCATTCATGCAATTCCGGAATTGCCCATATTATCAACAATATGTCAAAATAGTCACTGGCAGTTTTCTACTCTAATTATCTAAGGAGTATGATAACCTCATTCAAATTCTGGTCATGCACCATTATTCCCTATTGGACAAGCTTTCCAATTCCTATCCACGTGCTCCATTCTGACATCAGGTGTGGAAATTGCATTACTTCATAAATGACAACTTTTACCAAAATTCTGCACTTTTACACAGTTGTATTTTCGTCTGGAATGCCAACTTCAGCCACCTGTAGAAGCAAATCTAGGAAGATTCAGGAAAACTTTTCTACTGGGAGAAGTTAGTACATATAAAAAGGAACACTCAACAATCTTTGGATCTATGTTCTGATGCGCCATTCATCTTCTATAAAATTTTGGGTTTGACTACTTTTCACTTTTAACATTTTTTCCAAAATTTTAAATTTTGGGCCAAAAATGGCTATTTCCCAAATGGTGCATTGCTGGAAAATGTTTGTCTAACATGAATTATCTGTCTTAATGAGAATAAGAAATTTCAAGTTCAGTGAATTTCTTGAATCCTTCATCTAAGGTCTCTTTCATCCACTGCAAGCTTTTCAAAATTCCCCAAAAGTGGTTCGGAATAGTGCTTTTTGGCCTTCTCACTCACCTTGACTCCACATCCTTTGGAGTTTGGCTCCAAAATTCCAAACTTAACACTGTGTCTGCTCCATGACTTCTCCATATCAGTTTCAGCTCAATCCGACTTTTTGTCAAGCGTCGAGACACTGATTTATAAAAGCCATTAATTCCATTTTTATGTCAAATTGGAGCATAATGAGCTCAGGATCATCACTGGACCTTCCATGGTCTTCGTTAATGGCCTCAGAATGCCACTGAATTCATCCAATTCTGATCTTGCATGCTCCTGTAATCCAAAAATCAATTTTCGAGCTCTATACTTTTTTTTTAAACCTGAACCCACAACCCGCAATCCGTACTGCGGAACTAGGATTGCGGAACCGGAATTGCATAAATTCCAAAACGCAAATTTCAAATTTTTTCATTTCCACAACCCGCAATGCATACTGCGGAATCGGAATTGCGGAAATTCCAAAATGCAAATATGAATTTTTGCGTTTTCGTAACCTACAACCCGTAACCCGTAGTCTGTACTGCGGAATCAGGATTGCAGATCCGAAATTGCAGAAATTCCAAAATGCAAATTTCAATTTTTTACGTTTTCGCAACCTGCAACCTGTAATCCCGCAATTGTCGATGCGGAATTACGGAAATAAAAAAAGCAAAATTTCAAATTTTTGCATTTCCGCAACTCGCAACCCACAATCCCGCAATTGCGGGTGTGGAATTGCGAAAATCCAAAATGCAAAATTTGGAAATCCTCGTTCCCGCAATCCGCAACTGTGGAACACCTCCATCCCTTATCCAAATGAGGCGAGTCTGGTACCATTTGAAAGCTATTGTAGAGATCTATGCAATGGTGTGATCCCATGCAACACTTGAGAACTCTGCTTATGGAATTTTTCCAAATCAAAATGTCACCCTAAACTTCACCTATACCACATTAAAACATTCTGTTACCTGCTTGTAACTCAGAGTTCGGCCCAAAAAGCCCCAATGCTGCAACATGGGCTTTGATACCACTCTATCACGTTCCCTCCCATCATTCCAAACCATAGAGGGAACATGACTACCATTTCAGGGCTTATTTGGCAATCTCAGCCCCATACATTACTAATAAATTCATGAAAAAATAAAAAACTTATGTATACATATTCAGACTCAACAAACACAGTGGAATTAAGCACTATATATATACACAGTTTCATCATGCATATAACAGTTATCCATTATCACATTGCATAAAAAAGGATGCCTTTCATTTCATCAACATGAACAATTATCATTTAGAACAGAACACAGAATGATAATAGCTTAACCACAGAGAATACTTATCTTGAAATGTAAATGTCCAAAAAACTAGCTATGTGAAAGCAACGTTTCACCCAACCATAGGTCTTTGTCTAGCCTGTATTCTTTTAATTGTGAAACCACCCCCAAGCTAGGTTGTGTATCCACTAAGGAGGAACTAGATGGGCTCACTCACAGCCATGGTTTCACTCAACACCTATGCTAAGCCAACACACAGTTGGGTTCATCAAGCATACAAAAGACAAAGGAGGGAAATGCTAAGTCAGTGAGCTCAACCAAAGAGCTATAGGCATCTCAAGATAATTCAGATAGTCAAGGAACCCATAGTACCTACCACACCCAACACAAGGAAGGTCCCCTTCTCCCCTGCACAGTCCCTCAAGCGTCCTTTCCCTCCAGTGCTCTTCAGGATGGGCATAGAAAAGTCCAAGTTGCTAAATCCTTGGGATTCTATCCTTCATTGGGTTTATCAAGCATTCCCAACCTTTGTTCTGGAATTCACACTTGGATTTCTCACAATTCTGTCATCAAATAACTCAATCCCATCACTGGATTTATGGGCTATAAAAACTGGGTTTTCCAATGGATTTCGGGGTATCTTATACTCTCAATTTCACCCCAAGGTTCATATATATGGATCCCCCATTGGATTTCACTGTCAATACCAAATTCTATGCGTTTATGGCACTTCAAAACATGGGTTCTTGCAAAGTTGCGATTTGTAGTTTTTTTCACTGCTGGACATTCATAATGGATGAAAACTGATGTTGGGATGTTCAATAATGGAATGAGAATGAGGAAGAACCAAATCCCATAAGGTAGGGTGACTTGTGGTACAAGAAAAACAGATCCCATACCTGCCATACGAATTTCTGGGCTGCCCATGCTCCATTGAAGCCATGGACTCGTTTTCTCAACAACTTCCTTACAACTAAAATAAATATCAGCAAGGAAAGTCAAATGGGTTCCCAAAATGACATATGGCAGCCTATGGTTCAACCCACAACCTCCTCACCACTCCCTAGTGGAATACACATGGCCCCTTCTCATTTGTTGCTTCCATAGCCAGTTTTGGTATTTTATTAAAATATTAATATTTACATCAATTACAATATTCCATGGCTTAATAGTACATGGATGGAAAAATATCAAATACTTTCCTTTCTAAATAAAATCCGAGCATACACTAGCGAGGCCTTGGCCTTGAGCTCCATGCCAGAGAAACATACAACGCATGTATACAATATTTACATTAAAAGGCAATATTTCTTAAGGGTCAAAATTCGGGTATTACAATAACCTTGTTCTGTCATAAACCTATCAAAATTTAAATACCGCTGCCTTGGAGATTGCTTAAAGCCATACAAGTTGTTTTTCAACCTGCATACCAAATTCTCCTTCCCTTTGACCTCATACCCTTGTGGCTGCTGCATATATATCTCTTCCTCCAAATCCCCATGGAGAAAGGATGTTTTTACATCTAACTGTTCAAGATACAAATCTTCTATTGCCACTAGACTTAAAATAGTCCTAATTGAAGTCATCTTAACAACAAGAGAAAATATTTCATCAAAATCTATACCTTTCTTCTGTGCAAAACCCTTTACAACAAGCCTAGCCTTGTACTGCTTTTTACCTCCTTCTTCTTCCTTCAACTTGTAAATCCATTTGTTCTATAATGCTCTTTTACCAGCAGGCAACTGAACCAAATCCCAAGTCTGGTTTCCTACCAATGAGTCCATCTCCTCATTCATGCCTTGCTCCCACTTCTTTCTAGTTTCCACCTGCATTGCTTCTTCATAACATTATGGTTCACCAGAATTAGTCATCAATAAATAATACATTGAGGTAGAGTATCATTCAGGGAGTCTACTTAACCTGATAGATCGTCTTACACTTGCAGGAGTTTCAGGTACTTGTTGTTGTTCTTGATTTTTTGGCACCTTTGGAACTTCATTTTCTTTAATTTCATCAAGTACTGTGTACTCTGTGTTTTCATTTTCTTGTTTCTTTCCCTGCAACTGATTTTTATACATGAACTTTTCATTGAATATCACATTTCTACTCCTAATGATTTTGTGATTTTCATAATCCCATAAGCGATAACCAAAATCAATAACCCCATATCCAATAAAGGTACATTTCTTGGATTTAACTTCAAGCTTTATTCTATTTTTTTAATCAATATGGACAAATGCTTCACAACCAAATGTTCTCAGAAATGAGTAGTTTACCTTTTTACCTGTCCATGCCTCCTCTGGAATACCACCATCCAAAGTACTTGAAGGCCCTCTGTTTATTAAATAAACAACAGTATTTACAACATCTGCCCAAAATTGTAAGGGAAACCCTACATGCAATTTCATACACCTTGCACACTCCATGATCGTTCTATTCATCCTTTCTGACACACCATTTTCTTGTGGTGTTCTTGGGACTCTCCTCTCTACGAATCCCATGGTATGAATAGTAACTATCAAACTCCTTGCTGCAGTACTCACCTCCATTATCAGATTTGAGACACTTCAACCTTTTTCCTATCTCATTCTCAACCAAATCTTTCCACTTCTTAAAAATAGAAAACACATCATATTTATGTCTAATGCAATAAACCCAAGTTTTCTAGTTGTATCATCAATAAATGTAACATAATAATGAGAGTCACCAAGAGATTGTACTTGAGCTGGTCCCTATACATCTGTATGCACAAGCTCTAAATTTGCATTATTCTTCTGTTTTCCAACCCTGAGAAATTTGAATCTCTTCTGTTTTTCATAAACACAGTTCTCACAGAATTCCAAACTTACCTACTTCAAATCTGGCAACAACTTCTTTGAGTGAAGAATCTGCATCCCCTTTTCACTCATGTGGCCAAGCCTATGATGCCACAATGTTGTATATGTTCTTATGAAAGCTAAAGAGATAGAATGGTCAGTATTATGAGGATATAAATACAACGTACCTACCCTATCTCCTTTTGTTATCACCATTGATCCGTTAGTGATCTTCCACCACGTTTCTCCAAACGTACATAGATAGTCGCCATCTCCCAATGGCCCTGTTGAGATCAGATTTCTTTTCATAGTAGGAATATGCCTAACATATTTCAGCAACCATTCAGTTCCATTCTTAAATTTTATCCATACCTTACCCATTCCAACAATTTTACATGGCTCATCATCACCCAATAAGACATCTCCAAAATCGCCTAGAACATAATCATGAAAATATTTCCTATGGGGTGTAGCATGACATGAAGCCCCTGAATCTACTACCAAGTAATCATTAGTATTATATAATGCAAGAATCAAAGCATTTTGTAACACATCACCTGCTACATTTGCTTCCTGTGCAGTCTCATGCTATCCATCTCCTTTCTTCTTTAGAGATCTGCAGTCTTTCTTTAGATGTCATTTCTTTCCACAGTTCCAATGCTCTATCTTTCCCAGTCTGGACTTGGATCTTCCCATTTTATACTTGCTGCGATTACCTTAGCTCTTTCCTCTCTCCTTTTGTCTTCCCCTTCTCTCCATGGTCAACGCATTACCTGATGTCTCACCTATGCTTTTTCTTCGCGTTTCCTCGCTAAGAATAACATTAACAACATCATCAAATATCAAGGTGTTTGAACTAGAGACAAAGTTGTTTACAACCACAACCAAGCCATTCCAACTTTTTGGCAATGAACACAAGATTAGAAGAGCCCTAACTTCATCATCAAAGTTCACACTTACAGAACTTAGTTTATTTGTAACCGTATTGAATTCATTTAAATTATTAGCAACAGATCCACCTTCAAACATCTTCATATTAAATAAACACTTCATTAAAATACCTTGTTGGAGGCTGAGGGTTTTTCATACAACTTACCCATTGCGCTCATCAAACCCTCCACTGTATTTTATTTTTAGATATTGAAAGCCACTGACGAATCTAGGGACAACCGTATTGTTTCTAGTGCCTTTCTATCAAGAACCTCCCATTCTTCGTCCTTCATAGTCGTTAGTTGCTTTTCTCTTCCTCCCAATGGTAGGAATAGATCCTTCTGGTATAGATAGTCCTCCATTTGTATCTTCCATAACTGGTAGTTTTGGCCATTAAATTTCTTGACCTTAAACATTCATTCTTTCGCCATTGCTCTCACTCGAACCAGAAACCCTAGTTTCCCGTGGGTTTATCTGCCAAATAGACCTTTGGCTCTGATACCAATTGTTAGAAAAACATGATCGCAAAGCAATAACAATAAACAAGATGCAAATACAAATTACACAAATACATTACAAGAGAGACACCAATATATCGTGGTTCACCCAAGATTGGCTACGTCCACACTGAAATTACCAGTCCTTATTATTATACCATCCATCAAATGAAGGGATACAACCTGCAGCACATCCGCTGCACTTCCTCTTCATTGTCTCACAGTGTCTCTTTTACGATCTCAGCGATCTTTACAATGCATAATACCTAATACATCAACCCTGGCCATCTTACAATGTCTTTCTGATAAAGGGGAAATACCATGGGAAAATACCATGGGTTACCCAAAACCATGAGCCCGTAATCCGTTGGCAAAAAACCAACCCATAACAAAAATTTCTTAACCAAACCTGGGGAAAAAACATGGCTGAATCATCATCTATGAGACTAGAAGATCAGGCTCTACAACCAACACATCGAGACGATATTGTTCTTGTGATTAGTGGTGAATACTATGATTCTCTTCTCGCCACAACATGACCAAATCCCTTCCATGAAATTGAGCGAACTGAACAACATCACGCTGCTATCGTCTTGGTCATCCAAAAATTTGATGGAATTTTTGCTCTCAGTTCATCTGGGTGCTTGAACCGGCTTGACAGGTGTCCACGCTATTGGAAAAATGTAATTACGAGCTGATTGCATATCTAGTTTGCGTCGGCTTTATCAGTCACTCAGTCAGTCATTTCTCTTAGTCCGCAGAGATGCAAAGATGTCAAACAATCATTCAATATGTCAGAAGGCTTTGTGCACACTTCCTTGTATTTACTCAGCCGCGCTTGTATTCTGCAAGTCAAATTCTAAGGTAGAATTTAATTGCAGTCTTTAATGTAAATCGATACCTTCCAGGTGAAGTGAAACCATGTCTATGTATATGTAGAAGAAGAAGAAATGAAAAACACATATAGATGAATAGAGAAAGAGAAGAAGAGAGAGAAAGAGAGAAAGGAGAAGAAGAAAAGGTTCGCAATGTGTTTGTGAGCCCAAGATCATAGTTGTGAAATGTATTAAGAGACCAAGCTCCGTAAAAGGTGAAAGATCGAAGTAAATTCCACCTCTGTGTAATGCAGCAAAGTTTCCCTATTTTATTGCAGTAATATATAAGTCTATAGTTTTATGTATTCATTCTCAAGAATGTTGAATATTGCATGTCGCACATCTTCTCCAGATTTACTTGTGTGAATGTTGTTTACATTTACGGTCTGTAAAAGAAATCAAGTTTTCTCCAAATATTTCATGGTGATAAAAGTTATGTTTTAACACATAATAAATTCAACATAAGTTTCAATTTGTGTTTTAGATATTTTAATATAAATCTTGTTCAAGAGTGGGTTTGTCAAAGTTGAATTTCCGTGAAGTTAAAGAAATTTGTGAAGTAAAAGTTCCGCGAAGTGCAAAGTTAATTTATGAGAAGTTAATTTATGCAAAGTTAATGTTCTGCGAAGCTAGTGTTCCGCGAAGTTAAAAGTTTACTCCGCGAAGTATATGCTCGACGAAGTAAAAGTTAGGATTTTCTATTATATGTCCGTCGAAGTCCAAAGCAAAGAAAAGTATATATATACTTACTACGTAGCTCATTTGTTTTTTATTGCACGGTGTTTATTTTCCCTTGATCTGGTATGAGAGCTTGGTTTATGGAGAATAGAAACTATATTTACAAAAAAGGGGAAAATAAATTAAAATTAAGAATGGCTTCTACTTTCGGTAATTTGCAAACTCCAATTTGTTCAGGAAAAAATTATGAATATTGGTCTCTAACTATGAAATCTTTGTTCATAGGTCAATATGTATGGGAAATAGTCCAAAATGGCTATGCAGAACCAACAGATCTGACAACATATAACAATCTCACACAAGTTGAGAAGGATGTCTTGAGGGAACAGAGGAAGAAAGTTGGAAATGAATTATTTTACATACATCAAGCAACATATGAATCCATACTCCAAAGAGTAGCAACAACACAGACATCTAAGGAAGCGTGGGATACAATGGAAACTGCCTATCAAGGTTTGAACAAGGTAAGGACTGCCAAACTACAACTCCTTAGGAGAGATTTTGAATCTATGTCTATGAAAGATACAGAGTCAGTGGAATCTTTTTATACTCGAGTTATTGATCTGATTAATCAAATAAAATATCATGGAGAAAATCTAAGTGACCAAAGAGTTGTTGAAAAAATTCTTAGAAGTCTTCCTAAAAAATTTGAATCTTTAGTAGTAACCCTAGAGGAAAACAAAGATCTATCCCAATTTACTGTTGATGAGTTGCAAGCCTCACTCCTCAATCATGAACATAGAATCAACAGATCGAATACATCATTAAAAGGTGCATTTGCAACATAGTCATCCATAATTCGTGGAAGAGGTAGGGGAATATCAAACTCTAGAGGCAGAGGAAGAAGTTCATTTAGAGGAGGTCGCAGCAACAACATTGCATATGTTGCTGGTAGAAGTTAGAATTAGATTCCCAGTCAGCCAAGTGGACAAAGGTCTGATAAATAAAAAAATCAATGGCATTACTATAAGAGGTTTGGACTCTTCGCATATGAATGCGGGAATAAGTAGTATGAACAAGGAAAGCAAGGTCAAACACAGTCAAGCAACACCAAGACTACGACCAGCTCATTTTTCTTAGCATGTGCATCTCCACTTGAATGCAATGTTATCCAAGAAACTACAAATGACATATGGTATTTAGACTCAGGCTATAGCAATCATATGACTGGTAATTTAAATCTATTCTCTAGTCTAGACAAATAAGTTCAAACTGATGTTACACTTGGAAATAATATTCAAGTCACTGTTTTGGGTAAGGGTACTGTTGATATTCTAACCAAATAGGGGGAGCATAAATTTATGCCTGATGTTTATTATGTTGAAGGTTTGAAGCATAATTTGATGAGCATTGGACAACTGATAGAAAAAGGTTACAGATTTCATACGACAGGAAATCATTGTCTGATTAAGGACATATATTTAAGCAATCGCTTAGTAGCCGAAGTGCAGATGACAAGCAATTGCTTGTTTCCTTTGAGGATAAGACCAAACATAAAATGAAAAAGAACTCAAGTTGTTCATGGAAGTCATAATGGAAATTTTGGAGCTGCATTCAAAGCAGAAAGTAAAGAAGCATACATTCATTGCGACACGAAAGAAAAAGACAACGATAAATAAATGCAAGTAGTGTTTCAATCAGATAAATATGGGATGAATCCTAGTTGTGGCACTTCAGATTTGGAAATCTGAATTTGAGTGGGATGAAGCTAGTGCACATGAAGGATATGGTGAAAGTATTTTCATTGATTGAAAAACCATAAAGAATTTGTGAAGGCTAAATTTTTGGAAAACAACACAGAGAGACTTTTCTAGTCAGAAAGTCATACAGGGCTCACACATCACTTGAAATTGTGCACTCTAATATTTGTGGACCGATGCAAACATTTTCCATGGGAGGATGCACTTACCTTATCACATTTATTGATGATTTCACAAGAAAAACTTGGATATATTTTATAAAACATAAATATGATGTGTTTGCATATTTTCAGCAGTTTAAGGCACTTGTGGAGAAGCAAAGTGGTTACAGCATCAAGATATTAAGGATAGATAAAGGTGGTGAGTATGTTTCAAATGATTTTTTTAAACTTCTATAAAAATCATGGCATACACAGGCAATTCACTTTGTGGTATACACCGCAGTAGAATGGTATCGCAGAGAGGAAAAACAAAACCATTATGGAGATGGCGCGCAGTATGTTGAAAGCTGTGTATCTGTCAAATGAATATTGGGATGAGGTAGTGGAAAATGCTGTATACATTATGAATTGATGTCCAACAAAGAGTGTGAAGAAACAAGCTCCTCAGGAATCCTAGACAGGTATGAAACATAGTGTTTTGCATTTAAAAGTTTTTGGTTGTGTCGCATGCACACATGTTCTAGATGAGATAAAAAGGAAATTAGACAATAAAGGACATAAATGTATCTTTGTTGGGTATTCTGAAGACACAAAAGAATACAAGTTGTATGAACCTGTTGTAAGAAAAGTTATTATCAGTCGAGATATTCAGTTTGTAGAAAATGAAGAATGGGATGGAACCGTAGAGAAGAATGTTAAAATCGTGTCACATGTCGAACATGATGGCATGGCAGAAGATGTGGTTGAAACTACTCATGTGAGTCATAATGCCGCAGCTCCATCTACTCCCAGGATAGTGCAACATGTTTCAGCACAAGGAACTTCGAAACAAGTTGCAGTTCAAGCTACTCTGACAAGCACACCAAGAGCGCAACAAACTCCATCAAGTAGTTCGCGGAGTTTGACATCAACAACTCCAACAAAGACAAGAAGTCCGCGTGAGATATATGATACTAGTACACCTAATTCATTCTCATTTTTTGCATTATTTTCTCAAATTAATGATCCTCAAACATTTAAAGAAGTTGTAGAAGATAAACTTTGGGCACAAGCCATGGATGAAGAAATGGAATGCATTGAGAATAATAAAACATTGGAATTAGTTGATGTTCCTATTGACGAGGATGCGATAAGCATCAAATGGATTTATAAGACCAGGAATGATGTTGATGGAAATGTGTAGGAGCACAAGGAAAGATTGGTAGTAAGAGGGTTCACACAGTAGCTTGGCATAGAATTCAATGAAACCTTTGCACCTGTGGCACAAATGGACACTGTCAGAACAGTTCTGGCCATCGCAACACATAAGAAATGGACTGTTTACCAAATGGATGTTAAGTCTTCATTTTTAAATGGTTATTAAGAGGAGGAAGTATATGTGGAGAATCCACAAGGATACGAAGTCCAGGACAAGGACACAAAGTATACAGGCTGAAAAAGGAACTCTATGGTTTGAAGCAAGCTCCTAGAGCTTGGTACAGTCGCATTGACTCTTACCTCATTCAGATTGGATTTCACAGAAGTGAATGTGAACCAACATTGTACACAAAAATAAAAAAGCAAGGTAATAAGTTAATTGTCTACCTGTATGTAGATTATTTAATATTTATTGGTGATTTTTGCATAGAGGATTTTAGATCAGTCTTGGAAAGTGAATTTGAAATGACTAATTTGGGGCTTATGAAGTAGTTTCTGGGCATTAAAGTCCAATAGACTGAAAATGACATATTTATATCTCACTCAAAGTATGCAAGTGATGTCTTGAACATATTTAAGATGTTAAACTGTAAGACAACACCAACACCAGTGATAATAGGTTTGGAATTGAGCAAGGATGATGATGGATCCAATGTATATCCTATGCTGTTCAAAAAGCTTGTTGGCATCCTTATGTATCTTATTGCAACAAGGCCTCACATCATGTATGGAGTCAGTTTAATCTCAATATTTATGGAGTCACCAAAAGAATCTCATTGACAAGAAGGTAAAAGAATTTTGAGGTATGTAAGTGGAACAAAATATTTTTGTATTGTAATACCCCAATTTTGGCCCTTGGGAAGTATTGGCTTTTAATGTAAATATTGTATACATGCGATATATGTTTCCCCTAGTGTAGAGTTCAAGGCCAAGGCCCCGCTAGTGTATGTTCGAATTTTATTTAAAATGGACAAGTATTTGATATTTTATTACCCTTGAGCTATTAAGCCATGGAATATTGTAAATGATGTAAATATTTGATATTGCAATAAAATACCAAAATTGGCTATGGAAGCAACGAATGAGAAGGGGCCATGTGTGAATATTCCACTAGGGAGTAGTGAGGGGGTTGTGGGGGTGAGCCATATGTTTCCAAATGTCATTGTGAGAACCCATTTGAATTTCCTTGCTGACATTTATTTCTGTTGTAAGGAAGTTGTTGAAGAATTTAGTCCATGGTTTCAATGGAGCATGGGCAGCCCAAACATTCGTATGGCAGAGAATGGGCTCTGTTTTCTTGTACCACAAGTCACTCTACCTCATGGGAATGGATTTTTCCTCATTCCCATTCCATTGTGGAGGATCCCAGCATCAATTTCCATCCATTATGAATTTCCAGCAGTGAGAAAAATCAGAAATCGCAACTTTGCAAGAACCCACATTTTGAAGAGCCATAAATGCCCAAAATTGGTATTTAACATTGAAATCCAATGGGGGATCCATATATATGAACCTTGGGGCAAAATTGAGAGTATTAGATACCCCAAAATCCATTGGAAAACCCAGTTTTTACAGCCCAAAAATGAAGTGACGGGATTGAGTTATTCGATAACATAACTGTGAGAAATCCAAGTGTGAATGACTGAGCATAGGTTGGGTTTACTTGAAGGAATTAGCAATTGGACCTTTCTATTCCCACCCTGAAGAGCACTGGAGGGAAGGGACGCCTGAGGGATTGTGCAGCAGAGAAGGGGACCTTCCTTGTGTTAGGTGTGGTAGGTATTGTGGGTGCCATAATTGTTGATTTTAATTGAGATGCCTGTAGCTCTGTGGATAAGATCACTGTCTTAGCATTTCCCTTCTTTGTCTTTTGTATACTTGATAAACCCAACTGTGAATTGGCTTAGCATAGATGTTGAGTGAAACCATGGTTGTGAGTGAACCTGTTTAGTTCCTCATTAGTGGATACACAACCCAGCTCGTGGGAGATCTCTCAGCTGAAAGAATATAGGCTGGATAGAGATCTATGGTCAAGTGGAACATTTCTCTCTCATATCCAGTTGTTTGGACAATTTCATCTCAAAGATAAGTATTCTCCGTGGTTTAAGTTATATGCATTCTATGTTCTGTATGTGTTAATTCTGAATGTGAATTATTCATGTTAATGGAATTGATATGGAGCTTATGCATAGCATAAGAATGAGATTGATTCTCTGTATGTTGATTCATCATCTCCTTGTGGTAGATATGTTGATGCATTATAATTGTGTGTGTGCAAATATGATTTAATTCCATTGTGTATATATTGAGTATGAACTTGTACATAGAAGTTTTTAATTGTTATGAATTTCTGAGCAATGTATGGGGCTGCGATTGTAAAAAAAACTGGTATGTTGGTCATGTTTCCTTCCCAGCACTAGATTGATGGAAGGGGACATGACATGTATTCTGTATTCAACCTCAGAAAATTTTAAACTCATTGGATACACTGACAACGACAATGGAGCTAGCATAGATGAAAAAAAAATCACATATGGGAATACATTTCATTAAGGAATAGGTGTTGTATCATGGACTTCAAAGAAATAACCAATAGTAACTCTTTCTTCAGCAGAAGCAGAGTATATCGCAGCTACAAGCACTACATGTCAATCCATTTGGATGCGAAGGATGTTAAGTGATCTGTCGCAGAACTAGTAAGAACCCACAACGATTTACTGTGACAACAATTCAGCTATCGCACTGTCAAATAATCATGTCTTTCACAAGAGAACCAAGCACATCGACACAAGGTATCATTTTATCATAGAATTGATAAATAACAAATAAATCTATTTAGAATTTTGCAGGTATGAATATCAAGTAGCAAACATCTTTACAAAACCATTGGCAAAGGACACATTTCAATATCTGTGAATTTGTTTAGGAGTGACAAGTTCTGCACAATGAAATTCATTATGCACAAAGCATGTTTTAGCTCTGGAACATTTTGTAAAATTTTATTTTTGTTTAATGATCCCCATTTGCTCATAATTAAGGGGGAGTGTTGGAAAAATGTAATTACGAGCTAATTGCGTATCTAGTTTGCATTGACTCTGTTAGTAATTTTTGTCAGTCCGTAGAGCCGTAGAGATGTTAGACAATCAGTTAGTCTGTCAGAAGGCTTCATGCACACTTCCTTGTATTTATTCAGCTGCGTTTGTATTCTGAAAGTCAAATTCTTAGGTAGAATTTATTTACAGTATTTAATGTAACTCAGTAGCTTCCAGGTGAAGCGAAACCAAGTCTGTGTATATGTAGAAGAAGAAGAAATGAAAAACACACACAAAGGAAGAGATCAAGAGAGCAAGAGAGAGCAAGAGAGAAAGGAGAAGAAGAAAAGGTTCGCGATGTGTTTGTGAGCCCAAACTCATAGTTACGAAATGTATTAAGAGCCCAAGCTCTGCAAAAGGTGAAAGATAGAAGTAAATTCCACCTCTGTGTAATGTGGCAAAGTTGGGCCATGTTTTACTATGGTAATATATGTCTATAGTTTTATGTATTCATTCTCAAGAATGTTGAATATTGCATGGCGCACATCTTCTCCATATTTACTTGTGTAAATGTTATTTATAGTCACGGTTTGTAAAAGAAATCAAGTTTTCCCGAAATTTTTCATGGTGATAAAAGTTATGTGACAACGCGAAATAACTTCGACATAAGTTTCATTTTATGTTTTAGATATTTTAATATAAATCTTGTTTAAAAGTGGGCTTTTCGAAGTTGAATCTCCGCAAAGTAAAAGTTTCATGAAGTGCGAATGTAATTTATGCGAAGTTAATGTTCTGCGAAGCTAGTGTTCCGCGAAGTATATGCTCGGGGAAGTGAGGTTCTTGGCGAAGTAAAAGTTGGGATTTTCGATTGTATGTCCATCAAATTCCAAAGCGAATAAAAGTATATATATACTTACTGCACAGTTCATTTTTTTTTACTGTGTGGAGTTTCTTTTCCCTTGACACACAGTGAGATCAATATAGCCCATGCACATGAGCCCCGTCCTTCACCTCTATTGATACCAAATTTGTATACTTTTGATCGATGAGGAGGGAAGCTGCTAGATTCATGCCCTGTACCCATAAGTACCTGTTAATCATTCCACTGTGTTAGTAGCTCCCTCTCCCATCTGAGCATAATCAAAGTATGGTAGGTCTTGTTAGAGCCTTTTTTTAGATCATGACATACCTGTATAAAGTGGGTTCCGATGCTTATGATTATATGGTGCTAACTTCTAAGCATGCATGGGACTGAGACTACAATACTTGTTATGTTGCGCACTAGAATTTGACTCTTATGTTACCATCAACTGTTCATTCGGTGAGAAGGCCTTTTATACATGTAGAATTTGGGGTTTTGTTGAGAATAAAGGAACTTCATGTCTTCTACTAGCCATATGATACACTTTGGCTTTCGCCTCCTGCACAGCTTGTTCTTTGGGGGACAGGTGATAGCTTTTGAAATTTGTGGAAGAGGGTTGTTAGTGCCAAGGATAGAAGCTACCAATAGAGGGATATGTTCCTATAGCAGATGGAATTATTGATAGATAGAGAAAGGATGCGCATTGCAAACACAGGCACACATTATATCCTATCAATACAAGTTGGAGGCACTCAGTGAGTATTGCACCTATAATTAACAAATTTTCCCCCTCATAAAACATCTCTATTGTGGCATCAAACAATGTATAAGTAAAGGACAAAGATTGATTTTATGTATTGTAGTTCTTGTTCTAGTAATTTGTCTTTATTGCTCAAACATCGTTTTGTTATACTTGTCACTAATTCCCACTTACCTGCGGAATTTTTTATGTAGCATTAAACATAAAAGCTTAGATTTGGAAGGAATCTAAGGAGGACAATAAGTAGTTTAGACTTAGATACCAGTATTTTTTGTTCTTCCATTTCTGACAAGTTCCTCATGGTGGCAATGGTCTTTACAATTTCCCAATTCCCATGCAACAAACTATTCAACTGCTTCCTAGGCGCTTGATTCCTCCCTGAATTTGAATTTATATGGGGCTTTCCAATGTCCAAAGACAAAGTTGATTATGAGAGTACCTACGCCTCACTTTCTCAAGAAGGAATGACGGTGAGCTTAGGCGGGATAGTAATAGCTAGTTTGAGCAGGACGAAATCATGTTCCCATTTGAACTTGCTTATGCAAGGAAAAATATATTACGAGAGTGTGAAATTCAAGCACAAAAGTCACTAGAGATGCATGCAGCAAAATGTATGGAAACAATGTGCAAAAGGTTTGCAACAGTAAAATAATCTCATAAACTTAGAAGATACATTACAATGCGTAACAATGGCTACAATAATCCAAACAATTTGAATTCTAGAGTGGTTATTCGAATTGAATGCATGAGAGTGGCTTACTTGGCAGTTAACACCACTCGGCACATCAGTTAACCAATTAACTACCATAAGACTAACTCAAACTGAATCCAAAACTGTCTAACTGAGTCTAACTGATTTAGAACTCAACTGATTGCCCAAAAATAGGGGAGGGCGCCTATATGTTTGCAGTTAACTGAATAGTAGGTGAAAATAACAACATATGAAGTCAACCACTGTAGCAGGGAACCTTCTAGTCTTCAGTTGGCTAAATAAACTAGCAAATGCTGTCAGTTTCACTGAGTAGTAAACATAAGTCATACAAATTAACCACCCCCTGAATGGTGGAGGAGGCTGTAAAATAAGTCACAATAGATCTAATGAACAAGTAAATCAATCACAATAGATGAAACTCAGAAAAATGGTGTAAAACTGTGCAAAGCATGCATCAGTGCTCAATATCCCAATGAGGGTGAATAATTACAATACAATACAGTAACAATGATTGAGCAATTCGAATTGACTAAGGAGGTCATTCGAATCACTAAATGGAGTAGCTTGACTCCAACTAGGAGTCCTCATCATCAATCAGTGGTGGTCATCAATGCACAAGAACCAATCATCCAGGTGTCAATCTGAGTCTAACTGAGTGTAACATGTGTAACTGAAGTGTGTAGCACTGATATAGGGAAGTGGGTTCAGTGGAGGGCGCATGGGAGGCTAATTGAAGTCAGAACAAGTCATCTAGTCAATATGGAGGTCCAACGGAGTGAAACAGTCAGTCGGGAGTGAAACTAGCCTCAAATCAGGGAGAATCGAAGCTAACTGAGTGTAACTAAAGTGGAACTACAGTGGTAGGTGAAGAAGTGCACCCTTCTCTAGCAGTAGGTGAGAAGTGGGCGCCTTCCTGACTAGGAGGGCTAATGAACTGATGTAAGAATCTCCTAGGTGCTAGAATAAGGTGGCTAAGGTGCTGGAGGCATCAACCTGGTGACTAGGATGCATGCAAAGTGCATGCAAACCCTAATTGCATGCAAGATCCTGAAAAAGATGATGTGGATATCCGAACAGCCCCCCTCAAGCTAGACTATGATGTGCAAAAAATAACGTGGGGCCTTGGTAACTAAGACCAAATGTCACCCCAATACAATAATCCAAAAAATGCTGAAAATAAACTAAGTGAGGAAAGAGGGAAAACCCAGTGGGAAGAAAGCCCCCCCTCAAGCTAAAGCATAATAATGGATCAATCTGTCTCCACCATGATGGAACTCACCCCCAACAGTGAACGGAGGTAAGAGAACTTCTTCTCAGTGAAGCTCTTGGTGAAGATGTCTGCAATTTGCTCATCAGTAGGGCAATATTGCATAATGATGGTGCGATCATGCACCAACTGTCGAATGTAATGCATATGAATCTCAATGTGTTTGGTCCTCTGCCACTGAACTGGATTTGTGGCGATCTTGATATCACTTTGATTGTCACAAAATAGGACAGTCGAAGTAGTTCCACCAAAACCAAACTCGGAAAGAATACCCTACAACCAAACTGCCTGAATGCAGGCATTGACTGCCCCTCGATACTCTGCCTCTGCTGAAGAAAGTGCAATGGCTGCTTGCTTTTTGTTGGACCAGCAATAGAACCATGAACAATCATGAAAACATAATTGGAAGTAGAATTCCGATCAATGCTATCACTTTCCCAATCTGAATCAGTAAAACCAATGAAATCAAGCTCAGAATTTGCAGCATAATGTATGCCAAAATGTTTCGTACCTTGCACATACTGCAAGATCCGCTTGGCTACTCAATAATGAAGCTCATGGGGATGCTGCATATACCTTGACATGGAACTCATAGCATATGAAATATCAGGCCTTGAGTGTGTCAAATAAAGTAGTGAACCAATCAACTGTCGATACATACTGCAATTTGCAAGCGGTGTAGAATCTCGCTCCTCAAGATTGATTCCTGAGAGGAATGGGAATGGGACTGACTTACATTCAGCCATATTAAACTTCAATAACAGGTTGGAAGCATATTTTTACTGAGATATAGTGATCCCATCAAAATTTTGAGCTATCTCCAGGCCCAAAAAGTGACTCAGCAAGCCCAAATCGCTCATGTCAAAAGCTAGATTTAAGGCAGTTTTTAGCTTGTTTATTGAAGTAAGAGTGCTACCAGTAATGAGAAGATCATCAACATAAAGTACAATAACCAAAAAATTACCTTTAACTCGTTAAAGATACACATTCGGATCAAATTTGCATCTTTGAAAATTCTAAGAAAGAAGGAAGGAGTCCATCTTTGCGTACCAAGCTCTTGGGGCCTGTTTTAACCCATACAAAGATTTCTTGAATCTACAAACTAATGATGGATCTGATGTGTAGCCCTCTGGCTGCTGCATATATACCTCTTCAGCAAGGTCTCCATGTAGAAATGCACTCTTCACATCCATGTGGTGCACTTCCCAGTGCTTGGATGCGGAAATAGCCAAAATAAGGCGGATGGAATCCATCTTTGCAACCGGTGCAAAGGTATCAGTGTAGTCCACTCCTTGGACTTGGGAGAAACATTTTGCCACCAAACTTTCTTTTTATTTGCTAATATATCCATCAACAAAAACTTTTATGCGGCAGACCCATTTACACTTCACTAATTTTTTTCCGGGTGAAAGAAAAACTAGCTCCCATGTATTGTTCTTTTGAAGAGAACTGTAATATTCATCCATGGCACTTTGCCATCTCGGATCTCGGTGGGAAGAATAGTATGATGTGGGATCTGAACCAGTCATCAAATAAAAAATCTCAGGAAGTAATGGATCAGAAATAGAAAGAGCCATACCTGCTCTTTGAAAGTCTGCTCTTGTTCGTCTCGGATCAGCAGGATTTCCAAGGTTCGAACCAGCAGATTGAAGAGTGTTTTGGGCCCACTTTGGTAACTGAGGAGGATCATAATGGTCGGATTCCAAACCTGATATGTCATGATCATCATGTGCTGCTAAAATATCAGAAATATCATAACTCATACCTTCATTATCGTTGCACGGATCTTCTTCTGGTGAAGGCAGTGAAACGACAGTTTCTTCCTCGACTAGTTGCAATTCTTGAAGTGGTTCTTCAAATTCACACTGCGCTCTATGAATATCTTTTTAGATCTGATATCCATGAGTTTATATGATTTTGATTCTTTCCCATATCCTATCAGTATGCACTCAATACTTTGTGGATCCAAAGCTCATCTCTTCTTGGAAGGAATTCTAGCCCATGCAGTAGAGACAAAAACTCTCAAATTTGACACATTCGGTTTGTGACCAAAGAATGCTTTGAAAGGAGTCATACCTTTCACGGATGAATGTGGAACATAGTTCTGTATGTATGCAGCAACATTGATTGCTTCAGCCCAAATATTTGCAGCCAAACCTTTTAATTTAATCATGCATGTAGCCATCTCTTTTAGTGATCGATTTTTCCTTTCCGCTACACCGTTCTGCTAGGGTGTGTAGGGAACTGTATGTTGGATCTGAATTCCGCTTTGGGTACAAAGTTGCAGAAACTCGGCCTTGACATATTCTCCACCATTATCAAATCTAAGAGCTTTGATCTTGCTCTCAGTGGCGGTCTCAACAGAAGCCTTAAAATCCTTGAATTTTCCAAGCACTTCTGACTTGTTTTTGAGAAAAAATACCCATGTAAAGCGGGAAAAATCATCAATAAATGTCAAAACATACCTTGAACCATTTAATGATGTATGGGGCAGCGGACCACTAATATTAGAATGTATCAGACCCAAAACTGTAGAAGCTCTGCTAGCTTTGCCGCGGTCAAATCTGTGCTTGGGGTGCTTCCCAATAATGCAACCAGTGCATATTCCCTTTGAGGAACAGAGTTGTGGAAGACCATCTACCATGGAATTGTTTGATAACAGCAGCAAATAATTATAATTAAGATGTCCAAATCTTTCATGCCAAAGCCTACTAACCTCATTACCATGTGTGCGAAGAGCAGTGGGATTTGCAAGTGGAATAAAGTGTGAAAACTCATAGCATTTTGCAGTGTGGTTCACCTTTCCGACTGCAACAAGTCTTCCACTTTTGATATCAGAAATTTCAATTGTATTAGGGCTAAATGTAACTTGCTTTGGTTCACCAGTGTGTGTCATTTGATACACAGAAAGAAGATTTGAAGCCAAGGAAGGCACATAGAGAACATTCTGAAAGTTTCCATGATCTACATGAATTGTACCTTTGCCCTTTGAAGAAATTTTTGAGTCATCTCCCAAATGGATGGGGATGGAGCTGTTTGGATCGAATGAAGAAAAAGAATCAATATTTGCAGCCATATGATTCGATGCACCCGAATCTATCAAGAGATTAGTGGGCTTCGAAACAATTGCCATGAGTGCTTGTCCTCTTTCATGATCATCATTCCTAGCCTTCTTCCTTGCACCATCAGAAAGAGTTATGTTGTTCTTTTCCAAAAGGAGGGCCATTTGATCTATAGTCTTCTTCATACATGCACTTTCAGGATGAAAGCCACGGTTGCAATAAGTACATTTAGATTTTTGGTTACCTTCTTTTCCCTTTTGCTTGAACTTCGAACTGGATGTTGCATCTGTTTGTTTTCCTTTCTCTCTTTGCTTGTGAGGTTCGAATTTGGGCTTCTCCTTCTTTTGCTTTCCTTTACCATTCAAGATCTTGGGTCTTTGAACATATAGGGATGAATCTTTGGAGCTTATGGACCCCATTTGAATCAACTTATCATGCTCTTTTGTGACGTACTCAATGAAGGAATTCAAGGTAGGAATCTTCCAATTCGGGGTAGTTAGCCGACCGGAATTGAAAGTAGAGACAAATACTGAATAATCTTTACCAAGCTTGCTGAGAATGGAGAGGATCAATTGCTTATCCTCTTTGATAACTCCACTATTCTTCAACTGCATGTTCAAGTTCTTGAATTTTGTGAAGAATTCATTAATGGTCTCGAAATTCTCAGGACTAAGGGCAATCAATTCATTCTCTAATTGAAAAGCCCTAAGCTTGTCTTGCTTGCCAAATAGTGTTTCAAGTTGCTCCCATATAGCTTTTGGAGTGTTCAATCCGTTGAGATGGAAGCGAAGATCTTTGGAGATGGAGAGACAAAGAATACCATAAGCTTCATCAAGCTTGTTGTAGTGTTTGGTTCTATCTGACAAGGTGTTTGGCTCCAATTCAAGACCAAGAGTGACTCGGTAGTAACCTTTTGAACGTAATATGATCTCCATATCATCTTTCCAATCAAAATAATTGAATGGGGTGAGGATAGGCTTTGAAGAAGAGTATTCCATTGCTAGGAGCGAGTGCACACTGATGTAGAAAAGCTTGCAAGGGAAAGGTAGCGAATGCAATTGATGGAGACAATAACTTGCAAATCACAATAAAACCAAGAACAATGAGGTCGAACAATCCACCCTTTTAGAGTTGCATCACACCTGGGATTGGAGATCAAGCAATGTTGAATGGGTCCAATGTATCAGTTCCAGGATTTATGTGGAAACTCAAGCTTCTGGAGTGGTATTGAAAGTATTTTCAAGCTTTGCATCCACATGAGCGAATGCCCTTGATATCTTTCATGCCAAAACTTTTGTAATTTTTGAGCAAATTCACTCAAATATTCTTGTAGAAACACCTGTAGAAAAGAGATCTTGTCCCTGCAATGGCTCTGATACCATGTAAAATTAGTCACAGTAGATCTAATGAACAAGTAAATCAATCACAATAGATGAAACTCAGAAAAATGGTGTAAAACTGTGCAAAGCATGCATCAATGCTCAATATCCCAATGAGGGTGAATAATTACAATACAATACAGTAACAATGACTAAGCAATTCGAATTGACTAAGGAGGTCATTCGAATCACAGAATCGAGTAGCTTGACTCCAACTAGGATTCCTCATCATCAATCAGTGGTGGTCATCAATGCACAAGAACCAGTCATCCAGGTGTCAATCTGAGTCTAACTGAGTGTAACATGTGTAACTGAAGTGTGTAGCACTGATATAGGGAAGTGGGCTTAGTGGAGGGCACATGGGAGGCTAATTGAAGTCAGAACAAGTCATCTAGTCAATCTGGAGGTCCAATGGAGTGAAACAGTAAGTCGGGAGTGAAACTAGCCTCAAATAAGGGAGAATTGGAGCTAACTGAGTGTAACTGAAGTGGAACTGCAGTGGTAGGTGAAGAAGTGCGCCCTTCTCTGGCAGTAGGTGAGAAGTGGGCGCCTTCTTGACTAGGAGGGCTAATGAACTGATGTAAGAAGCTCCTGGGTGCTAGAATAAGGTGGCTAAGGTGCTGGAGGCATCAACCTAGTGACTGGGATGCTTGCAAAGTGCATGCAAACCCTAGAATTTGCATGCAAACCCTAATTGCATGCAAGATCCTGAAAAAGGTGATGTGGATATCCGAATAGAGGCTCAGTTGATGGCCTAGTTGGATCCTAAAATGTAGGATCAGGCCCAATTTATTGAAACTGTGATCTGTTGATGATGTAAGCACATGATTGAGTCAAAATAATTTGGATACGTGGAAAATTAAGCTGTGAGGCTCAAATAAATGATGTGTTCCTAGAAAATTCTCCAACACCTCCCCTTAAGCTAATCTCATGGAGGAGTAAAAACCAATAAAAGGGCCTTAGAAACAAAGTCCAAAGGTCACCCAGTACAGAAAATAATCCAAAAATGCTATACAAAATCTAAGTGAGGAAAGAGGGAGAAACCCAGTGGAAAAGAAAAACCCCCCTCAAACTGAACACTGAAGGATCTAACCTGTCCTCACTATGAGATTTTCAATTGCTAGGAACTAGATTCATAAGACAATTTCCCATGGAATATTTCAGACAATGAGAGAAGAATAATAGAGAGAATAATTATAGAAAGCACTCTATATCTTATTCATTGATATGATAACAATATATAATACATATTCCATGGAGAAAATTGAATTCCTTGGAGGTAATTTGGAAAGGACAAAAAAAAAAAGGCTTAGATAAGGAAAAAAAACCCCTAGGTGGCAAAACAAGTTTCCAAAACTGTCCTAGAGGCTCACAAATTTAGTAAGTATGGTATGGAAGCTCATGAGTGAGGTAAATAGAATGTATTTATGGATTTAGGTGAGAAGATATGATGTGGAGGTATAATTGGTCAAGTGGCAAGAGTTTCCAAGTCAACTAGCTTTTCCTCATGGGGGCTTCACTAGAAGGCAATATAATATCACGTTCATTCATATTGCGGTATTAAATTTTCATGAAAACCTAAAAATTATATTGCTTATATATTAAGAGGCAAAGGGTTTTTTTATTTAATGTAACAATACAAAAATACTTTGGGGTCTTTTTTATATGGATGGGCTGACAAATATCCGCCAAATGGAGATGGCGAGATCACGGTCGGATGAGAAATCGGGTTGAGGCAAGGCTCGGGCTTACCAATACGCAGGGAAATCCCGTCTTGAGGCATGCTTGAGTCCAGGGGTTTCATGGTTTAGTGGGTTTCCAGTCGATCATAGTCGAGAGACAGTGGTCATTGACAACCAATTGTTACCAATAGCACTGAGCCAGTTGTTACCAATAGCCTTGGGAGGCTATAAGCCTCCAGGGCCTATTATAGGCCTTGGATAGGCCTCGGGGGATTGAATACCCAACCACTCGTTCCTATTACAAGTGTTGGGAGGTTCAGTCAACCTCCTAGAGCTTGTTACAGGCCCTGGGGGCTTGGATATCTAGCCCACAACAGGCTTAGTCAGCAATTGGGGAACTGCAACATGCAATCTAAATGTTGTACTATGTGCATTGGCTCTAGTGACATACAAGAAGTGATCTCCTATCTCTTGATTAGACCATTAGATGTTGCAAATCATAATGATATGTGGTTGAGTAATTGCAATGTGCGTGAAGTAATGTACATCCACAATATACATCGAAAGAAGCAAGGTGCATTGTAGAATGCATGTGGGGTCATAAGAGGGGTATCATATCAATATACTAGGTATAAATATAAAGGGGTATAAAAAATGTTAATGAAAAAATTGATACATACAATATCTAATTAAAATAGGGGTTTTTTTAAATTGGGAAGGCATATCGGGAGGGGGGTTAAAAAAAGCGATTTTGGAAGGTATTTTCCAATATTTAGTGAAATTAGGGGTATTGTTTCATATGATACGATCGAACGTGCTATGATAGCGGTTTATTGAGTGAAGCCCTCGTGCTTTTCCTTTTCCACTAGAAAGTAGAAAAAACAGGATAAAGTTGTATAAATCAGGAAAGTGTCTTTATAATTCAGGAATAGAATAAAATCAGATAGAATCCAAGGAAATACTATCCAGAATCCATCCAAATTGGTTTTGGTGAGTTAGGATGGCATGTGGTCCACTAAAATACAAAACTGACCTATTTTACCTAGTCGAAACTCAGGAAATTAATCATAAATGATTAATTAATTTATCCTAAGTCTAGAATGACATAGGTGGATTTTTTAAATATTCCAACACCCTCCCTTAAGCCTGAATTTATGTGATGGGAATCATAAAAATATCAATAGGTCCCAAGCAACAAGGCTTATGGTCACCCCAATACAAAAATAACTAGTCCATGTAAACCGAGGAAACATGGAAAACCTAATGGGAACAAAACCCTCCCTCAAAATGGAAATACTTGATGTCTTCATACTACCATGTTGCTCATTTGAATGAGCTGAATGGGATGCTTTTGAGTAACAGACTTGATGAAGAGATTGTAGATGTCATGATCATGCATCAGTGCATCAATGTTGTGTAGGAAATAACCATGTGTTGAAGCTCTATGAAGCTCATCTTCTGATGATAGAGGAGCATAAAATTAATTTTTATTACTACTATAACATATATAATGTCATGTCCCAAATTTGGAATTGGGTCACAATGGCCTAATCACATTAGCCATATTCATTAGAGTTTGTAAAATTGATGTTAAGGGTCAAATAATTGCCAAGGAGAAAAATTACTAGTTTCCTAGGTTTGGGGTGGAAGCTTTGGGATTTGGAATAATGGGGATAATAAATGATGTTTAGACATTAGAAGGGTTCAAGTATTTAATAAATAGAGTGAATAAATAAATTCAAGAGAAATCCTAGATGATAAATGGTTTTGGAGACATATGGAGGATGTAGGACCCACACTAGCTTGATTTTTCATAATACATGGTATCTCTCTTTTGCAAATTCGAATTAATGGGAATGTGAACACTCTTGGGTGAGTTGGTAAGTCATAACACATGTCATTGAGCATCTTAGGTCGAATTGGAAAGGATTGGTAACCTCCATGGAAGATAAAGAGTCAAAGTGAAAGTTTGTGGACACTTGGGCTAGATTCCCTAGCTCCTATGACACCAATGATGGAGCATCTATGACAACTATGACAAATTGCAGACCTGACCTCTGACATCTGACCACTATGACATGTCAGCCCCAAAAATAGGCTCAAGGAAGGCGAATTTGGGAGTGGGAGAAGCCAAAGAGACTCAAAATCGAATTTGGGAGAAGATGGAAGGTTGGAACTAGGAGACAAGTGGCAAATGTGGAATATTTCCTAAATGGAAATCTATTGAATCTATTGAGAGATTTCGACCCTTAGAAGGCTAATGTTGGTTATAAAATGTAGAAATGAAGTATGAGAATGGATTTTGATCATTTTTAGAATTTGCAATTGCATTTGTGAAGAGGGAGAGCTAGTGGATGACTAGTTTCTTGCCTTAGCCAATTTCGAGGGTGAAAGATTCCCATCCAAGTTGGCAATTGGAAAGGCCATTCAGACCTTTCATTTGGAGCTTTAATGGAGTCCTTATTTGCAGGTTTAAGCTACAGGGCAGCTCATGGTTTCTTCTATTGCAGCTCACTCCTTCAACCATTTCCAGTTTTGATGGCATATTCTTGATCCTTGAGGGAGGGCGTTTTTGGTGAGCTATTGTACTCTTTGGGGGAGCTTCTAATGCCCCATTTATTTTGTAATATGAAGTAAATACTTTGTTCTTCATCTCCAGAAATTTTCAGGTCTAAATTCCAAGTAGAAATGTATAAATCGCATTTTTAATGGAAGAACAATGCCATTTCCCCACTACCTTGTTGTGAACCAATGTATTGATGATGATTTCGAATGAATGGATGATTCTATGATGAATTTGTGATTAATGGACTGCCATGGATGTATTTTACAAGTTTCATGTACTGTACTTGAGCATTTGAAGTATTTTTACTCAGTTTAATTGCATTGGGAGAAGAAATAGTGCCATTTCCCCAAGGGTCGAATTGGTGATTTTTGCAGTTGAATGGGAGAGGGTGAGAACAATTGTAATAAACCATTAATGGTTCATATGAGACCTTAATAAAATAATTAACACATTACATACCTCTTTTCATAAATTTGAGTGGGTTCGGAGGCATTTGGGAAGCCATTTTCAGTACTTACCTCAGGGGGATTTGAACCCCAAATTACTAGTAAAATTGCATACTTGGTCCAGAATCTTAAGAGAGTTTGCAGAGGTATTTTGGTGGCCATATGTTATCCCTGAACATGATATTCAAGTCCTAATATCATTCATACACCTTCCTTGAAGATTTGAAGGAATTTGGAGTCAATTTGAGACCTAGAGACCAATACTAGTCAAAGGGAAATCACTAGTAAAGTTACCTACATTGACCATAATTGAAAGAGTATTTGCAGAAGTGTTTTAAAGGTACAAAGGCATCCCTGAAACACATATTTATGTTCTAATATCATTCTCAGAATATTTGGGATCATTTGAGACCTAGATATCAAAACTAGTCAAAGGTCGAACCAAGGAAAAAAAGTGAAAAATTGCCATTTTAATAAAATTCCTAACAAGGGACATTACAGTTGTATCAGAGCATGGTCCTTGCACCTATGGATTAGGAACATACATTCAAGAAAAATTGGCAGCCATGTCTTACTATTATGATGAATCCTATGTGTACAATTGTTAGGAGGAATATGCAGATGCTTATGAGCAATATGAAGCATAATGTGAATGGTATGAGGAAGAGATGTCGTCATGTAACACTTCTTACAATTTCAAGAGAAATGAAGATTATTCTTATGACTTTAAATCTGATGAATAAGAGTGTGTCACACCAACCAAGGATAATTCTATGAGTGAGTTCCAAAGATGGAGAGAAAAATATAAAACCTTGCCCCAACAATTCAAAAATATCAAGAATATCTCGCTTTTAGCAAAAATACACAAAATGCCATGTCTTTTGAGTACTATGCTGAACATGTTTTTGAAAATAGGCCCAAAAATGAAGATGTGGAGTTAGTGAAGAAAGGTTTATGCCCTTCTTGTAGAAACCCTTGGAGCGAGTATCATATATGTGTGCATGAAATGATGTCCTCCTTGAGGAGAGCTTTTGAGATTTATTCAAGAAGAGATTCCAAATATACTGATCCTAAGGAAAACAAGGAGAAAAATGCATCAGCTTGCTTGAAGGAGAAAAATGAAGAGACATCACAAGAGCATGAAGAAGATTCTATTGAAAATATGAAAGATCATTTCGAGACACCTTCTAGCTTAGACATGAACCAAAGAGCATCTACTGATGGATGCTTAAACTATGAAGGAGTACCTACTGATGGGTGCTTACACCTCTACGTTGGTGACATAGAGATCACTTTTGAAAGTGTTGCTGCAAGCCCAAGTTCCATTAAGCATGATAATGAAGATCTTGTAGTAGTTGAAGAAGAACCAAGATCAACTTCCCCATCACCACTTGAGCTTCATGAAGTTGGTCCAAGCAAAAATGAAGAAGATGAGGAGGTTCATTTGCAAGAGCCTCATTTTCTTGAAGGGTCCTTAAAGATGAATGAAAAGAAGATCCAAGAGTCTCTCAGCATTCTCCATGACACTCAAACATTGGTGTCAAATTCTTGTTGGAGAGCTACTTCATTGGAGGAAACATCTTTCCTTGAAGACATGGAGAAGATTCAAAAAGCAATGTGCCACATCAAAGCTAATTTCATGTCTTTGCTTTTTGATAGAAACCATTTGTTTGAGCTTAATGAATTGTTACATGATGCATACTTGAAGAATAATGAGGATATTCATAAGCTCACAATTCAAAATGAACAACTTCTTGAAAAGTTGCAAGATACTTGTTTTTCCTCCTATATTTTAGATTGTCAAATGGTAGATTGTTTGGAGGATTCTCATGACATGGTGGATCATGAGAAATGTGAAAATTTGAATGTTCTTGATGTGTTTGAAGATGAACTTGAAGAGATCCAAACACTTGATGTGGTGGAAGAGGAATTTGAATTGCCTCTTGATGAAGGTTATGCAATTTTTAAAGAAGAGCATGATTCCTCTACATTGGAACCAAACTATGACAAAGAGTTCACACTTTTGAAGGAGCTGCATGATACTACCCATATGGATCCTTCCCATGATGAAACTTCTGTACTTTTTGATGATTTGGGTGATTTGGTTCATTCTCCTACATCCTACAATTCCATGTTTTGCAACATTAGTCTCAATGAAGTATGGGTGAAAGGGTTCTTTTTTATGGTGCCACATGAGGAGTATGGAACTCCTATATTTACTTTTTATGATGATATGGTTGGAGCACATTCTTATTCACATTTGCAGCAACATTATTTGTCACTTTATGATGATGCAAATCTACATGGACGCACCTATGATATGCATTTGAGTCACTTGAAGACTCAAGGTTTTTCTTGCTCAACATTTGATTCATTTGATGTTGGAGGAACTTCATCCAACACTTGGGAGAATAGATTTATGATTGGAGAAAATTTTTGTTGGCAGCCACATACTTTGTTATATTTTTATGATTCTCACATTCATGGATGTATGGGTGAGACTTTTTTGAGTCATTTGAAGTCTCCTTGTTTTTTCTGCTCATTATTTGGTTCAGATTTTAGTGGAGATTCTTCATTCACTTCTTGGATGAAAGAATACATGGCTGAATATTTTGATGCATATCACATCCTTTTGGAGCAGCATTATAGGACATGGGATCCTCACCTATGTCATTGGAGAAGATTTGATTGGTCACTTGAAGCTTGTATGCACTTGGAAAATGGTGGTCTACTTGCTTGGAGGTATAAGCACTTTCATGACTCTTTGATGAAGCATATCCTTGATGTACATTTTCATTATGTTGTTATGTACTTTGATGATATATATTTGGTACTCATGATGTTTGGAAGAATGCACACAAGAAAATGGGATCCAGGAATCCTCTTTTCTAATGGTGTAGGTTGGAGAGCACTCTTTATTGTTGGGGTGCAATACAAGCAATGGGACCCTGGAATAATTTTTGTCTCATTGGTTTCATTTTTTTGGGGGAAGCAAGCAGTATGGGAGATGGATTCCCCACTTAATAAAGTGATTTTAATCAGAGTAGTGCAGCAGCAAGCATGGTGGTTCCTCTCTAACATATTCATGGAAACTCAAAGACTCAAGGTTTGGCAATTCAATGGCAACTTCAAAGAATTATACAGAAAGCAGGTTCTTCAACACCCATGTTTGAAATTGCTTGAGGACAAGAAATATTGGGAAGGGAGGATTTGTCATGTCCCAAATTTGGAATTGGGTCACAATGGCCTAATCACATTAGCCATATTCATTAGAGTTTGTAAAATTGATGTTAAGGGTCAAATAATTGCCAAGGAGAAAAATTACTAGTTTCCTAGGTTTGGGGTGGAAGCTTTGGGATTTGGAATAATGGGGATAATAAATGATGTTTAGACATTAGAAGGGTTCAAGTATTTAATAAATAGAGTGAATAAAGAAATTCAAGAAAAATCCTAGGTGACAAATGGTTTTGGAGACATATGGAGGATGTAGGACCCACACTAGCTTGATTTTTCATAATACATGGTATCTCTCTTTTGCAAATTCGAATTAATGGGAATGTGAACACTCTTGGGTGAGTTGGTAAGTCATAACACATGTCATTGAGCATCTTAGGTCGAATTGGGAAGGATTGGTAACCTCCATGGAAGATAAAGAGTCAAAGTGAAAGTTTGTGGACACTTGGGCTAGATTCCCTAGCTCCTATGACACCAATGATGGAGCATCTATGACAACTATGACAAATTGCAGACCTGACCTCTGACATATGACCACTATGACATGTCAGAACCAAAAATAGGCTCAAGGAAGGAGAATTTGGGAGTGGGAGAAGCCAAAGAGACTCAAAATCGAATTTGGGAGAAGATGGAAGGTTGGAACTAGGAGACAAGTGGCAAATGTGGAATATTTCCTAAATGGAAATCTATTGAATCTATTGAGAGGATTTCAACCCTTAGAAGGATAATGTTGGTTATAAAATGTAGAAATTAAGTATGAGAATGGCTTTTGATCATTTGTAGAATTTGCAATTGCATTTGTGAAGAGGGAGAGCTAGTGGATGACTAGTTTCTTGCCTTAGCCAATTTCGAGGGTGAAAGATTCCCATCCAAGTTGGCAATTGGAAAGGCCATTCAGACCTTTCATTTGGAGCTTTAATGGAGTCTTTATTTGTAGGTTTAAGCTATAGGGCAGCTCATGGTTTCTTCTATTGCAGCTCACTCCTTCAACCATTTCCAGTTTTGATGGCATATTCTTGATCCTTGAGGGAGGGCGTTTTTGGTGAGCTATTGTACTCTTTGGGGGAGCTTCTAATGCCCCATTTATTTTGTAATATGAATTAAATACTCTGTTCTTCATCTCCAGAAATTTTCAGGTCGAAATTCCAAGTAGAAATGTATAAATCTCATTTTTAATGGAAGAACAATGCCATTTCCCCACTACCTTGTTGTGAATCAATGTATTGATGATGATTTCGAATGAATGGATGATTCTATGATGAATTTGTGATTAATGGATTTCCATGGATGTATTTTACAAGTTTCATGTACTGTACTTGAGCATTTGAAGTATTTTTACTCAGTTTAATTGCATTGGGAGAAGAAATAGTGCCATTTCCCCAAGGGTCGAATTGGTGATTTTTGCAGTTGAATGGGATAGGGTGAGAACAGTTGTAATAAACCATTAATGGTTCATATGATACCTTAATAACATACTTAACACATTACATACCTCTGTTCATAAATTTGAGTGGGTTCGGAGGCATTTGGGAAGCCATTTTCAGTACTTACCTCAGGGGGATTTGAACCCCAAATTACTAGTAAAATTGCATACTTGGTCCAGAATCTTAAGAGAGTTTGCAGAGGTATTTTGGTGGCCATATGTTATCCCTGAACATCATATTAAAGTCCTAATAACATTCATACACCTTCCTTGAAGATTTGAAGGAATTTGGAGTCAATTTGAGACCTAGAGACCAATACTAGTCAAAGGGAAATCACTAGTAAAGTTACCTACATTGACCAGAATTGAAAGAGTATTTGCAGAAGTGTTTTAAAGGTACAAAGGAATCCCTGAAACACATATTTATGTTCTAATATCATTCTCAGAATATTTGGGATCATTTGGGGCAAATTTGGGACCTAGAGATCAAAACTAGTCAAAGGTCGAACCAAGGAAAAAAAGTAGAAAATTGCCATTTTAATAAAATTCCTAACAAGGGACATTACATATAATCAGATCTGAAAACATAATCAATGATGGAAATAAGATCTATGCATACTCCTTCCCAAGGAGAAACAATGAACTCAACAGGATCAATTTCTTCTGTAGCTGCAATGTGGTGCACTAGTTCTTATATCTTCTTCTCAAACTGATGTAGTACCTTTCTGATATTTAAAATGAGATCATGTAGCTTTGAAAGATCAGAATGTGATTCATATGGATCAACAACCAGTAAATATGTGGAGTCTCCATGATCGAACAAAGTTTCAGTAGGAAAAGTGTGAAAAACTAGGTCACCCTGACAGCTGAGCGAGCCTGGAGAGTGTGAGGAATTGAATTTTGAACCATGAGTGATGGGTTCAAGTCCATATGTGTGGAATATCAATCCAAAGATGGTAAATAAAATGGTTTTCCAACCAATGAAAGATATGAAATACAAAATTGCAACAAAGGCAAGTGACACAGTGTAGGAAAACATAGAATTGTGTAGTTTCTTAAGTGGAGAAATTGGGGGTTGTGGGGTCTTTTGTGCATCCAATTGTTGGAAAAATGGTGTGGGAGATGTAATTTCCTTCATATCATACTGTAAATCATCTTCTAAATCAGAATCTAAAATATTTAAATGGAGGTGGAAAGACCTTTCAGAAGACAAGTCAGAAGCTAGTAAAACATTACCAGTTTTGACAGTAGACTTGGATGAACTGACTGAAGACTGTTCCAAATAAGAAATGGAGGTTTATGATTCTAATATATCAGAATGTGAATCAAAATAAGAGACATCAGAATTATATTTCACTATAGCACTCAAAGCATAAGCATGATTACCTTTGGGAGAGGCTTGAAAATAGTGTTCTTGTTCTACAACAAGCTTGCCTTGTTCTTTCCTTGCAAAGTCAGGAACATCTATGTTATGATCTTCAAGCATCTTGGCCATGCTGTCTAATTTCTTCTTGAATCAAGATTTCTCAAGATGAGTGCCTTTGCAGCAATAAGAACACTTGAGCTTCTCCTTCTTCATCTTCTTGGATTTGGAATCTCCATCAGAATCCCCTTCTTCTGACGACATCTTTTGTTTGGATTTGTCATTCTTGAAATTCTTTTCTCCATGAGAAACAAGTGCAAAGTCTTTGGAGGGTGATAGATCCTTCATTTGGACCAGCTTGTCCTTCTCCTTAGTGAGTGAATCAATCAATGAATCCAAGATTGGCATCTTCCAATTAGGAATTTCAAGTCTTGTGGTATGAAAAGTAGACACATATACTGAGTATTCTGAGCTTAGTTTTGACAGAATGGTAAGGATTAATTGCTCATCCTTCTTCTCTATGCCACATTGCTTAAATTGAAGCAATAGGTTCTTGAATTTTGAGATGAAATCCTCCATAGAATCAAAATTAATTGGACTAAGAGAGATCAACTCAATCTCCAACAAATGACCTCTGAGCTCGTCCTGTTTTCCAAAGAGAGATTCTAGCTTTGTCCACACTTTATTTGGAGTGGATAGAGAATCAATATGGAATAGAAGATCTGGAGATACAGAAAGACAGAGTAACCCATAAGATTCATCAATCCTATTGAACCATTTTTATTTTAATGCAACAACTCCAGGATCAGTTTCAAGCCCCATAGTAACTCTATACAATCCTTTGCTCCGAAGCTGGATGATCATATGCGCCTTCCAGTTAAATAAATTGAAGGGAGTGAGAGTCATGACTTTGGCTTGTTTTTTATCCATACTGATGTGCTCCTGGTGATGGAAATACCTTCAAAAAACACTCTTGGAAATTGCTTTGAATCAAGCTATCTCTGATACCATGTGAGATTTTCAATTGCTAGGAACTAGATTCATAAGACCATTTCACATGGAATATTTTAAACAATGAGAGAAGAATAATAGAGAGAATAAATTATTGAAATCACTCTGTATCTTATTCATTGATATGATAACAATATATAATACATCTTCCATGGAGAAAATCGAATTCCTTGGAGGCAATTTGGAAAGGACAAAAAGAAAAGGCTTAGATAAGGAAAAAAAAAAAACCCTAGGTGGCAAAAGCAGTTTCCAAAACTGTCCTAGAGGCTCACAAATTTAATAAGTATGGTATGTAAGCTCATGAGTGAGGTAAATAGAATTTATTTATGGATTTATGAGAGAATATAAGATGTCAAGGTCAAATTGGTCAAGTGGCAAGAGTTTCCAAGTCAACTAACTTTTCATTTTCCACTAGAAAGTAGAAAAAACATGATAAAGTTGTTTAAATAGGGAAAGTGTCTTTCTAATTCAGGAAAAGAATAAAATTAGACAAAATCCAAGGAAATATTATCTAGAATCCATCCAAATTCGTTTTGGTGAGTTAGGATGGCATGTGGTCCACTAAAAGACAAATTTGGCTTATTTTACCTAGTCAAAACTCAGGAAATTAATCATAAATGATTAATTAATTTATCCTAAGTCTAGAATGACATAGGTGGGTTTTTTAAATATTCCAACACTCACCATAGTATAAATCACCCCAAGCAGTGAACGAAGGTAAGAGAAGTTCTTCTCAGTGAAGCTCTTGGTGAAGATGTCTACAATTTGCTCTTCTGTAGGGCAATATTGCAGTACAATGGTTTTGTCATGCACAAGCTCTCGGATCGGATGTAGTGCATGTGGATCTCAATATGCTTGGTCCTCTTTCTATGAACCAGATCTGTCGAGATATTGATAGCACTCTGATTGTCACAAAATATGATAGTAGAAGTGGTGCTACCAATATCAAACTCTGCTAGAATACCTTGCAACCAAACTGCCTGAATGCAAGCATTAACTACTCCTCGATACTCTGCCTTTACTAAATATAAGGCAATGGCGGCCTCCTTTTTGCTTGAACAAAAAATAGGCCATGTTCCAATCATGAAAACATATCCATAAGTGGATTTCCGATCAATTCTATCACCCACCCAATCATAATCAATGAATCCAACCAAATCTAGATCGGAATCCATAGCATAGTGAATGCCAAAATGTCTAGTACCTTGCACATAATGCAAGATTATTTTGGCTACCTTCTAGTGAAGCTCATGGGGATGCTGCATATACCTTGACACAACACTCATGGCATAAGAAATATCATGCCTAGAGTGTGTCAGATACAAAAGACTACCAATCAAATGTTTGTATAATGTAGAATCCACCAACGGTGTAGACTCACCATCCTCAAGACTGATTCCTGAGAGGAATGGGAATGTTGCCGCTTTACAATCTTCCATATTAAACTTTTTTAGCAGGTTTGAAGCATATTTTTTTTCTGAGATATGTTGATCCCATTAAAATTCTGAGTGATCTCTAAGCCAATAAATTGCTTCAGTAGGCCTAAATCACTCATGTCGAATGCTAGATGTAGTGCAGTTTTTATATTGTCGATCGAAGCAAGAGTGTTTCCTGTAATCAAAAGGTCATCAACATAAATGAAAATGATCAGAAAATTACATTCATGCTACTGTAGGTAAACATTTGGATCTGATTTGCATCTTGCAAAATTTTGTGATAGAAGGAAGGAATCCATCTTTGCATACCAAGCTCTTGGGACCTGTTTTAAACGATACAATGATTTCTTCAGCCTTCACACTAATGTCGGATCTGATATGTAGCCTTCAAGATTCTTCATGTAAATCTCTTCCTAAAGATCACCATGAAGAAATGCAATCTTCACATCCATATGGTGCAACTACCAATTCTTAGATGCGAAAATTGCCAAAACTAGGAGGATAAAATCCATTTTTGCAACCTGTGAAAAGGTTTATGTGTACTCCACACCGTGAACTTGTGAGAATACTTTTGCCACCAAACTAGCTTTGTATTTGTAGGTTGATCCATCTGCAACAACATTGGTTCAGTAGACCCATTTTCAATGAACTAATTTCCTCCCAGGTGGAAGAGAAACTAGCTCCCATGTATCATTTTTCTGAAGAGAATTGTACTCTTCATCCATGGCGGTTTTCCATCTCGGATCTCAGTGGGAATGATAGTATGATTTAGGATCTGAACCTATCATCAAAAAAAAATTTTCATACAGTAAACGATCAGAATATGAAAGAACCATACCTACTCTTTGAAATGTTGCTCAAGTTCTTCTTGGATCGACAGGATTTCCAATGTTAGAACCAGCAAAATTGAGAGTCTTGTCTTCCCACTTTGGAAACTGAGGGGCATCATTTGGATATGAATATGAAGCTGATATTTCATGTTCATTAATGTCAGATAAAATATCATAAATATCAGAACACAAATTTTCGTCATCTTCTTTTGAATCTTCTTCTTGGAGAGGGAGCAATTCAACAGTTTCTTCCTCCACTAGTTTTAGATCTTGAAGCAGCTCTTCAAATTTGACACTTCACTCGATGAATATATTGTTGGATCTGACATCCATAAGTTTGTATCCTTTGGATTCTTCATCATATCCAATGAGGATGTACTCAGTACTCTATGGTTCCAAATATCTTCTCTTCTTAGTCAGAATTCTAGCCCATGCAGTGGGTCCAAAAACCCTGAGATTGGACACATTAGGCTTGTGACCAATGTAGCATTCGAAGGGAGTAGTACCTTTTATAGATGAGTGTGGAGCTATGTTTTGAGTGTATGCAGCAAAATTCATGGCTTAATCCAAAATATTTGGTGCCAAACCTTTTGACTCAAGCATACAAGTGGCCATCTCTTCCAGTGCTCGGTTTTTCCTCTCCGCTACACCATTCTATTGAGGTGTGTAGAGGACTATGTGCTGGATTTGGATTCCATTTTCTGTACAAAGTTGTAGCAGCTCTGATTTGATATAGTCTCCACCATTATCATATCTAAGATCTTTGATCTTTCTCTCAGTAGCAGTCTCAACAGAAGCTTTGAAATTTTTGAATTTTTCTAGCACTTCCGATTTGTTCTTGAGAAAGTAGACCCATGTGAATTTGGAGAAGTCGTCAATGAATGTCTGAACATACCTTGAGCCATTCATAGAGGTATTTGGAAGCGGACCATTGATGTCACTGTGAATCAGCCCCAAAATTCAAGAAGCTCTGCTAGCTTTTCTTCGATCAAACTTGTGCTATGGGCGCTTCCCAATGATGCAACCCTTGCATATCCCTTTTGAGGATTCGATGTTCAGAAGGCCTTCAACCATGGAATTATTTTGTAGCAGCTGAAAATATTTATTGATCCACATCGTAGTTGGAATTTGTTGTCGGATGCTAATTTCGACACATTCTCGACTAGTTTTCATGGTTGATACAACTTCGACAAGTTTCAACGCGACAGGACTTCGACAACTTCAGCACTTCGACATGTTCAGCGACCTCACAGTTCGTGACATCGACATGCAACCAGCAACTATCGAACTTTGACAGAATGTCTCTCTGTCTTCCAGTCGACTATAACAGTTGAATAGTTGAACCACCCTAACTTCTTCTTTGTAACTGAATGTAACAGGAAGGAACCCAAGCATCTCAGATTTCTATATAAACATGTATAATAGTGTAACATACATCAATCAGAATCAGTTTTGATCTATTTGCAAGTAATAGAAGAACAGTTCGCATTCCTGCATATTGTATGTGCGTATCTGGGTTTATTTGTATTGCGTATTCCTACTTTTGCTCATTCTGTTTATTAAACTTCTACCATAACATAGCCGACTCATTTAGTCGAACTGTTCCCCCTCATGCTTCTTGGACACGATATGGATCATTGGTATCAAAGAAACTCATTTTTTCTTGCTTAAGTTTTGCGTATACACTTCTCTCGAAGTTACCTGAGTTATGGCGGTTCAAACTCGCTCCCAATCTCAGCAATCCAAGCAGACATGATCTCCAGAAATGACAGAAGAAACAGATGATAAACATGTAGCCGACGAGACAGCATAGCTTATTGAGCAAGCTCTAGCTCGACAATGAACTGAAATGTTCGGCCAGTTCAATGAGATTCTCTTGTGATTCGCTTCGACATCCGGAGGATCCTCGATGAGAAATCACTCCAATAAAATCATCCCCTTCAAAGTGCAAATGAATCTCGACATACTGAATCTTGAAGGAAAGATTGACGCAGAATCCGTCGACAATTGGGTGCAACAATTGGAATCCTATTACACTGTAAATCAATTCTCCGAAGCTGAAAAAGTCACCATTGCATCCTTAAAGATGTCAACCTCCGTGCACTGCTGGTGGGAGAACCTCTCGACAAAGATGGAGAAAAGAAGAGACCACATCGACACATGGGATAAGTTCATCGAACACATCCGAAAGGAATTTTACCCACCGAAATACCTCGAGCAACAGTATAAGAAGTGGTAGCAGCTAAGGCAATGGAAAGACCAATCAGTACAGAGTTACATCGACGAGTTCTACTGACTCATGGAAAGACTTGGAGTCCAAGAAGAAGAGAAATTGATTGTTCTGAAATACACCAACGGATTGTCTGAGTACATCCAAAAGGAGATGGAATGTTTTACTGTCAATATGCTTGAAGATGATTTCCACTACGCCAGCAAATTACAAACCAAGAAGAAAGGGAAAGCACGTTTCATGACAAAGCCGACATCAGGAAGACCACTCGACAAGAAGGCACCAGCAGACTTCGACAAGTCAAAATCTTCTCAGCCAACACTGCCAAAGACTAACAACGGTAAGAAGCCCTTTCACAAAAGAGAACGTAGCAAACAACCTGTTGTTGCTGCAACGCTCCCCCCAAAATTTTGCACATATGGGGCCCCTCCTTTATTTTTTAGAAAGGCTGCCTTAAACGTTTTTTTTTCCAGCTTTTATATTTGCTTTTAAGCAGAGAGTCTCGCCATGAGAAACTCCAAGGCTGCCAGAAGATTTTGACTCTCAAATAGAAGATCTTTCAATGATTTTTTTTCTCGAAGTCACGGAGCAATTTGCTAAACCCCGTAGTGGCGGAAGCCTCTCGCTTAAACGCCCGCAAAAGAACTTAGAAAACTCTCGTCCAATAAACCGCGGAAGATCTCGGGCTATCCTTCCGAAATGGCAGAGGCCAATCTCATAAACCGCCCGTCTAAGCCTTCCGAAGTAAAACTTGGAAACTTTTTGATTTTTGTTTCTGCGGAACAATTCAAGTTTTCCTCCCGAAACGATTCTGCTTCTGAAACGGCGGAGCAATTCAAACTTTTTCCCATAACTGCGGAAGCCGCTCGCATAAGCTTCTCAAAGGAAGACTTAGAAATAAATTTTTGTTGGAAGAACGCGGGAGCACTTGGGCTATCCTTCCGAAACGGCGGAGTGCCTCGCTCAAACCTTCCGCAACCGCGGAAGCTTTCAAAGCTTTCCCCGAAACGGCGGGAGCTGTGGTCAAATCCTCTCGAAAAGAACTTGAAACATTCTCCCAAAAGGTTGCGGAACAATTTAAGGGAACCACCCGAAACCCACAGAGGAATTCACGAATTCTTTGCAAAGCTATGAGGAGACTTAGCAATTTTCTTTGGAAAGTTGCGGGAGCCGTTGGATAATTCTTTCCGGAACGGCGGAGCCATTCATCGAAACTTTCCGCAGTCGCGGAGGCATTCGTTCTTTCCGTTCGAAACGGTGAGCGCCTTCCATCAAATCTCCCGAAACTTTGGCAAAAGACTTAGGTTTTTTCTTTGGAGTTGTGGAATCCTTAGAGCTTCTCCACCCGAAAATTGCGGAAAACCTTCCGGTCTTCTTCCCGAAATAGCGGGAGAACTTGGGAAAGACGCCCGAAAAAGAGTTAGAATAGTTTGTTAAAATCGCGGAAGCTTTCAGCCTTTGCTCCCGAAACCACGGAATCTTTCGGGATACCCTCCCGAAACGGCGGAAGCCAATCGCTTAAATCGCTCGGAAAAGGCCTTCAAAGTGATTCCGTGAAAATTTGCGGAAGAGTATAAGATTTGCTCCCGCAACGGCAGTTAGCCATTCGTCTAAACTGAAAAGACTTAGAAAAATCTTCGATGAAGCGATTGCGGAAGCTGCTGGTGAATCCCTCCCGAAACCGTGAAAAGTTTGCCCTGACTTGCCGAAACGCCGAAGCGCTGAGGGCCTTCCGGAACAATGCATAGAAGCCGCCCGCAACCGCGGAGGCTTTCAAGTTTCCCTTCCGAAACTACCGGGATCCCGAAACAGCGGAAGCCTGGGCATTATTCGTCCGCAACGCGGGGTTCTTTTGCGGAAGGCTTCGAGTTTCCCTTCCGCGATGCACTCTGAAACGGCGGTAACTTTCCCTGAACCCTTCCGCAACGGCGGGTATGATTCGCAAGGTGGTCCCGTGAATGGCGGTCGCACGGAAATCGAGATATTTTGACGTGACCGCAACGGGCGGCGTATTTAAGCCACATTTTAATTGCGCCAACTACCAATCTAAATGCTCGCACGTGCCTATCTTTTATAAATATACGGTGGGGCTCGAGCCAATACACCATTGTTTTCGATTGGAAAATGACGTGGAACGCCGTGCAAATCGCTCCAGCTCACCTCGCTCATCCGCGCTCGCGGCCACCTCGTTCAAGCGATCCCCACGGTGCCAGGTAGGATTTTAACCTTGAAATTCGCTATTGGGTTGTCTTTTGTTTGAAAACGATGGGTTTTGGTGGGATTTTGACGGGAAAAACACCCGTCAAGGGCTATGTTTTGCCCGTCAGATGCAGTTGAATGGAGTTCTCGTCATATAAAACAGACATTGGTTAAAACATTTTATTTTTTTTTGAGTAGAGACGGTTGGTGCGGGCGGTTAAACTTGTTCCATTTTAATCCCCGGGCCGCGTGCCTCGTTGTGTGAAGAATCTATCGAAGCCCCATAGGCTTTTCATGTCCCTGGCCGAAAGCTCAGGACATAAAACCCCGGGCCTTTCCGTAGACCTCAGTCCCAACATGCCCTCTACCCAAGTCAAAACCTAGGAACCGACACCATTACACCTGTTCAAATCCCGTGAGCATTCAAGTTACGCGAGCCGAAACCCAGAACCATGGCAAACCGAACCTTTCCCGTCAGTATGTCTCCGGCGCCATCACCCTCGCTCGAACTAGAGCTTCCCATAGAGCACCTCGGCGAGTGCCGCAAGTGACAATAGCATTCGAAGCCCTCACCGAGTCGAAAGTGCGAAAGGGGCTCCCTTGTTGTCACAGAGTCCTTCCAACCCGAGCTTCCCCACCATTAGCCTTGCAAACCGTAGCAGTGACGAAAATCACCCTCTTCCCTAGATCCAAACCGAAAGCAGGTTTCTTCCGCAGCGCGCTCATCCTCACAGGAGCATACTGAGCCTGCCCCTTTAAAAGAATTAAGATGGCTGAGATTTATAATGATGTCCCTGTTAAAACGAATATCACCCTTTCTCCTAGGGCCGGGCCGAGAGCAGACTGTTGCCGCGACACACCTATCCTATCAGGAACACCCCAAAGCTTCCCCCTTTAAAAGATTCAAATGTTTAAATTTGTATTTCATATTGAAATGATGTATTGTGCCTCCTAAGTACACAGCTTCACATTGCTCTTTATCTCATTCATGTATCAAAACAATGATGCTCTCTGTTAAAATCTCACAGTATGTTGCTCAATATCATGATGACTTGTATATGGGTGCTATCAGGGGTAAGTCAAGATGCCGAAAACCGGTAAGAAGAAGGCTAAGATGACAGAAAAGAAGCCTGCGCCATTCAAAACTGAAACTTCACTCTAGGACACTAGGTGCACCACCGGTGTCCCTCCTGAGATCAGATGGGGTGACATCTACAGAATGATCCGGGACCAGGAAATCCCAGATATGTTGTTAGAGGAAGCACCGATTTATCTTAATATCAGAGCCTCAGGAATAACTAGAGCCGCTACCCGCCCTGAGCTGTTCCCCTGTGCTGAAGTGATCGGATGGATACTCCAACATGCCGATGCTGAAGGGAGAGTGATAAATGATAGCGGGAAAGTGGCTATTGCCTCATTTCAACCCGCGTATATTGCGGCAGCCTACAAATTTCCCTGTGTCCAACAAGCTCTGACTGACGAATGGTTGAGCCAAATGAATAACGTCGAGATGGACAAGAAGCTGCTAATGGCGGGCAAACATTTGAGAAAGAAAGGAAGTGAGGAATATGACGTACAAAATCTGAGAGCTCCTTTCAGATTGATCGCTTTAATGCTGTGCAGAATCTTTGGCATGCCCGATGGCACAGTGTATAAGATTCAGTGGATCCCTATCATCCACTACATGGCATTCAAGGGAACTGTGTTTGACTGGGCCACTATCCTGTCAGACAGTCTGGCCTCGATGATAATTGCTGCTAAAGAAGGACTAGCCTTGAAGAAGGCTGAATTTTTCATGTCCTCATATCTGATTGATTGTATTTTGGCCAAGATAGACTTCCCCAAATTGGGCTGCACATGGGATAGGGCCACCGCCCCGGTCTATATCGCATTCAAGATGTTGTGGGCTCAGAATTACAAGCCCAGCTACAAACTCATCTGTGAGGGGTTCATCATGCCCCTATACGAGAAAATGTTCAAGGAAGAACCAAACTGCCTGTCAGAAAATGCTTTGGAAGTCCTTGAGGATTATGGGGACTTTTACTTTTCGGAGCAAGGTACCTATCTGAGAATGTTTGGAGGGACTAAGCCACCATATATCTTGCCGCAGTATGCCACAGACTATGTGGTTCTCAAAGAAGCAGTAAGACAACTCTTCCTGGATGGGATTGGAGCAATGCTCCACAAACAACATAAGGCTTCCTTTCCCCCCCTACCTTTCTGCATAGGTGCTTACAAGTTTTCAGGGGTTGCCTCGACTGACGAATTTGTTCAAGAGCTGAAATCCTTCCACTTCGGTGAGGTAATCTTCCACAGGAATGACCAAAAGGGAAGAGTTGCTGAGCACTGTAAGGATATCTATGCTCACTTCGAGTACTCCCACTATCCTGATGCCGAGGAAGAGGCATTCAGAGGCATCAACAACATGGTTGAGCTACAGATCTGTAGCCAAGGCACTGGAGCAAGCTCTATCTCAACCAAGGCCCAGAAGACCAGCCAGTAAAAGGAGAAAGAAGCTGAGGATTCCTGAGCTCAGGAAGAGCTCAGATTAAGAGAAGAAGCTAGGTTACAGCGTGAAGTTGAGGAAGCAAGAAAGCAGCAAGAAGCTGAAAATGAAAGACTGCGGAAAGAGGCTGAGGAAGCCCAAAAGCAGAAAGAGGCTGAAGCTGAGCAGGCTGAGGCAGAAAAGAGGGTGGAAGAAGAATTGAAGACAAGGGAAGATGCCAAGGCAGGTGGATCCGGTATACAGGACATGGAAATAGACACCTCTCAAGCAGGGGGCTCTGGTGCCCAAAATAAAGGAGGAGACCCTGCTCAGGAAGTCCGGACCCCACCGGAAGAAGAAGACATAGACATCATAAACCGACCAATTGTCCCGTACACTCCATCGGGAAAGCGTACAGTGTCCAAGTGGAATGAGTTTGTCTATGACAAGAAAAGAAAAGCAATGGTCCTCAAATCAGAAGAGAGGATCAAAAGTCCCTTCCATGAAGACATCGTTACCCACCGAGAGGTCACTATAATGCAGAATACGGATCAAGATCCCTTTGCTATGGCGACCGGAGCTGTAGCAACAGCAAAAGCATCCCTGGCCAATGTAGGCGTGATGGTAAGAGATAATGAATTGACAAGGAAGAAAGCTCGTACGCTACAACAAACTGTGGCTAATGAGCAAGCCCAAAGAGATCTGGAAGTGAACAAGTATAATTGCTTGTACGCTGAACATAAGGAGCTGTCAAACAAGTACAGCCAGCTGGAGGAGGAAAAGGGCCAGCTAACACTCCAAATAATGATTGTAGAAGCGGAGAAGAATGGAGCGGAAGAAAAGGCTTCTCAGCTAGAAGCAGACAAGCAAACATTAGCTGAGCGGTTAGAGCAGGTTGAGAGCAAAACGATGGACATGTCTCCCTTCCATGAGCTGTCCTGCAGCATCCTGAGGCAAATAAATGACATGCAGGAGCTAATCACTGACGAGGTTTGCAAGCTCAAGGTCATGATAGTCAGATTAAAAGAAATTAATGCGGAGGCCCACAGGCTCAAAGCTAAGAATACCCGTGTCAAGGAAAATATCATAAGTCAGATGGCATGGAGAGAAGGGAAAGGGGGTTTCCCCCCGCATCTTCCATTTAAAGCTGTGGACGATTTTAATGAAGACATAGCCTTGCTGGAGTTTGGCAGGAACTGTGCCAATAAGCTGATAACCAGTGTGCAGAGAACAACAGATAAAATTAATAGTCTATACCAAAAGCTCAAAGGAGTCCATGACAAATGCACATTGAGTTTGCCTCAGACCCTAGAGGACTTTCCGGAAAAGGAGCAGCAGTTGTCTCAGCTAAAGGAAGAGCTAGGCGTTCAAATGGAGTATGTGAAAAGGATTGATGTCCTGGCTATTGATGACCTCCAGCATTATATTGGTTCATCATCACTCCACAACCATCTGCTGAAGGAAGTGCATCAAGCTGCAGTAGCAGAAGTTCAAAGCATTAAAGCAGAGCTCGGGAAGAATGTGACTTCTCAGAAAATCTTGTTCCCTGCTGCAGCAAACATAGTCATAAGGGACACAGGTGTGTGGTACAGCTACATAGCAGAGGAGGACAGGAAAGCTGCAGCAGCAGCAGGAGCATCAGTGGATCCAGGATCTTCTCTCCCAGCAGCCTCTTCCCCAGCAATGGCAGAAAGTCTGGCCAGTTCAATTCCCCCTTCCCAATTAGAAGCAGCATCAGCAGGGGATTCGAGGGTCTCTTCCCAGGCAGCATCAGCAACAATTAACTTGTGCGACCCTCTGCCAGCAGAAGCTCACGCACAGGAATGAAATAAATTGAATTCGGTTGAGCAACTCTCTTCAGCCAAGCACGTGTCTAGCAGGGAAAGCGTGGGTGTTAGCATTATTTCTGCTATGTATATTCTGTTAAACTTTCAAACATGTAAGGCGTAAGCCATGGGACAACTGTCCCTATTTTTTGTCAAAACAATGTTGTAAAAGAAGTGGTCATTTTTTGGTGGTCAGTTATAGAAGAAACTCCTGCAATTGACAGGTGGAAGGCGCTAGGTGGAAACCCGAATGGCAGAATTGTAATTATAAATAGTAGCTAGGAAGAATAGATGAGGACTTTTGGCAGGGAATAAAATTTTGAAACCCATACGAGCTATCTTGTATCGGGCCTGTAAAATTGAATTTTCTAATAGAAGCCACGGGAGATGGACGTTTTGCATGGGATGTTGGACGGCTGTATGTTGGACTATTCTAATGACTTCTGTTCTGTAATGTGAGATCATTCTTACCATCTGAACTATTTCCTTGTATTAATGATTTTGCTCCTCCCCGTGCATACGATTTTCTCTATTTTGTGAACAATGAATGCGTTTCACATTAAATCAGGAGCTACCTGCTGATATCTTTATCATTGCTGTAGATTTCTCTTCTAGATCGAATGGCTAACTGTTCTTTCTTTAGGATAACTCATGTGGCTCATTGTTCATGCCTTTAAATTGCTCCTTGCAGGGATCTTTAAGTTTAATTTCAGTTTGTTACATTTAGATCTGTTTCTTTATTCTTGCTACGTAGATTAAATAAATTTTTTGCTTTTTCTGTTTTATGAGCAATAGATGCGTTCCATGCTGAATTAGAGGCTATCTTCTAAAGATCTTTATCTTGCTGTAGCTTTACTTGTGAGAATTAACAGCTATCTGTTCTTTCCTTACGTTATTTGTTATAGCTGATTGCCCATCCCTTGAGCGTGTTCCCTGCAGGGATAGGTAGATTTACTCCGGTTCCTAGACTTAGACCTGTTTTAGTTGCATCTAGATCGAATATAATTTAGGCACTTGCATCTCATTTAAAAGACATAAAACCCAAAATAAAGGTGGATCGCGACATAACCGGTAGAATTGGATTTAAACTCCAAACCCACGGTTGCCGGAACCGCTAACCGGACGGATTCCCTACACCAAACGGGAGATAGTCTAATTGGGACCATCTCTCGGGGAGAATCCCTTTCTCATTGATGCCACGATTTCGGAGGCATCAACAGTTTTTGGCGCTAGAAGGAGGGCCTGAAAGTGCATGGCTGATAGAGGAAAATCTTCCGCGGTCATAGATAACACTGAAAACCCGCTTAAAGAAAGCATTTCAAACAGCCCAGATCTTGGATTAACAGACCAAGAATGCCTCTTTTCTGACCCTGAGCCTCAAGAAGCTTTGTACGTTGTTCCTTTTACAGAAATAGAGGATTTGAGAAGACATACCAGATCCTACGTTAGACAGCTAGGTGGTTTAAACGCTGTCAACTTCCTCCCCAAGAAAATTACACCTAGAAAGGAGCCACAATACACCCGTGATTCAATTCTCATTCAGAGTTTTGAAGAACTGGTAAATCTGACTTTGGAAGAAATTTCAGACACTCTTAACAAGATAGACCAAGAAAATCTTGAAGAAATTACCACTCCCAAAAGTACTCCACAGGATTCACCCTACAATTCTCCACCAGGGTCTCCACATCCAAACCCAAACATGGTTGTACCTACTTGGAGAGCAAGGGGAGCGCTGAACCTAGCTGGACCATTCCATAATCTTCCTAAAAACCCAGAAAAGGTATTGCCTAAGTACGATCCAGGGAAATCCATTTCGGCAGAAGATCACCTCAAGAGTTTTTACTTAGCTATGAACCTTTTGAACGTACAACATGAAGACGTGGTCTGCAGGTTGTTTCCATATACATTCGAGCCAAAAGTATCATCATGGTACTTTAGCCTACAACCCAGCTCAATCTCTAGTTGGGATGAATTCGAAAAATGTTTTCTAAAGAAATACGGAAACCAAAAGACTGTGGCCACACTTATGAAAGAACTCTTATCCATGAGGATGGAAAAGAAAGAAAAGCTTCAAGATTTCAATCAAAGATTCACTACACTGTTGAATAACTTCAGTCAAGCTAATAAACCAGCCGAGGAATCTCTAATTGAATACTATACAACCGCTCTTGATGGACCCATAGCAATGTTCGTAAAGAGGTCCAAGAAAACTACCCTGATAGAGAACTTTGAGGAAGCTAGAAAGGTAGAAGAAGAGGCTGATAACATTGCTAAACATGCCTTAGACGTAGAACCAAAACCAGCAGCTAGCAAAAAACCTTTGCTGCTCACTAGAGGTAAAGACGAGCCATCTAAGGACATGGAAAATGTAGTCAAGATGATGCAGAAATTATCTAACAAAATCGTAGATCTCGAGAAAGACAAGGCTGCTAGCACATCTAGGAAACCTTTCAAGCCATTTTATAAAAGAAGGGAAGACGGGGAACAGACTCATCCACCAATGAACGCTGCCCGTGTTTTAAACTTGAATGAGATAGGGATGGAAAATTTCTGCACTTTTCACCAAGAACCACATTCGGAAAAGAGCTGCCCGCAATGGATCAATTCCATGAGCTTAGTCATGAACCAAATGTTAGATTCTCAGATCCCAGATCAGGATGATCCTCCAGAAGAGTCGAGCCCTGATTTAGAGGAACCAACCCCGGACACTACTATGGTGTTGTGGGATTGGGTACCTATGACTGAGTTAGTAGAAGAAGATCACATAGATAGCTCTCCCTCTACCATAAATGTTGCCACTTGCAGCAAGGGCCCAATTGCGGATCCTATGCCAGTCACTGTTCCCCATAAGCCTAGAGTTTCGAAAGATCTGCCTAGGAGGCATATACCAATCATCCCACCACATCCCAAAGTAAACCAAACAGCTGCCAAACAGCCAAGTGCTGACAACATAGTTCAGCCACCTAAGGTCACCATGAGAAAAACAGATCAGCCAACTCGAATTGGGAACGAATCCGACATAGGGTATGATATTATCGAAGATATCAAGAAAGTCAAAGCGAACATATCAATATTCGACATGTGTAGCTTGCCCCATCAATGAGACAAACTACTGCATGTTCTACAACTGAAAACCAGCACTACATTAACGGATTCTCAAGACAATCCCGAAATTAATGAGGCTAGCATCGGTGGGAAATCCAAATCTCAAACATTGCCTTTCCTATTGACTTTTGAAATTTTTAATCACAATGTTCACAACTGTTTGGTAGACTCTGGAGCTTCTTCAAACGTTATGCCACTGTCAATTTGTAGGAAAATTAATGGGCAGCCCGTGCCATCTCCAGCTCAAATTATCCAATTAGACAGGACTGCTATCAAGGTTATTGGGGAGATGAAAGATGTTCTAATTAGACTGTCAGCCGACCCTAGAGTCTGTCAATTCGTTGACATAATGGTGGTCGATATTCCTGAAGCCTATGGGATGATTTTAAGTAGGGATTGGTCTACTAAGCTGAGTGGTTACTTTGCTACTGATTGGTCTCATCTATGGCTGCCTTATCAGAACAGGCAGAATCAGATTAAAGTTCTTAGGGAACCTCATATGAAACAAAACGTAACTCAGCTAGAAGAAAAGAATGAAGCCGTAACTTTCTCATCTTCGGTTCTGGGGAATTATTTCTTGGAAATGGATCCGGGTAATTATCAATCTGAAACCATTAGCCATGAATCAGATAAACAGTCCGATCTCCTTCATTTCTCTCAGACTGATGATGTTGATTGTAACATAGTCAATTTAGTTGCTAACATAGACCACAAAGAAACTAACTTAGTTGAATCTAAAGATATCTTTTGGACATTATACTTTGATGGTTCTAAAACTCTGGAAGGATCCGGAGCCGGTTGTGTTCTAATGGGTCCAAAAGGAAACAAGTATTTTTTGTCTTGTAGATTAGAATTCGATTGTACTAATAACACCGCTGAATATGAAGCTTTGGTACATGGTTTAAACAAGGCCATTGGCTTAAATGTTAAGTACCTGAAGGTTTTTGGTGACTCCGAGATAGTTGTAAGACAGGTAAGGGACACCATTCATTGTCTCTCACCTCACTTGAAAGGTTATCAGGCTGAGGTATGGGATTTAATCATGCATTTTGACGCTTTCAATATAAAATCAATTCCTAGATTGCAAAATTCTGCTGCTGATTTGTTAGCAACATTTGCTTCTAGATTGGTGCCGTCAAATAATAAATGCTCAATTGAATTGATTTTCAGGCCTTCCATTCCCGATAACATCACGAACTTCAGATTCTTCGATGATGATGAACAAATTATCAGCTTCCTGACAAACGAAGATAGCTTTCAAGGAGTTGCAATAGATGAGGAAGAACACGACGCTGATTTGATGAAGAAAGATGACGAGAAAGGAAATTTCATGCCAAAAGGGTTAAGGTCCCTCGAAATGCTTTTCGATCTTCAAAATAAGTTCAAAAGACCAGTTAATACCAAAACCAATAGCTCATCAATGCAACATGAGTTGGTTAATTTGGGTACCAAGGCAGAACCAAAATTTGTCAACCTTGGCAAATGTTGTTCACCAGGAGAAAGAGATAGGTTCATTAAGTTGTTTAAACAGTACAAGGATGTTTTTGCATGGACCTATGAAGATCTGAAAACATATGACGTCCGCATCATTCAGCATGTTATACCAATGAAAGTGGGTGTCAAGCCATTTCAGCAGCAGTTGAGAAGGATGCATCCTACTCTAGAACCGCTAATCCAAAAGGAATTAAAGAAGCTCCTGGACGCTAAGATAATCTTCAAAGTCCGGCATTCTGAATGGGTTGCAAACTTGGTTCCCGTAAGAAAGAAGTCAAGAGAGATAAGGCTATGTGTAGATTTCAGAAATTTAAACAAAGCTTCGGATAAAGATAACTACCCTGTACCTTCAATGGAGCAAATCCTACAAATGGTGTCAGGATCCGAATTGTTTTCTCTCCTCGATGGTTTCTTTGGCTATAATCAAGTGTTAGTAGCCGAAGAAGATCGTCTCAAGACTACTTTCAGGACTAAGTGGGGAACTTTCGCCTACAGAAGAATGCCATTTGGTCTGATAAATGCAGGAGCTACATTCCAAAGGGCGATGGATATTGCCTTCCGAGGATTGGGTGGGCAATGTGTTGTTGTCTACTTAGATGATGTGACAGTATTTTCGAAGAAGAGGGAAGATCATGTTGTTCATCTGAGGCATATCTTTGATCGTTGCTGGAAGTATGGTATTTCCTTGAATCCCAAGAAGAGCGTGTTTGCTGTTCCCGAAGGTAAGCTCTTGGGTCATATCATCTCCAAAGGGGGAGTGTCAATCGACCAAGAAAGAGTCCAAGCTATTAATAAGATTCCAATGCCTCACAACAAAAAATCTATGCAGTCTTTTATGGGCACCATCAATTTTGTCCGCAGATTTGTTCCGGATTTTGCACAAATTGTTAAGCCATTACAGCAGATGGTTAAACAAAGCATACAATTCAAGTGGACAGATTTGGAGAAGGAAGCATTTAGAGATATCAAGGCAGCTGTAGCTAAAGCTCCTTCCTTAAGAAGTCCAGATTTTGATAAAGATTTCATCTTGTATACCTTCGCTTCAGATGACTCTCTCGCAGCTGTACTCACGCAAAAGGTGGAGTTGGGGGATGAATACCCAATTTCGTTCATGAGCACTGGTCTGCAAGGGGCTGAGCTGAATTACCCCGTAGTTGACAAACATGCGTATGCAGTCTTCAAAGCTGTGAAGTAGTTTAGGCCATACATTCTGAAGAACAGAACTAAAGTCATAGTTCCCCATCCAGCTGTTAGATCCCTTTTCGTTCAAAAGGAATTGGGAGAGAGGAGAGGGAACTGGGTCACAGCTCTGCAGGAGTATGATTTGGAATTTAAACCGGCTACAATCATCAAAGGGCAAGGCCTATGCAAATTACTTGCGGGAAACTCAACTGATGAAGAACAACATTGGAAGAATGAAGCTGAGCTCAATTCGGTTGAAGTATGTCATATCTTCACAACTCCCCAGTCATGGTATAGGGATCTGGTGCACTATTTACAACAGGGATATCTACCCGAGCACTGGAACTCTAAACAAAGAAGGGCGCTCCGTTTGAAATCCGCACCCTATCAAATCATTGATGGGATTCTTTTCAGGAAGAATTATGATGGGGTTTTCCTCAGATGTTTGGAAATGGAAGATGCAAACAGAGTTGTCAAAGAATTGCATGATGGCCCCGCAGGCGGACATTATTCAGGTGAGACAACAGCACACAAGATACTGAGAGCTGGGTATTACTGGCCCACTCTGTTTCGAGATGCCCACACATACGCACGGAATTGCGATGTATGTCAAAGAAGTACCGGGAAGTTACCTAAGGCAGTAGGACCATTGAAGCCGGTCATCATCTCTGAGCCTTTTGAGCAATGGGGCATAGATGTTATCGGAGAAATAAATCCAAATTCTTCATTGCAACATCGATACATCCTGACGGCTACCGACTACTTCACTGGGTGGACGGAGGCCATCCCGTTGCGCAAGATCAATGAAGACGCAGTTATCAGCTTCTTGAAAGAGAACATCATAACCAGGTTTGGGGTTCCAATTTCCCTTGTTTTTGATAATGCTACTTATTTTTCATCTTGCAAGATAAATGAATTTGTTTATAAATGGGGAATTAAGTTGCATTATTCAGCCAATTACTACCCTCAGGGAAACGGATTAGCTGAATCCTCAAACAAGAATCTGATTCGAATTCTTAAGAAAACTGTGATAGAAAACCAGAAAAGTTGGCATGTGGCTCTCCCAAACGCCTTATGGGCAGATAGGGTAACCCCGAAAAACGCTTTAGGTGTCTCCCCTTTTACTCTTGTCTATGGAAAGGAATCCATTCTTCCCCCAAACGTCTTACTACCATCCTTGCAATTGTCCCAAGCCTCTCGGGGTTCTGGTAGCCAAGCCTTACAATCCAGGATCAACACCCTGCTTCAACTGGAAGAATCCTGACACAAAGCTAAAGATCGATTCCATCAACACCAGGACATAGTTAAGAGATGGTTCGATAAGAGGAAATCCAGTAAGAGAGATTTTGAAGTTGGGGATTTAGTCCTGAAATGGGACCATAATCATGAAGGCAAAGGAATGCATACGAAATTTCAACATCTATGGGTAGGCCCGTACCAAATTTCTGCAAAATTAGGCCCATCCACTTATAAATTGACAAATCTCAAGGGAGAAGAAGTATCCCTTCCTCTCAATGGCCTCGCTCTGAAACAATACTTTGCATAGTCTCCTCGAGACTTCCTGTACATAAATAAAGTTTTCTTTTTGCTTTAGCCTTTAGTTGCTTTATTTTTTCGGCCATGTTGTTTCTCTCTTTGTTATTTGAACTTTTACGACAAGTTTTGTTTTCTGAATGCCCTTCTGGTTGAGATTCCCGTTGAAGATAACTTTCTCAAATAAAACTTGCGACCCATGAGTCCGGAACTCTGCTCAAGTAAATCCGGTCTGTTGTGCTCTCGCTGAAATGTTCAGAAGGGAGGAAGCCTACCCTGCTAGTCACACTAATCCTGTTTAATAGCAGAGACCTATGACCATCTTCACTACTATCGTTGGGCTCCACCCACTCTCACACTTTAAAGGCATCTCAAGAAGGTTACCAAAGTTGGACCCATGGAAAGTGGCACCTCTCGAGGACATAGGGTATTGAAATGACTCCATGCTGCAGATTTAACAACCAAAATGGCCTACATTCAAGAGTCTGTTTTCCAGAGATTCTCGCCTCAATTAAAGCATGGCCGAGACAAAAGCAAAAGACATGTAAAATCAAGAAGGCTGTCCAAAAGGCCCAGCTCAAAATGGGCTCCTCTCCGTCCGTGAAGTTTGATAAAATCAATAAAATCTCTAACTCGCACAAAAGGACCCTATGGATTGAGGAGCCTAAATCAAAGATCATGTCCAAAAGAAAATATCTCTGGAAGGCTCAAACAGCTAAGCTGTCCAAAGTACAAACATCCAAAAGGATGCAAGCAACATGGGAATGAGGAACAAGAGCAATAATGTCCACGACCAAGTGTTGCAGATCCTGTGGGATCCGGCTGTAGTGACCATCTGAAAGATGCCCCTCCTAAAATGAATCTCATATATTGGCCCTTTGAGAGTGGTGAAGATGTCTTGGTCAAAGCTCCCCTCTCCCCAATGGCTAGCAGGTAAAGTGCCTCCTTCCCCTCACATGACTTTAAAGTGCTCAGCCGAATAAGTGCAGCCAAGATGGATGTTTTTGATGAGGTTTCGGACCATGAGGAGGAATTTTTCAGAGATCTGTGTTCGCCAGCGACTCGCCATTGTTGTTGAAGCAACGCTCCCCCCAAAATTTTGCACATATGGGGCCCCTCCTTTATTTTTTAGAAAGGCTGCCTTAAACGTTTTTTTTTTCCATCTTTTATCTTTGCTTTTAAGCAGAGAGTCTCGCCATGAGAAACTCCAAGGCTGCCCGAAGATTTTGACTCTCAAATAGAAGATCTTTCAATGAAGTTTTTTCTCAAAGTCACGGAGCAATTTGCTAAACCCCGTAGTGGCGGAAGCCTCTCGCTTAAACGCCCACAAAAAATGCCCGCAAAAGAACTTAGAAAACTCTCGTCCAATAAACCACGGAAGATCTCGGGCTATCCTTCCGAAATGGCGGAGGCCAATCTCATAAACCGCCTGTCTAAGCCTTCCGAAGTAAAACTTGGAAACTTTTTTATTTTTGTTTCTGCGGAACAATTCAAGTTTTCCTCCCGAAACGATTCTGCTTCCGAAACGGCGGAGCAATTCAAACTTTTTCCCGTAACTGCGGAAGCCGCTCGCATAAGCTTCTCAAAGGAAGACTTAGAAATAAATTTTTGTTGGAAGAACGCGGGAGCACTTGGGCTATCCTTCCGAAACGACGGAGTGCCTCGCTCAAACCTTCCGCAACTGCGGAAGGTTTCAAAGCTTTCCCCGAAACGCCGGGAGCTGTGGTCAAATCCTCTCGAAAAGAACTTGAAACATTCTCCCAAAAGGTTGCGGAACAATTTAAGGGAACCACCCCAAACCCGCGGAGGAATTCACGAATTCTTTCCAAAGATATGAGGAGACTTAGCAATTTTCTTTGGAAAGTTGCGGGAGCCGTTGGATAATTCTTTCCGGAACGGCGGAGCCATTCATCGAAACTTTCCGCAGTCGTGGAGGCATTCGTTCTTTCCGTTCGAAACGGTGAGCGCCTTCCGTCAAATCTCCCGAAACTTTGGAAAAAGACTTAGGTTTTTTCTTTGGAGTTGCGGAATCCTTAGAGCTTCTCCACCCGAAAATTGCGGAAAACCTTCTGGTCTTCTTCCCGAAACAGCGGGAGAACTTGGGAAAGACGCCCGAAAAAGAGTTAGAATAGTTTGTTAAAATCGCGGAAGCTTTCAGCCTTTGCTCCCCAAACCGCAGAAGCTTTCGGGCCACCCTCCCGAAACGGGGGAATCCAATCGCTTAAACCGCTCGGAAAAGGCCTTCGAAGTGATTCCAGGAAAATTTGCGGAAGAGTATAAGATTTGCTCCCGCAACGGCAGTTAGCCATTCATCTAAACTGAAAAGACTTAGAAAAATATTCGATGAAGCGATTGCGGAAGCTGCTAGTGAATCCCTCCTGAAACCGCGAAAAGTTCGCCCTGACTTACCGAAACGTCGAAGCGCTGAGGGCCTTCCGGAACAATGCATAGAAGCTTCCCGCAACCGCGGAGGCTTTCAAGTTTCCCTTCTGAAACTACCGGGATCTGGAAACGGCGGAAGCCTGGGCGTTATTCATCTGCAACGCAGGGTTCTTTTGCAGAAGGCTTCAAATTTCCCTTCCGCGATGCGCTCCGAAACGGCGGGAACTTTCCCTGAACCCTTCCGCAACGGCGGGTATGATTCGCAAGGTGGTCCCGCGAATGGCGGTCGCATGGAAATCGAGATATTTTGACGTGACCGCAACGGGCGGCATATTTAAGCCACATTTTAATTGCGCCAACTACCAATCTAAATGCTCGCACGTGCCTGTCTTTTATAAATATACGGTGGGGCTCGAGCCAATACACCATTGTTTTCGATTGGCAAACGACGTGGAACGCCGTGCAAATCGCTCCAGCTCACCTCGCTCATCCGCGCTCGCGGCCACCTCGTTCAAGCGATCCCCACGGTGCTAGGTAGGATTTTAACCTTGAAATTCGCTATTGGGTTGTCTTTTGTTTGAAAACGATGGGTTTTGGTGGGATTTTGACGGGAAAAACACCCGTCAAGGGCTATGTTTTGCCCGTCAGATGCAGTTGAATGGAGTTCTCGTCATATAAAACAGACATTGGTTAAAACAATTTTTATTTTTTTTGAGTAGAGACGGTTGGTGCGGGCGGTTAAACTTGTTCCATTTTAATCCCCGAGCCGCGTGCCTCATTGTGTGAAGAATCTGTCGAAGCCCCATAGGCTTTTCATGTCCCCGGTCGAAAGCTCAGGACGTAAAACCCCGGGCCTTTCCATAGACCTCAGTCCCAACATGCCCTCTACCCAAGTCAAAACCTAGGAACCGACACCATTACCCCTGTTCAAATCCCGTGAGCGTTCAAGTTACGCGAGCCGAAACCCGGAACCATGGCCACCCGAGCCTTTCCCATCAGTATGTCTCTGGCGCCATCACCCTCGCTCGAACTAGAGCTTCCCATAGAGCACCTCGGCGAGTGCCGCAAGTGACAATAGCATTCGAAGCCCTCACCGAGTCGAAAGTGTGAAAGGGGCTCCCTTGTTGTCACAAAGTCCTTCCAACCCGAGCTTCCCCGCCATTAGCCTTGCAAACTGTAGCAGTGACGAAAATCACCCTCTTCCCCAGAGCCAAACCGAAAGCAGGTTGCTTCCGCAGCGCGCTCATCCTCACAGGAGCATACTGAGCTTGCCCCTTTAAAAGAATTAAGATGGCTGAGATTTATAATGATGTCCCTGTTAAAACGAATATCACCCTTTCTCCTAGGGCCGGGCCGAGAGCAGATTGTTTCCGCGACACACCTATCCTATCAGGAACACCCCAAAGCTTCCCCCTTTAAAAGATTCAAATGTTTAAATTTGTATTTCATATTGAAATGATGTATTCTGCCTCCTAAGTACACAGCTTCACATTGCTCTTTATCTCATTCATGTATCAAAACAATGATGCTCTCTGTTAAAATCTCACAGTATGTTGCTCAATATCATGATGACTTGTATATGGGTGCTATCAGGGGTAAGTCAAGATGCCGAAAACCGGTAAGAAGAAGGCTAATATGACAGAAAAGAAGCCTGTGCCATTCAAAACTGAAACTTCACTCCAGGACACAAGGTGCACCACCGGTGTCCCTCCTGAGATCAGATGGGGTGACATCTACAGAATGATCCGGGACCAGGAAATCCCAGATATGTTGTTAGAGGAAGCACCGATTTATCTTAATATCAGAGCCTCAGGCATAACTAGAGCCGCTACCCGCCCTGAGCTGTTCCCCTGTGCTGAAGTGATCAGATGGATACTCCAACATGCCGATGCTGAAGGGAGAGTGATAAATGATAGCGAGAAAGTGGCTATTGCCTCATTTCAACCCGCGTATATTGCGGCAGCCTACAAATTTCCCCGTGTCCAACAAGCTCTGACTGACGAATGGTTGAGCCAAATGAATAACGTCGAGATGGCCAAGAAGCTGCTAATGGCGGGCAAACATTTGAGAAAGAAAGGAAGTGAGGAATATGACATACAAAATCTGAGAGCTCCTTTCAGATTGATCGCTTTAATGCTGTGCAGAATCTTTGGCATGCCCGATGGCACAGTGTATAAGATTCAGTGGATCCCTATCATCCACTACGTGGCATTCAAGGGAACTGTGTTTGACTGGGCCACTATCCTGTCAGACAGTCTGGCCTCGATGATAATTGCTGCTAAAGAAGGACTATCCTTGAAGAAGGCTGAATTTTTCATGTCCTCATATCTGATTGATTGTATTTTGGCCAAGATAGACTTCCCCAAATTGGGCTGCACATGGGATAGGGCCACCGCCCCGGTCTATATCGCATTCAAGATGTTGTGGGCTCAGAATTACAAGCCCAGCTACAAACTCATCTGTGAGGGGTTCATCATGCCCCTATATGAGAAAATGTTCAAGGAAGAACCAAACTGCCTGTCAGAAAATGCTTTGGAAGTCCTTGAGGATTATGGGGACTTTTACTTTTCGGAGCAAGGTACCTACCTGAGAATGTTTGGAGGGACTAAGCCCCCATACATCTTGCCGCAGTATGCCACAGACTATGTGGTTCTCAAAGAAGCAGTAAGACAACTCTTCCTGGATGGGATTGGAGCAATGCTCCACAAACAACATAAGGCTTCCTTTCCCCCCCTACCTTTCTGCATAGGTGCTTACAAGTTTTCAGGGGTTGCCTCGACCGACGAATTTGTTCAAGAGCTGAAATCCTTCCACTTCGGTGAGGTAATCTTCCATAGGAATGACCGAAAGGGAAGAGTTGCTGAGCACTGTAAGGATATCTATGCTCACTTTGAGTACTCCCACTATCCTGATGCCGAGGAAGAGGCATTCAGAGGCATCAGCAACATGGCTGAGCTACGGATCTGTCGCCAAGGCACTGGAGCAAGCTCTAGCTCAACCAAGGCCCAGAAGACCAGCCAGTAAAAGGAGAAAGAAGCTGAGGATGCCCGAGCTCAGGAAGAGCTCAGATTAAGAGAAGAAGCGAGGTTACAGCGTGAAGCTGAGGAAGCAAGAAAGCAGCAAGAAGCTGAAAATGAAAGACTGCGGAAAGAGGCTGAGGAAGCCCAAAAGCAGAAAGAGGCTGAGGAAGCCCAGAAGCAGAAAGAGGCTGAAGCTGAGCAGGCTGAGGCAGAAAAGAGGGCGGAAGAAGAATTGAAGACAAGGGAAGATGCCAAGGCAGGTGGATCCGGTATACAGGACATGGAAATAGACACCTCTCAAGCAGGGGGCTCTGGTGCCCAAAATAAAGGAGGATACCCTGCTCAGGAAGTCCGGACCCCACCGGAAGAAGAAGACATAGACATCATAAACCGACCAATTGTCCCGTACACTCCATCGGGAAAGCGTACGGTGTCCAAGTGGAATGAGTTTGTCTATGACAAGAAAAGAAAAGCAATGGTCCTCAAATCAGAAGAGAGGATCAAAATTCCCTTCCATGAAGACATCGTTACCCACTGAGAGGTCACTCTAATGCAGAATACGGATCAAGATCCCTTTGCTATGGCGACCACAGCTGTAGCAACAGCAAAAGCATCCCTGGCCAATGTAGGCGTGATGGTAAGAGATAATGAATTGACAAGGAAGAAAGCTCGTACGCTACAACAAACTGTGGCTAATGAGCAAGCCCAAAGAGATCTGGAAGTGAACAAGTATAATTGCTTGTACGCTGAACATAAGGAGCTGTCAAACAAGTACAGCCAGCTGGAGGAGGAAAAGGGCCAGCTAACACTCCAAATAATGATTGTAGAAGCGGAGAAGAATGGAGTGGAAGAAAAGGCTTCTCAGCTAGAAGCAGACAAGCAAACATTAGCTGAGCGGTTAGAGCAGGCTGAGAGCAAAACGATGGACATATCTCCCTTCCATGAGCTGTCCTGCAGCATCCTCAGGCAAATAAATGACATGCAGGAGCTAATCACTGACGAGGTTTGCAAGCTCAAGGTCATGATAGTCAGATTAAAAGAAATTAATGCGGAGGCCCACAGGCTCAAAGCTAAGAATACCCGTGTCAAGGAAAATATCATAAGTCAGATGGCATGGAGAGAAGGGAAAGGGGGTTTCCCCCCGCATCTTCCATTTAAAGCTGTGGACGATTTTAATGAAGACATAGCCTTGCTGGAGTTTGGCAGGAACTGTGCCAATAAGCTGATAACCAGTGTGCAGAGAACAACAGATAAAATTAACAGTCTATACCAAAAGCTCAAAGGAGTCCATGACAAATGCACATTGAGTTTCCCTCAGACCCTAGAGGACTTTCCGGAAAAGGAGCAGCAGTTGTCTCAGCTAAAGGAAGAGCTAGGCGTTCAAATGGAGTATGTGAAAAGGATTGATGTCCTGGCTATTGATGACCTCCAGCATTATATTGGTTCATCATCACTCCACAACCATCTGCTGAAGGAAGTGCATCAAGCTGCAGTAGCAGAAGTTCAAAGCATTAAAGCAGAGCTCGGGAAGAATGTGACTTCTCAGAAAATCTTGTTCCCTGCTACAGCAAACATAGTCATAAGGGACACAGGTGTGTGGTACAGCTACATAGCAGAGGAGGACAGGATAGCTGCAGCAGCAGGAGGAGCATCAATGGATCCAGGATCTTCTCTCCCAGCAGCCTCTTCCCCAGCAATGGCAGAAAGTCTGGCCAGTTCAATTCCCCCTTCCCAATTAGAAGCAGCATCAGCAGGGGATTCGAGGGTCTCTTCCCAGGCAACATCAGCAACAATTAACTTGGGCGACCCTCTGCCAGCAGAAGCTCACGCACAGGAATGAAATAAATTGAATTCAGTTGAGCAACCCTCTTCAGCCAAGCACGTGTCTAGCAGGGAAAGCGTGGGTGTTAGCATTATTTCTGCTATGTATATTCTGTTAAACTTTCAAACATGTAAGGCGTAAGCCATGGGACAATTGTCCCTATTTTTTGTCAAAACAATGTTGTAAAAGAAGTGGTCATTTTTTGGTGGTCGGTTATAGAAGAAACTCCTGCAATTGACAGGTGGAAGGCGCTAGGTGGCAACCCAAATGGCAGAATTGTAATTATAAATAGTAGCTAGGAAGAATAGATGAGGACTTTTGGCAGGGAATAAAATTTTGAAACCCATACGAGCTATCTTGTATCGGGCCTGTAAAATTGAATTTTCTAATAGAAGCCACGGGAGATGGACGTTTTGCATGGGATGTTGGATGGCTGTATGTTGGACTATTCTAATGACTGTTGTTCTGTAATGTGAGATCATTCTTACCATCTGAACTATTTCCTTGTATTAATGATTTTGCTCCTCCCCGTGCATACGATTTTCTCTATTTTGTGAACAATGAATGCGTTTCACATTAAATCAGGAGCTACCTGCTGATATCTTTATCATTGCTGTAGATTTCTCTTCTAGATTGAATGGATAACTGTTCTTTCTTTAGGATAACTCATGTGGCTCATTGTTCATGCCTTTAAATTGCTCCTTGCAGGGATCTTTAAGTTTAATTTCAGTTTGTTACATTTAGATCTGTTTCTTTATTCTTGCTACGTAGATTAAATAAATTTTTTGCTTTTTCTGTTTTATGAGCAATAGATGCGTTCCATGCTGAATTAGAGGCTATCTTCTAAATATCTTTATCTTGCTGTAGCTTTACTTGTGAGAATTAACAGCTATCTGTTCTTTCCTTACGTTATTTGTTACAGCTGATTGCTCATCCCTTGAGCGTGTTCCCTGCAGGGATAGGTAGATTTACTCCGGTTCTTAGACTTAGACCTGTTTTAGTTGCATCTAGATCGAATATAATTTAGGCACTTGCATCTCATTTAAAAGACATAAAACCCAAAATAAAGGTGGATCGGGCCATAACCGGTAGAATTGGATTTAAACTCCAAACCCACGGTTGCCGGAACCGCTAATCGGACGAATTCCCTACACCAAACGGGAGATAGTCTAATTGGGACCATCTCTCGGGGAGAATCCCTTTCTGATTGATGCCACAATTTCGGAGGCATCAACACAACCACCGACTGGAAAATGGAGTGATTACCACCATTCATCTTGGCATGATACATTTGAATGCAAAGCTCAGAAGACATTTTTGGCAAAAGTGTTGACCTCCAACACGTTCGACAAGATTGTGGAAGATACTGATCCAGACGCGATGACTCTTTTGACTTCGAAAACTCTAGTAGCCTCAACTATTGTCGACGAGGAGGAACGGGGGCGCCTATTCCATACATGGATATGGGTCCAGAACATCCCAGTGCATCTGATCATGGACAATGAGAGCCAAAAGAACTTTATTTCTGAAGAATTGGTGAAGAAATTAGGTCTTGTTACCACTCTGCATCCTCATCCTTACAACATTGGTTGGATGAAGGATGGACAAGAATTACGGATCACTCGACAATGCAAGCTCGCATACTTCATAAAGCCCTTTGAAGATGAAGTACTTTGTGACATGGCACCACTCTCCGTAGTCGATGCCCTATTTGTGAAACCTTACCTCTGGGATAGACATGGAAGTTATCAGTCACGGCCTCAGAAGGTGATTGTCAGAATCTGAAATCGATGGTTCAGCATACCAGAGCGTCAACCCACACCAATGGTTGCACTGATATCTACCAAACAGACAAAGAAGCTCATCAATCATGCTCATAAATTTGCATTAATCATGATCAAGCCGCAACATTCTAAGAAGACTGCAACAACGAGTACTTGTGCAATGTACCAGTACTTGTGTTACCTAATTTGCATCAGTCCTTTGAGATTGAGATGGATGCATCGGACTATTCCTTGGGCGCAGTGATCACTCAATCTGGTCACCCAGTCGCTTTTCATTCCGAGACTTTTAATGACATAGTTAGAAGATAATCGACGTATGAAAAATAACTATACGCCATTGTGCAATCTCTCAAGCAATGGAGGCATTGCATCCTTGTCATGGAAACGGTCATTCTTACTGATCACAAGCCTCTACAGTTCGCTCCGACACAATCAAAGTTGCAGACAAACCAACAACTCAAGTGGATTAATTACCTACAACAATTCCAGTTGGTGATTAAGTATAGGAAAGGCAAGGCTAATGCCACTGCATATTGCCTCATCCGACCACTCATTACTCTCCTTTTGACAATGATGAGTATGTAGGGTTACGACACGACCACTTGGCAACAGCTGTACAAGGACGACAATGAATTCTTAGCAGGATACCGATAGTTACAGACTAACAAGTCGCTGACCTCAGGTTCCGACTATTACATGAAAGATACCTTGCTATACAATCTTGGACAACTTTGTGTACCGACCGGTGAGCAACGAGAGCAGCTCATTTGGGATGCACACTACAGCAATACCGTAGGACACTTTGGAGTAGCAAAGACACTTGCTATTCTGCAGAGGCATTTCTTCTGGCCTACACTTAAATATTACATCAACATGTACATTCGATCATGCATGGTTTGTGCTATTTCTAAGCTACCTAATCGACGACAGGGATTATACACACCTCTGCCAGTTCCTAGTCAACCATGGGAATATATTTCTATGGACTACTTGATGGGTTATCCCACTACCAAACATCCACATGACGCGATATTAGTAGTAGTCAACCGATTTTCCAGGATGGCCATTCTCATACCATGTGAGAAGACCAAGACAGCGCAGCAAATTGCTCAGCTCTTCTTTACACATGTTTGGAAACACTTTGGTTTACCCACAACCATCATTTCCGATCGAGATGCCAGATTCGTCAACATCTTTTGGAAGACCCTCTGGCAACAGCTAGACACGCGACTCTCATTGTCGACAGCTTTCCATCCTCATACCGATGAATAGATAGAAGCTGTGAACTGCTTGGTAGTACAACTGCTTCGCATGTACAATCACCAACACCGACACACATGGGATTATAGTCTTCCATACATACAACACAGCTGCAATCGTGCTCAGCACAGCTCTACAGGAAAGAGTCCATTTGATATCTATTATGGATTTCAACCCTTAGCACCTATTGACTTGATCAGCTCCTCAACACAGCCAAGCTTTGACACAGCCCACAGCCAACGAGAAGTTGATAAAGCAATCAAGTTTTGAGAATAGATTTGCGATATTCAGTGACAAGCATAGGACATGTTGCATAGATCAAATGAGAAATATAAGGCCTGACACGAGAAGCATTGCATTCCTCATACATTTCACATTGGGGATAAGGTATGGTTACATCTTAAGAAGGAGCGCTTCACAGGTCCTTTCAAGAAGTTAAAACCTTTGCGATATGTCCCATACAGTATTCTTCGACAGATTGGCAAGAACGCTTTCCAGGTCGACATTCCTGCTTGCTTGGGTCTGCATCTAGTCTTCAATGTGGATCTACTTTGAGCATACCATGCACCCTTGTTGGAACATAATGACTTCTCAATAGTAGATCTCGCAGACATAAACCTAGATATTTAGGAGCCTATTCCTTGTGACAACATTGTGGGACAATGGGTACGCCTTACGAGGATGAACACAATTCCCTTGTTTTAGGTTGCCAAAGCTGGCCAGATCCCATCTCAAGGAAAGTGGTACTCTGCTACTGAAGAATTGACAAGTTTCCTCGCCTTTGCGAGCAAACAATGGGGTCCATTGTTTCTTAAGGAAGGAGGTCTGATCCACATCACAGTTGGCATTTGTTGTCGGATGCTAATTTCGACACATTCTCGACTAGTCTTCGCAGTTGATACAACTTTGACAAGTTTTAATGCGACAGGACTTCGACATGCTGCGACATGTTCCACACCTGCAATATGTTCCGCACCTTTGACATGTTCAGCGACCTCACAGTTCGTGTCATCGACATGCGACCAACGACTGTCAAACTTCGACATAATATCTCTCTGTCTTCCAGTCGATTGTAACAGTTGAATAGTTGAACTGCTCTAACTTCTTCTTTGTAACTGAACGTAACGGGAAGGCACCCAAGCATCTCAAATTTCTATATAAGCATGTATAATAATGTAACATACATCAATCAGAATCAGTTTTGATCTATTTGCAAGTAATAGAAGAACAGTTTGCATTCTTGCATATTGTTTGTGCGTATCTGGGTTTATTTGTATTGCGTATTCCTGCTTTTGCTCATTCTGTTTATTAAGCTTCTGCCATAACAGAGCCAACTCATTCAATCGAACTGTTGTCCTCCTCGTGCTTCCTAGACATGATATAGATCATTTATAATTTAGGTGTCCAAACCTCTCATGCCATAGCTGGATAAGCTCATTTCCATGAGTCAAAAGGGCACTTGGCTTTGAATGTGGAAAAAAGTGGGAAAACTCATATGTTTTTGCAACATGATTTGCCTTTCCTACTACAATGAGCTTTCCGGTGGAAATATCAGAAATTTCAACATTATTAGGGTTGAATAAAACCTTCTTTCGAAAACCAGTGTGTGTCATTTGATACACATAAATCAGGTTTGAAGCTAGAGAAGGAACATAGAGAACATTTTGAAAACTACCATGTTCTAAATGAATAGTACCTTTGCCTTTCAAAGAAATTTGTGAATCATCTCCCATGTGGATGGAGATGCAGTTGTCAGATTCCAATGATGAGAAGGAGTCTTTGCTTGCAACCATGTGATTTGAAGCTCCTGAAGCTATGATAAGAGTTGTAGAATTTGAAACACTTGCCATGAGTGCATGACCTCTTTTTGCATGATCATTATTTTCCTTCTTCCTTTCGCCATCTGGAAGAGTATTGTTGTTTTCTCCAAGAGAAGGGCCATATGATCAATAGTTTTCTTCATGCGTGAGCTTTCAGGATGAAATCCCCTACCACAGTAAGAACACTTTGTCTTCTCTTTTCCCTTTTGCTTATATTTTCTTGGACCAGAGGGCTCATCTGACTGCTTGGTCTTCTCCTTTTTCTTCGGATGATCAAACTTGGCCTTCTCTTTCTTTTGCTTTCCTTTACCATTCGTAGCTTTGGGTCCTCCAGAAAAAAGGGCTTGGTCTTTGGAGGTTTTAGTGAACCCCATCTGAACAAGCTTATCATGCTCTTTTGTTAAGGACTCAATGAATGCATTCAAGGTAGGCATCTTCCAATTCAGAATAGTGATTTTTCCCAAGTGGAAAGTAGAGACAAACATTGAATAATATTTTCCTAGCTTCGTAAGTGTTACACCTAAAATATACCCATCATTAGATTCAGTGTATACATCCCTGAAGTCACCTGGACTAAGTATTTTCATCTCAGAGGATTTGCAATCAATTCTGCAATCTTTTGAGAGGTCATCGCAGGTTGCACATTAGCAACATGTGATGTCGCATCTTGCTCCACTGCAGGGTGCGACAAGGTCTGTTAATGGGAAAAAATAGTCTATTCGAGATCCTTCTCGAAACTTGCCCATTTAGGGGCTTATCCCTGACCTCTAGGGGAGCTGGTACTCGACCCCTAACTCTTTGGGAGGATCCCCTATCTCTCTCCTACCATCTCTTAATCTATCATATCCATACCCTATCCACTTAGTCCTATATAAGTGAGGCTCACTCCCATCCCAAAGGGAGGAAGACTATAGTATCTACATGCTAGTGAAATCTCTCTCAAGACATCCCCATTCACCTATTGGAGAGCTCATACTTCCTTGGAAGGACATGGCAATTGGCTTGGTCGGAGAAGGGCTACTATGTTAAGTCTTTGGTTGTAGTTCTATATCTCTATCATGTACTCCTCTATTTGTAGTAATACAAATGCTTTCCACCAATATTGTTCTTGTGTGCAATGATATTGTGTAGTTTACCTGCTTAATTGTTTACTTAGATCGCTTATTGTATAGATGTCTTTTACTGGTTTCTATTGTTTCTTTGTCTTAATAGGTCTTGCAACTTGGATCTGACGATCGTGGGATGTGGATCAACATTTGGGAGAAAGGATTGCGTAGTAAAAAGGTAAGACATCTAGTACTTGGTCCTTAAGTAGATCTAGGAGATGTGTTTGTAGTCTGTTCTATTTTTTCTAGACTCACATTGAGCTAGGGAGATCCAGCTCGCGTCTGCTAGAGTGGATTGTCTGATAACAAATCTGGTGACCATACTGGGGAGTAGTGTTTGTCTTGTTTAGTAGTCAGTAATCTGAGAGTCATGTTCAGTTCATTACTTGACACAACCCTCTTTTATCATTTTTTTTTTGCCATTTACTTCTTAGGATTGATTTCACTATCATATCTTCACGTTGAAGACTCTGATTTGCTTCCTCCGAGTTTATACAACTCATTTTCAAGCCTATTTATAGTTCATTATTGAGATATCTGGTTCATTTTTGAATCTACACCTCGCCTGTCGCACCTGGGTAGTGGAAACAGAGCGACACTGTGTCATTTTGAGTCTCTGTTCATCACCTATTAGTCACCCGTCGCATCCTTTGCATTGGTAAATTGTGACATTGTCGCATCCCCCATGAAGGAAGACTGCAACATCGCATTGTGTGTAAGGACAGAGTGCGCCGATCTGTCAAAAGTTGGCATACAGGAACCCCTTCCCTCATCTGATAGTTTGAACTGTGGTCTGATGTATGAACTCCCTCTGTGCTGCAATATCCAGCCAGAGACCCCATTTATGATTTGTGTGTTGAGAGTTTGGTTTCACTTGGATTCATTTTGGCTTTCGTCTTGGACAAGTTTGAGATAGGTAGTGGTGGATACTCTAGTCTCCTCCTCCTTCATCCATTCACTCTTGATTTCCCTTCTTTCCATCCCTGATCTGATCATTGCATTGGATCAACTTCCAGACCTCATTTACGTTTGTTTTGAGCTTTGCTTGCTTAGTTTGCTTGCTGCTCCTTGATTTTGAGTTAAGTGTGTTTTTCAGCTTGGTTGAGTGCTTGTCTTTTCTCGAGTTCTCTAAATATATGAGTGTTGCAAGTAGTGTTTTCTTTTCAGTCATTTATATCTAAAAGCAGAGTTGTTATCAAGTTTATTCTTTGATGCATCCATCGAAAAGTTTAAAAATGCTTCTTTCCCATTGTTTCTCAAAAAATTATTGAAGAAAGATTGTTGTGCATTGAAAAATTCTTGTTTATGTTTTGGAAAAGTTGAATGAATGTTTGATCTATTGTGTTTTTCTCAAATTAGGAATCACTCATCTTCTTGAAAGGCTCAAAGCACGCTTCGATTTTTGCAAAACTGATACCATGATAAGGAAAGAAAGATGCATTTTTAATTCTTGTTGCTCTTAGATCATTGAAATTGAAATTGAAAAGCTTGCATTTCTCATTCCAGAATCCTCTCTTTTCATTGTTTAGTGTCATTTTGCTTTGAAAAGAAGAATAAAAGAAAAAAGTTGTTTTGATTTGGTTTAGTAGTGTTGTGTAGTTTTGCGTTTCGCTGAAAAGGAAAATAATACTTTCATTGTCAAATTTGTTTGAATTGAGAATTGTGTTGCATTGAGTTTGTTTTGGCAATACCATTGGAAAAAGCTTTCTTCTTTCCATAGCTAGAATTCATTGAAAGAAAATAATATTTCATGCGTGCAGTCAGGGCTTGCATTATGCTTCTGATTATGTACTCACCTCATGCATTCACCTAACCATCCAAGACAAAATTAATGGTAGAACTAGATAAAATTTTTAGCAAGTTGTGTGTAAGTTAGAGATATGTTCCGGCGTCATTAAGCATGGAAGCTGTCGTTATTTTCCAGCACTATATCCCGGGGGTATTGTAGTCTTCCACATACATCGGTATATCGAGCTCCTTCACGTACCCACCAAGTACCATAATCCGTACTTGGAATATATTGAAGGGTGTATCACGTACTCGACATGTATATCGGAAGGTCTCTTGCTGAATAGTTGTGCATTAGACAGCACCACTATGGATTTGAGCTCCCACATACCTTGCGTATATCGGGAGACACTATTAGGATTCCTGAAACCAACCGAGTTAACCATTTGGCCGTCTTGGAAAAGCAATACACCGAGAACAACACTCGGGGAGATTAGCACGCACGTACTGTCTAGGTAATCAGGTATGTAGGAAAGGGTATGGTCCCAATTCTCCTTGTTGCGTCTTATTGTGGATCCTGCAGTATATCGCGGTTTGCGATGCCTTGATAATCCCGTGAGATTCCATACTTTTGAATCCACTCTGTCACATAAGTTTGCTTGTTGCCTTAGTTTGAGTAGGTTTTTCTGGACTACTTTTATTTTAGCATACCCTTAGGAGAAACGTTGTTTTGGCCTTTCTGGCTGATTTTCCTGATACTCTGGCGGATTTTCCCTGGAGAAGGTCCCATAGGATCTTAAACATATCACCCGAATATCCCCTTAATCCGGAGGTTATTTCAAGGGTAAGAATGGATCAGCGTAACGTGGTCGTAGTTACTAAAGTGGAGAACCCCACTTTGAATGTTGGCGGACTTTTATTTCCACCAGATTCACCTGCCTCTCATCCCCTGCAGGATGAAGAAGCACACTCCCCCGCTTCACAAAACCTTTCTCCCATCATCCTGGGAGAACATGGATCGTTGGAATGGATAAACCGACCCCAAGATGAACCTATAGTAGCTGTTGGTCCTTCAGCAACTTATTGGACATCTTCTACAGACCATCCAGTGGCTCATTTTTCCATCTCATCCCCACCTAACTGGACTACTCCAGAGTTCTCTAGGCCTTACTATAGGCCTGACCCTGCCGATATTTTTATCCCTATCCATGAACGTTTGGAACAGTTGCGTATTAAAGGGGATGAGCTTCGAAGACAAAGTCTCAGGCAACACTCTGAAGAGTTCCATAATCACCATTTCCAAATAAGACTTGACGATGGAAACATCCCAGTTCATACCATATATTTTGGATCACCTGAAGTATCCCACCACATGACCACTAATGAGATTGGTCAACCCTAACAAGAGTCCAGTCCTACACCTCAAGTGAACCAATCGGTGGAAGGAAAACAGTCCAACACACCTGCCACTACCACGGTTACTTTACCAATTCCTCCCCCACCTCAGAATTCGAGGGGAGGGTATTCTATTCCCACGGATTATCTTATTGGTAATGTTATTACCACAGTAGCTAGTCAACAACCTATGTTGGTTCAACCTTTGACTAGTGGTCAACCTGTTGTGGCTAGGGGGCAACCCCCGTTTCCTAACCAGAACTTAGGCAGTGGAATCCCCAACAGGCCTTCCGTTGGACCTTCCCAACTCACTAGACTGTCCACCATAGGATTATCTCATGTTGGAGGCCCATCAAATGTAACTCAACCCTCATGGAGTCAAGCGCATCCAGGTTTCATTAACCCTGTGCCGGGCCAACCTAATCCCGGAAACGCATCGTATGGGATACCTTATCCCAGGAATCCATAAACTCTATGGGGGCAGCAACCTGTGTTGCAACATAGACCCCAACCGACTATCCCTCAAGTACCACCACCCCCGATTGGTCCTCCCCCACCTCCTGCTGGAGGCTGCAGGCCCCCACCTAACCCTAGTGGAGGCCCACCTCATTTTATCTAGATCCCTCACCCCTCCGGTGGTGGCGGGAATGGTCCACCACCCCCTCCAAGCGGGGGTGGAAGGGGACCACCCTATCATGGTGGAGGAGGACATTTCCCTTCGGGTGGCGCCGGTGGTCCACCACCCCCTCCCGGTGGAGGCGGAGGAGGACCTTACTTTGGTGGTGGCGGTGGTGGTGGAGACCCTCATCCTTTCGACGGCGGAGGTGGTGGGGGCCCCCATCCTTCTGGCAGTGGAAGTGGTCCACCAGCCCCTCCAAGCAGAGGTGGTGGTGGGCCACCTTATTACGGTTATGAATCCCCACCTCCTCCCGGTGGTGGCGTTGAACCTCCACCCCCTCCCGGAAGTGGAGGTGGATCCCCACCTCCTCCCGGTGGTGGCGGCGGACCTCCACCCCCTCCCGGAGGTGGAGGTGGACCCCCTCCCGGAGGTGGAGGTGGACCCCCACCTTATTAGAATGGACCACCTTATGGTGGCGGACCTCCTTATGGTCCGAGCAGCACACCCCCCTATGGTCAGTTTCATCCTGGTACACCTTTCGGTCAGTCCGATCCTTACATGCCTTATCCGCATTATCAATACGCGCAGCCTAACCCACAGCTACCCTTCCTGGCTACTTTGGACATGCCAGACCTATCCCGTTTAACCAACGATCCTATTTAACACAGATCTAATTGGCCACTGATTTCGGTGAAACTTCCGTTTGATATCCCCAAGTTTGACAGCAAGATGGGTGAAGACCCTAAAAACCACGTGATGACATACCACTTATGGTGTTCATCTAATTCCTTAATGGATGATTCAATTCACCTTAGATTGTTTCAAAGGACTCTCACTAGTTCGGCTACCAAGTGGTACATTGAGTTGCCACCACACTCTTTTCCTGATTTTGGTTCTCTTGACATGAAAATTTTGACACATTTCCAGTTGCCCATACGGTATGAGACTGGTACCGAGCTTTTAACCTCGCTCCCTTAGAATACCACCACTCACATTTCAGATCATATCCATGAGTGGCGGAGGAGACGACATCTCATTAAAGCTCCCATTCCAGATCAGCTCCTAGCAGACTGGTTCACGAAATCCCTCATCCCTACCATAGCAAAAGACGTTGCTATGCAAGGTGCTGTCACCGAAGAACAAGCCATCGCGAGTGCCCATGTGTTAGACCTAGTCTACACTCAATCTGGCACTTTTTTTGATATTCTGCCTGACGCACCCTGTGACGTTAATGACCCTACGAAACCACATAAGGCACTCCAAACTGATGGAATCATTGGTTCCCTTAACACCCAGCCTGCTGCTAGCACTATTGGATCATCCAACCCAACTCCGGCTAGCCACAACACCACCAAGTACACCACTCCTGCTGTAACTGAAGAGGTGAATTCTGTCCAATCGACGTCATCTCAGAAGTTTAACGGAAAGAAGAAGAACGAGGGGAAACCCAAAAAGTCTTCCGCCCAGTAGGAACCAAAGAGTACTCCTGACGATACCAAGCAGAAAAGGAAACCGAAGTATCCTTGTTTACTGTGTGGAGATGACCATTTCTCCAAAGAGTGTCCCCATAGAGACGAAGTACAAAATTTTCTTAGGGGTAAATCGACTCCCACAGTCCTCAATGATCTGTTTCCTACTCAGAACTAGCAGATGATTGCTCAAACCCCCCCAGCCCAGGGGGAACCATCCAATACTGTGCATGTTCTTGTATTGGAGAAAACTCACTATGGCTTGGGAATACCACAATAGACAGATGACTACCAGAAATCTACTCAATTCTCAAAACAATGCTATTATAAATAAAAATGTTAAAACAATGGAGAAATGTAACCAACCTCGATCCAACGTTTGATGTAGATCCCCGTTGGAGCTTTCAATCCGCGCACATCCAAGCACTTGTAATCTGCAAATTAGTCTTGACAATCAATATCTAACAAGTATATGTGATATATAAATAACATTAACATCATCAATAACAATGGTCCATAATATCATAAGCAAATACAACCCAATGTATAATAAATGACATTCACACCATGAATGGACGAGAATATGAGTATTTCTATTAATGAACAAGAAGAAGTACAAAGTGATACAACTTCTTGCCGGCAACCAATTTGAACCAAGATATAGATCAATCCACTTGTGCCTCCACCACTTCAATCCTCCATGAATGGCAAACTCAAACTAGCAAGGAGTTTGGAAGGTGAACATAACTGGTTCACAACTACAAGGATCAATGAGTGTAGACTCAAGATAGGGAAAAAATCTACTAGAGTGCCTTTACTATTCTCTTCTTTTTCTCATCCATAAGCCATATGTGCTCAATATATAGTCCTCTCAAATGTAGGTGAAAGGACTCATCGAGACGTTACTTGGGCAGATGGAGAGCCAAAGGTCACCCAATGACATCTTTTTGGGAGTAAAAAGTAATAAAATAGTGGATTTTACCATTTTACTTGATACCCGCAGGCTATAGGGATGCAACTCACGAGTATGCATGCTATTGTGATGCAACATGCGGGTAGGAACAAAAATAGGATAAACTGGTATCACTGAAGGATGAAAATGGATCTGAGTCACTGAAATGGATCCTACAGGCCAAAGAATGCTGATGCTCACAGGGTGGAATATTTCTGTGTAACAGTTCTCATGCTGCGTAACGAGATGATCAATTTGAATACTCGCTCGTGATCTTACGAACCGGTCCCTTCGAAGGAATCCACTCGAAGTAATGCTGAAAAAGCTTCCGACTTCTTAACTGACGTCACTGTGCCATCGAATTCTCTCACCATTGAGAAGCCCTCCTTAGAATCGATATTGCGACCACCCAAGAGTACTATTCGAAAAGTTGTTTTCAATCCTAATGCTCGAGTGGCACAAAATTACAATATCGTAGAAGACTTGGCACAAGCTCCTTGCGCCATGTCTACCCTGGAAGTTTTGCAAAATTGTCCTAATCAATGCAAAACTCTCCTTGTAGCCATTGGTGCAGTTGACCCAGATTCCTCAAACACCATCATGTTCCGACTTGACAACTTTAAGTAGAGGCTCTCACACCAACTCGCATTGCAAGTTTCTGCGAACATTGCTGGGAAGATTGTCCATCGTACCCTTTTGGACGAAGGAGCCTCCACTTCTGTCATGTCCATCGCCTATTGCAGAGCCATTGGCTCCCCCGAATTGAATCATTCTCCTACCACGTTGAAATCATTCGATGGGTGTGGCTTTCAACCTCATGGGCTCTTACAAGCTCTTGCAGTTGAGTTGGGTGGAAAGACCATAACCATTAACGTGGAAGTGGTCTTGGCCCCATTAGATTATAATCTCTTGCTCAGTCGCAACTGGTTTTACACCATGTAGGCGGTAGCCTCTTCAGTCTTCCGCATAGTGCAATTCCCCCACCAAGGACGAATTGTTACTATCGACCAATTAGATTTTTGTACATCGGACGCCACTACTCATCCTAGTGACCATGTTCCTTCCATTGGACAGGTGTCAAAACAGTATGAGAGTGTAGGGGTTCGCCTTTTGAAAGATTCATCTCTCATGGCGATTTTCCAGCCGCGGACCCCCATAATCATGTTGCTACGGTGAACATGGTCTCCACAGAGATTTCATCTCACTCAAACGATGATTGGCTTGTACCGGACGAAGCCACAACACACCTGTTTGGAGATATGATGCCTCTTTCACCCGCTGAACGTATTTATGAGGCTATCCAATCAGCATCAGAGGTCCATTCAACCATGGCCTCTCCATCCTATTCTCTACGATGGACGTCATTTCTACCTGATCTCTTACTTTGGAATTTTCATTCAGATGAGTCCATCATGGAAGTAATGAATGTTGACGACAATCCGTGGGATGATCTCCACCATAGGTCATCTTTTCTTCCTCCTTTGGAATACATAGAGAACAACATCAATACCCTCTTTTCACCAGATATCTACCCATCCCCTCATTCCCCCATCCTTACATGTCTTACAGACACAGAGTGCAACTTGGCCAACATTGAGCCAATTACACCGGTAGACATCTTGGTGAAACGTAGTATAGTGGAACACATTCGCATAGGCCAGAAGTGTTCCCCTGAAGAAATCGTTGTTAGCATGGCCTTGTTCAATCAATTTTGAGACGTATTTTCTTGGTCCTATGAGGAGATTCCTGGGATAGACCCCGCAATTGTTTCTCACGAAATAAAAACCTATCCCGACATCAAACCTGTACGCCAAAAGTTGCGACTGGTACACCCTCGGAAGACTACGGCAATAAAGGCAGAAATTGAAAAGCTCTTAAAGGTTGGTTTTATTTATCCTATCCCATTGACGGATTGGGTCTCAAACATCATTCCTGTGAACAAAAAGAAGGGCACCATTCACGTCTATGTTGATTATCGGGACCTTAATTGGGCTTGTCCAAAAGACAACTACCCGACCCCCTTCATCGACCAGATCATCGACAACTATGCCGGAAGCATCATTTTCTCATTCATGGATGATTTTTCTGGTTACAACCAAATTGAGATCAACCCAACCAACCAACATAAGACAGCTTTCATCTGCCCATGGGGAACGTTTGCGTACCGCAAACTCCCGTTTGGACTTAAAAATGATGGTGCCACGTTTCAGCAAGCTATGTCGTATGCTTTCCATGACATTAAGGACTTTGTGGAACCTTACCTGGATGATCTCCCTACTCATTCAAAGTAGCACGAGTTCCACATTGATCATCTGACGGCCATTTTCCTCAGATGCAGACGGTACAATATCCGTCTGAATCCTCATAAGTGTATCTTTTGCATTGAGTCTGGATGCCTCTTAGGATTTATCGTTTCAAAGGATGGGATCCGCATTGATCCCTTAAAGGTGGAGGTTATCATCAACCTACCACCCCCGACTGATGTGATGGAACTTCAAAGTCTCCAAGGGAAGGCGACTTATTTAAGACGTTTTGTTTGCAATTTCACAGAGAAGACTCAGGAGTATATGAGACTGCTCAAGAAGGACGTCTCGTTCATTTGGGACGATCAAGCTCAAAAATCCTTCGACAGTATAAAACATGCCATCACGCATGCCCCCGTGCTCCAACCGCCTAATTATTATCGAGATTACATCTTATATCTCGCCGCTTCTGCTACCACTATCGCCATGGTTTTGGTACAGGAAGATCAAAACGCCCAGGAACATGTAATATACTATGCAAGTAAGGGTCTAGCAGATGTTGAAACTAGATATTCACATGTCGAAAAACTCGCATTCGCGGTGGTCATCGCCGTCCAGAATTTTCAGCACTACATCTTGCTCTGCACCACCACTATCATTGTCTACTCGAACCCCATGTACCACGTACTGACACGTCAGGTGCTTGGAGGCAAGTATTCATGCTGGATTGTGATACTGCAAGAATTTGATCTTCTTTTCGAGAAAGCTAAGTTTAAGAAGTCTTTGGTGTTTGCCGAGCTCATTTGCGACCTTCCCCGTTTTGATGCAGAAGTTGAGCACAATGACTCATTTCTGGATGAATCATTGTTTCTCATTAGTACGACTGACCCCCAGTATGGAGATATCTTATTGTATATTCAAACCCAACACTTCAACCCTCAACTCTCTTGCGACGACCATCATAGGATACATCACCATGCAAAGTATTATTTAATCATTAATGATACTTTGTATCGTCGTGGCATTGATTCAATTCTTCGACGTTGTCTCACTCATGACGAGGCTGAACGCGTTCTGAATGACTGTCACGCTGGGGCATGTGGCGGTCACCTCTCTGAGATGGCTACAGCCCAGAAGATTTTGTGCGCAGGATATTTCTGGCCTACTATCTTCAAAGATTGTATTGAGGCTATGAAACAATGTCCTCCTTGCCAACACTTCCATATGAAGAAGCGCACTCATCCTGCCCCATTACATCTGGTTATTGCCATTGGCCCATTCGCAAAATGGGGCATTGATTTTATGCATTGTAAGCCTACCTCGGCCGGGGGGCATAGTTACATCGTCGTAGCTGTGGATTACTTCACAAAGTGGGCCGAAGCTATGCCTACATACCAGAACGACAGAAAAACCGCCGCACTCTTCATGTTCAATCATGTAATAGCGCGGTTCGGAGTTCCTCAGGCAATTGTTACCAATCATGGTTCTCATTTTCAGAACCATATGGTTGATGAATTGAGCGACAGGTTGGGTTTTCGCCATGTGTTAAGTCATGAATTTGTTTCCTTTAATTTTATATTTTGATTGTGATTTTATCTTTAGTTTGCTCATATGCTTAAATTTTCTCATTTGCTTACTTTAGGAATTTTTGGTTTTAATTGAAATTTGGATTTTTTGATTAGATTTGTTTTATTAAGTTTGTTTTCTTAGCTCTTGAAGGGTGTTAAAGGTCATATTATTGAATAATGGACTCACAAATCATATTAAAAACAAACCCATCATTCAAACATCATGTAAACTTCATGCAAAATGGAAAAAAGTTGTAAAACAGGGCCAAAATTGAGTTTAAATTATTCTTGTAGTGCAACTGCCAAAATTAACAAAGGCGCGCTACAAGAAAATCGTTTTTTGCCAGAATGGTCATTTTTCAGTCCGATTTTTTGGGGATTTCAATGGGGAAGTGTTAAATAAATCATTGGTCATGTTTGATATGTGTTTTGCCAAGTTTTTTTTTATGTAAACAGGCGTTAGTCTCATGTGAGGGAGATTCCAGCAACTGTCTGGTAACTGTATGCCGATTTATGGAAAAATCGTGATAGACCGTGGAATGGGGCGTGATTTCCGGCAAGAGATTCTAAATCTGAAGGTTACGAAGTTGGTGAACATTGAGGTGGAGACATCTGCCAAAAATCCAGAGATTGTCGTTACAGAAGTAGTTGGTGCACTAAAGGCTGGAACAGAACCAGCGCAGGAGGTAGCTCTTGATGCATTATGCTTGTTAAAGAATTCGTGGCCATCTATTCCTGTTGAATCCGGCAAAAAACAAGCCATGGTTGCAGCGGAAGCTATTCCTGTATTACAGCTACATAATCACAATCACCAATTTTAGATGAAAAGATGGGTATGGACATTGAAAATGTACCACTTAATAACCATGGAGTTGCATTAGCATCTACTGCAAAAATAATGGCATATACCAATTTGTCAGATGAGGAAGGTCACAAACACAATCTTGTAGATTTTCCAAATTTGTCCATCATGAAAAACAATTTGGCTACAGACCTCTGCATGAATAATTTATCAAATGACATAATGGCATCATGGCAATTGAGAGCTAAAAAAAACAATGCAGTAGTTTGTTCAACGAATGCATTTGTGACTTGTGAGGATAATGCTTGTGAAGGGCATTCAAAGTACTTGTCTTCTACTATTTGTCTAGAGAATTCACCTGGTGCATACAATAAAAAAAACACACATGCTTATGGAGTTGTTGCTGAGAATATTAATTCAGTAGATATTGGGCATTCTGAATCAAAGAAGTGGAAAGAATCCCCAAGTTTATCAACTTTGAATGATGCAAGCATGCCAAATTCATTCTCTGTCTGCAGTGCTTCAGGAATGCCTCAAGTTTCATCTATAGATATTCTGGCAGTTATTTATGGTGATTCAGTAGATTCTGATGAGGATGATGATGCAAGTCAAGCAGCAGGTGTGGTTCATTCACGCTCTGCAACAATTGGTGGAACAACTCTTCTTGGAGAGGGTACATGCATTGGTGATTGTTGCACTATCACTGACTCTGTTATTGGGCAAGGGTGCACTATTGGTGCCAATGTTCTTATACAAGGTTGTTACATTTAGAATAATGTGACAATCAAAATTTCTCTTATAGCTCAGCCTACAGAAGAAGATAGCGACGAAGAGCTGGAATACGCTGAGGTTGGTTGTGGTGTGACCGAAAGTCTAAAGAAGCCTGTTTCAGTGGTTGAAAATGAATTCGATTGTCAGAATGGAAAAAGAGACAAGTAGTTATTGGATGGACAATTTTGGAATGTATTCCAGGTAGGGGTTACAGGTGCCGGTTATAAATGGTCACTTGGAGACAATAAAATCTGAAGATGATGAGGTTGAATTGCTCTTGAAGTTTGAAGAAATTTGTTTGGAAAGTGGGAAAGAGTTTGCTCCAATGTTCTCTAAGGTTTTGGAAGTACTCTATGAGAAGGAAATTTTGAATGAAGAGGAAATATTATCATGGGAATCTGAGAAACAAGAAGAAGATGAATCAGACAAAGTCTTTCTCAAGCAGTCAGAAGTATTTATCCAGTGAAATGCACAGATCACTGAGAATTCTGCTCAGTTTTTCCTGTTTTGGGTCATTGTGGTAAAATGCCAACCAAGAGCTAAGGGAGAGGAATTTTTTAAAAACAAAAGAGGTTTTTGTTCGTAAGATATCCATCTACAAAAACCTCTCTCATTTTTGCAACAGATGTCAAGGTTTGAAAGATTCAGTTTAATCTTTGCATCCTACTTTTCAGGGATTTTAAAATTTAATATTTTCCTGTTTTAGTGTTCATTTTTCAGGGCCAATTCTGATTTATTGGAGATGAATTTTTAGAAACCAAGAGAGGTGTTTGTCCATCACGGACCCATTTACAAAAACCTCTCTCATTGTTTACACAGGTGTCACCAATTGAGAGATATGGAAGCTTCTTTGACACCTATTTTCCAGAAATTCACCATATTTGCCAGGAATCCGATTTGCTATTTTTAGTCAATTAGTTGAGTTAGTTAGTTAATGTAACTGCTGGGTAGTTTCAATTTCGACCTAATGAAGGGGAGATAGAACTACTTCTTTGTAATTATAAAAGAGGGACAAAGGGACTGAAGAGGGGTTCGATTTTTGGGAGCTTTCAAGAGGTCTTCAGACTGCTTTTGTCTTCAGACTTGTTTAGGAGTTAAGTACCAAGACTCTTATATACATTTGATGATGAAATTATGAAATATATGACATTTTTCCCCTTCATTTTTCTGTGTTGGCTTCATTATTGAACTTGTTTAGTTTCTTAATTGATATATTCATTACTGGTTTATGTGTATTTGCTAGTGATGCTTGTCTTTTATGAATGAACCTCAGCATAGTGTTTCTGTTGGATCTTGTGTGATATATTATGCATCTTTATCATCTTCTATTTATGATTTAGTTATTATCTTTCTCATGAATGTATTCCCTGATTGTTCCCAAAGCTTACAACCATTAAAAACCTTTTAAACAAACCCTAAACCCTAGTTTTATTGAGTTTTACATTTGAGATTGTGTTGGCTTGTTTCTTTGGCCTTGGAAACAATTTCTGGCACAAACACCATGAAAATTCAACACCCTACTACCCGCAATCGAATGGACAGGTCGAGGCCATTAACAAGTTCTTGAAAACTATGGTCCAAAGGATGGTAGGGACACATGAGTCCAATTGGCACAACATGCTCTTTTCAGCGTTATGGGCCTACCGAACTTCCGTCAAAACCACCATAGGCTTCACTCCTTTCCAATTGGTATATGGATTGGAGGCTATTCTATCGATAGAGTGCGAAATTTCATTTCTACAACTCGCTGTCAAACTTATTCCTAACACTACTGCTGAGGAAGAACGTCTCTTGCACTTAGAAAAACTTGACGAGTCTCACCAAGATGCCGCTCTGGCTAATGAAGCGCACAAGAAATGCATCAAGGCCCAATACGATAAGTCAGTTGAACCTCATATCTTTAACGAGGGTGACCTGGTCCTTACTTATGACTAGAAGCACGACAAACTAGGAGCAGGGAAGTTCGAATCCATGTGGCATGGACCCTACATAGTCAAACGTGTTTTGGAGAAAGGAGCCTACGATCTTGAAGACTATGATAGAATCTCTTTGGGTGAACCCTGGAATGGGCTTTACCTGAAGAGATACTATGCTTGATCCCTCATGCATAGACTTACTTGTATATACTGTACATGGCGTATTTTTTTGTTTTTGTGTGGTGTGACGCATTTCTTTTTTGAGTGTCTTTTGATCTTGTTTCCACTTGTTATACCATGTTCTGTCTACGTGTGCAGATGGAAACGTGCTATGGATTCGCGGACGGTGCCAGTCAGCATACTTGTAACCTTGCTTTGGCAGCCTGGGTACTATATTCCCCAATAGGTGAGCTAATTAGCTCAGGAGTAAGTTGCCTAGGGTTTGCGACCAACAATGCCGCAGAGTATTAGGTAGTAATCAAAACCCTGGCTAACGCCATTTCCTTGGATATGAACCACATTGTCATCCACATGGATTCTCAATTAGTGGTTTCCCATCTGAACCAGGTGTATGCCATATGTGATCCCACATTACTCCGTCTCTTCAGATGAGTACGTCTCCTGGAAAGGTCATTTGAATCCATTCAATACATGCACATTCCATGGGAGTTAAACACAGTTGTTGACTCGATGGCCAACTTCATTTTGGATTGGTACATCACACACACATAATATCCATAATATGTAAAAGCATTTATGACATGTAAATACAATGTATAAAAGAAAACATGTAAATAAGATCACATCACTAATCATTTTAAAAACACATAATGTATAAATCGCCAATAATGTCTGTATATATATATATATATCGCTCAAAAAGTAGTGCTGGTACAAAATCTAAAGCACGATGGCTTTCAGTGAGTCTCTACAAAAAATTGGAAGCATCATAGCTTTCAGTAGTACAAAATCTGAGGCCTCTAAGCTCTCAGTACAAGTATGATAATGTCATCAGGCCTGGCCCTTGACCCGTACACCACCCCTAGCACGGATGGCATGCCGTCGCTAGGTGAGGAAATAGTCTACAGTCCGAGCCACCTTGCGGAGTAAGGCGTTGAAGCGCACAGATGCTCCAACCCCAAATCTCTGCATGGGCCTCGGTAGGTCATCAATAGCTGGCTCTGGTACCTCCATAGTCAGCTGGGATAGGTTCCTGTACACCTCCTCCATCTCCTCGATGGAAGCATGAGCACCTGCAGGAACGACTGCCTCCCCGCCTCTGTCTCTCCTTGCTAGAAGGGAGAGACCCACCAGCTGTACGGGGCCCACATCTACACACACATATTACATACTTGTCAGCACTGCATAAAAAAAAATGGTATAATATACAAAACTAAAAATACAAGGGTTTTGTTCTCACCTAGGTCACCCCATGATGCACCCTCAGACAACACCAAGTCGGGATCCTCTTGAAAGTCCGTACCGCTGTATGGAAAGTCCTCGACCATAAGTAACTGTCCCTCTAGCTAGCTAAAAAACTCAAGACCAAAGCCAATGATGGCCCGCCACCATGACGGGTCATGACCTCAGCCCATCTGAGCATGTGGGGATCCCTGGGCTCCTTGTCATCAAGTACCAGCTGCGGACGTAGAAGAGGAATCCGCTCTAAGAGGAATGATACTATGATCGATCCATACCCAAACTACTTGAGCTCCCCTCGCCGACACTTGGTAAGCTGAGCTCGGATGTTTGCGGGGAGACCCTCGCACCAGTTGAAAACAATGGGGGACATATAGTCCTCTGCATACAGCATCTGGGTCTGAGTAGCCATGTGTGGGGCTTGGCTACCCGCCACCCTAGTAATGGTAAGCAATATGGTCCACAGTGGACGGCTCACCACATCCCTGATGAGAATCTTCCCGCTGGAAGGACGAGAAGTAGCAACACAGTGTTGTGACACCATGTCCTCAACTGTACGGTCACTGGCCCGTGTCCCAGTAAGATGTACAGTATCCCCTCTTCGAGACAAACCAGTGAGAAAGTAGATATCCTCAATGTCTATCGTGAGGATATGCTCACCTATTACAAAGTACTGTTGGGCCGCATCACAACTCTGGAGCATATGTGTCATTAGTGGGATCTGGGATCTCATCCCCTGGATCTCAAAGAACTTGAGTAACCCGCAGTTTCTCAAAGCATCCACACATTATGGATTGTTTGCAGCTTTTTCATCTTTGAGTTCATGTTCTCTCTCTCGCCACTCTGATACCATAGTGGCTAGTTGGTAACCTGCCAAGAAGGACATTTAAACACTATTAGGTCCTGCTTCAACCCTCAGAAGCCCATTTTTTTATTTCTTTTTGATGTTTGGCTTGTGGTTTTCCACCGTTGCACTGTACGTTTAGGTACAGTGCGATGACGTCGCAACTCTTGTTTTCTAGACTTGCGACGACTCAGTATCGTTGCAGGTCCCGAAAGGGTAACCTGCGACGAGCCGAGGGCACTTAAAGCCCTCCATAACACCATCAAAAACCCAAAAAATGGACATAAAAGCAAAAACTAAACCACTGGAAAGTTGCTGGATGAAGTTTAGGCCTACCTGATCCGGACAATTGGTGAAATGGCGGATCGTAGCTCTCGAAATCGACAAGGGAAGTTTTGGCTCCAAATTGGTACTTCTCCACCCAAATTGGCAATTTGAACAATGAAATCTATTTTTGGCCTATATTTCTATTTATAAATAGAATGGAATATTCCTTTTCAAATATTTTGATGCTTTTGGGCCATTTACTATAGTTTTGACCATTTGTCATTATATTTGGGACTATTTGGCACTTTCTCTAGTGTACAGGAGTCGTAAAGTGGTCTTTTGTACCATTTCTCGCATCACCAACGGTAACTACAGGTATGAAGACCCCTTTGAATGTTTTGTCATTATTATTTTTGGTTAGTCGTAATTATTGCATGAGGATGAGTTAACTCTCCGTTTGTTCTTGTACTCATGAAACCATGAGAGCAAGTACCGAGTTATGATTTATCACTTTTCTGGACTCCTTAAACTCCCACGGAAAATGACACCCCCCAGAGTCTACCGCTAAGCTCTTTTCAGGCTCTCGAAAAATGAAAAGATTGCCAAGCGAACTTGTCGTGTTCACACTTGTTAAAGTATTTGAATGGTCGTCTTCCTGGTGATAGTTTACCCATTTTTTGGACCAGGGGGCACTAATTACGAAAAATGAATACTCCAGCCAATCATAACTGGAAGATTCCTCTCCCGCATTATTTTATCCTTTTTCGGGCGATGAGGCTAACTTTACGAAAAAGGAACGTTGGAGTCTTATTTAGTTCTTTTTAGACTCTCTAAACATGAAATGACAACCGAGTTTACCTTCTATGGACTCGTTAAATTTTCACATTGAAGGGCCCGTCATGGGACGAACCCCTCCTATCCCAAGTTCGAAAAATATTTTGGATTAGACTCATCTATGAGATGAGCTATACCGAGCATCTGGTTACCCTCATCAAGCTCATGAAAAACACATGAGGCACTCATCATTCATGATGGGGAAAAATGAAAGTGTTTGTGTTACATACCTTAGTGGCAGTGTATAGTCGTTCTTGAACATGGCACTCATCTACATTCGCATACAAGTACTTGGGTCATCTGTTTGTCTATGAGTCCCCGCTTACTTTCTGAGTCCTGTTACTCTTCTGAGTCATTCAGAGAAAGCTTCCATCATCAGTTGCATTAAAATTTTGCGTCATTCTCATTGTGTCAATACTGCCAAGTCATGCCATGCCCATGTTCAAGAACACGTTCGCTATCTATCATCTACAGTCAGTACACGCGTCATCATGCCGTTGTTACTTTGAGTCAGTCTTACATGTTACTGTACCATCTGATCCACTCTACATATCTTTTGTCATGTTTCGTGTCGATTGATGGGGGATTCATCATGGCCCTCCTTCGACGGATTCATCCTTGTCGACTTCAACTCATCATCCGAGGATCAAATCTAGAAACCAACCAAGTACCTTGGCTCTGCATGCCTCAATGGCAGGTTACCTTGCTTTCATCATGAGTTTACATCATTGACTCTTGATTGAGAGATTTCATCTTGCGTTCAACTTCAAATCATTTATTCACGCTTGATGATATGTACTGTGATACCTTGGGAATCATTGACATCAATGGTGATCTCCCTCGCACTTGTTAACGGTTTACATCAATTGCCGGTAATCAAGTGGTTTCTACCATGTTCGAGTCAAGACATTTGTAATCACATGGATAGATTCGTATCATTGTGGGTTCAGCTTGAAGACCCTAGGGAGTCATGTTTTACCCAGGTTGCGATGGAGTTTGTATTGAGTCATATTACACGGATCCACTTTTGTATTGGTCATGGCTGTGTTATCATCTCATCATGGATCTACACTTGTGTCTAGTAGCCATGATTGTGTTCAGTCGGTCATTACTACCATGGATCTGCAATGTATTGGTCGGTAGCCATGTTGTACTTCATATGATATTGTCCGTTCAGAGTCAGTTGTACTATAGCAGTGTCCTTCGTCCGTCGAGCCTATTGCCATTATTTATTTCAAAGCACTTCACCTGTACATCCTCAACAGCTTCATGCTTTGGGGGTCATTCTAGTACACCTAAAATCTACCCGTCATTAGATTCAGTGTATACATCCCTGAAGTCACCTGGACTAAGTATTTTCATTTGGGAGGATTTGCACTCAATTCTGCAATCTTTTGAGAGGTCGTCGTAGGTTGCACATTAGCAACATGCGACGTCGCAACTTGCTCCACTGCAGGGTGCGACGAGGTCTGTTAATGGGAAAAAATAGTCTATTCGAGATCCTTCTCGAAACTTTCCCATTTAGGGGCTTATCCCTGACCTCTAGGGGAGCTAGTACTCGACCCCTAACTCTTTGGGAGGATCCCCTATCTCTCTCCTACCATCTCTCAATCTATCCTATCCATACCCTATCTACTTAGTCCTATATAAGTGAGGCTCACTCCCATCCCAAAGGGAGGAAGACTATGGTATCTACATGTTGGTGAAATCTCTCTTAAGACATCCCCATTCACCTCTTGGAGAGCTCATACTTCCTTGGAAGGACATGGCAATTGGCTTGGTCGGAGAAGGGCTACTACGTTAAGTCTTTGGTTGTAGTTCTATATCTCTATCATTTACTCCTCTATTTGCAGTAATACAAATGCTTTCCACCAATATTGTTCTTGTGTGCAATGATATTGTGTAGTTTACCTGCTTAACTGTTTACTTAGATCGCTTATTGTATAGGTGTCTTTTACTTGTTTCTCTTGTTTCTTTGTCTTAACAGGTCTTGCAGATTGGATCTGACAATCGTGGGATGTGGATCAACATTCGGGAGAAAGGATTGCGTAGTAAAAAGGTAAGACATCTAGTACTTGGTCCTTAAGTAGATCTAGGAGATGTGTTTGTAGTCTGTTCTATTTGTTCTAGACTCACATTGAGCTAGGGAGATTCAGCTCGCATCCGCTTGAGTGGATTGTCCGATAACAATAAGGATAGAAGGAATCAACTGCTCATATTTCTTCTCAACACCACATTGCTTCAATTGTAGTACCAAATGCTTAAACTTGGTGAAAAACTCATTGATGGTTTCGAAATTCTCAGGATTTAGGGCAATCAGCTCATTCTGCAGCTGATAAGCCCTCATCTCCTCCTGCTTTCCAAAAATATTGTCAAGTTGTTCCCACACTTCTTTTGGAGTAGTCAATCCATTGAGATGGAAAAAAAGATCCTTCAAAATATTGAGACAAAGGAAACCATAAGCTATATCAAGCTTATTGAAGTACTAGGACTTCTCTACTGTAGAATTAGGCTCTGGTTCTAGGCCCATGGTGACTCTATAGAATCCCTTAGAGCGCAACACAATCTCAACATCATCCTTCCACTAATGGTAGTTGAAAGGAGTGAGAATATTTTGTGAAGAAGAGACCATCTCTGCAATAGCGAATGCAATAGGAGGGAGTGAGAAACCTGCAATCACAAACAAACAAGAACTTTTTAGGTCGACAACCTGCACTTTTCATGTTGCATCACACCCGGCATAGACTATCAAGCAAGCTTGAAGAGTTAGATGCACAATATCCAAGAATTATGTGGAAAACTTTCGGCTTTTGGTGCAGAGTTGGAATATTTTGAGCAATAGCTGCAATTGCAGAAAGTGCTGCAACTACAGAAAACTGCTGCAATATTTTTGAGCAAAAGTTGCTCAATATTCATATGAAATCTCTCCAGAAGAGTTGTCTTGTCCCTGGCATGGCTTTGATACCATGTGAAATTCAAGCACAATAGATCTATAGAACAAGCACAACAGTTACTAGATATGCATGCAACAAAATGTATGGAAACATTGTGTAGAAGGTTTGCAACAGTAAAATAATCTCATAAACTCAGAAAATACATTACAATGTGTAACAATGGCTACAATAAGCCAAGCAATTTGAATTCCAGAGTGGTCATTCGAATTGAATGCATGAGAGTGGCATACTTGGCAGTTAACACCACTCAGCACATCAATTAACCACTTAAATACCATAAGACTAACTCAAACTGACTCTAAAACTGTTTAACTGAGTCTAACTGATCTAGAACTCAACTGGTTGCCCAAAAATAAGGGAGGGCACCTATATGTCTGCAGTTAACTGAATAGTAGGTGAAAATAACACCAGATGAAGTCAACCAGTGTAGTAGGGCGCCTTCCAGTCTTCAATTGGCTGAAGAAACCACTAAATGTTGTCAGTTGGACTGAGTAGTGCGCATAAGTCATGCAAATCACTCCTGAATGGTGGAGGAGGCTCAGTTGATGGCCCAATTGGCTCCTAGAATGTAGGAGGATGCCCAGTTTATTGAAACTATGATCTGTTGATGATGTAAGCACATGATTGAGTCAAAATACTTAGGATAAGTGGCAAATTAAGCTGTGAGGCCCAAATAAATGATGTGTGGTTGAAAAATGCTCCAACAAAGAGAAAAGGGAACCATCTTGAGAGCATTAAGATTTAGATCCCGCTCCAATAGTTACAGCTCTAGTAGATGATGGTGAACACATGGAAAACATGCAATCCACATGCAACCAGTTACAATGAATCCTAAATGCTAGTGTCTCTAACATTTTATATTTGCATACTAATGCTAGATTGGAGATAGCATTAATGTATATGAAAACGCTCTTACTTTATGTGAATGCTATCCCTAAGTTTGAAACACTCAAAAAAGAAAGTGGCCTCATGAGGCCAAATAAGGTCTCAAAATTTTCTATTGGTCCAAACGATATGTTGTAAACATCTCACACAAAAAAAATTGGTTTTTGTATAAATTAATAGAAAACTTACCATAAAGGTTTAAAATATGTTTTGGTAATCGTGTAGAATAATTGAAATTCCAATTATTTAATTATATTGATAAGTGTTTATATCTAGAATTTGGGTTGGACTACCATCTATGCTGGACTACCTAGATTCAAGGAGAATGAGACAAGTGTATTGTTCAAATTGATTTTATTCAAAATTAGTAAAAACAATTATCTAATCTTAATTTTAATTATATTGATAAGTGTTTATATCTAAAATTTGGGATGGACTACCATCTATGCGTTTCCTATATTGAAAGAGGATGTGACAAGTGTATTGTTCAAATTGATTTTATTCAAAATTGATTGTATTTAATAATTATTGCTACGTGAGTGTTTTTTCCATCTTATTTAATAATGTAGTTGAGGGATGGATAACTCCTAGCTCATGCATGCATGGATAACAAGTAGTGACAAACAACCCATTTAACTAAAAAAGGTAAAAGTTAATTGAGGCATAGACAACAAGTGATTACATGTAATAATGGAGAACAAGTAAACCAGCATAGATCCATCTTAAAGCCATATTTATTAAACACCGAGAGGGATCCAATTTCTTGAGGTGTATTTCTTTTTTTAAATTTAAACTCAAGAAATTTGATCTCCCTTGATTGATAAATCCAGGTTTAAGTTTTAAGTTTTTATTTTATAAACGAACATCTATTTTTTAATTACTTTTCATAATATTTTATTTTATGAACCAACATGGATTTTTTTTAAATACTTTTCATAATTTTTTTTTATGAGCAGACATGATTTTTTTTAATTATTTTGTTAGTAACAAACATTACATCACAAACCTTACAACATCTCCCCATACTTACTTTACTTTACTTTACTTCTTTTTTATTTACTTTACTTTACTTACTTCTTTTTACTTTACTTTACTTTACTTACTTCTTTTTACGTGCAATCACTTTTTACCTTTTATTAGATGTAACGCTACATTTTTATGTTTTATTAGATGTAACGCTACATCACACAAGTTAGAAGATCTCCCCATATTGGGTTGTAAGCACCTCGTTTACACTCGTGCAAAGATAACTTTTCCATATCAGTTAACTTTGACCTATCAATATTCACCAACCACAAGTTAAATGGCTATGCTGTTATATTATAACAACATTCTACACATATTGAAATCGTGTCTAGCAAGCGATCTGCTAAATGCCATGATTCAACCGTGCACATAAGCAGAGGATACAGGGGGAATAAAGGCGGTTTATCTCACCGAATAGAATCCAATCCACCCGCCATTACCGGTGAGGTGCAGACACAGAAAGACTTATTTAGTAAGCCCACGCAGGAAAGCCGAAGGGATTCCCAGCTCTTATCAGATATACAGAATATAAATAAAAGATGTACAGCAATAGTTTTCAGGCTATACAGTGTCAACGAAGCTGAAGAATCCACGGCCTAACAGTTCTTGGCCCGGTGCTGCAGGTTCCCGCTACGATTCTTGCGTCGCGACATGATGCCATAATCGTCAAAGTCATCCACGGCACAGGGAATATTAGGGCTGGATGCATCCAGGGTAATCATATTCTCTGTGGTATTCGGGTGGATCGACTTCGAACAGAAATACGCAAACACCATCCAAAATAGTGCGACGGCAAAATAAAGCCCAAAAGTGGCTACAACAGAATTTCGCCAATTGAGCTTCCTGGAGAATGTTCTGCTCCCGCAAATCTTGATAGATATATTTTCATTTTCATTTCTTTCCTTCTTCGGAGTGTCCTGGCATCGACCTAGCGAACCATCTTCTGCGCCGTGGGATATTACCGGATTAAGAAGCAGCAACAGCAGCACAAGAAAATAAGAGCTGAAAAGATTCATTGTTTCTGCCATATCTGATCTTCTCTGCAAAGAAACTCTATGCAATATCGGAGGACTTTCTACTTTTGCTAGGCTGCTTGCCCTTACAGGCTACCGCAGTTTGATCTATTAATACCTCTTTTGTTGGTTTGGCAAGTGCCATTCAAGTCAAAGAAAGCTACTTCAAGCCGTATAATTTGAAATCGGACGGCCGGCCAACAACCAGAGTGCTTGCTTTTCTCTGTTTGCATTCTTATCTCTTTATGACCTCTAGAAAATTGTGGCAACGAAATATACCCTGAAATGAGCAGCATATTTTAAGATTTTGTCTTTGCATGCATTGAAGTGAAGACTTTGTTGTCTCTCAGAAAAAGCATCGAACGAATTTTACGGAACACGATCCTTGAAAGTTGAATCTGATTGAATACAACGAGTTGTTTTGTTTCAAATAAACGGGCATTGCACTGTTGAATGACTTGTCAATGGGGGACTGGATTTCAACATACGAATCTCCTCTTCTTATCTGTGGGACTTTTGTCAATCATGTGCTTGGACAAGAGTGAAATGAAGCAAAGTGAAGTTTTATTGGCATGAAAATCCAATTCCAAGAGGGTGGAGTTGTTCAAAAAAAGGCTTCTGGAATGACTTCTCAATGGGAGACTGAATTTCAAAATACGTTATTGACATGAAAATCCAATTCCAATTACCTCTATAGGGTGGAGGTGTTAAGAAAAAGGAGTTGGCTAATCTTTGTAGGATTTGGATTTTTCCATCTAAGTTATGTTGAAAAGGTCATTATTTTATTGCCACACTAGATTTTACTTAGTTTCTATGGAGTGTCACCAATGCATATGTGCAATTCTAACAATTCTAAGTGTCACCAATGCATATGTACAATTCTAATAATGGTAACTAATTTTTGCAATTTCAACAATTTCACCAAGATTTAAGATTCTCAAAAAAAAAAAATGGTAAAAAAAAGTTCTCACATTTTTATAATAGGGTGGAGATGCTATGAAATATATAATGTTTAAAAAACATTTATTGTAAATAATATATATATATATATATATATATATATATATATATATATCTTAACACTAATTAAAATTATATTTTTACATATCAATATGTCCATGTCCATAAGTTATGAGTAGAGTGAGTTTACAACTAGTACATATTCATCTTAAATGATTAAAAACAAGCTTACACTTAAAGGAATTTGATCCCTTTTCATCTTGATAAAAAGTGTATATATACATATTGATGAGCTTTTATGTAAGTGTGTATATTTAGAAAATATTAGCTAATACTCTTAAACTTAAAATGTTATTAGAAACACTTCTAGGTTGTATTTATTATATTTTCATTGTTTATGATTAAAATATACTATTAGAAGTATATTCCTCAAAAGATTGAAATGCACTAAGAATAATATAATATAAAAGTTATATGATAAAATTATAACAAAAATTAACACATTGAACACAAGATGTAACCTTCTAAAACTTATGTAGGAAAACCCATAAAAAATAATGACTATGGCTTACTCTTTTCTTCTTAGATTAAAATAAAAGATACAAAAAAAGATTGTCTCAATGTGGAGTACAATAGACACTGTGACCTATTATTAATTGGTACAAGGTTTTACTCTTAGTTTGATCCACTCTCATATGCCATTCCTTCACTCTACTCAATTATGGAACAATAAATCATTACAATGAGAAGGAAGTCACTTATTTTCCTTGTGGCTTAGTTTTTAACATCTCATGATAGATATCTAAGGTTAGGGTTTTTCATATCCCAATACTCAATTAGGGTGGGTTTTGGTCCCTTTAGAATCTTCTTGAAATTCACATGACTAGCTCCACATGTGCGTGTAATAAGCATTTATGTGGTATCCACTTGGTATTGTAGTGGCTAAAGCATATGTCTACTCACTTGAGGCATAACTCTCTCATGGATACTTTTATTGAGGCACTCTTGATACTATTGGAAATCTCTCGATGAGTAAAATAACTTAGAGGCATGAGAATTTTGTTCCTAAATATTTGACCCTCAAAATGACCCTTGTTAACAATTTTTTTCCCTTCATCTCTTGTATGTCCTTCATTTCATGCCCAAAACTTAAATGTTATCCCATTTTAAATTGCCTTTAGATATTTCAATGAGAAATAATGTGAAAATCCCTAGGGATACCTTGCCAAAAACTTTGAAAAATAATTTTTAAGACATTCTTATAGAAAACCCTTGTCGATGAAGTTTGCTTCGTATTATGCATGGTTTTTCCCATGCAGATGCGACATTGTTTGTATTATTCTTCCTTTTGTAGGATCTTCATCTTGCACCAGAATTTGGTGTGGACACGGAGTCTCTACCATTTGCATATTCCCTATGAATACATTATATTTTCATTTGGAATCATATTATCATGTTGATGTGGAGGTCTCCCAACAATCCTTCACCTCACCACCTCTTTCACTCCACATTTGACATGTGTTTTTTCGTGCAGATACATAGGGTTATAGTAAAACAAGTTATTTCCACATAGATCGGAAAACTAATGTTTTACATGGTCAAAACCTTGAGAGAGGGAAATAGTCCACGACCCCAGCCAAATAGCTACTTGAGACAATATATTAATGGAAAAGGAAAAATAATTTACATATGAGTTTTTCATAATCGATCATCAAGTAGGTGACCCTCCGTGCTCTTAAATAGACATCATGGACCATTTCAGTGCTAAGCCATAGATCAATAGGCATTAAGATCGAGGTAAATATGAATCATTGGATCACTTTATGTCTAGAACATATTGTGACCATTAGATTACATAAGTACAAATGCATACTAAAGAAACACACTTTACCTAAAGACACATTAGACCAAGTTGATATTAACTAACTCCTAAGTGTCTAAAAATCCTAACATCCCCCCCTTGAGAAAATATTGGGATAGGATTGAAGGATTTACAAAGGAAACAATATAGGAGAAGGAATTAGGTTGTAGAGCCTATCCCCTCTTATTGACAAATGTAAGAGATTTTGATTAGTCCAAAAGGATTTATTTCATAGGAAAAGGTAACCCAAAGACTAGTAAATATGGTCTTCAAAACATCATTAAGGTCCATTCTCACTTGATTGTAACTTGAGAAAGCATCCAACATGGGAATCCTTTGTGACCTTACCAATTTTTGCAGCACCTGATACATTTTTGGTAGTGGATAATTATCCTTCAGATAGGCCTTATTTAGATTTTTGAAATCTACACACAATCTGATATCTCCATTCTTTTTCCTAATTAGGACTAAATTTTCTACCCATTATGAGTATTTGATTGGTATGACGATATTTTCTTGATACAACTTCTTTACCTCCTTCTCTATTAGGGGGTATTGTAGAGGGTTTACCTACCTTTTTTCCCTCCTATATGGCTTGACATTTTTCTTGACAGGAATTTGATGTTGGAACATATATGGGTCATAGGTCATCAAGTCTTCATATCTCTAGGAAAAACATGCTCATATTGCTTGAAAAACATTACAATTATATGCAATTATATTTTTTACCATGAGTCAAGGTTTTTGATAGTTTGATAACCCCTGGATCCAAGGAAATCCCCAAGTTATAGTACTCAACCTTAGAGGGTTTTGGCTTCATGATTGGCTTTGATGGAACCTCATCTAAACCAAAAATTCTTTCAAGAAGGACTAGACCCTTCATGATGTAGTTGCTCTTGACTTGTAAGAGACTTTGTAGAGGTTTAATTGTTGGATTTGATGGAACCTCATATAAACCGATAATTCTTTCAATAGGGACTAGCCCCTTTGGGATGTAGTTGGTCTTGAGCCTAATCAACTTTTCATCTGTAAGAGACTTTGTGAAGATGTATGCAACTTGATCATTTTTAGAGAAAAAAACACTTCAAGAATGTGATCCTGGATAATCTTCATGATAAAGTGCATGCATAGCTCAATGTGTTTGCTATGCTGATCTTGAACTAGATATTTGGTGAGCTTGACGGAACTCTAATTTTCAGACAAGAGGGTAGTCGAATACTGTTGCTGGAAAAACTATGCAAGGGTTCATTGAAGCCACATGGATTCTTAACTTGCATTAATCATGACTCAATACTTTACTTCAAATGAAGAAACAACAAGAGTTTTTTGTTTCTTACAATCCCATGTGACAAGTCTAGAACCAAGACTGAAAACATAACATGTAGTAGACTTCAATCATTAGGGTCGCTAGCCCAATTGAAATTAGTGACACCAACCAATGAAGGAGTCCTACCTGAAATGTAATGAATCCCAAACAAAACTATGCTGTAGATATACCAAAGTATGCTTTTTGCCTCTTTCTAATGACTTTCCTGGGAAATTTGCATATACCGAGCAATGAGACCAACAACAAATGAAATATTAGGATGGGTATGAGTTAAGTACAAAATACTACCAACTAATTGATGGTACAAGGTGGCATCTACTTCGGGTGTAGTGCAAGTGATAATAAGTTTAACTCCAGATTGGAAGGAAAATGGGGATGGTTTACAATTTTCCAGGTAAAAGCAATAGTAAGTCACAAGCATACTTAGATTGAGAAATAAAAATTCTTCTTTGGTTTGTAGGACTCGCAGGCCAAGAAAATTAATAATGCAAATGTATTAAGTCGATCATTTCAAATTTCTTCTTAAGGATTGATTTTGAATGGGTTAAAAGTTTAGGGTCACTACTAGTTAGACAAAGGTCATCAACATAAAGAACATAGATTATGAGATGGTATCCTACTTTCTTGGTATAGACATTGGGGTCAAAATGACATCTAGAAAAATTGGCATCAAGAAGAAATCTATCCAATTTTTCATATCGAGCCTAAGGATATTCTTAAGGCCATAGAGAAATTTCTTAAGGCAAAAAACATGGTTGGATCCATTCTTAACATAGCCAAAAGGTTCTTCCATGTAACATGGGTTGACATCCATTTGATAGACCTCCCATTTATGTGAAGTGACAAGGGATACAACAAGGTGGATGCCATTCATTTTGGAAAAAAGGGTGTTGGTGTAAAGTTAGAGACTAGGGTCCTTATGCAAGAGCCAACAAATCCTATTGTAGTCTAGATGCACTGGAATTTTTATCTTCTTGAAAGAGAAGAAAGTCTAACTATAGGGTTCATTTTAGCATTAACTTAGATTGCACAACAGTAAAGAAGCACTATGGAACATTACATACCATACAAGCATAAACAAATATAATTTCTAACCTAATCAATATGTTAAACAACCATCAAACATTCAACACATAACAAGATTTTGATGGGCACCTGAAACCATCTTTCTTTAGTATTCGTTCCATAGCAATTATATTATTACATATCTTGTGTAGTATCATAGGTATTGGGTCATTGAATCATCATATTTTTATATCCTCTTTTCCCTATTTCCTATCCTTTTTCACTTACCTATGACCCTGTATTAATCGTTTTTAATGCTTATGTGCAAGATTCAGACTCAAAGTGTTTTCAATTGCATTTCTTAGTATTTTGTTGAATTATGATTAAAATAAGGAAGAATTATCATATTTTGTGTTTACTTTTGTATAATGACTCAATTTGGGACTTTCTTTAGATCCATGTCTTGCAAATATGAGAGTTGACCATCACCGATTATGAAGTCACTTTGGAAAAAGATGTTCAAAGACAAATTGTGGTTTTAATTGTAGAGAATGGATTATTATAAACCTATTTGTAGAAATCCATTATTCTACATCTCTTATATGTTCGAAATTAATTTGGGTAGCTACAATTTATTTGTTGGGTATTTCAAATTATGGTTTTAATTTGTTTAAAGATAAAGATGACAAATTGGTGGTGGATATGAGTACATATTTTATTTATCTACAATATTTGAAGATCTCCATTAAATATAAAATGGATCTAAGAAGTAAAATACAATTAGAAGTCATTTGAGATGTATTTTGACCAAGTTATTATAGCTCACAACTCCAAATTAGAATTTGACATTCAAAGAATCCTAAATTTTGATGGGAATTAACCACGATCAAGGAAACCATTTTCTTTATTGGAAATTAGCTGTAGCCATTATAGATTTATTAGATCCTCAAATGGATTTAAGTGGATTTAATTAAATATTTGTGTTAGGAACTAGTGTCTACCCTTGTCTTTACTTTGTTAGTATATTGTTGTTGGACGGATATGCTTTGTAAGTTGTCCCGTAGTATTATATGTTGATCCATAGTTTGTATTAGCCCATAGTATTGATCCATAGTATTGGATTCATATGCTTTGTAAGTTGTCCCATAATATTATATGTTCCATGGTATTGATCCATAGTATTGGCTCCTAGACTTGGTATATAAGTTTGTGCTGAGGACAATCAAGGAACCGTGAAGATATTTGTATTGAGCTTGCTCAAAGGAGGTTCCCCCTCGAAGTGGCCAGCGATCAATAAAAATATTATGTGATCTAATATATCATGCATTTTATCAATTAATCATTGCAGGTTCCTCACATCTGGCATCATAGCACTTTCTTGGGCTCGTTGGGTGGAATTTCTGCCAAAAAAAAAATTGCATCTGTATTTGTTCCTATCAATTGTAGGTTCAGATCCAGGAATAATCCCTATCCGCTTAACTATGGGAAGTACTTGGGAATAATCCATAAAACTCATTGTGAGGAGTACCACATGAACCCTGAAGTAGCTGGCCCATTGAGAGGACCTTCCAGTGAAAAGGGAAACGACCCCTACCTGATTGACTAGTTCCCACCCATGAGATAAACCAAGATCTATTGTTTGTGGCAAAACGGTTATTAGTTTTACCTGAGCCGTGGAGTGAGGGGTTATGCCTCAATACGTAAGCCGTTAGACAACATTGGTGGCCGAGTGAATACCTTGAACCGTTAGGAAGTTGAACATACCTGGGGTCCATATCTATTTTCAATTGATAAATCACCGATTACATTTGTCCAGAGCTATTGTAGATCAATTTTGAGCCGTTTTAGATCCATTCCGAAAGTCATTTTAGATCCCATCATTTTAGATCCATTCCGATCCATTCTGAAAGTTGTTTCATATCCAGCCATTTTAGATCCATTCCAAGCTGTATCAGATCCCGCCATTTCAGATCCATTCCGAAAGTCATTTCAGATCCATTCGAAAAAAAATTCTATTTTTTCGCCATATATTCCTTGTTTTAACTCCATTTCCCTTGAAAATTCACTGACATCTTTGTAATCCCATTCTGCATATTTCATTCCTGAGGACCCTATCCCAAATTCCACTTCCTGAAGCCCAAAATCCACCATTTATCTATTTTTAGGGTTTGCCATAACTTCTTTGATTTTCACCCAATCGCATTCAAATTTCTCCACAGTGTTCATTTCCTATTTCTACTTCTTTGTCCCTATCTGACAAATTTTCTCATTCTTTCACCCCGCTTCTTAAATCCTCATTTTTTGCTTCCTTTTCCATAAAAAATTGTCCAAAACCTAGTCAAATCCCAGTTACCCATCAAAATTTTTCCCAAATCCAAATTTTCCTTTACTAAAGAAGCTTCTGTTTTTGTTTTTATACCCATTCACAAAAAAAAAAACTCCTGGTTATGGTTGTCACCCGCGCAGGAGCACAAATCATGGATGAAGAACTTGCAACCCTCAAAACCAAACTCTAAGATCTTGATGAAAAATTTCTTATCCTCCATCTTCAACATTCATCCATGAACAATAAACAACATCTAGAATCTTTTGTAGCCACTAGGTTCTCTTCTTCCTTCAATTTTCGTTGGTCGAAGCTTGATTTTCCTTGCTTCAGTGGTACTAATCCGGCTGGATGGATATACCGGGAAGAACAGTATTTCAGTCTGCATAATACTTTTGATGTCCCCAAAGTTCCATTTGCATCCTTTCATTTGGAACAGGAATCCCTTCAATGGTACCGTTGGTACATCAAAGTTCATGACGAGCCAAACTAGACAGATTTTTTCCAACTCCTTTTGCAACAATTTGGCCCTAGTGATTTTGATGACTTCACAGGAGCACTCACTAAACTTCGCCAAATTGGCACTGTGAGAGAGTATCAAACAAAATTTGATAAACTAGCCAATCACACAAAAGGATTGTCTGATGAATTCTACAGGATTTGTTTTATCAGTGGTCTCAACGATGAAATCCGTTCAGAGGTTAAAATGTTATGTCCCAACACAATGATGGAAGTTCTAGGGTTGGCTAAGTTGGCGGAGGACAAGATCACATCCTAACAACACTGCAAATCCAATTTTGTTCCATTCAGAAATAAGGTTTCCCAACGACCTCCCATCATGCCAACTCCTCGATTAACTCCTATCAAGCATTTATTTGAAGCACAAATGCGGGCACGTAGAGAAAAAGGGCTTTGTTATAATTGTGATGAGAAATTCACTCGGGGACTATCTCTTGGATGTGGATTCTCTGCCTGCCTCTGAACTTGGTGAAGAAGCTCCAGATACCATAGATCATTAGGTCGACATTCAACAACCTCCTATTGACCCTCCCTCTTTGGACGACCACCCATAGATATCTCTCCATGCTTTAGCCGGAGTCACCACCCCACAAACAATGCGGGTCAGGGGTTACTTCAAGAATATCCCTCTTACAATACTCATTGATTCTGGTAGCACTCATGGCTTCATTGACCCTCAGATTGCCAAACAAGATGATTGTTTTGTCCATTCTTGCTCCAAATTTGAAGTCATGATTGCCAATGGGGGCACCTTACCTTGCAAGGGGAAGTGTCGTAATGTGCATATCTCTATGGAAGATTATACCCTGCTCTCTGATATGTTTTCCTTGTCCTTAGGTGGATGTGATTTGGTTTTGGGAACTCAATGGTTATGCACACTTGGCCCCATCTTATGGGATTTTGCTGAACTTTGGATGCAGTTTTCAATCAATGGGAAAAAACACACATTAACGGGCTTAAAACTGGGGTCTCTTTGTATCATCAGTTCACATCGCTTGGAAAAGATCCTTATGAAGAATTAACATGGTGTCATTGCTCAACTCCATTCCATTCATATGCACCCATCAACGGTCTCCACTACTCCCTTGGATCTACAACACATTTTAGATAGCTATGCAGGTGTATTTGCTAACCAATGGGATTGCCTCCTTCCAACGACCCTTCCGGTAAGAATTTAGCCGCCTCTACATCTGAGAAGGAAATGTTGTCTATTTTGCATGCAGTACAGAAGTGGCATCCATACCTATTAGGGAATTATTTATGCATAAAGACTACTCACCAAAGTCTGAAATATTTCCTGGAACAATGGGTCTCCTCCCCAGCACAACTGAAATGGGTTAGCCAAATCATGGGTTATGGCTATAAGATCACTTACACGAAGGGTAAGGACAATCTAGTGGCAAATGCTCTTTCTCACACAATTGATGACCAAGTTTATCTTTCAGCTATTTCTATGCATGTTCCAAATTGGTTTTAATCTATTCAACCTGGCTATGTCAATGAATTCTCCTTATCTCAAATCATCCAACGGTTGGCCAACAACCCTTCTATTGTACCGCATTACTCTTGGGATGGTAATTCCATGAGTACAAGTGTCATCTCATGCTTCCCTAGAGCATAGATATTCAACAGGATGTCTTCTTTAAAATCCATACTTCTCCATTGGTAGGGCACTCTGGGTTCCTCAAAACATACGAGCAGGCAGAACATAACTTCTTTTGGAAGGGAATGAAAAGGAAAATTCAACAGATGGTGGCTGAATGTGATACTTGCCAACTCCTTTCAGGATTGCTCGAATCCTTTCCCATCCCTACATGGATTTGGACAAATATTTCTATGGAATTCATTGAAGGGCTCCCTAAATCTGGAGGGAAGACTGAAATTACCAATAAATGTTTGGAAACTTATCTTCATTGCTTCACCTCTAAACAACAACCTCAGTGGGCAAAGTGATTCCCTCTCGTTGAATGGTGGTACAATACTACATCTAAAATGACTCCATATGAAGCAATATATGGTTAGGCACCGACATTTCTTCTTCCATACACCCTCAGCAGTACACCAGTTCAGGAAATTGACACGGTTCTTTGAAACCGCGATCAGATTCTTTGCATTTTGTAGGACAATCTTCACCTGGCAAGAATTCAAATGAAACAACAAGCCGATTAGCACCATTCTGAGCGCACTTTTCAAGCAGTTGATAGGGTTTTTCTTCATCTACAGCCTTCCAAGCAATCCTCCCCGACCCTCAAAGGGCATCCACTTCTCTCTCGATCTATCATAGAGGTATTAATTCAGTGGCATGACATGCAACCAAAGGATGCTACATGGGCACCACTCCTTCAGATTCAACATCAATTTCCAACAAAGCTTTTTCTAAGGGAGAGGGGATGTTAGGAACCCGTGTCAACCCTTCTCTTTACTTTGTTAGTATATTGTTGTTGGACGCATATGCTTTGTAAGTCGTCCCGTAGTATTATATGTTGATCCATAGTTTGTATTATCCCATAGTATTGATCCATAGTATTTGACGCATATGCTTTGTAAGTCGTCCCATAGTATTATATGTTCCATGGTATTGATCCATAGTATTGGTGCCTAGACTTGGTATATAAGTTTGTGTTGAGACCAATGAAGGAACCGTGAATTTATTTGTATTGAGATTTCTCAAAGGAGGTTTCCCCCTTGAAGTGGCCCACGATCAATAAAAATATTCTGCGATCTAATATATCGTGCATTTTATCAATTAATTGTTGCAAGTTCCTCACAAATTGGTATTTATGGTTTCAATCAACTTCATGTGTAAAAGAGAGTGGCTTCTCCATTTTATGAGGGGACTCTTACAACATTTGTATAATTTATGATGGAATAAATTATATTTCATGAGATCTTGTTTTATTTTAGATTGTAGTTTTATAATTTATGTAATGTGTGACTAGATTAATTAATTTATGTTATAGATTAGTATTACTTAGTGTAGAATGTATTTTATTCCGATTTATTTATTTCTGTAAGCATGTTTTAATTGAGCTAGTTCAAATGGTTGCAACCATAGTATGTTTAATTTATGAATTGTTACTTCTTTCAATTCTTGAATAGAGGACATAGCCTCAGCTCTTGATCCTTTTTGAATGGGCTTGTTTTCTTTACTTTTGATTAAACATAGTACATATATTTTTGTAGCTTTGATTCTCTATTGTTTGGCGTGTTTCTATTTCCACAATGTCATCTCAATTCAAAAATTAGTTTTTATAAGAGCTTTCCAACACTAGGAGCAATGATTTATGGAATTAGGAATGGCCTAGATCACACAAATATATACTTGGTGAAAGCAGGTTCATATGAGCATGATCGGTTTTCAAGTACATGAACATTTCTAAGAGTGATTAAGTTATATTTGATCTATGAAGTGTGATTTCTTGAGTTTTATGGTTTAACTAATTGCGCAGTTCTCTCTCTAATTTTTCTATGTGATAGACCTCCAAAATTGTGACTCTTATTTGATCAAACTTTTAGTTTTTCTTAATTTCAGTTAAGTACATAGTTTGGTATCTAATTATTCCATGTGAAATATAACTAAATATTTGATTCTTAGTTTATCATGTTTTTAGTTCTTTTTATTTCATTGCAATGCATGATAGACAAACTAATGCAAGATATGAAAATGCAGCTTGCATATATAGTGCACGACATCTCCCAAGCATTTGGACCTTGGGCTGGCAAATAATTTATGAAATATTTAATTACTAAGGTAATTAATTATCCCAGCAATAGGAAAACCATTCATTTACCCAAACCCCTTACTAGACTTGTTTCTCTACATACTTCTCTCTCTGAATCCCTTATCCCTTCGCTCTTCATGAGATTTCATACAAGTTACAATCATTAATTATGATAGAATCAATATGGTTACAACCCAACTTCTCTTACTTAGACACATTAATACCATACTTATATTTTTCTACTTCCTCTTATGAAATTATTCATGCATTGAGTGCGCATCCATCTTCTGGAACTAGGAATTCAAAAGCAAAGGAGCCAACAAGCCCTAACCACAATTGTTGACTTTCCATTGAGTCAACTTTGTTGTTTCATTGACCCTTCAAATGAAGGGCCAACTTCAAAACTACATATAGCGATTTAATTTATAATTCCTCAAAATCATTGACCTACACTTTCCATTTTCCCAGCAAAATATTGGCACCAAAAATGAATCCCTAGGCTTTCTCATTGTCTGGAATTGAGGGTTGTTGGCTCTCCAAGGTCTTCCATTTTGAATCTGCAAAGGATTATAGTTGCTACAACATACTATAGGTTAATTTGGATGCTGGGAATAATTCCCATAGATTCCTTTTAGTGGAAATAGTAGATTCAAGGAGGGCATCCAATTGATCATCGACATCTTGAATTTCTTCATATTTTTGTTGTTTCTCAGGGGGATTACTCATGGCATGTGTATCCTCATGTATTTATTTAATATTCTCATGCAACTTATCAATAGTCCTCTATCATTGTTCTAATATTCCCATCCAATCCTTGATAGTAGAAAAGATGATATCGATATACTTTGTAGCATTGTTGATCCCCTCGGGGCCAGGAAGTCGAGGGGGACAACAGTTCGATTGAATGAGTCGGCTCTGTTATGACGGAAGCATAAGAAATAGAATAAGCAAGCAGGAATTACACTACATAGATAAACACAAATACACACAAACAAATATGCAGGAATGCAAATTGATCTCTATTACTGAAAACCAGATAGATAAGATGTATATTACAATAGTTTACATGCTTATATAGAGAGTGATGAGATGCTTGGGTTCCTACCCATTACGTTCAGTTACAAAATAATTTATAATGATTCAGCATTTCATCCGTTACAATCGACTAGAAGACAGAGAGATAGTTTGTAGAAGTTCAACCTTCGTTGGTCGCATGTCAACGCTACATGCCGATGTCGCACAACTGTGAGGTTACCGAACATGTTGAAGGTGCGGAGTGTGTTGTAGTATGTTGAAGTTGAAACTCGTCGAAGTTGTGTCGATGTCGACAACCTGTCGCAGTGGAAATTTAGAATTCGACATAAATGCCAACTACAATGCGGATTAGACCTCCTTCCTTAAGAAACAATGGTCCCCATTGTTTGCTCGTCAAGATGAGGAAACTTGTCGGTCAGTTCAGTAGCATAGTACCACTTTCCTTGTGCTAGGATATGGCCTACCTTAGCAACCTGAAACAAGGTAATTGTGTTTTTCCTTGTATGGCATACTCGTCGTCCCATAATGGTGTCGCAAGGAAGAGGCTCCTGAACGTCTGGGTTGATGTCATCAGGTTCTGCTGTCTGCATGTCGTTCTGTTCCAACAATGGTGCATGGTATGGTCGAAGTAGATCGACATTGAAAACTGGATGTAGACCAAGGCATGCAGGAATGTCGAGCTGGAAAGCATTGTCTCCAATCTGCTGAAGAATATTGTATGGACCATATCTCAAAGGTTGAAGCTTCTTGAATGGGCCTGTGAAGCACTCCTTATTAATATGTAACCAAACCTTATCCCCAATTTGGAATGAATGAGGGATACGATGCTTATCATGTCGGGCCTTAGCATTCGCATTTTCTCTGTGAAACATGTCCTTTGCTTGTCATGGAATGTCACAAATCTGTTCTCGAAACTTGACTACTTTGTCAACTTCTCGCTGGTTGTAGTCTGTGTTAGAGTTCGGCTGTGATGAAAACATGATCAATTCGATAGGCCCTGAGGGTTGAAATCCATAACAAATCTCAAATGGAATCTTGCCTATAGAGCTATGCTGAGCATGATTGTAACAGTGATGTATGTATGTAACACTTTCATCCCATGTGTGTCGATGCTTGCGGTTGTACATGCGAAGCAGTTGTACGACAAAGTGATTTACAACTTTCGTTTGTCCTTCGATCTGCAGATGGAAAGATGTCGACAATGAGAGTCGTGTGTCTAAATGTTTCCAAAGGGTCTTCCAAAATATGCTGAAGAATATGGAATCTCGGTCGAAAATGATGGTTTTTGTTAAACCAAAGTGTTTCCAAACATGTGTAAAGAAGAGATGAGTAGTTTGATGCGCTGTCATCGTCTTCTTGTATGGTATGAGAATGGCCATCTTGGAAAATTTGTCGAATACTACTAAGATCGCGTAGTGATGATGTTTGGTAGTAGGATACCCTGTCAAGTAGTCCATAGAAATATATTCCCATGGTAGACTAGGAACTGGAAAAGGTGTGTACAATCCCTATCATCGATTAGGCTGTTTAGCAATGGCACAAACCACGCATGCTCGAATGTACCTGTTGATGCTGGTCTTAAGTGTAGGAAAAAAGAAATACTTCTGCAAAATAGCAAGTTTCTTTGCTACTCCAAAGTTTCTTGCAGCATTTCTATAGTGCGCGTCCCAAATGAGCTGCTGTCGATGCTCACCGGTCGGTACACAAAGCTGTCCAAGTTTGTATAGCAAGGTATCTTTCAGGAAATAGTCGACGATCGACAACTTGTCAGTATGAAGCTGTCGGTAGACTGGTGAAAATTTGATGTCTTCCTAATAAAACTAAGGCCAAGCAGTGGTATCATATCCCTTCATACTCATCACTGTAAAAAAGAGAGTAATGGGCGGTCTTCTTAGACAATCGGAGGGGGCGTTAGCTTTACCTTTCCGATACTTAATTACCAACTGAAATTGTTGCAGGTAATTAATACACTTAAGTTGTTGAGTTGTTTGAAGTTTTGATTGTGTTGGAGTGAGATGAAGAGGCTTATGGTTAGTGAGGATGACCGTTTCCTTGACAAGGATGTAATGCCTCCATTGCTTGAGAGCTTGCACAATGGCGTATAGTTCTTTTTCGTACGTCGAATACCTTCCAACTGTGTCGTTAAAATTTTCAGAATGAAAAGTGACTGGGTGACTAGAATGAGTGATCACTGCGCCCAAGGCATAGTCTGATGCGTCTGTATCAATCTCAAAGGGATGATGCAAATCAGGTAACACAAGTACTAGTGCAGTGCAGAGCTTCTGCTTGAATTGTTCAAAACCTGCTTGTTGTGTCGGTGTCCAATTAAAGACAGTTTTCCCACTTCCTTTCGTCAACTAATTCAAGGGCCAGGCTATGTGACTGAATCCCAGTATGAACCGTTGATAGAAATTCTCCAAACCAAGAAAACTTCTTAGTTCTTAAACGTTGTGAGGATGGGACAATATTTGAGAATTTGTACTTTTTTTGGGTCGACGTGAATGCCTGTAGAGTCAATTACAAACCCCAAATATTTGATGTTGTTCATCGCAAAGGAGCATTTTTCCATGTTCAAGTAGATTCGATGTTGCTGGAGACTGCCAAGAACTTGTCGAAGCTGTCCGACATGTTCTTCCCGTGACCGACTAAAAATTAATATGTCGTCAAGATATACAATGACACATTTGCCGATGAAAGGTCGAAGAATGTCATCCATGTATCACATGAAGGTCGCAGGTGCATTGGTTAAGCCAAAAGGCATGACTAACCATTCAAACAATCCTTCCTTGGTCTTGAAAGCAGTTTTCCATACATCTGAGGGCTCGATTGGAATCTGATGATATCCCGACTTGAGGCCGAGATTAGTAAAGAACTTAGCACCTTTCAGAAAGTCGATGAGCTCGTCTATCCACGACAGAGGGTATCGATTCTTCACCGATATTTTTTTGAGTGCCCTGTAGTCGATGCAACTACCCCAAGTCATGTCTTTCTTCGGAACAAGGATGACTGGACTTCCACAAGGGGAGGAGTTGGGTCAGATATGGCCTTTGTTGATTAATTCTTGGATTTGTCTATGAATCTCTTCATTTTCGAGAATGGATCTTCTGTAGACAGATACGTTAGGAAAAGAAGAAATAGGAGCAAGTTCAATAAAGTGTTTTACCTAACAATGTCGAGGTACTCTGTCGGGAACTCGGAATAGGTTCTTGTACTCATCAAGAATATTGTCGATATGTTGCTTCTATCGGGAGCTGCATTGGTCTGTGACTCGACTGGTTGCTGCAATGTTCCTAGAATGTTGCAACTTTATCATAATCAATGCGAACTTCTGAGCATGATTGATGAGCTTCTTTGTCTGTTTCGCAAATACCAAGGAAACCATAGGTGTAGTTCGCCATTCTGGTATGCTGTATCGCTGATCTCCAATTCTAAAAATCACCTTTTGTGTTCATTACTGATAAATTACATGCCCATCCCATAGGTAAGGTTTCCCAAATAGGACGTCAGCTACGGAGAGTGGTGCCACGTCACAAAGTACTTCATCTTCTAAAGGATTTATGAAGTATGCGAGCTTGCATTTTCAGGTGATCCTTAGCTCTTGTCCATCCTTCATCCAATTGATGTTGTAAGGTTGAGGATGCGGAGTGGTCACAAGACCTAGTTTCTTTACAAGTTCTTCAGAAACAAAGTTCTTCTGGCTCCCGTTGTCCACAATCAGATGCAATGGATTGTTCTGAACCCATATCTGTGTATGGAACAAATGCTCTCGTTCCTCCTCGTCGACAATGGTCGAGGCTGCTGGAGTTGTCGATGTCAAAAGAGTCATTGCTTCTTAGTCAGATTCTATCACAGTCTTGTCAAACCCGTCGAATGTTGACACTTTTTCCAAAAAGGTCTTCCGAGATTTGCATTTAGACGTATCATGCCAAGATGAGTGATGGTATTCGCACCATTTTCCGGTTGGTTGCTCGCTACGTTCCTTTTTATGAAAATGCTTCTTGCCTTGGTCTAGATTCGATGGAGTCTGCGAAGGTTTCAACTTGTCAAAGTCGGCTGGTGCCTTCTTGTTGGGTGGACATCCTGATGTCGGCTTTGTCACGAAGCGCACTTTTCCCTTCTGTTTGGTTTCAAGTTTTCTAGCATAGTGGAATGCATCTGCAAGCGTATTGACAGTCAGAAACCCCATCTCCTGCTAAATGTACTGGGATAATCTGCTAACATACTTCAGAACAAGCAATTTGTCTTATTCTTGAACACAAAGTCTAGCCATGAGTTGATAGAACTCATCGGTGTATCTTTGCACCGATTGGTCTTTCCATTTCCTTAGCTGCTTCCACTTCTTATACTACTGCTCAAGGTACTTCGGTGGGTAAAAATCCTTTTAGATGTTTTCGAAAAATTTGTCCCATGTGTCGACGGGGTCTCCATTTTTATCCATCTTTGTCCAAAGATTCTCCCACCAGCAGTGCAAATATGTTGAAATCTTTAAGGCTGCAATGGTGATCTTGTCAGCTTCTGAGAGTTGATTGATAGAGTAATAGCACTCCAATTACTGAACCCAATTGTCGACGGATTCTGCATCAATCTTGCCTTCTAGATTTGGTGTGTCCAAATTCATTTGCACTTTGAAGGGGATGATTTTGTCAGAGTTGGTTCTCATAGGAAATACTCCTGATGTCGAAGCAACTCGCGTGAAAATCTAGTTGAACTGGGCGAACATATAAGTTCGTTGTTGATCCAGCGCTTGCTCTATGAGCTACTGTGTCTCATTGATTGCATGTCTTTTGCCTGTTTCTTCTGCCATCTCTGGAGGTAGTGTCTGCTTCGATTGTTGAGTCTGTGAGCGAGTTTGAATCGGCATAAGTTAGGTAACTTCACTGGAAGTGTCTATGCAAAACTTAAGCATGAACAAAGATGATGCACTATGATGAAGCTTTGAATGAACTTTGATTATGCTCTGATACCAATGATCCCCTCGGGGCCAGGAAGCCGAGGGGGACAACAGTTTGAATGACTGAGTCGGCTCTGTTATGACGAAATCATAAGAAATAGAATAAGCAAGCAGGAATTACACTACGCAGATAAACACAAATACAAACAGAAAAATATGCAGGAATGCGAACTAATCTCTATTACTGAAAACCAAATAGATAAGATGTATATTAAAATACTTTACATGCTTATATAAAGAGTTTCAAGATGCTTGGGTTCCTTCCCGTTACGTTCAGTTACAAAAGAAGTTATAACAATTCGGCAGTTCAACCGTTATAGTCGACTGGAAGACAGAGTGACAGTCTGTCGAAGTTTGACAGTCACTGGTCGGATGTCAATGCTGCATGTCGATGTCATGAAATTGTGAGGTTGTTGAACATGTCGAAGGTGTGAAGTGTGTCGTAGTATGTCGAAGTCGAAACTCGTTGGAGTTGTGTTGATGTCAAAAACCTATCGCAGTGGAAAGTTAGCATTCGACACAAATGCCAACTACGATGCAGATCAATTGTGAAGGCATTGCAAGTTGTAGTGATCTCTATAACTAAGAGAGGTAACTGATCCATGAGATCCTATTGTTATTGCATCCCATGGCTCTGGATTATGTACATATGGTAACTTTAGATTGAAAAGTATCTTCTCTTTCATGTAACTGATTCCATGAGGAGCAGAGAAACTCGACACCCTCCTGTGGACTAGAAACTCAATTGATGGAAATATTATCTCATGTATTATTCCTCAATGTGAATACAATATATAATACATCTCAAGAGAGGAAATAGAATGCCTTAAAGGCAAGTTGTAAAGCACAAAAAGTAAGGCTTACTAAAAACATAAAAACCCCATAGGTGGAAAAAGCAGTTTCCAAAACTGTGCTAGAGTCTCACGAATTTGGAAAGTATGGTATGGAAGCTCATGAGTGAGGTAAATGGAATGTAATGGTGGATTTAGAATATAAGATATGATGTAAGAGTTTCCAAGTGAACTAGCTTTTCCTTATCCACTAGAAAGTAGAAAAAAAAGGATAAAGCTGTCTAAATCAAGAAAGTGTCTTTCTAATTCAGGAATAGAATAAAATCAGATAGAATCCAAGGAAATATTATCCAAAATTTGTCCAAATTCGTTTTTGTGACTTAGGATGGAAAGTGGTCCACTAAAAGACAAAGCTGGCCATATTTAGCTAGTCAAAACTTAGGAAATTAATCTAGGTGACTAGTAAAATATATTCTAAGTATTTAATGGGTTTTTAAATGTTCCAACACCCCCCATTAAGCTTGAATTTATGAGGTGAAATATCATAAATATAGGGCCCAAGCAACAAGGATTATGGTCACCCCAATACAAAAAATTATTAGTCCATGTAGGTGAGGAAAGAAGGAAAACCACTTGGGAATAAAACCTCCCCTCAAGATCATGGAATTAACCATAATAATTCTCTCCAAACTCCAAGTAGGTGAGAACTTGGTCAAATGTCTGGAGGAATCTTCTTCTTGGGAAGAAGTGGAATGTGCTCAATAGACTTTAGCTTCTTGAGATCAAATCCAAATGAGACTTGATGATGTCCTCCATCTTATGTGCAATAGGTGTCAAAAATCGTGCAGTGAATTAGAAGCAAGAAAGAGAGCGAAACCAATCACTCCAAACTGTAAATTTGCCTCTATAGAATTCAATAACACATAAAAAAGAAACCCAATGAGAGGTTGTGAGTGTGTATGAGCTTCAAAAACTGGCTTATGATTCGAATTAGAAGACATATGCGAGAACTGAGAGATGTCTCCAACTTCTTGAAAAACATGTTGGCAATCATGTAGGAACTAGAAGGAGCATGGACAGAGGAAGTGAAGGTGCAACCAACAACCTCAACTATGTATTGTCTTCCAAATGACTATAGATCACCTTCTTGGATACCATTTACCAACAAAGGATCCTCAATATTTGAAGTGTAAGAGGAGAACAATGATGAGAGATGGAAAGATCTGAGTTCTTCTTCAATAATAAATTTCTGCCATTTGATCTTTAGTACCTGCAAAACAAACTTTCTGAAATATATATTGGAAGAATAATTTAATTAATAAATCCAAAGGCTCTGATACCATGTGATAATTCTATATAGGTTGAATACCATGAATGAATTCTAATAGCCAAGAATCTTGAAGCAAAGAAGTCCTCACAAGAATTATTGAAAGATATGCAAGAATAAGAACAAATACTGAAACAAAACATAAGAGAAGGAACTCAATTGATGGAAATATTATCTCATATATTATTCCTCAATGTGAATACAATATATAATACCTCTCAAGAGAGAAAATAGAATTCCTTAAAGGCAAGTTTTAAAGCACAAAAAATAAGGCTTACTAAAAGCATAAAAACCCCCTAGGTGGAAAAAGTAGTTTCCAAAACTATGCTAGAGGCTCACGAATTTGGAAAGTATGGTATGGAAGATCATGAGTGAGGTAAATGGAATGTAATGGTGGATTTAGAAGAGAATATATGATGTGGAGGTCGAATTGGTCAAGTGGTAAGAGTTTCCAAGTGAACTAGCTTTTCCTTATCCACTAGAAAGTAGAACAAACAGAATAAAGCTGTCTAAATTAGGAAAGTGTCTTTCTAATTCAGGAATAGGATAAAATCAGATAGAATCCAAGCAAATCTTATCCATAATTTTTCCAAATTCGTTTTTGTGACTTAGGATGGCAAGTGGTCCACTAAAAGACAAAACTAGCCCTATTTAGCTAGTCAAAACTTAGGAAATTAATCTAGGTGACTAGTAAAATATATCCTAAGTATTTGATGGGTTTTTAAATGTTCCAACATAGGGAATGCTAGAGATGGATTTAGAAATATCCTCCCTACTTGCATCTTCTATGAGTACCTATTGATGGGTTCTCACCTCATTCTAACATTACATTGGAAGATGAGGGGGTTGAGGGGACTCCTCACCACCACTACCTCCTTCTATTTGGACCTCTTGTTGGGTGGTTTTCACAACTGGAGAATAACTATCTAGAATTTCCCTTTTGTTCTATTCATACGATGGTTCTTGAGGTATGGTCACTATCTATTTCGCATCAATAAGATAACTGCACCTGACTTCATCGGTGACCGGGAGACCGAGATATTGGGCAGCTCCTTTGGGGAACCTTGTTTGTCATCATCAATTGTAACAATTAGGACAATAGAGGAGGACTTATAAATCTCTTGGAAGAAGTTGGGGGTCTCATCCATTGAACTCAAGTCATGATTGGCCACTAAATCCTTCAATTCTTATAGAAATGGGTGTATTACAGGCGGGGATGTCGTTTCCATGGAATTTTTTTCTGGTCATCGTTGTATATGGTGTAGATGTTGAGGATGGAAAACCCACCACAATTTTAACTGGGTGTGGGTTTAGTCGACATATCACCCTTGGATTTTTAGGCATGGCCCCTTGCAAAAAATATGTTGCAAACCCAAGATAAGATTTGAACTCATTACCAGTTATTTGGGGTGAGTTCGATATGGAGGAGGTAAGGACTATATGGAGGAGGTAAGGACTATATGAAGCTTAGGTACCATTGAAGCTTCAACCATTTCTCTGTTTGAGCTTGACTATGGGTCTTCCTATACAACACCAGACTTCCTTTTTCACATCAATTCTTCTTTTTCCACTGTTTGTTGTTGTCATATATTTTTGGTGGCGATTTTAGGTAGGATGTAGGTGAAACCTTGTGTGGTTTTGGATTTCCACACACTAGACCTGTGGAAAACCTTCTTGTCAAACACCTTCTCTATCAAATAATATGGGAGGTAACCAACCTTGAAGATCTCAATATATTCAACACAAGATCACACAAATGTGTTGTTCGTCTCCATTGCAAACTAAATCTTCTATGCATGTGCATCTAGGAGATCCCATGGTGATATGAAAACTTTGGGATCTTTTCAACCATAAAAATTGCATGTTAAATCCCATAAAAGGATTATAAAAAGACAAATTTTAAGTGCTTAAATAAACCACATAAGAAAATAAACAAGTATGCAAACCAAAAAAATGTAGACAGCAAATGATAACGGAGTTCACCCTTCCTGGGCTACGTCTCCGGGCCACTTCCCATGAGAAGACCGATCTTATTAAGTCTTCAAAGATTACATACATGAGTTATGGAAATACTTCTGAGTTTTGTCAGTCAAACATAGAAACAGATTGCACCACTGAGTTGCTCTCGAAATTATGAGAAGATTGAGTATAAACTCGACCTATTTTTCCTGAGACCTCCTATGGCACACAAATTGAGAAAAATTCTTCCTGCGCTGTATGGAATCATATTTTTCTGTAACTTCAACCCACCTCGGGATCTGTGCAAGAAATTGGGCTCCGAACTACTTTTTCCGTGGCTTTGGAAAGGGGTTTTTGTAGTGTTTTGGGTGCCGAAAGTAGGGGCCACACGCCCTTTTTTGGGCCCAAATTCCACAATAAAATTTTAAAATTAACTTGTTGATATGCTCCAACGCATTGGGCCATAGACCATTGGTAAAGCATGGCATTGGGGGAGCAGAGGTACCAGGGTCAAACCCGCGGTCCTTTCTTCCTCCCCTTTTACGTGGTTACAATGTATTGTTTGGCTCGTTTGTTGGTTCTTCGGTGGCATATACGTGGTGGCATATGTTGTGTTGTGTTGGAGTTTGGTTTCAATGTGTTGGCATGTTTGTCGGACTGTTTGGCATATGTGTTGGCATATTTATTGTTCCACCGGTTGAATGGGCCTCGGTGTTGGTCATACATTACAATGGGGTGGAGGGCTAAGCCCTCGGCACTGCCCCTTTTTCCAACGAAAAACATCGCTCAACTTCAAATAGAAGTTTCCAACCATAATGGCTAAGAAACAATTGTGGGCATGTTGGCTAGGTGCATTTGGTGGAGGATTAGGAGGAGAGAAGGTCGAGTTTCGATCCTCCCCGACTCCATAACTTTTGGTAAACAAAACTTGGAACATGGCCAATCAGATCACCATGTGGCACTCTCTGATTAGTCCACCTCGATGTCGTCTAATGCCACGTACCTTCCACCTGTCAACCCAATATGCCACATGTCCTACTATAGGGATTCCACATCATCTATATGCTGACTGTACATGCCACGTGGAACCCCATGGGTGTGCCACGTGGCCTCCTTTTATTTTTCCCTTTTTTGTCATTTTTACCTGTTTTGTCGTATTTTCAAAACTCAATAACTTTCACGTCCAGAGGCCGTTTCTCACGAAAAAAATGTCACCGGAAAGCTCTCAGTGAGATCTAAGCATCAGTAATATTGTGTTAACCTTTTGAATACTTTAATTGTGATCAATATTGGATATCCTTCTGGATCAAACCTTCCCACTCGGTAGCTTTTGGGCCACCAAAAGCATGGAATTATTCAGAATATAGGTGAGGGTATAGCTCCCTCACTCTTCTGGTCTATAGCCATCATGATTTTCTTGGATGCATTCCTTTAATCCCCACACAAATATATTCCATGTCACCTCTTCATGAATATATGACCTTCTTATCAAGTATAACATATTCCTGAAGTTCATTGAGGTATTCAGGAGAAAATTCATCAACAAAAGGTACTTGAACCTATACATCTTGGTACATAATCATAGAATTCTCATACAGTTTTAAATTTTCCACATTAACAATGGAACACATTTGCATATAAGAAGGAAAATCTAACCGAAAAGCATTGTTACCAACTTGATCCAAAATTGTAAAAGGCCCATACCTTATTGGTTTCAACTATCTATCTTCCCCTTGGAGTCGGTATTTACTGATATGAATCCATACTCGATCACCAATTTGAAAATTATGATCCTCCCAATTCTTGTCATGTCTTTCTTTATAATTAGCCTGACTTGATTCCAACTGCTATTGTACTGCTTTACGTACCAACTAGATCTGCTGAATAAAATTCAAAGCTTTATCCACATCAACTTGACCATATCCCACTAAATATTTCCCATAAACAAAGTCTAAGGGATACTTTGGAAAATATCCAAAACATGTCTCGAATGGAGACCTTTGTGTTGAAGAGTGCATATCTTTGTTGTAGGCATGCTGAACATAATGCAACTGCTCATCCCAAAGCTTGGGATGCTTGGCACACTATCCTTAGAGAATATGTACTATGGTTCAGTTGGCCAATTCAGTTTGTCTGTTGATTTGTGGATGAAATGTTGTGCTCTTCTTTAGCTTTGTGTCCATAAGTTCCCATAGAGATGACCAAAATTTCCCAAGGAAGCAGGAATCTCAGTCGGATATAATAGAAGTAGGTAGTCCAAAATGGACCCATACATGTTGGAAGAATAAATGAGCAGTCAACTCATTTGTGATATGCGTTTTACAAGGCATTAGAATGCACATTTTACTAAACCTATCCACAAAAAATATATAAGTAATCATGTACCTTTCTAGACATTGGTAACCCTCCTACAAATTCCATTGACACACTTTCCCATGGATGGGAAGGAACAGGAAGTGGAATGTACAAGCCTAACTTTATGTTACTTGGCTTAATTGTTGCACACATAACACATCCTTTTACATACTTGGACACAATATCATTCAACCGAGGCCAATAACACAACTTTTCTAATTTTTCTACAGTTTTTCCTACACCAAAGTGCCCTAAAATGAGAGAAGTGTGAGCTTATCTTATCACATGTACTCTTTCACTTTGTGGAATACATATTTTTCCAAGATGATGCAACAACTTATCATGAATATGATAGTTCAATTATTCATTTTGAGATCCATGTATTAGTGATTCATATACTTCCTTAAAGTCTTCATCCTTAGTGTATTGTTCAACATAACTTGAATGTACCAAAGCACTTTGTTGAATAACAATAGAAGCATTTGTTGGAGGTCTTGATAAACTATCTGAAACTTTGTTCTGAATAACTTTCTTGTACTTAATGATCAAATGAAATTGTTGTAGAAAACCCATCCACATGAAATCTATTGATTGTTGTATCTTACTTTGAGATTGAATATATTGTAGTGGTTGATGATCAGTATGTATAATTGTTTCCTTACCCATTAGGTAATGTTTTCACTTCTTCACACTTTGTACTAATGCATACAATTCTTTATCGTAGGTAGGATAGTTAATTACTTATTTAGAAAAGGTTTCATAATGATAACATATTGGGTTTTTAAGTTGCATTAAGAATGCCCCTATTGGTACCATATTTATCCCATAAAATTATTAGTTTCTGGCAACACACATATAAAAATATCAAGCCACTCTCAGAACAGAAGATCATTGATGGTCCATTCACTTTCACCTGATCTTTGCAAATTGGGGACTGAGAAACATTTTGGGCACTCAAATTTATAGCATCTCGTCATTTGGTGGTCAGAATTGTGGCAGCATATTCAACAAACTCTTATGGCATTCTTCTCTGGAATTAAAGGAAGACTCGCAGCCAAAAGTCTAATTGCTGTTATAAAAAAATCTACAAGTCGAACATCTTCTTATTTAGCTGAGATGAGTATCATTTGAAGTATAAGTATCAAATGCATTTTGCATAGGTCAAATGTGGTTTTCAAAACCATTTGTGGAGGATGAATAATGGTTTGTGGTCTAACAACACTATAAATTCTCTATTATATAAGAGGACCCATACTCTATATGCCAAGGAAAAGGATTCATTTATGTTGTGTAAGTGGGATAATTCCCATCGCACAAAACAGAACATAAAATGCTTATGGTTGTAAAGGAATCTGAGATTTATCGTTTATTAAATGCACCCAGGCAGAGTTGAAGATCTCAAAGCCCGCAGGTGTCAAGGTAATTTTCCAAATGCATTGAATTCCAGAGAATTTGAAGCTGCTCGAAGACTATTGTCAATTAAGGAGAGTAATATGAAGAAACATTCAAGGTATTTGTTGTTGTCTAGAGCTATACTTTTGAAGGATTGCATGTTTGAGGCATAAAGCACCGATAGCAGAGTGTTTTAAATGGATTTGGGAAGCCAAGGCTATTTTCAATTTATTGGGGTAAACTATATGGTTTTATTTCAAAGACTTTCCTCATTGCCAGCAAAGCACTTAGGTGTTAGATAAATTAGTTAAAGCTCATCAATGCAGTGCTATAACACTAAGCATCCATCTAGTAAGAGCACCGATTGAGAAGCATTTGTCAAAGATAAGCCAGAAATATAGGTCATCGACAATTCCAAATTCAAAGTGCTTCAACAAGTCATTGACAAGTGGCAGAGTATACGAAGCAGGGGATCAACTTCATCTTTAAAGAGGAATATCCCAAATATTAAGGTAGATAATCAATGGTTAGAAGATTGATCTCATCATTCCCATATTTTCAGATATTCAGTTGGCATCCTCAAGCAGCATATTAGCTTTCAAAGTTATAGATGGTTGCATGTGTCAGACAAGAGGAACAATCATTTTGGAGAAGCATGAAAATCTGATTATTTGATTTAACCATTACTTTCAAATTTTAAAAAAGATCGATCCAACAATCCTGGATTCTGTGCTACAAATCTGAACTTGTTTATGTTTTAGTTATGCATTGAAACCAATCCCTAAAAGCTAGCAACCACTTGGGTCTTGTAATATTTATAAATTTAATGATTTGTAATGTAGAGAAGTGAGACACTCATGAGGGTCGAGAACACATATGTTATGATTTTACAGTCTGGTTATATCAATATGCTTATGTGAGGATACCTTGTCATGATTAATGATATAGGTTGTTGGGTGTTTGAAATGTTATTTGCATTTTTTATTTTACATGGATGTTTTCTGTGTACATGCCTATGCAAATAAATGAATGCCATTGCAAGATAGATGTTTAAAATGTCTTTCTAGGCATCTAATTTTCATAAGATGTTTCAAGACAAGAACTGTTTGTTGTCTTGTGTTTGTACTTCTTATTATTTGAATTTGTGTCTCATTTTTATCATTCAGTCTATCTTTTAATTTTTATCCTTATATATATTTTAAATCTGATGTTTTCAGATCATCCACTAGATTGTTCATGATTCTTATAATTTTATTTTTTGATCCCTTTTTTGTTCTCCAAATGAACAAATCCCACTTTTATTGAGGTGCCTAAACTTTGTCTTTTGGTAGTCAAGCAAACATTAGGGCTAACATCTTTTGGTGACCATACTGGGGACGAAATTGAAAATTTTCCCTGGATATTATATCTTTTCTCCTAATTTTGATAGTGAACAAAGTTGGGAAATTTTTATAAGACTACAGTCATTCACTGAGACTCAGAAAAAGTAGTTGTGGCTTCGAAACAGATAGGGACTAGAGCGAATCCTTCCTCTCCATTTCTCACAGGGGTTCCAGATCCAACTCTTGATGGTAGACAAGGGAAGATGAATCTATGGGAGACCCCACTGGGTCCATAATAATGAGTTCAGCTGCTAATCCAGTTACTTCATCAATTGAGATAGCATATTTCGTGGCAGACCCTGCTTTTCTTAACAATTTAAAAGAATGGATTTATTCTGATGATGATAATTGGAATGAAGATTTATCTTCTTATTTAGACATGTTGTTGCTGCAACATCCCCCCCAAATTTTCGTAAAATATTGGGGCCCCTCCTTTATTTTAAGAGATGGAAGTTTTCCTAGAAGTCAAAGCCAATAGAACCCTTTCCTTACTTAGTTTTTTTTAGAGAAAATCCTTTTGTTTTCCTCCTTTGAAGTTTGCTTTTGTTTTTTCTGCCTAAATAAAAAACTCATGATTTTGTGCCACAACGACGGAAGAACTCAGCCAACTCAACCACAACGGCGGGAAATCATGGATAACTTAAACCTTTTGTGGATGAACTCAGTAAGTCCTTCCACAACGGTAGAGGATCTCGCCAAGTTCTTCCGCAATGGTGGATCACTTTGCTCATTTGTTTTGAATTTTCCCTATTTTTGGATAAGCTCACTGAGTTCCGCCGCAACGGACAGAAAGTTTGGTTGAGTCTTTAACTTCATCATTTTGGAAGAACTGCGCCAGTTCTTCCAGAGTCTTCCGGCCACAGTCACCCGAATCATCCGTAACGACGGCTGAACTCACCTAAGTCTCCCGAAAAGCGACCCTTTGAGACAAAGTTTCATGTCTCGTTCACGGATGAACTCATCCAGTTTCCCCGTAGTGGCGGAAGAACTCGACGAATTCTTCCGCAACGGTCGGATGAGTTAGCTGAGATCGTCCGGTTTTGGCGGTCATACTTAATGTTGAACGTGCTGATTTGATCCCCCACCATACATTCCCTACCCCGTTTTAAAAAATTTCAACCACCCTATTAATATCCCGCACGCGTCAGTTCATTATAAGTAGGATTAGAACATCGTTGGAATCCATTGTTTCATTGGTTGGGTGCCTGTTATCAATCCCATTGGAGACTACGTGCATCTACTGTGGGCTTGTCGGTTTCACATCAATGTTATCATCCTCAAATCCAATCAAATCTCTCAGGTTGGTGTAATTCAAACCCTATATGTTTGATTGTAGTGGTGAGTTCTAGTTTGTCTATTTGCATGGTGAACGCAGTAGTCATGTTGTATGATCTTCATCCAAACCATTGAAACTATGTGGTTATACCTAATCTCAGCCGAGAATTTACCTGCGGTCTTATCTAGCTAAGTATGTCCATCCCGATTCCTCTTTCTTAGACCATGAACGTTCAAAGTCATTGGGCTATGATCGCCTATCATGCTTTTCTTAAGAAATTCCAGGGCATGCCCTTCTCCCATTTTGAAGTTACTATCATTGTTGAAGACAAAGTTGGTTGTTGAAACAAGCCCGGTCTCGTCTCCCCTTTCAGGAGAATCATTGGTGTCATTCCATTTTAATTTTTCACTTCATATCTTTATTTTGGAACATTTTGCATGGGAATTCATTATTGTTATATTTCGTAAAATATGCTTAAAACATGATTTCAAACTCAGATGATATTCTAATGATCATGCTATGCGTTGAAAATGTTATCTTATATACCTATGCATGGTTATTGGACAGGTTTTTAGTCACGATGCCTAAAGGTGGCAAAAGGAAGGCTAAGATGACCGAGCTGGAATCGGCTGACATTGATGCAAGAGTAGAAACTCTATTCGGAGACACCAAATCCACTACGAGCGCCCCCCTAGAAGTCTAATGGGGAGACTTATTCCGCATGATAAGAGACCAAGACATACCTGAGGCACTCTTAGAGGAAGAATATTTGTACCAGAACATTAGGAGTTCCATCATATCTAAAGCAGCCATGCGTCCAGAACTTTTCCCTTGCTCGGAACTAATTGGATGGATCCTGCTGCATGCAAATACCGAGACTAGAGTCCTTTTCCCCACAGCAACGGTGAAGCCTTCGCATCATTCCATCCAACCTATATAACAGGAGCCTACAAGTTGCCTCGTACTCAGTAGTTGCTGAAAGACAAATGGTTAAGTCAAATCAAAATGGACAATTTGGAGATGGCTAAAAAATTGCTAATCACAAGCAAGCAGATAAGGAAGAAGGAGAGTGATGAGTACGATGTCCAAAAACTAAGGCATCCTTTTAGGATGATTTCCCTCATGCTAAGTAGGATCTTTGGCAGGCCTGACAGGACTATCTTTAAACTCTAGTGGGTCCCCATAATCCATTATGTGGCATTCAGAGGAATGGTTTTTAATTGGGCAACCATCCTCTTAGACAGTCTGTCATCAGCCATAGTTGAGGCACAAGAAGGGTTGGTGGCAAGGAAGTCATAATTCTACATGTCATCCTACCTAATAGACTGCATTTTGTCGAAACTCCCTTTCCCAAAGTTGGGTTTCCTTTGGGACCAAGCCAACACCCCAGTGTTCACTACCTACAAAATACTTTGGGCCCAGAATTACAGGTGGATCTACAAGCTCATTTCCAAAGAGTTCATCATACCTTTGTATGAGATAATGTTCAATGAAGAGCCTAACTGCTTATCTGAGAATGCCATGAAAGTAATGGAGAACTATGGCGACTTCTATTTTTCAGAAGAAGGTACTTATATAAGGATGTATGGAGGATCCAAGCCCCCATATATTCTACCCAGGTATGCTACTGATTACATAGTCCAAAAGGAGGAAGTAAGGCAGGTGTTCCTTGATGGAATTGGTGGTACCTTGTATAGGTTAAAGAAGGCCACTTTCCCTCCTTTCCCTTTCTTTGTTGGAGCTTATAAGTTCTCAAAGATCCTGTGAGTTGAAGATTTTATTATGGAATTGAAAGATTTTCATTTTGGGGAAAGGGTCTTCCAAAGGAATGATAGATGAGGCAAGGCTGCAGAACATTACAAGGGGATTCATGCTCATTTTGAGTATGCTCACTATTATGACGAAGATGAAGAAGTGTATAGAGGGGTTAGTAACATGACCTAACTACAAATTTGTCGTCTCGGTAAAGGCGGAGCAAGTTCTAGCTCCACTACTGTGCTCCGTGATGCAAAATAAACAGAACAGCTGAAAGAAAGAGAAGCATCAGAAGCTGCTGAAGCTCTTTCCCGAGAAGAGCAAAGGCTGAAGGAAGAAGCTGAGAGAATCCAAAGAGAAGCTGATGCAAGAGAAAATAAAGCAAAGGAAGATGAATTTCTAAAAGAAGAAGCTCGAAGAATCCAAGAGGAAGAGAGAATCATATTGGAAGAAGCTACCAAGCTGGAAGAAGATGAGAGACAAAGGAAAGCGGAAGAGGACAAGGCTCAGAGAAAAGCGGAAGAGGAAAACAAATCCAGGGAGGATGATGAACCAAACATCCCAAGCTTGCAAGACATGGATACATACCTCCCATATAAGAGAACTCCCGCTTCTCCCTTTTACACCATTGAAGAATAGTACGATGTCCCAATGGGGAAAGTTTGTTTATAACAAGAAGAGAAAATCCATTGTCAAGGAAACAGTGACTCGTATGAAGAGACCTTTCCAACCAGATATGATCACCAAGTATGAAACCAGAGTCATGCATGGTATCCAGAATGATTCCAGACTCCTAGAATATATCTCTGTAGCTTCTGTTAAAGCAACTGCAGATAATGTCCACATGTTGGTAGCCGAGTTAGAATTAGAAAAGAAGAAAGCTTTCTATTTACAACAGACTCTGGTCAAGGAACAAAATTATAAGAATTTGATGGTTGAGAAGTGTGACACCCTTTTGTCAGAAAAGGGAGAACTGAACGTAAGATTTTAGCATCTAGAAGCTGAAAAGAGAGCTTTGCTGATACAAATAAGGACCCTGGAAGGAGAAATTAATGACATAGAGGGTAGAAACTTGAAGCTAGAATCCAAGAAATTTGATACTGCTCAGTAGATGGATGATTTGAAAGAAAATACAGAGAAGTTGGAAGATGGTAAAGAATTGTTGGAACAACAATTAGAACTCGCAACCAGCAAGGTTGGTGATCTGAGTCCCTTTCATGAGCAGTCGTACGAAACATTAAAGAAGATCTATGGAATTCAGGAGCTGATAACGGAAGAAATATGCAAGCTGAAGGTAATAGTAGCTAAGTTCAAAGATATCAATGCTAAAGCCACCAGGATCAAGAGGAAATATGCAGTCATTAGTGAGGACATTAAGAAGCATATTGAGTGGAGGGAAGGAAAGTCGGGTTTCCCTGTGAATCTCCCTCTTAAATCTGTCTCTGAATTCAAGGCAGACGTGCATCTTTTAGTGTTTTGCAAAGATTGTGGGGTGAAGTTGAACACTCTAGCCCAAGTTACCCTTGAGCAGTGTAGAAATTTGTATCTTAAGATATGAACCGCCCAAGAAAATGGTCAAATGGTGATTCCTCAAGATATAGAAGACTTTCCAGAGAAATCCCAACTCTTGTTTGAGCTACGGGATGGGCTAAGTACAGAAATGGACTATGTAAAGAAAATGGACGTGTTGACCACGGAAGATCTCCACCACGGTATCGTCCAAGCCGTTGTTCACGCACATATCCTTGAAGAAAACCTTCAGGTTGCAACAGCAAAAATAAACAGCTTGGAAGAAGAACTCGCCAAACATGAGGTATCTCTGAAAATTATGCTCCCTTTGCCTGCCAACAACATCATAAGAGAAAACAGCCTCTGGGTAAAGCATATAGCAGAAGCAAACAAAGCATTGGCAGCAGAGGTAAACCAGGCATCAATTCCAGCAACACTGCCAGTAGCAGTAGAGGCACAAGTTTTAGTAGAAGAACCAGAGGTACCAGAAGCACCGGCTCTTGCAAATGCGCCAGCTCAGAATTAATCTTTTCTATTTAATGAAAGGCCAAAGAGATTTGTCCTTTTGCCTATGTACCTTTTAAATATTAAAAGGACAGCTGGAGTTTTCTTCCTGTCCTTCTTTTTGTAATATTTCCAGAACTTATTCTTTTTGTAAATGAGCACTAGAGACAAATTAGAGGAATCGAAGAGGTTAGGGTACACTTGGAATCTCTTGGAGCATTTTGTAAGTATATATATAGATTATCAAAGAGTATTTAGGGGAATTTTGGCAGGTGAAAGGACTCTTCAAATGTATGTGAACTATTTCTGCTACATGCATGGAAAATCGTTTTGGCCTGTGGAATATTGTGTAGCGTTTTGCTTAGAATTGTGATGGATGACTACTGAACTATTTCTGCATTTTCATACATATTCAATGAGATCTTTCCTAGCTTTTGTGAACTAATTCTCTGTTATGAATGATTTTACTTCCTTTTCAAAATGTCTGTGCTATGTGAGTAATGGAACGTTTTAATTAAATCATATTTATCTTTGGTATCATTAATCTCTACTGGAAATGCATCTTTACGATTAAATGGCCATCTGTTAAATATTGAGATGTTTCTTTCGGTTTATTACTCATACTTTTGTTTTGCTCCTTGCAAGGATAGGTAAAATTAGCTTAAATAATTTAGATCACATTTGTTTTGTTGCATGCATTTAGTTTAGAGCACTTGCATATCATCTTTAACAGGAAAATATATAAACGGTGGAATATCGGCCCGTAACCAGTGAACTTTAAACAAATCTTTAATCATTCTCGGTAGCCGGAACCGTTAACTGGATGGATTCCCCACACCAAATGGTGAGCAATCTAATCAGGCTTGCTTACCAGGGAGAATCCCTAACTGATTGATGCTACGATTTTCGAGGCATCAACAGTTTTTGGCGCCAGAAGGAGAGCCACCAGTGCATGGCTGGAAGAAGAGATCCTTTGGTTAAAGAGAATCCTACTGAAAACCCACCCAAAACAGCTACCCCAGACATCTCCGATCTGGAATCAAGAAATCAAGAAAACCCAAATGTTGAGACAGAACAACAAGAAACATTGTATACTGTCCCTTTTGAAGAAGTAAATTGTTTTAGAAGACACACCCGCTCTTACGTTAGAAGTCTTGGAGGGTTAACTACTGTCCATTTGCTACCTAGAATAAGAGCTCCTAGGAAAGGGAACCAATACACGAGAGACTTCATTTTAGTTCAGAGTCTAGAAGAATTATTGGATTTGTCTTTAGAAGAAATCAATGAACCTTTCAACGAAGTCCAACCTGAAGCCCCTACAAATCAAGATAGGCCACATACTCCACCACATATCCCATGACATACTCCTCATAATTCACCACCGCATACACCACCCCATTCTCCACCAAGAGTCATGGCTATACCTGCATGGAGAGCAAGAGGAGCATTAAATCTAATTGGACCATTCCATGATTTTCCCAAGAATCCAAAAAAGGTCTTGCCGAAGCATGATCCTGGGAAAGGAATCTCTGCTGAAGATCATCTTAAGAGTTTTTACTTAGCTTTGAATATTCTTAATGTAGAGCACGAAGACGTAGTCTGCCACCTTTTCCCTTATACTTTTGAACCCAAAGTATCTTCCTGTTACTTTAGCCTACAAGCTAGCTTAATAGCAAGCTAGGAAGATTTTGAAAAGTGTTTTTTGAAGAAATATGGAAATCAAAAAACTGTAGCTACTCTTATGAAAGAATTGTTATCGATGAGAATGGAAAATAAAGAAAAGGTTCAAGAGTTTAATCAAATATTTACAACATTGTTAAATAACTTTAGTGATGCAACAAAGCCCGCTGAAGAATGTTTAGTAGAATATTATACAACAGCTCTTAAACCATACCTTTCATGTGCTAGTTCGAATGTCATGCCTTTGTCAGTTTGTAAAAGGATTAATGGATAGCTGATCCCATCTCCATCTCAAATCATACAGTTAGACAGAACTGTTGTCAAAGTAATTGGTGAATTGAAAGACATGCTTATTATATTGTCAGTTGATCCGAGGGTATGTCAGTTTATTGATATAATGGTGGTCGATATTCCTGAGGCTTATGGTTTAATATTGAGTAGGGACTGGTCTACGAAACTAAACGGTTACTTCGCAACAGATTGGTCTCACCTGTGGTTACCCTATCAGAATAGGCAAAACCAAATCAAAATACTTAGAGAGCCCCACATGAAACAAAATGTCACCCAGTTAGAAGAAAAAAATGAAGCTGTGACTTTCTCGTCTTCAGTTTTGGGAAATTATTTCTTGGAAATTGAACCCAAAAATTATCAATAAGAAAATGTTAGCCATGATCCAGAAAAACAGTCCGATCTCCTTCATTTTTCACGGACTGATGATTTCAATTGTAACATAGTAGGATTAGTTACTGACTTAGATAGTAATGACACTAACTTAGTTAAAAAAGAAAATGTTTTTTGGATACTTTACTTTGATGGCTCCAAACCGCAAGAAGGATCAGGAGCCGGTTGTGTTTTGATTGATCCCAAAAGAAATAAACATTTTTTATCTTGTAGATTAGAATTCGAATGTATGAATAATACTGCTAAGAATGAAGCTCTAATTCATGGTTTAAAGAAAGCTATTGGTTTAAATGTCAAATATTTGAAAGTCTTTGGTGATTTAGAAATAGTTGTCAGGCAAGTGAGAGATACAATTCACTGCCTTTCACCACACTTGAAAGGTTATCAGTTTGAGGTTTGGTATCTGATTTCATGTTTTGATGCTTTCAATATAAATTCTATTCCTAGGCTACAGAGTGTTGCAGCTGATTTGTTAGCAACTTATGCTTCCAGATTAGTTCCTACTAATAATAAATGTTCCATTTAATTGATTTTCAGACCGTCCGTTCCGGATAACATTACGAATCTTAGAGTATTTGATGATGATGAGTAGATTATTAGTTTTTTAACAAATGAAGATATCTTCCAAGAAGCCATAATAGATGAAGGGAAGCACGATTCAGATTTGAAAAATAAGGATGCTGCTAAAGGGAACTTCATGCCTAAAGGGGTAATAAGTCTTGAAGCACTGTTTGATCTACAGAGCAAGTTCAAGAGGCCAGCAAATGTCAAAACGCACAGCTCCTCCATGCAGCATGAATTGGTAAATCTGGGCACAGAGGCTGAACCAAAATATGTTAATCTTGGTAAATTTTGTATGCCAGGCGAAAGGGATAGGTTCATCAAACTCTTCAAACAGTATAAAGATGTTTTCGCATGGACTTACAACGATTTGAAAACATATGATACCCGCATTATTCAGCACATAATACCAATTAAAGAAGGAATTAAGCCATTTCAACAACATTTAAGAAGGATGCATCCGACACTTGAGCCTCTAATTCAGAAAGAGTTAAAAAAACTGCTAGATGCAAAGATTATTTTTAAAGTCTGACATTCTGAATGGGTAGCTAATTTAGTCCCTATGCAGAAGAATTCAGGAGTGTTATCTCCCAAATTGACCACCGTCATTTTTGGTTGATAGAATGGGTAAAAAAATTTATTTTTGTGAGTCTTGGCCTTCAATATCAAAAAATCCCAGCTTTTCGGCAGTTAACTGAGTCTGTGGAAGTGCTTTCGATTCCATTCCTAAATTTTAGCCACGAAGTCAGTTTGAACTAGAACGCTTCATCCCTACAATCTCAGGCTAAATCTCCAGTCGTTATGTCATCTGTCTGTTGCAACATGCTCTGTTATTAAATAAATCCCAAATGCTCAGCTATGATTTGTCACTTGGCTGCCCTGTGAGGTATTTTCATTGTTGAACCATAACTCAAGAGGAATTTTCTGCTGAAATCGCGTGATCTTGTGGGAAAATTTTGATGGCCTTCCCGAACTCCAAATTCAGATCTGCAAGCACCAGTGGATAGCTTATGATCTGTAGATCAAAATCGACTATTCGAACATGCAAAACGGACATCGGACGGTTGAGAAAATTGATTTTTTCCAAAGGCAGTTTTTTAAGGAATTCTACAGGTTTCGGCAGCTTAGACGAGCCTCCAAGAGCTCATTAGCTGCCGAAAAGGCTGACTTTCGGCGGCTAAGACACGAAATCAACAGAAGAGTTAACTACCGAAAGCCTATTTTTGCCAATTTTCTCTAATTTCGCCCAGATCTCAGTTTTGTTCGCTGAACTAGCAGAAAGCCGATCAGAATGAATGGATTATAAATTATTTTATCAATATCTCAAGGGTTTTGAGCGAGTTTTGAATCAGTTGGGCATTAGCTTTTGAAAGGAGATCTTCATATCAGCATTTCCTTGATTTTAGGGATCAGTCCCTATCTTTTTGCATTTACTATCAGTTAGTGTTTTAGTTAATTAAACAGATCCATGCTTTTAGGATCTGGGAACTGCTTTGTAAAGGCTATAAAGCCTGAAAACTAAGACGATTCAATGGTTCGAGCTTGGAGAGACTTTGCCATATGTTTTGGTTGCTTGTTATAATAAAAAATCACAGTTTCCTCTTGTTGTTGTGATCAGATATTTTCATCCACCATTGTTCTGCACTCTTTTCAAATTAGCTTAGCCTGTGCTCATGATTTGGATTGAGGAACTTCCTATTGCTGTGTGTGACCCGATGTTATGCATGTATTTGGTTGCATAAACCCTGCATGTTAATATACTTGGTTGTCTCAGCAATATTCTACATACCATTTCTGTTATTTATCATCTGATTTACAGTTTCTAAGAGCACTGGCTCATTTAACTATTTGATAAGCAACCTTTCCATCGAGCTATTGTGGTATCCCATCGATCCATTTACTGAAAAGGGTATTGAATTCTTAAGTTACCAAGCATACTTAGCCATAACCACTAAGTAGTTTCTTGGAGAGCTAACAAATTCTCAGAAAAAAGAAGATCAGCTAAATAAATCTTCTCGTAATATGAATTGAAAGCCACATGGAAATCCTTCAAAGAATGGATACTAACAGCAAGAAGGGATTGACACCATTCACGAGCATTTCCTTCTAAAGAAAATTTGAATAGCTTGATCAAGACATCTTCGTGAACAAAGCCATGTTCAAGCATGCATTGATGAAAATTGAATAAGTGCTCACCGGGATGATCATACTTACTTCCTCTGAATCTGGGAAGATAATCATCCCATTCATTTATAGTTGGCACTGGATGCGGAAAAACCAGATATATCTGAAAAATCACAAAAAGCATACCTCTTAGCTAAGATCTTTTCCATTTCATACCAGTGGAATCACCAACAGAATTCTGAACAATGGAGTCGCCACTGAGTTCATCCTTCATGGAGTCGCCAGATAGATGATTATAACCAATAAGTGTCTACCCCTTGTCTATCATCAAAGAGTAGATCTATGTCGTCTCCCAGGAAGATCAGCTTCTCACCTCGCTCCCCGGCAACGGCGCCAATTTGTTAGCTCTCCAAGAAACTACTTAGTGGTTATGGCTAAGTATGCTTGGTAACTTAAGAATTCAATACCCTTTTCAGTAAATGGATCGATGGGATACCACAATAGCTCGATGGAAAGGTTGCTTATCAAATAGTTAAATGAGCCAGTGCTCTTAGAAACTGTAAATCAGATGATAAATAACAGAAATGGTATGTAGAATATTGCTGAGACAACCAAGTATATTAACATGCAGGGTTTATGCAACCAAATACATGCATAACATCGGGTCACACACAGCAATAGGAAGTTCCTCAATCCAAATCATGAGCACAGGCTAAGCTAATTTGAAAAGAGTGTAGAACAATGGTGGATGAAAATATCTGATCACAACAACAAGAGGAAACTGTGATTTTTTATTATAACAAGCAACCAAAACATATGGCAAAGTCTCTCCAAGCTCAAACCATTGAATCGTCTTAGTTTTCAGGCTTTATAGCCTTTACAAAGCAGTTCCCAGATCCTAAAAGCATGGATCTGTTTAATTAACTAAAACACTAACTGATAGTAAATGCAAAAAGATAGGGACTGATCCCTAAAATCAAGGAAATGCTGATATGAAGATCTCCTTTCAAAAGCTAATGCCCAACTGATTCAAAACTCGCTCAAAACCCTTGAGATATTGATAAAATAATTTATAATCCATTCATTCTGATCGGCTTTCTGCTAGTTCAGCGAACAAAACTGAGATCTGGGCGAAATTAGAGAAAATTGACAAAAACAGGCTTTCGGTAGTTAACTCTTCTGTTGATTTCGTGTCTTAGCCGCCGAAAGTCAGCCTTTTCGGCAGCTAATGAGCTCTTGGAGGCTCGTCTAAGCTGCCGAAACCTGTAGAATTCCTGAAAAAACTGCCTTTGGAAAAAATCAATTTTCTCAACCGTCCGATGTTCGTTTTGCATGTTCGAATAGTCGATTTTGATCTACAGATCATAAGCTATCCACTGGTTCTTGCAGATCTGAATTTGGAGTTCAGGAAGGCCATCAAAATTGCCCCGCAAGATCACGCGATTTCAGCAGAAAATTCCTCTTGAGTTATGGTTCAACAATGAAAATACCTCACAGGGCAGCCAAGTGACAAATCATAGCTGAGCATTCAGGATTTATTTAATAACAGAGCATGTTGCAACAGACAGATGACATAACGACTGGAGATTTAGCCTGAGATTGTAGGGATGAAGCGTTCTAGTTCAAACTGACTTCGTGGCTAAAATTTAGGAATGGAATCGAAAGCACTTCCACAGACTCAGTTAACTGCCGAAAAGCTGGGATTTTTTGATATTGAAGGCCAAGACTCACAAAAATAAATTTTTTTACCCATTCTATCAACCAAAAATGACGGTGGTCAATTTGGGAGATAACAGGGAGAAATTAGATTGTGTGTAGACTTTCGGAACTTGAACAAAGCTTCCGATAAAGACAACTATCCTGTGCCTCCAATGGAGCAAATATTGCAGATGGTGTCAGGATCAGAGCTTTTCTCTCTGCTAGATGGTTTTTCTGGATACAATCAAGTGCTGTTAGCAGAGGAAGGCCGACTCAAAACCACTTTTCGTATGAAGTGGGGAACCTTTGCATATCGAAGAATGCCATTTGGCTTGATAAATGCAGGAGCCATGTTTCAACGAGCCATGGACATTGCTTTCCGAGGTTTGGGCGGTCAATGTGTAGTCGTTTACCTAGATGATGTGACAGTGTTCTCAAAGAAAAGGGAAGACCATGTGTTCCACTTGAAGCATATTTTCGATCACTGCAGGAAGTATGGAATTTCTTTGAACCCGAAGAAAAGTGTTTTCGCTGTTCTTGAAGGCAAAATTCTGGGTCACATCATCTCAAAAAAGGAATCTCGATAGATCAAGAGAGAGTGCAAGCCATTAGCAAGATTCCCATGCCCCATAAAAAAAGGTCTATGCAATCATTTATGGGCACCATTAATTTCGTTCAAAGGTTTGTACCAGACTTCGCTCAGATCGTTAAACCTTTGCAACAAATGGTAAAGCAGAGTGTACAATTCAAGTGGACAAACTTGGAGAAAGTTGCATTTAAATAAATTAAGGTTGCCATAGCTAATGTGCCTTCTTTAAGGAGTCTAGACTTCGATAAAGATTTTATTATGTACACCTTTGCTTCTGATAACTCGCTCGTAGCTGTGCTCACTCAAAATGCAGAATCAGGAGATGAATACCCAATTTATTTTATGAGCACTTGTATGCAAGGCACTGAACTGAACTATCCCATGGTGGATAAGTAGGCATATGTAGTATTCAAGGAAGTAAAGCAGTTCAAGCCATATATTCTAAAAAATAGAACTAAATTCATAATAACTCATCCCGCTGTTAGATCTCTTTTAGTTCAAAAAGAATTGGGAGAAAGGAGGGGAAACTGGGTCACTTCCCTTCAGGAGTATGACTTAGAATTCAAACCAGCCACTATCATCAAAGTCCAAGGTTTATGCAAGCTACGTACTGAAAATCCAGCTGATGGAGAGCTAGATTGGAGGAATGAGCTGAGCTGAATATGATCGACGTATGTCCAATTTTAACAGTGCCTGAGTCTTGGTACAGGGACCTAGTACACTATTTGCAGTCAGGATATTTGCTAGAACACTGGAGTTCGAAGCAAAGAAGGGCACTCCATCTAAAATCGGAAGCTTATCAAATCATTGAAGTATTACTCTATAGGAAGATTTATGATGGCATATTCCTCAGATGTTTAGAGAAAGAAGATGCAAGTAAAGTGGTCAAAGAATTACACGATGGCCCTGCTAGGGGACATTATTCTAGAGAAACTATAGCTCACAAAATTCTCAGAGTTGGGTATTATTGTCCCACCCTTTTCAAAGATGCTCATGCCTATGCCAGAAATTGCGATGTGTGCCAAAGGAGTGCTAGATAATTACTGAAAGAAGCAGGTCCTTTGCAACCAGTTATCATCTCTGAACCATTTGAACAATGGGGCATAGATATTATTGGCGATATAAACCCAAACTCCTCGTTGAAGCATCATTACATTCTAACAGCTACATATTATTTCACAAGATGGGATGAGGCTGTTCCGCAGCGCAAAGTGAATGAAGATGCAGTTATCAAGTTCCTGGAAGAAAACATCATAACTAGGTTTGGAGTTCCAATTTCTCTAGTCTTTGATAGTGCTCCTTATTTTTTGTCAATGAAGATTAATGAATTCATGTATGAGAAAGGAATTAAACTACATTATTCAACCAATTACTATCCCTAAGGAAACGGATTAGCAGAGTCCACCAATAAAAATCTCATCTGAATCCTTAAAAAGACTGTGATTGAAAATCAGAGAAGCTGGCACACAGCTCTCCCTAATGCTCTATGGGCAGACAGAGTCACTCCCAATAATTCCTTAGGTGTTTCTCCTTTGACCCTGGTCTACGGTAAGGAATCCATTCTCCCTCCAAATGTTTTACTCCCATCCTTATAGTTGTCCCAAGCCTCCCGAGGTTCTAGCAATCAAGCCCTTCAATCAAGAATCAATACCCTGCTGAAACTTGAAGAATCATGACAAAAGGCCAAAGACCAATTCCACCATCACCAAGACATAGTCAAAACATGGTTTGATAAGAAGAAGTCTGGAAAGAGAAGTTTCAAAGTAGGTGACTTAGTTCTGAAGTGGGATCACCAACATGATGGTAAAGGGATGCATACAAAGTTTCAACACTTATGGCTTGGCCCTTACCAAATTTTCGAAAATCTTGGCCCATCCACTTATAAACTGAAAGACCTTCAAGGAGAGGAGGTAAAACTCCTTCTCAACGGCCTTGCCTTGAAGCAATATTTTGCATAAGTCCTAGATGGACTTTTGTACATAAATAAAGTGTTGTTTTGGTTCTCTTTTCTTTGATTATTTCTTTTCGTTTCTTTTGAGTTATTTGCGATCACCTTTTAGTCTGCTAGTTAGCTTGATCTGTTGATTTTGGTTTGCTTTTTTCCTTTGTTCAAATCCTTGGTTTAAATTAAAGCCCAGCTCAATTTTTGGTGTAGTTGAAAGACGAGACTCCAAGCAAAACTCAAAATCTAGTAAAGAAGAAACTTACCAATAGAGGAAATGAATATGTGTGACTTTGCTTTCACTTATTGGTTTCTTGGAATGCAGAGATCCTCTTTCTTTTTGGTCAAAATAACCCCTGTCAAATAACTAAGATTTAGCCTTTCCTTTTGAATATCTTGGTGCCCCATTCACTCTAACATTAATGACTGTCTAAGTAATTTCACTATGATAGACCCATGGAGAGGAAGCATGTCTCGCAGGTGTATGGTATTTAAAATGATCCCATGCTGCAAGTAAAAGCCAAAAGGCTTTTATCAAAGAGCTTGATTTCCAGAAATTCTCATCTCAATTAAAGCATGGCTGAGAATAGCAAAGAAAATTTTGAATAAGAGAAGTTGTTCAAATAAACCAGCCCAACAAGGTTCTTCTCTGTCTATGAAGCATGAAAATAAAACAAACCTTTCACTCACACAAAAGGACATTATGGATTGAAGAACCTATATCGAATTATTGAAAGTAGAAGAAGTCTATTTCTAGAAGGCTCAAACGACAAAAGTCATGAATTAAAGAAACATCCAAAAGGATACAAAATAGCATGGGAATGAGGAACAAACGAATATTTTTGTGAGAGATTGTTACGATCCCGTGGAGTCTTATATCAGTAGGCTTCCGAAAGACAAAATTTAAAATCAACCTCACATTTTGGCCCTTGGAGAGTTACAGTGAAATCTGAGTCAAAGTTTCATTTTCCCTCATCACCATTATGATAAGAGTGATCACTGCATTCTCGGAAGCTGAACTATGAAAACATTTTGTTCCATATGAAACCAACACTTTGTAAGTTTTCTGACCATGTGATGACTTTGTTTCAGAGATCTGTGTTCACCAGCGAATCGCCATTGTTGTTGCTGCAACATCCCCCCCAAATTTTTGTAAAATATTGGGGCCCTTCCTTTATTTTAAGAGATGGAATTTTTCCTAGAAGTCAAAGCCAACAGAACCCTTTCTTACTTAGTTTTTTAGAGAAAAGCCTTGTGTTTTCTTCCTTTGAAGTTTTCTTTTGTTTTTTCTGCCTAAATAAAAAAGCTCGTGCTTTTGTGTTGCAACGACGGAAGAACTCATCAAGTTCTGCCGCAATGGTGGAAGAACTCAGCCAACTCAGCCGCAATGGTGGGAAATCATGGATAAGTTAAACCTTTTGCGGATGAACTCAGCAAGTCCTTTCGCAACGGCAGAGGATCTCGCCACGCTCTTCCCCAACGGTGGATCACTTTGCTCATTTGTTTTGAAGTTTCCCTATTTTTGGATAAGCTCACTGAGTTTCTCCGTGATGAATGGAAAGTTTGGTTTAGTCTTTAACTTCATCATTTCGGAAGAACTGTGACAATTCTTCTGGAGACTCACCTAGTTCGTCCACAATGGCGCTTGAAATCGCCTAAGTCACTCGAAAAGTGACCCTTCGTGGCAAAGTTTCATGTCTCGTTCATGGATGAACTCGTCCAGTTTCCCCGCAGTGGCGGAAGAATTCGACGAATTCTTTTGCAATGGTTGGATGAGTTAGCCGAGATCATCCGGTTTTGGCGGTCATACTTAATGCTGAACGTGCCAATTTGACCCCCCACCGTACGCGCCCTACCTTGTTTTAAATTTTTTCAACCACCCTATTAATTGCACACATGCGTCAGTTCGTTATAAGTAGGGTTAGAACGCTATTGGAATCCATTGTTTCATTGGTTGGGTGCCTGTTATCAATCCTGTTTGAGACTGCATGCATCTACTATGGGCTTGCCGGTTTCGCAGCAACGTTATCATCCTCAAATCCAATCAAATCTCTCAGGTTGGTGTACTTCAAACCCTATATCTTTGATTGCAGTAGTGAGTTCTAGTTTGTTTGTTTGCATGGTGAACTCCATAGTCATGTTGTATGATCTTCATCCAAACCATTGAAACTGTGCATTTATACGTAATCACAGTCGAGAATTTACCTGCGGTCTTATCTAGCTAAGTTTGTCCATCCTGATTCCTCTTTCTTAGACCATGAACGTTCAAAGTCACTGGGCTAGGATCGTCTATCATTCTTTTGTTAAGAAAGTCCGAGGCATGCCCTTCTCCCATTTTGAAGTTACTAGCATTGTTGAAGACAAAGCTGGTGTTTGAAATAAGGCCAGTCTTGTCTCCCCTTTCAGGAGAATCATTGGTGTCGTTCCATTTTAATTTTTTACTTCATATCTTTATCTTGGAACATTTTGCTATCATGGGAATTCATTATTGTTATATTTCGTAAAATACGCTTAAAACATGATTTCATAGTCAGATGATATTCTAATGATCATGCTTTGCATTGAAAATGTTATCTTATATACCTATGCATGGTTATTGGACAGGTTTTTAGTCACGATGCCTAAAGGTGGCAAAAGGAAGGCTAAGATGACTGAGCCAGAATCGGCTGACATTGATGCAAGAGTAGAAACTCTATTCAGAGACACCAAATCCACTATGGGCGTCCCCCAAGAAGTCAAATAGGGAGACTTATACCACATGATAAGAGACCAAGACATCCCTGAGGCACTCATAGAGGAAGAATATTTATACTAGAACATCAGGAGTTCTAGCATATCTAAAGCAGCCACGTGTCCAGAACTTTTCCCTTGCTCAGAAGTAATTGGATGGATCCTGTAGCATGCAAATTCCGAGACTAGAGTCCTTTTCGACAGCAAGGGTGAAGCCTTCACATAGTTCCATCTAGCCTATATAACAGGATCCTACAAGTTGCCTCGTACTCAGCAGCCGCTCGATGACAAATGGTTAAGTCAAATCAAAATGGACAATTTGGAGATGGCTAAAAAAATGCTAATCACAGGCAAGCAGATAAGGAAGAAGGAGAGTGATGAGTATGAGGTACAAAACGTAAGGCCTCCTTTCAGGATGATTTCCCTCATGCTAAGCAGGATCTTTGGCAGGCCTGGTGGGACTATCTTTAAACTCCAGTGGGTCCCCATAATCCATTATGTGGCTTTCAGAGGAACGGTTTTTAATTGGGCAACCATCCTCTCAAACAGTCTGTCATCAGGCATAGTTGAAGCACAAGAAGGGTTGGTGGCAAGGAAGTCAGAATTCTACATGTCATCCTACCTAATAGACTATATTTTGTCGAAACTCCCTTTCCCAAAGTTGGGTTGCCTTTGGGACCAAGCCATCAACCCAGTGTTCACTGCCTACAAAATACTTTGGGACCAAAATTATAGGTGGAGCTACAAGCTCATTTGTGAAGGGTTCATCATACCTTTGTATGAGATAATGTTCAATGAAGAGCCTAACTGCTTATCTGAGAATGCCATTAAAGTAATGGAGAACTATGGCGACTTCTATTTTTCGGAAGAAGGTACTTATATAAGGATGTATGGAGGCTCCAAGGCCCCATATATTCTACCCAGGTATGCTACTGATTACATAGTCCACAAGGAGGCAGTAAGGCAGGTGTTCCTTGATGGAATTGGAGGTACCTTGTATAAGTTAAAGAAGGCCACTTTCCCTCCTTTGCCTTTCTTTGTTGGAGCTTATAAGTTCTCAAATATCCTGTCAGTTGAATATTTTATTATGGAATTGAAATATTTTCATTTTGGGGAAAGGGTCTTCCAAAGGAATGATAGACGAGGCAAGGCTATAGAACATTGCAAGGGGATTCATGCTCATTTTGAGTATGCTCACTATTATGACGAATATTAAGAAGTGTATAGAGGGGTCAGTAACATGACTGAACTACAAATTTGTCGTATCAGTAAAGGCAGAGCCATTTCTAGATCCACTACTTTGCTCCATGATGCAAAAGAAATAGAACAATTGAAAGAAAGAGAAGCATCAGAAGTCGCTGAAGCTCTTTCCCAAGAAGAGCAAAGGCTCAAGGAAGAAGCTGAGAGAATCCAAAGCGAAGCTGATGCAAGAGCAAATGAATCAAAGGATGATGAACTTCTAAAAGAAGAAGCTTGAAGAATCCAAGATGAAGAGAGAATCAGATTGGAAGAATCTACCAAGATGGAAGAAGATGAGAGACAAAGGAAAGTGTAAGAGGAGGAGGCTCAGAGAAAAGCGGAAGACCTCCCCATAAGATAACTCCCGCTTCTCCCTTTTTCACCATCGAATAATAGTACGGTGTCCTAATGGGGTGTGTTGATGTATATGTAACTTCAGAATGTATTTCACATATATGTATATTGTATTCCTATAGATATGTTATTATTCCTCTATACAAAAGTGTCGTCATTTATATTTTAAGTGTCGTAACTTATACTTGATGGGTTATTAGACCACCTTGTTGGGGTCGTCCCTGTATAATTCATGTGGTTCAAAGGGTTATTAGACCACCCTAGTGGGGGTCGGCCCAGCCAGCATTATGTTAAGTGGTTAAGTTGAGGCCGACCTAGTTGAGTAAAGGTCAAGTCAAGTTAGTGTATAAATAGAGAGTGTGTCTCTCTCATTTTACACATTCTATTCTCTCACTCACACTTTGGAGAGTGGCGCACTTGTGGAGGAGGAGGCTCTGCTGCTAGGAGAAGACTATCTCTTGTATTCTGGTTGTATCATTGCTCTATCTATCTCTGAGGAAGTTATTGGGGTTTTTCACCTTTATGGTTTTCCCCAAGTAAACTCTATGTCTATTGTGTGCTTGCATTATTGTGTCCATGATTGATATGCTGTAGATTTGCTGTACATGTTGTTCTCTCAGTTAAGATCCTAGATCAGATTGAAGTAAATTCTGAAAATTTAACATGTTTTCAGAGCTAGCCTGAAAGAAGGCATGATATGGCATGTATGACACTTGTTGCACTTATGATGCTAGGGCTTGATATAGCAAAAACCCGCCATCATAGAACATTCGCTATAAATCCGTTTTGAAGAGGTTTTAGGATCTGAAACTTTTACAGGTCGAATATCAGATCCCCATGTACCTTGTGTCCAAAGGAAAAACTATAATTCATTGTACTTTGTGATTTATGATCTGTACAATATAGGGTTTCTGCCTCTTCCAGATCTGAGTCAAAATCAGGTGACCGTGGGAAAAAGGTCATAACTTGGGATAGGTAGCTCCAAATGAAATTTCGTAAAATGTTATAGGTAGTACACAGACTGTTCTATCTTAGGAACACTTTTCAGAGGCCGAAGTTGAACCAGTGACACGTGGCATGCCATACAAGTTCGCTCTCCTGTACTATCCCATAAAAAGATCATGTTGCGATAATTGGCATAATTATCTCTCAGAGAATCCAATTGAGGTCAGAACTATTGGTATGGAAAGATAACAGGTTGGTATATCTCAGGAAAATGTTTCAGAGGCCGAAGTTGAACCAGTGATACGTGGCACTCCGTACAAGTTCGCTCTCCTGTCTTATCCCATAAATAGGTCACGTTGCAACACTTGGCATAACTCTCTCTCAGAGAATCCAATTGAGGTCAGACCTGTCGAGATGGAAAGACAACAGGTCGGGATATCTCAGGAAAAATTTTCAGACCCTATGGATTGAAAAGTTCAGAGTTACACTAGAAACAATCAGGTACATATTTCTGTCAAAACATAATTATTTTTGAGTACCTTCATTCATGGCTTCCAGAATTTAGGGCTTTGAAGAAAGTTGGAATTTTTGTAATCGGAGACCACGGCTGGATGCTACTCATCAATATCAAAATTTAGAGACCAAGATCAGATTTTTTGGTTGGGAAGAAGGTTGGGCTTGATCAAACCCTAGTTCGGGACTTTGATCGGAAAGATGGAAAATTAGGGCTTTTGCAAAAATTGGAATTTTGGAAATCTGTGACCACGGCTGGAAGCTCCTCAGAAAAATCAAAGATTAGAGTTTTGAATCAAATATTTTTGTTGGGTGAAGCTCCAGAAAACTCAAACCCTAATTCAGGGTCCTCCCTAGTGAATCCAGAAATCTAAAAGGCAATTTCGAGGGGTGAAACTTTGCAGTTTTCAAATTCTGAATATACCAACTTGATCAGCTCATCAAGGTGCATATTTCTATCCTTTCGGAAGTTTGAAATTCAAAGTTTGAATTTTTGGGGTTTCTTTGACAAACCCTAATCCAGCACCAGGTCCAGTTCTTGCAAATCAAGTGGATTGGGTTAATCCTAGAAGAAGATGGATTGGTCACCTGCATAAGTGAAGAAGTTCCTGTCTCAGAGGGAGATGAGGCTAAGGCCTTCCATAAGAAGATTACAAGCAATCTTGACAGGTATGGCTTATAGGTATGTTTCATGGTTAAGTTTATCATATGTTTGTCTTCATATCATTACAGTACAATCTTGATTAATTACTGGACTTATCGTATCACCTTAATAGAAGATATTCATTTATTAAGGTTTTGACACTTATGATTGTACTAATGCATTGTGATGTTGTATGAGGTTTATGTTGTTTACTAACACAAAAGGTACACCAAGAAAGTCAAATCATGTTCGACTTCAAGAACATATGCTCATGGTGACATGAAGACAAAGATTCATCCATTGTCATGGATCACATAGAATATCTACTTTCGAGGTATGTATAACTTGGTTCTACAATGGTTAACTTATGAGACATGTAGGTTACTAGCACAAGTCACTGAAGAGAACCATAAGACATTATGCGAGTATGTTAGACATAACTAGCTAGCATGCTAATCCAGGTATGTTTTTCCTATATCAAGCTAGAATCCTACCTTGTGTTAGGATCTTATACTATTGTGTTGTTGATAATGATTATTCATGAAGTCATAGGTTTGAATAATCATGGTTGTATGAATATTATGTTTCTTACCATAATTGATGATATGACTAACCAGAAGAATCATGAAGGTATAGGTTTGAATAATCACGTGCTTTATGCATATTATATCTCTTATCTTGATTGATGATTCAACTAACCAAAAGAGTCCTATGATCAAATAAGAATGTGTATGAGTAAAAGAAGACTTCCCTGAAACCTTAAATACTAATGTTTATTATCTGTGAATGATCATGAATATACATGTTTAAGATTATTGTGTTTTGATAGTATTAATATTATACTAATAAATGTGTGATTATGTATGAGACCTCAAGGATAACACAATGATGATACTAATAAGCATGCATAGTGATTAAGGATGGATGTAAGTTCAAGGACAGGTAATCCAGGAAGCAAAGATCAAGAGGGAGCACACTCCAGTTGTTCCTGCAAGAAAGCAAAGGAGCACACTTTAGTAGTTTCTGCAAGGATGCAGATATTCAGGGGGAGTTGACCACTTCTCACAATCCACATAAGAATGGAGTTGCAGGAAAGAAGCAAAGACTGAGAGGGAGTCAACCCAACAAACAAACAAAGATAAGTATTTGAATTGTCATTACTTGCATATTTTATTGTTTAAATAATACTGTTCAATAATGTATATACTGATGTTCCTAGAATTAGGTTGTGTATTATGCATATTAGAATAGTTGCATTGATGAACAGTATACTACTAATATGCATGGGTAAGTGGCCTATGGCATTGTACAACATTCCATTGCTACTTATCTAGAATGAAACCTCTTTGCTGACATGTTGGGAGTTGTGCACACTCTTAACAATGTTCTGGTAGAGATTGGAAGGCATCTAGAAAGTTACGGGATATGGATAAATGTTGTATTGAAGCATTGGTTAAGATAATTGCATGACTATATGAAATATTTCTTTATGTGTAAGAATTTGTCTGAAAATTATGAGATGTTTCTAATCATGCAATTTAACTTGTTTTGTAGGAAAGACCGTATACCTTCACCAACAAAAGAAGGACTACAACATTTGTTCAAGCAACAAAATTATCTATTGAAGATATTGAAGTTCCCAGGATATGGGAAGAATGCCATGATCTATCGATCATGAAGAACGATGTTTGGGATGCGGTCCCAAGAGCTGAAGGGAAGTCTATTGTGACTTCCAAATGGAACTATCAGATCAAGCATGTTGCAGATGGTAGCATAGAGAAATATAAAAGTGATGAAATAGAAGATACACCAGATGGATTTCAAGACAGCTTTCTTGAATGGTGTAGCCATATATGTGTGAAGAACTTGGGGATGATGCACTATTTTTTTTTGGCATAGAGGTGTGGTAGAGTGATGGAATCTTCCTTGGACAAGGGAAATATGCAGTAGAGATCCTAAAGAGGTTCGGGATGATGGATTTCAAGGCTATGGCCACACCTATAGCATCGAACCTGAAGCCTCTGTGTGATGCTCCATCTAATTCGGTTGATTATGGGCTCAAGTATGATGCGAATCAAAAGTTTGACCTGCAGGGTTATGTTGATTCAGATTGGGTTGGCAGTGTTGGAGATAGGAAGAGCACATCTGGATGTTGCTTCAATATGGGATCATGTGTGATCTCTTGGTTTAGCAGGAAGCATTCCTGCGTAGCACTGAGTACAGCTGAGGCAGAGTATGTTGCAGACTGTTCATCTAGTTGTGAGGCAGTATGGCTACAGAAGCTACAGTCTGAGTTATTTGATCTCCTGTTGGATGCTACTGGTATCTTTTGTGATAACCAGAGTTGTGTGAAGCTCTCCAAGAACCCAGTGTTTCATGACAGGTCGAAACACATAGAGATCAAATATCACTATATCAAGGATATGGTGCAGAGAGGAGCTATGAAGCTCCTATATATTGCGACGGACGAGCAGATTGCAGATGTACTGATGAAGCCACTAGCCAGGGTGAAGTTCGAGTACTTCAGGGAGAGGCTTGGTGTTCTTCAGATTGATGACACTTCGAGGAAGAAGTGATGGACACATTTGCAGTAGCCATTCCTATCATGGTGGAAGGGTGATCCTTCACATGGCTGTGGATGTAAGCACTGGATGATGAGCATCAGGACGATGCTCCAGTTACTGCTCTGAATATGCATGAGGATGATGCTGGATATGATCAGTTGGATCATTTATATGTATATGTATGTATTTTGTATATGCATCATGTTGGATGCTTGGACCATGTATCTGTTTATGTATCAGGTGGATACATTGTATGATCAGGTAGATCATGTATGTTGATATGTATCATGTATGATCAGGTAGATCATGTATTTGTATTTGTATCAGGTGGATCATGTATGATGATATGTATCAGGTAGATACTTGGTATGCATCAGGTAGATGCATTGTATGATCAGGATGATCGTGGATGATGAGCTTTAGGATGTTGCTCCAGATGACTTGTAGCAGGATGTTGCAGTGATGATGATCAGGATGATCATGTATACATTAATATGATGTATGGTGAGTATCAGGTTGATACTCTATGGTGGTGGATCAGGTTGTGCAGATGAGCATATAATTTGGCCCTGGGAGATTTGCAGATAGTCTTTCAAGGTTTTTCCTATGGCATATAATTTGGCCCTGGGATATCTGGCAAATGCTCTTTCAAGGTTTTTTTCTGGGAGGACATATAATTTGGCCCTAGGAGATTTGCAGATAGTCTTTCAAGGTTTTTCCTATGGCATATAATCTGGCCCTGAGATATCTGGCAGATGCTCTTTGGAGGTTTTGTCCTATGGCATATAATATGTCCCTAGGAGATCTGATAGGTTGGGTTGTGTGCCCGTAATAAGTCCTGGGATGCTCTTGCGAGGTTTTTCCATGACCACATATAATTTGTCCCTGGGAGATCCTATAGGTAGAGCTGTGTGCTCATAACAACCTGGGATGCTCTTGCGAGGTTTTGTGGTGACCACATATAATCTGCCCCTGGGAGATCCTATAGGTAGAGCTGTGTGCTCGTAATAGCCTGGGATGCTCTTGTGAGGTTTTGTGGTGAGGTCACATATAATATGGCCCTGGGAGATCCTATAGGTAGATCCGTGTGCTTGTAACAGCCTGGGGTGCTCTTTCGAGGTTTTGTGACGCACGTAATAAGTCCAAAGGATTCCACAGTATGGCGAGTGATGATGAAGACCTGTAGGTGGTGGGCCTACATCCAGTATGAAAAAGGACTGGCTCTATATAACTTCCTATGACGAGTAGATTCAGATATTGATTGAGATAGCAGCAGCAGTGACGATGATGATGACTTGATGACGATTATCCAATGATGATGATCTAGAGAAGAAGACTTGTGCTAGAAGACCTGTGTCGAGAAATACCTTCCTAGTTAAGAGGGAGTGTTGATGTATATGTAACTTCGGAATGTATTTCACATACATATATATTGTATTCCTATAGATATGTTATTATTCCTCTATACGGAAGTGTCATCATTTATATTGTAAGTGTCGTAACTTATACTTGATGGGTTATTAGACGACCTTGTTGGGGTCGGCCCTGTATAAGTCATGTGGGTCAAAGGGTTATTAGACCACCCTATTGGGGGTCGGCCATGTGGGTCAAAGGGTTATTAGACCACCCTAGTGGGGGTCGACCCAGTTAGCATTATGTTAAGTGGTTAAGTTGAGGCCAACCTAGTTGAGTAAAAGTCAAGTCAAGTTAGTGTATAAATAGAGAGTGTGTATCTCTCATTTTACACATTCTATTCTCTCACTCACACTTTGGAGAATGGTGCACTTGTGGAGGAGGAGGCTCTGCTGCTAGGAGAAGACTATCTCTTGTATTCTGGTTGTACTCATTGCTCTATCTATCTCTGAGGAAGTTATTGGGGTTTTTCACCTTTATGGTTTTCCCCAAGTAAACTCTATGTCTCTTGTGTGCTTGCATTATTGTGTCCATGATTGATATGCTGTGGATTTGCTGTACATGTTGTTCTCTCAGTTAAGATCCTAGATTAGATTGAAGTAAATTCTGAAAATTTAACAGGGTGTTAGTTTTTCAGAAATTTCAATCTGATCTAGGATCTTAACTGAGAGAATAACATGTACAACATATCTACAACATATCTATAGCATATCAATCATGGACACAACAATGCAAGCACACAAGAGACACCGAGTTTCACCGGGGAAAACCAAGAAGGTGAAAAACCCCATAACTTCCTCAGAGATAGATAGAGCAATGATACAACCCAAGCATAAGAGATAGTCCGCCTAGCAGTAGCTTCTCCTCCTCCACAAGTGTGCCACTCTCCAATGAGAGTATATGAGTGAGAAAAGTGAATGATGAAATAGAGTGCCTCCCGCACTCTATTTATACTTGACTTGACTTGCCTAATAACCTTTACTAGATCGGCCTTAACTTAACCACATAACATAATGTTTAATGGGTGGACCCCTAATAGGGTGGTCTAATAACCCTTTGACCCACATGACTTATACAAGGCCGACCCCACCAAGGTGGTCTAATAACCCATCAAGTATAAGTTACGACACTTACAATATAAATGACGACACTTCCGTATAGAGGAATAATAACATCTCTATAGGAGTACAATATACATAGATGAAATACATGGGTGAAATACATTCCGAAGTTACATATACATCAACACTCCCTCTTAACTAGGAAGGTATTTCTCGACATAGATATGATAGCACAAGTTTTCTTCTCTAGATCATCGTCATCAAATCATCGTCCTTGAATCATCATCATCGTCATCGTTGCTGCTGTCTCAATCAATCTCTGAACCCACTCGTCATAGGAAGTTCTACAGAGCCAGTCCTTTTTCATACCGGTTGTAGGCCCACCACCTGTAGGTATTCATCATCACTGGCCATACTGTGGAATCCTCAGGACTTATTACGTGCGTCACAAAACCTCGCAAGAGCATCCAGGCTGTTACGAGCACACGGCTCTACCTGTCGGATCTCCTAGGGATGTACTATATGTGACTGTCACAAAACCTTAAAAGAGTGTCTTGACAAGCAAGATCTCTAAAGAGCATCTGAGGCCTTTTTCATCCTGTCCAGATCTCCAGGACTTATTACATGTGACCCCTACCACAAAACCTTTAAAGAGTGTCTTGACTAGCAAGAACTCTAAAGAGAATATGAGGCCTTTTTCATCCTGTCCAGATCTCTACGGTGTATTACATGTGGTCATGGAAAAACCTCAAAAGAGCATCCCAGGACTGATTACTAGCACACAGCTCAACCTATCGGATCTCCAAAGGTTGGATTATATGCCATAGGACAAAACCTCGAAAGAGCATCTGCTAGATATCTCGGGACCAGATTACATGCCATAGGCAAGACCTCGAAAGACTATCTGCAAATATCCTAGGGTAGAATTATATGTCCTCTCAAAGCAAAACCTCGAAAGAGAGTTTGCCAGATATCCCAGGGCCACATTACATGCCATAGGAAAAACCTCAAAAGACTATCTGCAAACCTCCCAGGGCTGGATTATATGCTTATCTGCACAACCTATTCCACGGCCATAGAGTATCAACATGATACTTACCTACATCATCTTGATGTACACATGATCATCCTGATCATCATCACTGCATCGTCCTGATGCATGTCATCTGGAGAAACATCCTGAAGCTCGTCATCCATGATCATCCTGATCATATAATGCATCCACCTGATGCATACCAAGTATCTGCCTGATACATATCATCATACATGATCCACCTGATCATACAATGTATCCACTTGATACATACACAGATACATGATCCACCTGATCATACAATGTATCCATCTGATATATATCAACATACATGATCTACCTGATCATACAACGTATCCACCTGATACATATACAGATACATGGTCCAAGCATCCAACATGATGCATATACATATACATGATCCAACTGATCATAACAAGGATCCAACATGATGCATATACAAATATACCAAGCATCCAACATGATGCATATACAGAGTAGTAACTGGAGCATCATCCTGATGCTCATCATCTAGCGCTTACATCCACAGCCATGTGAAGGATCCTCCTCTCACCATGCTTGGAATGGCTCTAGCAAATGTGTCCATCACTTCTTCCTTGAAGTGTCGTCAATCTTAAGAACACCAGGCCTCTCCCTGAAGTACTCGAACTTCACTCTGGCTAGTGGTTTCGTCAGCACATCTGCAACCTGCTCATCCGTCGCAATATACAGGAGCTTCACTGCTCCTCTCTGCACCATATCCCTGATATAGTGATATTTGATCTCAATGTGTTTCGACCTGTCATGGAACACTGGTTTCTCAAACAACTTCACACAACTTTGGTTATCATAGAAGATACTAGTAGCATCCAGTGGGAGATCAAATAACTCAGACAGTAGCTTCCTCAGCCATACTGCCTCACAACTAGCCGAACAAGCTGCAACATACTCTGCCTCGGCTGTACTCAGTGCTATGCGGGAATGCTTCCTACTAAACCAAGAGATCACACCTGATCCCATACTGAAGTAGCACCCAGATGTGCTCTTCCTATCTGCAGCACTGCCTGCCCAATCTGAATCAACATAACCTTGCAGGTTAAACTTTTGATTCGCATCATACTTGAGCCCATAATCAATTGTACCCTTCAGGTACCTTAGAATATGTTTTACAGCAACCAGGTGAGCACCTCTGGGATCTGCCAGGAACTATCTCAATGTGTTCACCGCAAAGCAAATATCTGGTCTAGTGTTCATCAGGTACATCAAGGACCCAATCATCTGATGATACACAGTGACATCAGTCGGATCAGATGAAGCATCACACAGAAGCTTCAGGTTTGATGCCATAGGTTTGGCCATGGCCTTGCAGTCCATCATCCCAAACCTCTTCAGGATCTCTACTGCATACTTCCCTTCTCCAAGGAAGATTCCATCTGCACTTTGCCACACCTCCATGCCTAGAAAGTAGTGCATCATACCCAAGTCCTTCATCTCGAACTCAACAGCAAGCTTCCTCTTGGTATCGGTAATCAATCCATCCTCTCCTGTTACAAACAGGTCATCCACATACAAGAGTAGTATCACGGGATTTCCTTCCTCAACCTTGTAGTAAAGTTGGAATCTGCATTACTCTTAGTAAATCCCAAACTGGATAGAAAGCTGTCTATCCTACCATACCAAGTGCTAGGAGCTTGCTTCAAGCCATACAAGTCTTTCTTCAGTCTGCACACATATGACTCCCTGTCATGTGTCTCAAAACCAAGTGGCTAATCCACATACACTTCCTCCATGACTACACCATCCAAGAAAGCTGTCTTGACATCCATCTAGTGTATCTTTTATTTCATCACTGCAACCAGAGCAAGTATTGATCTAATGGAAGTGTATCTAGCCATAGGAGCAAAGGTCTCTTCATATTCAATCCCTTATTTATGGGAGAAGCCACGAGCTACAAATATTGCTTTATATTTCTCTATGCTGCCATCCGCAGCATGCTTGATCTTGTAGATCCATTTGGAAGTCACAACAGACTTCCCTTCAGGTCTTGGGATTGCATCCCAAACATCATTCTTCATGATCGACTGGTACTCCTTGATCATGGCGTTCTTCCCAAATCCTGGGAACTTCAATATCTTCAATAGATAATTTTGTTGTTGAACAAATTGTGTAGTCCTTGTTTTGTAGGTGATGGTACACGATCTTTCCTACAAAACAAGTTAAATTGCATGATTAGAAAACATCTCATAGTTTCCAGAACAAATTCTTACACATAAATAAATATGTCATACAGTCATGCAATTATCTTAGCCAATGCTTCAATACAACATTTATCCATATCCCGTAACTTTCTAGATGCCTTCCAATCTCTACTAGAACATTGTTATGAGTGTGCACAACTCCCAACATGTTAGCAAAGAAGTTTCATTCTAGATAAGTAGAAATGGAATGTTGTACAGTGCCATAGGCCACTTACCCATCAAATGCATATTAGTAGTATACTGTTCATTAATGCAATTATTCTAATATGCATAATACACACCCTAAGTCTAGGAGCATAAGCATATACATCATTAAACAATATTATTTAAACAAACAAATATGCAAAAAATGACAATTCAAATACTTATCTTTGTTTGGTTGTAGGGTGGACTCCCTCTCGGTCTTTGCTTCCTTTCTGCAACTCCATTCTGATGCAGATTGTGAGAAGTGGTCAAATCCCTCTGAATGTCTGCATCCTTGCAGAAACTATTGGAGTGTGCTCCCTCTTGATCTTTGCTTCCTGGATTACCTGTCCTTGAACTTATATCCATCCTTAATCACTATGCATGCTTACTAGTATCATCATTGTGTTACCCTCGAGATCTCATACATAATCATACATTCATTAGTATAATCAAAACACAATAATCTTAAACATGTATAGTCATGATCATTTCAAACACAGATAATAAACATTAGTATTCAATGTTTTTAGGGAATACTTCTCTTACTCATGCATATTCATATTTGACCATAGAACTCTTCTGGTTAGTCATATCATCAATCAAGGTAAGAGACATAATATGCATAAACCCTAGATTACTTAAATTTCTAACTTCATAAATAATCATTATCAATCATGCCATGTATACTTATATAAGAGATCCTAACACAAGGTAGGATTCTAACTTGATATAGGAAAAACATATTTGTATTATCATGCTAGCTAGTTATGTTTAACATACCCGCATAATGTCTCCTTGTTCTTTTGAATGACTTGTGCTAGTAACCTACATATCTCATAGGTTAACCATTATAGAACCAAGTTATACATAACTCGTAAGTAGATATTCTATGTGATCCATGGCAATGGATGAACCTTTGTCTTCATGTCACCATGGTCATATGTTCTTGAACTAGAACATGATTTGTCTTTCTTGATGTACCTTTCATGTTAGCAGACAACATCAACCTCATACAACACCATAATGCATTAGTACAATCATAATTGTCAAAACCCTAATCAATGAATATCTTCTATCATGCATTCATAATTTTATTAAGGTGATATGACAAGTCTAAAGTTAATCAAGATTGTACTAACCTTAATGAAGACAAACATACCATAAACGTAATCATGAACAGATTTTGAAACATACCTGTAAGTCATACCTGTCGAGATTGCTTGGAATATTCTTATGTAAGGCCTTAGCCTTATCTCCCTCTAAAATAGGAACTTCTTCCCTTATGCAGGTGATCAATCCATTCTCTTCTAGGATTAACCCAATCCACTTGATTTGTAGAAACTAGATATGGAGCTGGATTTGGGTTTGTTAGGGAAACCCTAAAAATTCAAACTTTGAATTTCAAACTTCTGAAAGGATAGAAATATGTGCCTTGATGAGCTGATCAACCTGGTATACTCAGAATTTCAAAACTGCAAAGTGTCACCCCTCAAATTTGCTTTTCAAACTTCTGGATTCACTGAAGAGGACCCTGAATTAGGGTTTGAGTTTCCCGGAGCTTTACCCAACCAAATAGTTTGATCCAAAGCTCTAAAATTTGATTTTTCCAAGGATCTTCCAGCTATGGTCACAGATTTAAAAAATTCCCATTTTTGTAGAAGCCCTAATTTTTCTCTTTTCCTATCAAAGTCTCGAACTAGGGTTTGATCAAGCCTGACCTTCTACTGAACCAAAAAATTTGATCTTGGTCTCTAAATTTCTATTTTGATGAGTATCATTCATCCATGGTCTCCGATACAAAAATACCAACTCTCTCCGAAACCCTAATTCCCGGAGCCATGAATGAAGGTGCTCAAAATCCAATTCTGTTTTTACAGAAATATGCACCTGATTGTTTTTGGTGTAACTCCAAAATTACAAATCCAAAGGGTCTAAAACTTCGACCTATGGTAGCCCGACCTGTCATCTTTCCAACCCCAAAGGTATGACCTCAATCGGATTCTCTTAGAGAGAGTTATGCCAAGTGTCGCAATGTGACCTGTTTATGGGATAAAACAAGAGAGCAAACTTGTACGGCGTTCCACGTGTCACTGGCTCAACTTCGGCCTCTGAAAACCTTACCTGAGAAACTACAGTCTGTACCCTACCTGTTAATTTTTATGATATTTAATTTGGAGCTTCCTAGCCCAAGTTGTGACCTTTTTTCCTAGGTCACCTGTTTATGACTGAGATCTAGAAGAAGCAGAAACCCTAGATTATACAGATCATAAAACACAAAGTACACTGAATTAGAAGTTGTGCTTCGGCCACAAGGTACATGGGGATCTTATATTAGACCTGTAAGCATTTCAGATCCTGAAACCTTGCTGAAATGGATTTATAGTGAAAGTGCTATGATGACTGGTTTTTGCTATATCAAGCCCTAGCTTCGCAAATGCAACAAGTGTCATAAATGCCATACCATGCCTTCTTTCAGGCTAGCTCTGATACCATGTTAATTTTTCAAAAATTTCAATCTGATCTAGAATCTTAACTGAGAGAATAATATGTACATCATATCTACAACATATCTATAGCATATCAATCATGGACACAATAATGCAAGCACACAAGAGACACCGAGTTTCACCGGGGAAAACCAAGAAGGTGAAAAACCCCGCAACTTCCTCAGAGATAGATAGAGAAATGATACAACCCAAGCATAAGAGATGGTCCTCCTAGCAGCAACTTCTCCTCCTCCACAAGTGTGCCACTCTCCAATGAGAGTATATGAGTGAGAAAAGTGAATGATCAAATAGAGTGTCTCCCGCACTCTATTTATACTTGACTTGACTTGCCTAATAACCTTTACTAGGTCGGCCTTAACTTAACCACATAACATAATGTTGACTGGGCCGACCCCCAATAGGGTGGTCTAATAACCCTTTGACCCACATGACTTATACAGGGCCAACCGCACTAAGGTGGTCTAATAACCCATCAAGTATAAGTTACGACACTTACAATATAAATGATGACACTTCTGTATAGAGGAATAATAACATCTCTATAGGAATACAAACACTTCTGTATAGAGGAATAATAACATCTCTATAGGAGTACAATATACGTAGATGAAATACATTCCGAAGTTACATATACATCAACATGGGGCAAGTTTGTTTATAACAAGAAGAGAAAATCCATTGTCAAGGAAACAGTGACTCGTATGAAGAGACCTTTCCAACCAAATATCACCACCAAGCATGAAACCACAGTCATGCAAGGTAGCCAGAATGATCCCGGACTCCTAGCATCTATCTTTGTAGCTTCTATTAAATCAACTGCAGACAATGTCCACATGTTGGTAGCCGAGTTAGAATTAGAAAAGAAGAAAGCTTTCCATTTACAACAGACTCTGGTCAAAGAACAAAATTATAAGAATTTGATGGTTGAGAAGTGTGACACCCTTGTGTCAGAAAAGGGAGAACTGAACATAAGATTTCAACATCTAGAAGCCGAAAAGAGAGCTGTGGTGATACAAATAAGGACCCTGGAAGGAGAAAAGAATGACCTAGAGGGTAGAAACTTGCAGCTAGAATCCAAGAAATTTGATACTTCTTAGCAGATGAATGATTTGAAAGAAAATATAGAGAAGTTGGAAGATGGTAAAGAATTGATGGAACAACAATTAGAACTCGCAGCTGGCAAGGTTGGTGATATGAGTCCCTTTCATGAGCAGTCGTGCGAAACATTAAAGAAGATCTATGGAATTCAGGAGCTCATAACGGAAGAAGTCTGCAAGCTAAAGTTAATAGCAGCCAGGTTCAAAGAGATCAATGCTGAAGCCACCAGGCTCAGGAGGAAATATGCACGCATTAGTGAGGACATTCAGAAGCATATTGAGTGGAGGGAAGGAAAGTCGGGTTTCCCTGTGAATCTCCCTCTTAAATCTGTCTCCAAATTCAAGGCAGACGCGCGTCTTTTAGTGTTTTGCAAAGATTGTGGGATGAAGTTGAACGCTGTATCCCCAGTTACCCTTGAGCAGTGTAGAAATATGTATCTTAAGACACAAACCACCCAAGAAAATGGTCAGATGGTGATGCCTCAAGATATAGAATACTTTCTAGATAAATCCCAATGCTTGTCTGAGCTACGGGATGGGCTAAGTACAAAAATGGACTATGTAAAGAAAATGGACGTGTTGACCACGGAAGATCTCCACCACTGTATTGGCCAGGCCATTGTTCACACACATATCCTTGAAGAAAACCTCCAGGTTGAAACAACAGAATAAATCAACTTGGAAGAAGAACTCGCCAAACATGAGGTATCTCTGAAAATTATGCTCCCTATTCCTGCCAACAACGTCATAAGAGAAACCAGCCTCTGGGTAAAGCATATAGCAGAAGCAGACAAAGCATCAGTAGCAGAGGTAAACCAGGCATCAATTCCAGCAACACTACCTGCAACAGCAAAGGCACAAGTTTCAGTAGAAGAACAGGCGTTACCAGAAGCACCGGCTGTGGAAAATGCGCCAGCTCAGAATTAATCTTTTCTATTTAATGAAAGGCCAAAGCGCTTTTTCCTTTTTCCTATGTACCTTTTAAATTTAAAAGGACAACTGGAGTTTTCTTCCCGTCCTTCTTTTTGTAATATTTCCATAACTTATTCTTTTTGTAAATGAGCACTAGAGACAAATTAGAGGAATCAAAGAGGTTAAGGTACACTTGGAAGCTCTTGGAGCATTTTGTAAGTATATATATAGATGATCAATGGGTAGTTAGGGGACTTTTCTCAAGTGAAAGGACTCTTCATATGTACATGAACTATTTCTGCTACATGCATGGAAAATCGTTTTGGCCTATGGAAGCTTGTGCATTGTTTTGCTTAGAATTGTGATGGATGACTGTTGAACTATTTCTGCATTTTCATACATATTCAGTGAGCTCTTTCCTAGCTTTTGTGAACTAATTCTCTGTTATGAATGATTTTACTTCCTTTGCAAAATGTCTATGCTATGTGAGTAATGGAACGTTTTAATTAAATCAGAGTTATCTTTGGTATCATTTATCTCTGCTGGAAATGCATCTTTACGATTAAATGGCTATCTGTTAAATCTTGAGATGTTTCTTTCAGTTTATTACTCATACTTTTGTTTTGCTCCTTGCAAGGATAGGTTAAACTAGATTAAATAATTTAGATCAGATTTGTTTTTTTGCATGCATTTAGTTTAGAGCACTTGCATATCATATTTAATAGGAAAATATATAAATGGTGGATTGGGTTGTAACCAGTGAACTTTAAACAAATCTTTAATCATTCACAATAGCCGAAACCATTGACCGGACTGATTCCCTGCACCAAATGGTAAACAATATAATTGGGCTTGCTTACCGGGGAGAATCCCTAACTGATTGATGCTACGATTTTTGAGGCATCAACAAGACTCTTATAACATCTTTAGTAAAGAAGATAAATTTTGTTTTTTGAAGAAGTTTCTTAAAACACTCGAGTCAGAATATGAAATTTTGTTGACTAAAGAAAGTTTTTCTTATGAGATTAAAGATATGTGTGAGACCTTGAATAAAGAATTAAATCAGCATATCTTGGAAAGTAAAAAGTGGTTTTCAGATGATTGTATTGCTTTTATGGAAACAGTAAGGTCAGAGCTTGTCCAAAGGCAGTTCACTTACCTTAAATAAGAAATAGAGTTATCTAATCAAAACATGGTTTCTAATTGTTTTTATGATCGAGTAGCTGCTTATTTGTAGGATTTTCTCAGCTCAGGTCATTCATTTTTGTTCAGGTGTAAATATGGTTTTCAGATTCATGATGAGTTTCCTATAAGCACTTTAATCTTTATTTTACAAAAGTATATTCTGGGAGTTCAATTCCTAAGTCAATTTTTAACTTGGTTTCATTGCAAATGGAATTACACTTGATCATCCAGAATTCAACTAATTATATTAGTACATGTTTATAAATAAGCTCAACGAATGAGCAGCGGGGTCTAAGTTGTTTTTTGCAGTGCATGAACTAGTTTCTAGTATGCAGTTGTTTCCAACAGTTTTCTTCTTTAGTTTGTTATAATGTGCAGAAGTTTATATGCTAATAAGACTCCAGCCCAATGGAGTATGAGTATGGATTACTTTTCAGTTTGTTGGTTTGCAGCATCATGAAGACTCCAACCCAATGGAGTATGAGTATGGATTACTTTTCAGTTTGTTGGTTTGCAGCATCATGAAGACTCCAACCCAATGGATAGAAGGCATAGGGTCTGCTAGTTCTTGGCATCTTGCAGGGAGCATGCCATCCCCAGAAAGATCCAATGTTGGTACTAGATTTATCCCATAAAATTCCTAGTTCTGGAAATGCGCATATAAAAAGATCAAGCCACTCTAAAAAAAAAAAGATCATTGATGTTCCATTCACTTTCACTTGATCTTTGCAAATTGGGGACTGAGAAAACTTTTGGGTGCTCAAATTTCCAGCAACTCGTCATTTGGTGGTCAGAATTGTGGCAGCAGATTCAACAAACTCTTATGGAATTCTTCTCTGGAATTAAAGGAAGACTCGCAACAAAAAGTCGAATTGTTGTTATAAAAAATCTACAAGTCAAACATCTTCTTATTTAGCTTAGATGAGTAGCGTTTGAAGTCTAAGTATCAAATGCATTTTGCATAGGTCAAACATGGTTTTCAAAACCATTTGTGGAGGATGAATAATGATTTGTGGTCTAACAACACTATGAATTCTCTATTATATAAGAGGACCCATACTCTATATGCCAAGGAAAAGGCTTCATTTATGTTGTGAAAGTGGGATAATTCCCATCGCACAAAACATAACAGAAAATGCTTATGGATATAAAAGAATCTGAGCTTTATCGTTTATTAAATGCATCCAGGCAGAGTTGAAGATCTCCAAGCCCGCAAGGGTCAAGGTAATTTTCCAAATGCATTGAATTCTAGAGCATTTGAAGCTGCTCGAAGAATATTGTCAATTAAGGAGAGTAATATGAAGAAAAGTTCAAGGTATTTGTTGCTGTCTAGAACTATACTTTTGAAGGATTGACATATTTGAGGCATAAAGCACTAATAGCAGAGTGTTTTAAATGGCTTTGGGAAGCCAAGGCTATTTTCAATTTAGCGGGGTAAACTATATGGTTTTATTTCAAAGACTTTCCTCATCGCCAGCAAAGCACATAGGTGTTAGAGAAATTAGTTAAAGCTCATCAATGCAGTGCTATAACACTAAGCATCCATCTAGTAAGAGCACCAATTGAGAAGCATTTGTCAAAGATAAGCCAGAAATATAGGTCATCGATAATTCCAAATTCAAAGTGCTTCAACAAGTCATTGACAAGTGGCAGAGTATACAAAGTAGGGGATCAGTTCCAGCTTTAAAGAGGAATATCCCAGATATTAAGGTAGATAATCAATGGTTAGAAGATTGATCTTGTCATTCCCATATTTTCAGAGATTCAATTGGCATGCTCAAGCAACATATTAGCTTTCAAAGTTATAGATGATTTCATGTGTCAGACAAGAGGATCAATCATTTCTGGAGAAGCATGAAAATCTGATTATTTGATTTAACCATTACTTTCAAATTTTAAAAAAGATCGATCCAACAATCCTGGATTCTGTGCAACAAATATGAACTTGTTTCTGTTTTAGTTATGCATTGAAATCGACCCCTAAAAGCTAGCAGCAGCTTGGGTCTTGTAATCCTTATAAATTTAATGATTTGTAATGTAGAGAAGTGAGACACTCATGAGGGTCGAGAACACATATGTTATGATTTTACGATCTAGTTATATCAATATGCTTATGTGAGGATACCTTGTCTTGATGAATGATATAGGTTGTTGGGAGTTTGATTCAAATTATTTATTGTTTTGATATTCAATATTTCTGTTTGAAATGTTATTTGCATTTTTATTTTATATGGATTTTTTTGTGTACATGCCTATGCAAATAAATGAATGTCATTGCAAGATAGATGTTTAAAATGTCTTTTTAGGCATATGATTTCCATAAGATGTTTCAAGGAAATAACTGCTTGTTGTCTTGTGTTTGTACTTCTTATGATTTGAATTTATGTCTCATTTTTATCGTTCAGTCTATCTTTTAATTTTTATCCTTATATATATTTTAAATCTGATGTTTTTAGATCATCCACTAGATTGTTCATGATTCTTATAATTTTATTTTTTGATTCCTTTTTTAATCCAAATGAACAAATCCCACTTTTATTGAGGTGCCTAAACTTTGTCTTTTTGTAGTCAAGCAAAATTTAGGGCTAACAACCCCCATGGTATAACAACTAGCATCAATCTCTATCTCAAATGGTTGTTGGAGATCCAGCAGTGCAAGTATTGGAGCTGTGCTAATCTTTTCTTTCAAAGTGTCGAAGGCTTTCTGTGCTTTTCCTTCCCACTAAAATAATTTGTTCATACCTGTCGAATCATGTAATGGAGAATCTATGAAGGAAAAGTTTGCAATGAACTTCCTCCAATATTGGGCTGCTCCCAAAAAGATCCTTACCTCAGTTACATTATTTGGCTTGGGCCAATTCATAATGACCTATACTTTAGAGGGATCAATTCCAAGCTTACCACCCCCTACCATGTAAGTTAGATACACTAAATATGTCTTCCCAAACTCACATTTGGACATATTTAAATATAATTTCTCCCTTACAAGTACATCCAAAACTTGTTTCACATATTTGACATGTTATTCCCAAGTACGACTGAAGAAAAAAAATATCATCTAAGTAGACTATGGTGAAATCATCTATAAAGGGCCTAAAAACATCATTCATCACCATCATAAATGTTGCAGGTGCATTGCAAAGCCCAAAGGGAATTACAATCCATTCATACAATCCCTATTTAGTTTTGAAATAAGTCTTCCATATATCACTGTCATGGATTCAAATTTGATGATAGCCACTTCGCAAGTATAAATTAGTGAAATAAGTTGAATTCTTTAGCTGATTGATCCGCATTGTAGTTGGCAAGTCATCGACATTGATGCAACTTTGACAAGTTTCAACTTTGACACGACTTCAACTCAATAGGTTATCTCCAACAGGTTTCGAACTCGACACGACTCCGATGAGTCTCGACTTAGACACACGTCGAGACATTTGCACATTCGACATGTTCAACAACCTCACAGTTCACAACGTTGACAAGCAGCGTCGACATGCGACCAACAAATGTCGAACTTCGACAGATTGTATCCCTGTCTTCTAGTCGACTGTAACGGTTGAACTGTTGAATCGTTCTAACTTCTTTTTTTTAACTGAACGTAACGGGAAGACACCCAAGCATCTCAGAAATCTATATAAGCATGTATAATATTGTAACATACAATGAACGATTTTACCTATTTAAATCTAATAGAAGAACATCTCGCATTCCTGCATATTTGTGTTTATCTGTGTAGTGTAATCATGCTTTGCTCATTCTTCTTATTCTTAATTGCTTCCACCATAACAGAACTGACTCATTCAGTCGAACTGTTGTCCCCCTCATGCTTCCTGTACACAACCCGGATCATTGGTATCAGAGTAGACTCAAATCAGAGCATTCAGTTTTCCTGCTTAAGTTCTGTGTATACACTTCTCTCAAAGTTACCTGACTTATGTCAATTCAAACTTGCTCGCAATCTTAGCAATCCAAGCAAACGCTACCTCGAAAGATGGCAAAATAAACAGACAATAGACATGCAGCTGACAAGACAACACAACTTATTGAACAACCTCTGGCTTGACAACGGACTAAAATGTTCACCCAGTTCAACGATATTATCATGCGATTCACTTCGACATCTGGAGGATCTTTGACGAGAACTCATTCTGATAAAATCAGCCCTTTCAAAGTGCAAATGAATTTGGACATACTGAATCTTGAAGGTAATATTGACGTGTAATATGTCGACAATTGGGTACTATAATTGGAATCCTATTACGTTGTAAATCAACTCTCCGAAGCTGAAAAGATCACCATTTCATCCTTAAAGATGTCAACCTCTGTGCACTGTTGGTGGGAGAACCTGTCGACAAATATGGAGAAAAGCGAAGACCCCATCGACACATGGGATAAATTCGTCGAACACATCCGAAAGGAATTTTACCCACCAAAATACCTCAAGAAATAGTATAAGAAGTGGCAGCAGCTAAGGCAATGGAAAGACCAATCAGTATAGAGTTACACCGACGACTTCTACCAACTTATGGCTAGACTTGGCGTCCAAGAAGAAGAGAAATTGCATGTTTTGAAGTATATCAGCGGATTGTCCTAGTACACTCAACAGGAGATGGAATTTCTGACTTTCAATATGCTTGCAGATGCTCTCCACTACGCCAGCAAACTGGAAACCAAGCAGAAAAGAAAATCGCGCTTTGCGACAAACCCGACATCAGGACGACCACCCGACAAGAAGGCACCAGCTGACTTCGACAAGTCAAAATCTTCTCATCCGACACCGCCAAATCCAGACCATGGAAAAAAGCCTTTTCACAAGAGGGAACATAGAAAACAACCGTCGACCAGAAAATGGTGCGATTACCACTCATCTTGGAATGATATGTCTAAATGTAAAGCTTGGAAGACATTTTTGGAAAAAGTGTCGACCTCCGACGCGTTCGACAAGACGGTGGAAGAATTTGATCCAGAAGCAATGAACCTTTTGACCTCGACCACTCCAGCAGCCTCGACTATCGTCAATGAGGAGGAATGAGAGCGCTTGTTGCATACACAAATATGGGCCCGGAGCAACTCATTGCATCTGATTGTGGACAATGGGAGCCAAGAGAACTTTGTTTCTAAAGATCTCGTGAAGAAACTAGGTCTTGTTACGACACTGCATCCTCAGCCTTAAAACATCGGTTTGATGAAGGATGGAAAAGAACTTCGGATCACCTGACAATGCAAGCTTTCCTACTTCATAAAACCTTTTAAAGATGAAGTACTCTATGAAATGGCACCACTCTCCGTAGTTGAAGGCCTATTTGGGAAACCTTACCTCTGGGATAGACATGGAAGTTATCAGTCATGGCCTCAGAAGGTGATTGTCTGAATTTGAAATCGATGGTTCAGCATACTAGAGCATTAACCTACACCGACGATTGCACTGATCATATCTTCCAAATAGACAAATAAGCTCATCAATCATGCTCAAAAGTTCTAAGTAGACTGTAGCAACAAGTCAAGTCACTGACCAATGCAGATCTCGATAGAAGCAACAATTCGATCATATTTCGATGAGTATTAGAACCTCTTTCAAGCTCCAGATGGAGTACCTCAACATTGTTAGGTAAAAGTCTCCATTGAACTTGTTTCTGGTTCTTCTTTGCCTAACACATCTATTTACAGAAGATCTATTCTCGAAAATGAAGAGATTTACAGTCAGATTGAAGAATTAATTGACAAAGGTCATATCCGACCCAGCTCCTCTCCTTGTGGAAGTCCAGTCATCCTAGTTTTGAAGAAAGATGGGACTTGGCGCATGTGCATCAACTACAGAGCTCTCAACAAAATATCTGTGAAGAATCAGTACCCTCTGTCGCGGATAGACGAGCTTACCGATTACCTGAAAGGTGCTAAATTCTTTACTAAACTTGACCTCAAGTCAGGATACCATCAGATTCCAATCAAGCCCTCAGATGTGTGGAAAACTGCTTTCAAAACCAAGGAAGGATTGTTTGAATGGTTAGTCATGCCTTTAGGCTTAACCAACGCATGTGCGACCTTCATACGACAAACAGATAACCTTCTTCGACATTTCATCGACAAATGGGTTATTGTCTATCTCGATGATATATTGATTTTTAGCCGATCATCGGAAGAACATGTTGGACATCTTCAACAAGTCCTCGACACTCTCCAGCAACATCGGCTTTATCTAAACATGGACAAGTGCTCTTTTGCGATGACCAACATCAAATATTTGGGGTATGTAATTGACTCTGCAGGCATTCACGTCGACCCAGAAAAATTACAGATCCTCAAAGATTGGCCCATTCCTAGAAGCATTCAAGAACTAAGAAGTTTTCTTGGTTTGGTGAATTTCTATCGACGATTCATACTTGGCTTCAGTCACATAGCCAAGCCCTTGAATCAGTTGACGAAGGGAAAGGGGAAAACTATCTTCCAGTGGACAACAACACAACAAGCAGCTTTTGAACAGCTTAAACACAAGCTCTGCACTGCACCAGTACTTGTGTTACCTAATTTGCATCATCCCTTTGAGATTGAGACAAACGCATCGGACTGTGCCTTGGGTGCAATGATCACTCAGTCTCATCACCCATTCGCTTTTCATTCCGAGACTTTTAATGACACAGTTAGAAGATACTTGATGTACAAAAAAGAACTGTACGCCTTTGTTTAAGCTATCAAGCAATGGAGGCATTACATCCTTGGCAAGGAAATGGTCATTCTTACTGATCACAAGCCTCTACAGTTCGCTCTGACACAATCAAAGTTGCAGACAAGCCGACAACTCAAGTGGATTAATTACCTACAATAATTCTAGTTGGTGATTAAGTATCGGAAAGGTAAGGCTAACGTCGTCGCCGATTTCCTCATTCGACCACCCATTACTCTCCTTTTGATAGTGATGAGTATGCATGGATACGACACGACCACTTGGCCACAGTTGTATGAGGATGACAGCGACTTCTCAGTAGTCTACCGACAGTTACAGACTAACAAGTCGTCGACCTCAGACTCCGACTATTTCTTGATAGACACCTTTCTATACAAGCTTGGACAGCTTTGTGTACCAATAGGTGAGCACCGACAGCAACGCATTTGGGACGCACACTACAACAAGACTGCAGGACACTTTGGAGTAGCAAAGACACTTGGTATTCTGTAGAAGTATTTCTTTTTTCCTACACTTAAATCCGACGTCAACAAGTATATTCGATCATGTGTGGTTTGTGCCATTGCTAAGCCACCTAGTCGATGACAGGGATTGTATACACCTCTACCAATTCCTAGTCGACCATGGGAATATATTTATATGGAACACTTGATGGGTTATCCTACTACCAAACATCAACAAGACACGATATTTGTAGTAGTCAACCGATTTTCCAAGATGGCCATTCTCTTACCATGTAAGAAGACCACGATAGCGCAACAGACCGCTCAGCTCTTCTTTACACATGTTTGGAAACACTATGGTTTACCAACAACCATTATTTCTAACCGAGATGGCAGATTCGTCAGCATCTTTTGGAATACCCTCTGGCAATTGCTAGACACACGAATCTCATTGTAGATAGCTTTCCATCCTCACACCGATGGACAAATGAAATTTGTGAATCGCTTGGTAGTACAACTGCTTCATATGTACTGTTGGGTGTGTGAGCGATCTCAAATAAAACACCTAATATTAAATTTAGCGACCGGGGTTGGTAATCTTAGAGTTGAGGCAAAATATATGCTAAGGTAGAATGGTATCTAATTTTTGGCTTGTCAAACCTACTTGAGGATAACTCAATCATATGAACAGGAAATTAAGTTAGAGCAAATTATAAACCTATAAACTACTAAAGCATCTAATTCCATTCTCCCTGGGAATCCTGAGGAAAAGTACCGAATGTGATGGGAACAGGGGTAAATGTATCGAAGTGGCTTTCAAAAGTAACAAGAAAACAAAATGGGATTAAATCCAATTTAACTTCTACAAATAAATGCAAGCTAAAAATTACCTAGCTACAATTAATTTTGAACATAATGACCTATCTTTTATTTATAAATGAGGGACTTAAACTGAAGAATTCTAGAAGCAAGTAGAAAACTTGATAAAGATATGAAATTTAGAAGCAAGTAGAAAACTTGATAAATATATTATATTTATGAACTAAACCTTATTCCATGAATCCATTATTAACATGAGAAAAGTAATCCAAGATTGAAATGATTAGGAGAATGAAATTACTAACTTAACCTAATGTTGATATTATTCCATACTGAATATGAAATGAATAGATTCTGAAACCGTAAAGCAAATAAAGTAACTTGTAAATAACTGAAACAGATTTTTAAAGAAAGAGTGAATGTCAACTAAAGAAGATGACAAAACTTGATCAAAACTTCATATAAAATGCAACAAGGTCTTAATGGTTCCTAAGAACATTAATTAGAAATGAAAGAGATCATACTTGGAAGGAAACCTAAGAACTGAAGTCTAATTAAGCAAACTGATGAAAGAAATGGTAAGGTCCGAATGCCGGTCTAAATGGCTTATCCGAATGACAGTCCGAATGGAAGAAAGACAGCTTAAACTAAAGAGAAAAGAAGATGGGATGATTTTACTTACCAGCTGGCTGATACAATATGATCCTATCATGCAGGGAAAGCAACGAATAAGATGATTAAGAGCTTACAGTGAGAAGAAGCTATCTATGCTGATTATAGTTTATGAAACTAATTAGTTCTATTTTATCCTGAAATGAGGTGGAGATGTAACTTAAGCTAATCTTATGCTACTAGAAAGAAACTACAGAATTATAGTCTATGAGCATATTTAGAAGATTAAGCTATCTATTTCACTAATCTAAAGAAAACTATTTAAGTATTTAAATGAACTAAGTACAATATAAACTACTTAAGTAATTGAAATAAACTAAACCTAAGATAATTAAACAAGCCAAATAAATCTAAGTGTGGCCGATCACCATTTACTTTGAAGATATTAATAAAACAAAATATACATAACAGAAATAGAAACATGATTTATAAAAACAACAGAACATCATTTTATATTACAGTATAGAAACACCTCATACAAAGAAGATACATGAATGAAATAACAACATGTTTTATCTACAAAAAACAACAGCGATGCATATACACTGATGAAGAACCATTGGCTGTTGAGGGGCCTGTCTCAGCAAACAGAGGCTGAGCCTTTAATCAATCAATCACCACGCATGCTCGACAAATTCCCATAAAACTGAAATAGATATATATTAATAAAAGACAGATTTACAATGTTCTAGTATTCATTTGGAGCTGAAAAGATAGGCAAATCTAAAAGTAAAGAGACTGACTAACTAATGACTAACTCATCGCTGCTATGAGAACATCTATTTATACAGCTTTACAATGGAGGGAGCAAGTTGAACCTTTAGTGGTCGACTACTTAATAACAAACTATCTTGAAACCCCCAAAACAATTGTATTAAATGGCTCATGACATGCATAAGACAAGGAACGGCTCCGCTTAATCATTCTGTGACAGCTCGAAGCCGAGGAACGGCCTCGTAATGATTCAGAATAGCACACAGGAGGTTCTCCAAGGTCTACGGAATCGTCCTTCCATGCAATGGCTAGAATGTTAGCTCTTCTTCGACGTGGGAAGAAGTGGATGCAGTGTCAAACTGGGCGTGCAGGAGGAAGGATCTTCCAGAATGCCAACTCACGAACCATCAGGGCCACATCCCAAACAGAACCCATGTGGCGGTCCATCCCCTAACAGCTCGAGCATATCTCAACCAACAATTTCTCGGATCGAATGCAAGTCTGAACGGCGGGTTGAATGATCACAACTTTAGTACATGCTTGATTTGAAGGTTCATTTGAGAGCCATCACCTGTAAAATAGAATAAAGTTACTAGACAAGCCAATTAATCACCAATAAACCAAAATATAACAAATTTTTCCCAACATTCATATGATGTGTAAATAAACACATACCTACTCCATTTGACAGTCTGAATGGTGAAAAGATCAACTTATTGTATCAAAAATGGTGATAAAGACATCACTCAGAGTATGCTTAAAGGCCAAAATTGCTGACAAAATGGACACCAACATTCCCCCAAACCAGAGACATGCCAGGTCCCACTGAGCAAAACATAAAAAGATTAGGAAGAAGGCCGAGCTGTTGTAGCAGTGGCCTTCGACTTGGATGATGACGATTTGTATTTGGCCTGGTACTTCTTGAATTGACTGCTCAAGTTGTCATATTTCAACCGAAGGGAGAGATTAGCAGTCGTTTTAGCCTCATTCAAGCATTCAATAGATTGTACTTGACTATGTAATGTCTTGACCTCTTAACGAAGCTCAGAGATGGTTCCAACATACCCCTCATTCTGGCTTTTTAATTCCGCCAAGTCTTTATTCATCCTATCCACAGTCTGCTGGAGTGAAGGAAGTGCTTCTATCAAAGATTCAGTGTTCTTTTGAAGGCTTGATTCCTCCAGGAATGACTCAGGGTTAGAGGATATGATGTATTCCTCAAGACCCTTTTCTTCAGTCTGTGCAAGGGTAGGTGTTGGAGTAGGGTCTTCAAGCAAGATGGAAGAGACATTAGCCAATGAAAGGAGAGGCGATCCAAAGTTAGTGTTTTGTGCTTGTTCACCGGGGTGGTCAAATTGCTATGCCTGAGTGGAGGACTGATCAAGGGCACGATTGGATTTTCTTGATTTCTTTGGCATTTGTGAGAAAAATGGGGTCTCTGGATTTGTGTCTTCTTGGACAGGCTCAGAAGAGGGTGTTTGAACAGGATGCATTTCTCCCAAGGTGCTCTCTTCAAATCGCACAACCTTGGAATCATCCTTTGTTTGGTCAGGGGTTTGAACGGACTTATCAGAATGGGATTGAAATCGATGGCGCCTACGAGAGGAAGAGGGTTTGATAATGGGTTTCACAACTAGGTGAGGGTTTAGAGTTTCGTATACAAAGCTATCCCAAGTATTCCCCTCTTCCTGTAACTGATGGGTGATTAAAATTTTGATAAGGCAGTGGTGATACAGGCTACCAGCAGGATTGACCTTGTTCTTTCGAACTTGACTAGACATTTTCTCCAGACTCTTTAAGAAGTAGAAAGGAAAATTCAGGGGTTGATCATTAACAAAATGGGCTAACAATCGAAAATGGTAGGATTTAAAGATCGAGAAATTACCTTCGCAGGTGATTAGGTGAATGATGACAATCAATGGGTCAAGGAACTCGGCCCTAACCCATTCTCGATGAACCCCTTTTACACCCTCAACATACTGATACTCAGGATTGAGAGCAAACTTGTTGGCTGTGCGTGGGAGAAACAAGTGCTTGTGCCAACGGGCACCTTCTCTATGCAGTTTTGTGGCTACTGATATAAATTCCTCTGTTACTGGAAAGGTGAGGCGGCCAACTATGGCGGTTCTACCGTCAAAACCTTTAGAAAAAAGCAGGGAAATCTTATGGTCATGGTCATTAAAGAGACGAAGAAACGGGCCCCAGCCAGCACGCAGGAATATTTCTCGGCAATCCTTGAACTCGGTAATGCACAGAAGGTCTTGATAACTGCCTGGCTAGTGACGGCTAGACATCGTGAATGAAAGCTGGAAGGTGAAATGGATGTGGCTTAGGCAAGCAGAAGGAATGCGCACAGCTGCAGAGGATAGAGCGTCAAGGTGAATGAGGAAATGAACAAAGCGAAGCAAATTTTACGTAGGAGGAAAGCTTATAACAAGGTCCATTTGAGCGATTGAACGATCATGGGGAAGATCTCACACATACTAGGGATTTATGCAATTATCACGCTTGCCTTAAATAGTGTGCCACCCTAAAACTTTGTAATTATGGATTCATGTGATTTATAATGCATTCAACCATGTCCAAAGTAAAACTTTGGACAGGTTGAACATAAATTTTATGAGGGACATAATTACCTATGAAAGATCATGATGCTTTTAATGCATAAATGATGGCACAATAATTCTTAAACGAAAGATAGGATAGTGCCCAAACTATATAATTGGCCGATGTATTTGATAAGACAAGATGGGTATGCAAAATTGATATTTTAATTCGATCCTAATTAAGATCAATTGACTAAAGGAATCGAAATTTAAAATGTCTTATCATACTTATAGATATCAGTATAAGATATGGTTTCACGTGGTACTTCTTTCAGGTTGCTAATTATTTGCTCTGTCATATATTTGCCTTGTTTGTCTCCTTATTCAGATCGGTATTCAACCCATCATTCAACCCTTCATTAAGACTTTGGTCCGTAGAAGCCATGTTTGCTAATGCTAACTGAAGCTACCCTTTGCAGGGGGTTCTGAGGAGATTAGTAGACAAGAGTTATTGCAAACCTGCATTTTTGAAGCTTTTAGTTGCGTGCTTCCTTATTAGGCTAATCCTGAAAACACCTTATTATTTTACCAGAGATGCAAAAAAAAATTCTTCATTATTCAAAGAGTGAAATAGTTCTAAGTCTCCCCCAAACCAAAAATATGGTGTGTCCTGAAGCCATCAAAGAAAAGTTAATCAATATTCAAATATTTTAATTGGAACATATGCTAGTAGATTCTAGAAGTGCTGCAAAAATAGAATATCAACTAGTAAAGATAGATGATTCAGATATGTACATTCATCAAAAAAGAACACAATAGTGCTTAAGAGGATCATATGAAAAATGATGGGATAATTATTGTAAAGAGATTGCCATAGGAGAACTAGTCATCCATGATTCATTGTAAAGATTTCTTGCATCCGAAATATAGATAAGGTTCACTGCAGGCATTATGAAACTTCTATAGTTATGGGTCCCATTTCTAGGATAACATATCTTAGATAATGTGTGAATTAGATGACAGTGATCCAAGTCCAACTTACAGCTATTCTCTAATGACAGTATAAATAACTGGCATGAATTTGTGTTTGTATACTCGGGTTTTTTTATGAGTTATGTGGATAGCAATGCATTAACCAAACCTCGTTTACCTGATATTGTCCCGCTGCCAACGGGCCTATTCAGTACCCCGGCGGGTTTGTCTTGGTACCATGCAAGCATAGTCCCGCTGCCAGCGAGCCTGTTCAGTACCCCGACGGGTTTACTTGCACTTACCGAGCTTCCTTATATTTTTAGATATTACTTAGCATGGACCCGCTGCCAGCGGGCATGTTCAGTACCCCGGCGGGTTTGCCTTGTATAATGATATATGTGTATATTTTTGTAAGGAAGTCAGTGGGTACTAGAGTGTGCTAAGCCTGCTAAACACATAATTCAAAAATTTCAGAACGACCCTTTGTGAGTAAATTTTGTTAGGGATGTCCTAGATTATAGATCATGTCAAAAGACAATAACCTAAAGCCATTCTTCAACCCTTCTGTCTATCTTTTTCATTAAAAAGTAACATTCCCCACAAAAATAGAGATGTCATTCCATTTTGAGCTACCTTTTTAAAGATGCTTTGAGAGACAAGTTTTGATAACGAATCTAGGCCAACTAGTAGTCCATAGGTATAGGATAGAGCTCTTTTTGAAAATCATAGAAATTAAAGTAGGTTCTTAAGCAACTATTCTGTTAAGAAATTAGAAATGTACATGTCTGAATCAGGTACCTTATGTGGAATCACACAAGAAAGTGGTTAAGGATGATACTTTCAATTTTCAATTTCCAACAATAATCAAAGAAGAAAGAGAATCTATAAGTATTTTTAAAGTACTTCCTTTTCAAATATTGCATGAGCTGCTGTGAGGTTCTTGTAATCATACCGCAAAACAACTTGTTTTATTCAAGATAAACATATATATATATATATATATATATATATATACAAAACAAGGAAAAAGAGTCTTTCTTGTTTTAATTGGAAAAATATCATGAGTTTGATAATACTACTGAATTTCCTGTAAGAATGCAACCAATTGTTAGGAATGAATTTCTATTATTGAAAACCAAGAACATATTTACATATATATACCAATGAAGATAACCCAAAAATAATTCAAAGATCAGGAGGAAGAGAAATGACTTCCTCTTCTATTAACTTTATCTCGTTCTGTTGAAGGATATTCTGCACAATATTTTGTTTAGATATTGGTTGATGAAAAGGTATAAGACTATGTCCATCTACAACAGGAGAGATTTGCGAATCATCAATTGTCTTGACTCCTTCATTCTCTTCTTGGATAACAACTGATGACTTGGGTTCATCTTGCATAACTCTTTTGAACCATGGTTGAATCTTATGTATTGGTGTGGTCACAACGAGGTATGATGGAAGAGATAACAACCCGATGCTATTAAAAGCTTGGGTTGGTTTCTGGTTAGAATTTGGTATTGGTTGTGCCGGTAATATTATAGGATTTGGAAGATTCTCACTCTGGAAATGGTGAGGTTGACTTGGGATAGGAGGTAGTGCAGGAGGTACAAATCCAGGCAAAAGTTGTTGGATATTGGGTGGGTAAGGATGGTTAGGCAGAGGAGGAGATGGTTGAACAGAGGCTGGTCTTCTCCCTTCATGTGGCCATGGATGAGGTTGAATATTCTGAGGAGGGTATTGTGGTGACTGGTTCTACCAACCTAAGGTGTTCCATTGTTGAGGAGGTAGATAAGGATGGGATGCAATGTGTGTGAAAATCCTCACAGCAGATCTAAGAGATGATGTATCTCACAAGAGAATAATTATGATTAAGCAAGAAAATAGAAGAAGAGTGATACATGCAGTATAATGAGCAACAGAATAATATGGTACAGTAGAACTCAGATAGAAGCAATAATACTTCGGTCATACTATGTTATTAATCACAAATGGACATATAAATAATACAATGCATGAGGAATTCGAATGCCTAAGGTGGCAATTCGAATTAGCCTTCATGGAGTGATCAAAGGATCACTGGAGTGTCATCGGAGCACAACTAGGTGTCCTCATGATCATCGGAGCGCAACTGGAAGTCTTCATCATCATCAGTGGAGTCATCAATGCTCAAGTAACTGTCAACCATCAGTCAAACTAACTCTGGTAGGTGTAACTGAGTGTAACTCAATGTAACTGAGTGTAACTGACTGTAACTCAATGTAACTGAGTGTAACTGAGTGTAACTGACTGTAACTCAATGTAACTGAATGTAACTGAGTGTAACTGACTGTAACTCAATGTAACTGAATGTAACTGAGTGTAACTGACTGTAACTCAATGTAACTGAGTGTAACTGACTGTAACTCAATGTAACTGAGTGTAACTGACTGTAACTGACTGGTAGGTGAAGAAGGGCGAGTTGCTCCCTAAAATCAAGGAAGAAGGGCGCACTAAGCAACTGGAGGGCTAAAACTGAATAGTGAGAAGCTCCTGGGGGCTGGCTAACTGAGGGCTAGGTGCTCGACTGATGACTAGGATGCATGCAAACCCTAGAATGCATGCAAACCCTAAAAAGGTGCATGCATGACTGAAAATGTAAATGATCAAAATACTGGTGGGACTAGGATGGAGTATAGGAATATCCTAACACCCCCCCTTAATCCATCCTGGGCCCTGGTAACTAAGACCAAAGGTCACCCAATACAATGAATAATAACAATCAATAAACCAAGGAAGTGGGAAAATTTCATGGGAAACATACCCCCCTCCTCAAAAAATAGACTGTAAGGCACACATAAAAAATAAAAGCTCCAAACTCAAGCATGTGTGATGCTTGGTCATATGTCTGGAGGTATCTTCTTCTTGGGAAGAAGTGGATCATGCTCAAAAAGCATGTGCTTGTACTTGCTCTTCAGATCGAATGTGATGAGAACAAATCCAATAGTATGAGAATGATCCTTGAACCTGTGATTCGAATCAGCTGAGGTAGGATCAAATCTGTGAAAGTGCATATAGTCTTTTGTCTTCTCCTTTGAACCACCATGGGTGAGATTATGCCAAAAATAACTATTACATGTTTGCTTGAAATCAAAATCAGATTTAAGACTTTCAAAACAGTTTCTTGAGATCTCCTTTGAACTAGCAAGGGTGAGATCAAAACTATCATATGCATGAGAAATTATCTCAAGCGGGTGGCAATGGCCATATTCTTCAATAACCTTCTGAAAGCATGTGCTAATGATCATATAGTAGTAAATAAGAGATGTTTGCTGAAGAGGAGCGAATGCATTACCTCCAATAGCTGATGTTACCTCCGAAATAATCATGTGATCATGATGCAAACCAACAAACTCTGGTGCAAGAGAGGATTTAGGACCTTCTGCAATATCTAGAGTGTGAGCTGGCACAGAAAGAGAAGAAAGTTTGAGCATGAGCGGAGAATCTGCAAGTTCTTTGTCAACAACTTCAATATGAGATGATACTGGTTCATGATCTGAGAGATCATCAAGGGGAGCGAATGCAACATGATCTGAGAGACCATCAGGAGGAGCGAATGCATCATGATCTGAGAGACCATCAAGTGGAGCGAATGCATCAACTTGCTTGCTTTTGAAGGGATTTGGACCAAATCCATCATTCTTTTTGCCGAATCTTTCATCCAGATGAGCCCATAATTCTTTTGGAGTTTCAATATCAAAGATGGTCGGGTACAATATGTAATCAGTCATAGTAAGCTTCATTCTTCCAATGTGCATGTCACCTTTATTCAACCATTTAATCTTCTTTGTAGAGGATTCGAACTCTCTTTCAAAATAGAAATCAAAGAGATCATGGCTCTTCAAATATGCTATCATTCTTGGTTTCCATTCATCATAGTTGAATGGAGAAAGAGGAGTAATTTCTTCTAAATTCATTGAAGTTGTAGAAGACCTGCAAAAACAATATAGAATAACTGCAACTGCTACTGCTGCAAAAATGCAGAAACTGCTGCAACTGCTGAACTCGAAATCTTGGTAATAACCTGCAAAAAACTCTCAAGAATGGAGATAAACAATACTCTCAACATGCTCTGATACCATGTGAAAATCCTCACAGCAGATCTAAGAGATGATGTATCTCACAAGAGAATAATTATGATTAAGCAAGAAAATAGAAGAAGAGTGATACATGCAGTATAATGAGCAACAGAATAATATGGTACAGTAGAACTCAGATAGAAGCAATAATACTTCGGTCATACTATGTTATTAATCACAAATGGACATATAAATAATACAATGCATGAGGAATTCGAATGCCTAAGGTGGCAATTCGAATTAGCCTTCATGGAGTGATCAAAGGATCACTGGAGTGTCATCGGAGCACAACTAGGTGTCCTCATGATCATCGGAGCGCAACTGGAAGTCTTCATCATCATCAGTGGAGTCATCAATGCTCAAGTAACTGTCAACCATCAGTCAAACTAACTCTGGTAGGTGTAACTGAGTGTAACTCAATGTAACTGAGTGTAACTGACTGTAACTCAATGTAACTGAGTGTAACTGAGTGTAACTGACTGTAACTCAATGTAACTGAATGTAACTGAGTGTAACTGACTGTAACTCAATGTAACTGAATGTAACTGAGTGTAACTGACTGTAACTCAATGTAACTGAGTGTAACTGACTGTAACTCAATGTAACTGAGTGTAACTGACTGTAACTGACTGGTAGGTGAAGAAGGGCGAGTTGCTCCCTAAAATCAAGGAAGAAGGGCGCACTAAGCAACTGGAGGGCTAAAACTGAATAGTGAGAAGCTCCTGGGGGCTGGCTAACTGAGGGCTAGGTGCTGGACTGATGACTAGGATGCATGCAAACCCTAGAATGCATGCAAACCCTAAAATGCATGCAAACCCTAAAAAGGTGCATGCATGACTGAAAATGTAAATGATCAAAATACTGGTGGGACTAGGATGGAGTATAGGAATATCCTAACAATGTGTGATGGGCCTTGATATGATAGATGAGCTCTAGGTTGCCAAGGCCTCGTAGATGGTCCATCTAAGTTTTCATTTATGTGTACGGCTTGCACTCCAGAAAACGATGGACAATTATCGGTTGGATGTTTTTCTGTACCGAGGTGACAAAATGGGATATTATTCCATGGACATCCTTGTCGATGGTGTTCGACTCTACACCTAGGACAGAAAAAAATTGTTGCTTCCCACTCCTCATCTTGCCTCGTTTTAGCTTGTAGTGAATCGATTTTAGAACTTATTACTTCTAAGATATCTGTTTTAAAGTTTTCTAATAATTTTTCCAATTCTGTCCTTGTAACTCCACCGGAACTAGATGTATTTTCTTTTAGGTTCCTAGCATAATATTCTCGAGAGTGTCTTCCACTTCTCCCTCTGATCCCATAATAACTCCCCAAAACACGTTCTTCATTCTCCATGTAGATCTAACTGCCAAAAAGAGTGTATGAGATATCTAAGTGTGTTGAGTCTTGTTCTTGGGGTCTCTTCTTGTCTAGGTTCAGTCTCTAGATGAGTTTGGGGTTTTCTTTAGTGGATTTTCCTTATCTTTCTGAGTGAGACTATTTTCCTTGGGTGTCTCCCAATACTAAGCTAGAGGTGGCACATTCCCTATATAGGTTAGTGGAAATTTTTAGTAGGGGTTTCTAAAACATATTTATGCAAAACAAAATTATGACTGAAATAAATTCTAACTTCAAAAACTACTGTCGCTAGGTTTTGGGGATGCTTGTTATAAAATATGTGTAGGTTCTTACCTCTCGTCTTACAGTTCACCCGCCACTAGCCTATTAAAAGAAATAAATTCAAAATTATCCCTAAGAGAAGGTTCTACCTATCTTTCTACAACTCCTCGGCAATGATGCCAAAATGTTGGGTGTGTAAGCTATCTCAAATAAAACACCTAATATTTAATTTATCGACTGGGGTTGGTAATCTTAGAGTTGAGGAAAAATATATGCTAAGGTAGAATGGTATCTAATTTTCGGCTTGTCAGACCTACTTGAGGATAACTCAATCATATGAACAGGAAATTAAGTTAGAGCAAATTATAAAACTACAAAATACTAAAGCATCTAATTCCATTCTCCCTGGGAATCCTGACGAAAAGTGCCGAATGTGATGGGAACAAGGGTAAATGTATCGAAGTGGATTTCAAAAGTAACAAGAAAACAAAACGGGATTAAATCCAATTTGACTTTTACAAATAAATGCAAGCTAAGATTTACCCAGCTACAGTTAATTTTGAACATAATGACCTATCTTTTATTTATAAATGAGGGACTTAAACTGAAGAAGTCTAGAAGCAAGTAGAAAACTTGATAAAGATATGAAATTCAGAAGCAAGTAGAAAAATTGATAAACATATTCTATTTTTGAACTAAACCTTATTCCATGAATCCATTATTAACATGAGAAAAGTAATCCAAGATTGAAATGATTAGGAGAATGAAATTACTAACTTAACCTAATGTTGATATTATTACCATAATGAAAATGAAATGAATAGATTCTGAAACCATAAAGCAAATAAGGAGAAATTAACTTGTAAATAACTGAAACAGAGTTTTAAAGAAAGAGTGAATGGAAACTAAAGAAGATGACAAAACTTGATCAAAACTTCATATAAAATGCAACAAGGTCTTAATGGTTCCTAAGAACATTAATTAGAAATGAAAGAGATCATACTTGGAAGGAAACCTAAGAACTGAAGTCTAATTAAGCAAACTGATGAAAGAAATGGTAAGGTCTGAATGTCGGTCTGAATGGCTTATCCGAATGACAATCCAAATGACAATCCGAATGGAAGAAAGATAGCTTAAACTAAAGAGAAGAGAAGATGGGATGATTTTACTTACTAGCTGGTTGATACATATGATCCTATCATGCAGGGAAAGCAACGAATAAGATGATTAAGAGCTTACAGTGAGAAGAAGCTATCTATGCTGAATATAGTTTATGAAACTAATTAGTTCTATTTTATCCTGAAATGAGGTGGAGATGTAACTTAAGCTAATCTTATGCTACTAGAAAGAAACTACAAAATTATAGTCTATGAGCAGATTTAGAAGATTAAGCTATCTATTTCACTAATCTAAAGAAAACTATTTAAGTAGTTAAATGAACTAAGTACAATCTAAACTACTTAAGTAATTGAAATAAACTGAACCTAAGATAATTAAACAAGCCAAATAAATCTAAGTGTGGCCAGTCACCATTTACTTTGAAGATATTAATAAAACAAAATATACATAACAGAAATAGAAACATGATTTATATAAACAATAGAACATCATTTTATATTACAGTATAGAAACACCTCATACAAAGAAGATACATGAATGAAATAACCACATGTTTTATCTACAGAAAACAACAACGATGCATATACACTGATGAAGAACCATTGGCTGTTGAGGGGCCTGTCTCAGTAAACAGAGGCTGAGCCTTTAATCAATCAATCACCACGCATGCTCGACAAATTCCCATAAAACTGAAACAGAGATATATTAATAAAAAATAGAGTTACAATGTTCTAGTATTCATTTGCAGCTGAAAAGATAGGAAAATATAAAAGTAAGAGACTGACTGACTAATTACTAACTCGTCACTACTATGAGAACGTCTATTTATACAACATTACAATGGAGGGAGCAAGTCGAACCTTTAGTGGTCGACTACTTAATAACAGACTATCTTGAATCCCCCAAAACGGTTATGTTAAATGGCTCATGACATGCATAACTCAAGGAACGGCTACGCTTAATCATTCTATGACAGCTCGAAGCCAAGGAATGGCCTCATAATGATTCAGAACAACACACAAGAGGTCCTCCAAGGTCTACGGCATCGTCCTTCCACGCAATGGCTGGATTGTTAACTCTTCTTTGACGTGGGAAGAAGTGTATGCAGTGTCAAACTGGGCGTGTAGGAGGAAGGATCTTCCAGAATGCCAGCTCATGAACCATCAGGGCCACGTCCCAGATGGAACCCATGTGGCGGTCCATCCCCTAACGACTCGAGCATATCTCAACCAATGATTTCTCAGATCGAATGCAAGTCTAAATGGCAGGCTGAATGATCACAACTTTAGTACATGCCTGATTTGAAGGTTCATTTGAGAGCCATCACCTATAAAATAGAATAATGATACTAAACAAGCCAATTAATCACCAATAAACCAAAATATAACAAATTTTTCCCAACATTCATATGATGTGTAAATAAACACGTACCTGCTCCATTTGACGGTCTGAATGGTGAAAAGAGCAACTTATTGTATCAAAAATGGTGATAAAGAAATCACTCAGAGTATACTTAAAGGCCAAAATTGGTGACAAAATGGACACCAACATGTACAATCACCAGCATCGACACACATGGGATGAAAGTCTTCCATTCATCCAACACAACTACAATCTTGCTCAGCATAGCTCTACAGGAAAGAGTCCATTTAAAGTCTGTTACATATTTCAGCCCTCAGTGCCTGTCGACTTTATCATCTCCTCGACATAGTCAAGCGACACTGACTACAACCAGCAAGAATTTGATAAAGCAATCAAGTTCATGGATTAGATATGCGACATCCAGAAGCAAACACAGGAAATGTTGCATAGAGAAAGCGAGAAAGCGAGAAAGATAACGCTCGACACGACAAGCATCGTATTCCTCATTCATTCCAAATTGGGGATAAGTTTTGGTTGCATCTCAAGAAGGAGCACTTCACAGGCCCATTCAAGAAGCTCAACCCTTTGTGATATGGTCCATACAGTATTCTTCAACAGATTGGAAAAAACGCTTTCTAGCTCGACATCCCTGCATGCCTGGGTATGCATCCAGTATTCAATGTGGATCTACTTCAACCATACCATAAACCCTTGTTGGAATAGAACAACTTGTAGATAACAGAACCCGAAGACATCCATCCAGGTGTTCAAGAGCCTCTTCCTTGCGACACCGTTGTGGGATGACGAGTACGCCATACAAGGATGAACACAATTCCCTTGTTTCAGGTTTCCAAGGCTGGCCAGATCCCATCTCAAGGAAAGTGGTACTCTCTTACTGAATTAATCGATAGGTTTCCTCAACTTCGCGAGCAAAAAATGGGGTCCATTTTTTCTTAAGGAAAGAGGTCTTATCTGCATCGCACTTGGAAAGTCATCGAAATTGATGCAACTTCAACTCGACAGGTTATCTCCGACAGGTTCCAAACTCAACACAAATACGACGAGTCTCGACTTCAACACACCTCGACACATTCGCACGTTTGACATGTTCAACAACATCATAGTTCGAGATGTTGACAAGCAGCATTGACATGCGACAAATGATTGTCGAACTTCGATAGACTATATCCATGTCTTCCAGTCGACTGTAATAGTTGAACTGTTGAACCATTATAACTTCTGTTAGGAACCCGTGTCAACCCTTCTCTTTACTTTGTTAGTATATTGTTGTTGGACGCATATGCTTTGTAAGTCGTCCCATAGTATTTGTTGATCCATAGTTTGTATTAGCCCATGGTATTGACCCATAGTATTGGACGCATATGCTTTGTAAGTTGTCCTGTAGTGTTATGTGTCCCATGGTATTGACCCATAGTATTGGGCATAGACTTAGTATATAAGTGTCTTTTGAGGCCAATGAAGGTACCATGAAGTTATTTGTATTGAGCTTGCTCAAAGGAGGTTTCCCCCTCAAAGTGGCCTGTGATCAATAAATCGATTCTGAGTTCTATTATTTTTGCTATCTCGTGTGTTTTCATTAATTAATTATTGCAGGTTCTTCACATCTGGTATCAGAGCACTTTCTTGGGCTCGTTGGGTGAAATTTATGCCAAATATTTTTTTTTCGCATCTGTAGCAGGTTCGGATCTAGGCATAATCCCTATCCGCTTAACTGTGGGAAGTACTTGGGAATAAGCCTTAAAACTCATTGTTAGAAGTACCACAGGAACCCAAAGTAGCTATCCCATTGAGAGGATCTGCCAGCGAAAAGGGCACCGACCCCTACCTGATTGACTAGTTCCCTCCCATGAGGTAAACCAAGAGTCCTCGTTTGTGGAAAAGTGGTTATTAGTTTTACCTAAGATGTGGAGTGAAGGGTACTGCCCCAATACGCATGCCATCAAACAACATTGGTGGCCGAGTGAATCCCCTGAACCATTAGGAAGCCGAGCATACGGGGTCCATACCTATTTTCAGCTGATAAATCACAGATTTCTTCTGTCTAGAACCGTTGCCGATCACTTCCGCGCCATTTCAGATCCATATGTTTCCGATCACTTCCATGTTGTTTCAGATGTATCTATTTTTGATCCCTTCTGCGTCGTTTCAGATCCATCTATTGTTGATCCCTTCCGCGCCAGAGCAGATCCATTCTAAAAAAAACAAAAAACAAATTATGTTTTTTCGCCATATCTCCCTTGGTAGAGGACAAGATCGCATCCCAACAATGCTCCAAACCCACCTTGTTCCCTTCAAAAATATGGGTTCCCAATGACCTCCCATCACCCCAGCTCCTCGACCAAATCCTATCAAGCGTTTGTCTAAAACAAAGATGCAAGCACGCAGAGAAAAAGGGCTTTGTTATAATTGTGATGAGAAATTCACTCGGGGACATAGATGTGTTCAGCAAAAGCTCTATCTCTTGGATGTGGATTCTTCTCCTTCCTCTGAACTTGGTGAAGAATTTATAGATACAATAGATGATCAGGTCAACATTCAGCACCCACTTGTTGACCCCCCATCTCAGGACGACCCACCAGAGATCTCTCTCCATGCTGTAACCAGCGTCACCACCCCACAAACAATGCGGGTCAGGGGTTACTTCAAGAAGCTCCGTCTTACCATACTCATTGATTCTGGTAGCACTCATAAGTTTATTGACCCTCGGATTTCCAAATAGGATGATTTTTTTGTCCATCCTTGCTCCAACTTTGAAGTCATGGTTGCCAATGGGGGCACCTTACCTTGCAAGGGGAAGTGTCACAATGTGTGTATCTTTCTGGAAGATTATAACCTGCACTCTGACATGTTTTGCTTGTCCCTAGGCAGATGTGATGTGGTTTTGGGTGTTCAATGGTTACGCACACTTGGCCCCATCTTATGGGATTTTGCTAAACTTTGGATGCAATTTTCAGTCAATGGGAAACAAAACAAATTTATGGGCTTACAACAAGGTTCTCTCCGCATCATCAATTCACATCGCCTCGAAAAGATCCTTAAGAAGAATTCACATGGTGTCATCGCTCAACTCCATTCCATTCAGATGCACCCATCAACGGTCTCCACTAATTCCTTGGATAGATATGCAGGTGTCTTTGTTGAACCAGTGGGCTTGTCGCCTTCAAGAGACCTTTCTAGTAAGAATTTAGCCGCATCTACATCTCAGAGGGAAATGCTGGCTATTTTGCATGTAGTACAGAAGTGGAAGCCATACCTATTAGGGAATTATTTATGCATCAAGACTGATCTCCGGAGTCTGGAAAATTTTCTAGAACAACAGGTCTCCTCCCTAGAACACCTGAAATGGGTTATCCAACTCATGGGTTCTGCCTATGCGATCACTTACAAGCAGGGTAAGGACAATCTAGTGGCAGATTCTCCTTCTCGCACATTTGATGACCTAGTTTCTCTTACAACTATTTCTTTACTTGTTCCAAATTGGTTGCAATCTATTCAACAGGGCTATCTCTTCTATGAACTCCATGCTTCTTCATCGGAAGGGCGCTCTAGGTTCCTCAAAACGTATGCCCGGAAACAATGTAACTTCTTTTGGCAGGGACTGAAAATGACAATTCAACAGATGGTGGTTGACTGTGATACTTTCCAGCTCAACAAGGGTGAAACGACACTCCTTTCGGGACTACTCGACCCCTTTTCCATCCCTACACATATTTGGACAACTATTTCTATGGATTTCCAAGAAGCGCTCCAGTGGTACAATACCACATCTAAAAGGACACCATATGAAGCAGTCTATCGACAGGCACCACCAATTCTTCTTCCATACACCTTCAACAACTCCCCAGTTTAGGAAGTTGACTCGATTCTTCGAAACTGCAATCAGATTCTTCTCATTCTGTAGGAAAATATTCACATGGCAAGAATTCTACTGAAACAACAAGCCAAGCAGCACCGTTCTGAGCGCACTTTTCACACAGCTGATATGGTTCTTCTTCGTCTATAGCCTTCCAAGCAATCCTCCGTGAAACTCAAATGGAATCAGTGGCCCAGAATGCAACATATCATATGAAATGGTACTTGAGTTGTATATGTTTAGTCCTAGAATGGAATGCTGAGTTCTTTGCAAGATGAATGGCACTCTGGCTGTCACTATACAACCTGCTATCCTTCTACTTCTTACCCACTTCCTTCATAAACCTCTGCAACCAAATCGTCTCTTTACTAGCCTCTATAACAGCAACATACTCTACTTCCATTGTTGAAAGTGAAACAACCTTTTGCAATATCGAAATCCAACTTACTGCTATTCCACCTGCAGGAAACACATACCCTGTGGTGCTCCTCCTGTTATCCTTATCACCTGCCATATCTGCATCAACATATCCCTATAGAATAGTGTCTGAACCTCCAAAACATACTGCCTGAGTGGTAGTACCTCTTAAATACCTGAGAATCCAATGTACTTCCTTCCAATGTTCTTTACCTAGATTGTTCATATATCTTCTCACAACTCCCACTGCTTGTGCAATATCTGGTCTTATGCACACCATGGCATACATCAAGCTACCAACTGTTGATTGATAGGGAATCTTAGACATGTAATCTGTCTCTTCCCATGTCTTGGGACACATTTCCTTACTTAGACCGAAATGGTTGTCCAAAGGTGTGCTTACTGGTTTTTCATTCTGCATTTTGAACCTCTCCAACACCTTTTGTATGTACTCACACTGATACAAGGTCAATTTGCTATTTTTCCTATCTCTTGTTATTCTCATACCAAGGATTTTCTTTGCAGCACCCAAATCCTTCATTGCAAATGAATTAGCTAGCTTCCTTTTGAGCACATTTATATCCTGCATGTTAGACCCTACAACAAGCATGTCATCCACATACAATAACAAGATCATATAACTTCCATTATCTAGCCTATTGAAATAAACACAATGGTCAGAATGACATCTACTATAACCTTGTTCTGTCATAAACCTGTCAAATTTTAAATACCACTGCCTTGGAGCTTGCTTCAAGCCATACAAGCTCTTTTTTAACCTGCATACCAAGTTCTACTTACCTTTGAACTCATACCCTTGTGGTTGCTGCATATATATCTCTTCCTCCAAATCCCCATGGAGAAAGGTTGTTTTTACATCTAATTGTTCAAGATGAAAATCTTCTACCACCACTAGACTTAAGATAGTCCTAATTGAAGTCATCTTAACAACAAGAGAAAAAATTTCATCAAAATCTATACCTTTCTTCTGTGCAAACCCCTTTACAACAAGTCTAGCCTTATACCTCTTCTTACCTCCTTCTTACCTCCTTCTTCTTCCTTCAACCCGTGAATCCATTTGTTATGCAATTCTCTTTTACCAGCAGGCAATTGAACCAAATCCCAAGTCCGGTTTCCTACCAATGAGTCCATCTCCTCATTCATGCCTTGCTCCCACTTCTTTCTAGTTTCGACTTGCATTGCTTCTTCATAACACTTTGGTTCACCATCATCAGTCATCAATAAATAATACATTGAAGGAGAGTATTGTCCAGTGAGTCTACTTAACCTGGTACATCTTCTTGCAGTTGCAGGAATTTCAGATACTTGATGTTGTTCTTGCTTTTCTGGCACCTTTGGAAATTCATTTTCTTTAATTTCATCAAGTACTGTGTACTCTGTGTTTTCCTTTTCCTATTTCTTTCCCTGCAACTGATTTTTATACATGACCTTTTCATTGAATATCACATCTCTACTCCTAATGATTTTGTTATTTTCATAATCCCATAAGCGATAACAAAATCATCAACCCCATATCCAATAAAGGTACATTTCTTTGATTTAGCTTCAAGCTTTGTTCTATTATCTTTATCAATATGGACAAATGCTTCACAACCAAACGTTCTCAGAAATAAGTAGTCTACCTTTTTACCTGTCCATGCCTCCTCTAGAATACCACCATCCAAAGCACTTGAAGGTCCTCTGTTTATTAAATAAACAACAGTATTTACAGCATCCACCCAAAACTGTAAGGGCAATCCTGCATGCAGTCTCATACACCTTGCACGATCCATAATCGTTCTATTCATCCTTTCTGACACACCATTTTCTTGTGTTGTTCCTGGGACTGTCTTCTCTCTACGAATCCCATGGTATGAATAGTAACTATCAAACTCCTTTCCGCAGTACTCACCTCCATTATTAGATCTGAGACACTTCAACCTTTTTCCTGTCTCATTCTCAACCAAAGATTTCCACTTCTTAAAAGTAGCAAACACATCATATTTCTGTCTAATGCAATAAACCCAAGTTTTCCTAGTTGCATCATCAATAAATGTAATATAATAATGAGAGCCACCAAGAGATTGTATCTAAGCCAGTCCCCATACATATGTATGCACAAGCTCTAACTTTTCATTCTTCTTCTGTTCCCAACCCTGAGAAATATGACTCTCTTTTGTTTTCCATAAACATAGTTCTCACAGAATTCCAAACTTACCTGCTTCAAATCTGGCAGCAACTTCCTTGAGTGGAGAGTCTGCATCCCCTTCTCACTCATGTGGCCAAGCCTATGATGCTACAATGTTGTATCTATTCCTATGGAAGCTAAAGAGATAGAATGGTCAGTATTATGAGAACATAAATACAACGTACCTACCCTGTCTCTTTTTTCTATCACCATTGATCCTTTAGTGATCTTCCACCACTTTTCTCCAAATGTAGATAGACATCCACCATCTCCCAACTGCCCTATTGAGATCAGATTTCTTTTCATAGCAGGAATATGCCTTACATATTTCAACAACCAATCAGTTCCATTCTTGACTTTTATCCATACCTTACCCATTCCAACAATTTTACATGGATCATCATCACCCAATAAAACATGTCCAAAATCGCTTGGAACATAATCATGAAAGTATTTCCTATGGGGTGTATCATGACATGAAGCCCCTGAATCTACTACTGAATAGTCACTAGTATTATCTAATGCAAGAATCAAAGCATCTTTTAACATGTCACCTTCTACATTTGCTTCCTGGGTAGTTTCCTGCTATGCATCTCCTTTCTTCTTTAGAGATCTGCAGTCTTTCTTCAGGTGTCCTTTCTTTCCACAGTTCCAACACTCTATCTTTCCTAGTCTGGACTTGGATCTGACCATTTTAGACTTTCCACGATTAAGTTGGCTCTTTCCTCTCTCCTTTTGTCTTCTCCTATTCTCCATGGTAGATGCATTACCTGATGTCTCACCTGTGATTTTTCTTCACATTTCCTCGCTAATAATAACACCAATAACATCATCAAATTGCAAGGTGTTTGAACCAGAGACAGCGTTACTTATAGCCATTACCAAGCTATTCCAACTTTCTGGCAATGAACACAAGATTAAAAGAGCCCTAACCTCATCATAAAAGTTCACACTTACATAACTTAGTTGATTTGTAACCGTATTAAACTCATTTAAATGATCAGTAATAGATCCACCTTCAGACATCTTCATATTAAATAAATGCTTCATTAGAAATACCTTATTGGAGAGTTAGGGTTTTTCATACAGCTTACCCAGTGCGCTCATCAAACCCTTCGTTGTCATTTCTTTTGAGATATTGAAAGCCACCGACGAAGTCAAGGACAACCGTATTATTCCCAGTTCCTTTATGTCAAGAACCTCCCATTCTCTATCCTTCATAGCCACCAGCTGCTTTGCTCTTCCTCCCATTGGTAGGAATAGATCCTTCTGGTACAGATAATCCTCCATTTTCATTTTCCATAACTGGAAGTTTTGGCCATTAAAATTCTCGACCTTAAAATTTCCTTCTTCTGCCATTTCTCCCACTCGAACCAGAAACCCTAGCTTCCTACGGATTATCTGCCAAATAGACCTTTGGCTCTGATACCAATTGTTATAAAAACAGGATTGTAGAGCAATAAAAATAAACAGAAATGCAAATATAATCACACATACACATTACAAGAGAGACACAGATATATCATGGTTCACCGAAGATGGGTTACGTCCACACTGAAGTTGCCAGTCCTTATTATTATACCATCCAACAAAGTGAAGGGATACAACCTACAACACAACCGCTGCACTTCCTATTCACTGTCTCACAGTCTCTCTTCTTGATCTCAGATATCTTTACAATGCACAATACCTAATACATCAACTCTAGCTGTATTACAATGTCTTTCTTTTATAGGGGAAATACAATGGGAAAATACCACGAGATACCCAAAACCATGGGCCCGAAAACTGTTGGCGAAAACAACCCCAAAAATGTTTCTCAGGGTCGTTTCCCCCGAACTCCCTTCTTCGGGGCGATGCCCCGAACCCCAAGGTTGGGGAATGACTATATAGTCCTCTGAGGTGCACGACTGAGACAATATCATCTATGAGACTGGAAGATATGGCTCCACAACCAACAATAAGAAAAAAATTCTTACTATAATTTACTAACCTCTTCATTTGACTTACAAAAACCAAAGAAAGATTAGTTTTCATGCGGTGTGCACGAACAACATATTCAATACCATATTTAGTGAGTTGATACCTATTATCTTCCCTGTAAAAGATAGCCTTCCTATCATAAAGATAAGGAATACCCAACACAATACCACAGGTATCCAATGGAACCACATCCAGATCTACTTCATGAACAAATCCAGAAGTAATAGAAAACCTAAGTCTACACTGTTTTGTAACTTGCAGTTGTGCATTATCACATACCCATCCAAGATGATAAGGTTTAGGGTGTGTCTTAGTTTCCAAATGAAGTTTTTTAAATATCTCTTTTGAAATGAGATTGGCTTGTGATCCACTATCAAAAATAGTATCTATTTTTGAATGCTTAGAGATTACTCTTACATGAAATAACTCACTTCTCTTTCTTTCATCAACAACAGGTTCATGCTTTGAAATAGAAGCAGAAGGATTTTTACCATGAATACCCATAGCAACAATCCTAGTCTCATCCCCTGAGTCAGATCCCAAATCATGTTGGATGGCTATAGCAATGGTATTCTTTTCCTCCTTATTCCAAAACTTGTCAAGCTTGAGCTCCGGATGAAGATTCCAACATTTGGATGTATCATGAGCTTTTTGCTGGAAATGTGAGCATGTCCGTTTGTCTCCTCCTTTATTCACTATAGTTGTATGCTTACATTTCCCTAAACCTTTGAATTTGTTTCCATCATTTTTGAAAGGTTATCATTAGCGTTCTTCCCCTTGGACTCCATATGATTCACTTGAACGCATACCTCATCAAGGTTAGTCAGATTAAACATAAGTATCATATGATGTAAATAACTATGTAATACACCAATGAAATTGAGAAGGATTTCTTGAGTGTAGAGGGGTATACCAAATATCAAAGCCCTTTTTCGAAATTCTTGTGTGTACTCTTGCATGCTTTGTCCCTTACCTTGCCTCAAATTATGCCAATCCATCATGGCCTGCTGCATGTATCCCAATGGATAGAATTGATTCTTTAATGCTGAAGTGAACTCATGCCAAGAGGAAATGACGTTTCCTTTTGAGTTCTTCTCTCCCACCATATGAGAGTGGTTTCTCCAAGTCGGAGAGAAGCCAACTGAATTTTTATGATATATTCAGTGAAATTTTGAATCCTACAATAAACATCTATTTGATGGATCCAATTATCCAATTTCTCAGCATTAAGTTCTCCATTGTAAACAGGTAAGTCAAACCTAATATCAAGCTTTAATTGAGGCATATTAAAATCAATTTTTTTCTTTCCAGGTGAGGAATGTAAAGAATCATCAAGAAAAGATGGTGAATATGGTGGAGTTTTAGGAGGTTCCTCACCACCTCCTTCTTCTTTACATTTAGCATGAGATGAGCCACCTTGTTCACCCTTATTCTGATCTTGATAAATCTTTTCCAACATTGTTTGCATCCTGATAAAGGACTTAAGGAATTCTCCTTCAGATGGGATTGAAGAAGTCCCATCTTCTCCTTTTGGTGAAGTCATTCTTCCTCTTCTTGAACCAATTTTTGGATCAAATTCTTCATGCTCTCCTTCACCACACTAAAGCCTTGATCTTGTTAACATTAAGAAACTCACAATGCAATGGTTAAGCTGGTATAATACCAAACTTGATCTGAAAACTTCAGGATATTTTTAACCATAAAAATGCATGTGAAATTTGCATGTTAAATATCATAAAAGGCTTATAAAAAGACAATTTTTAAGTGCTTAAATAAACCACATAAGCAAATAAACAAGTATGCAAACCAGAAAAATGTAGACAACAAATGATAACGGAGTTCACCCTTCCTGGGCTACGTCTTCGGGCCACTTCCAATGATTCGATCTTATTAAGTCTTCAAATCTTACATACATGAGTTCTGGAAATACGTCTAAGTCCTTTCAGTCAAACACAAAAATAGACTGCACCATTGAGTTTCTCTCAAAATTTTGAAAAGAATGAGTATAAACTCAACCTATTTTTTCTGAGGCCTCATATGGCACGAAAATCGAGAAAACTTCTACCTGCGCTGTACGTAATCATATTGTTATGTACCTTCAACCTACCTTGGGATCTATTCAAGAAATTGGGCACCGAAATACTTTTTCCGTGGCTTTCGAAAGGGATTTTTGTAGTGGTTTGGGTGCCTAATGTATGGCCCACACGCCCCGTTTTGGGCCCAAATTTCGCAGGAAACTTTTAAAATTAACATGTTGATATGCTCCTATGCATTGGGCCATATCTCATTGTTAAAGCATGCAATTGGGGGAGAAGAGGTCTCTGGGTCAAACCCGTGCGTCTCACTTCCTCCCCTTTTACGTGGTTACAATGTATTGTTTGGTTTGGTTGTTGGTTCTTCGGTGGCATTGATGTGGTAGCATATGTTGTGTTGTGTTGCGTTTGGTTTCAATGTGTTGGCATGTTTGTTGGACCGTTTGGCATACGTATTTTTTCTCCGGCTGAATGGGCCTCGGTGTTGGCCATACATTACAATAGGGTCGACGGCTAGGCCCTCTGCCTCGCCCCTTTTTCCAACGAAAACATCGCTCAACTTCAAATAGAAGTTGCCACCCATAGTGGTTAAGAAAGAATCGTGGGAATGCTGTTTAGGAATATTTGGTGGAGGCTTAGGCGGAGAGGAGGTCAGGGTTCGATCCTCCCCGACTCCATAACTTTTGGAAAACAAAGCTTGCAACGTGGCCAATCAGACCGCCATGTGGTGCTCTCTGATTGGTCCACCTTGATGCTGTCTAATGCCACTTACCTTCCCCCTATCAACCCAATCTGCCATGTGGCATGTTGCAGGGCTTCCATGTAATCTATATGCTGACTGTACATGCCACGTGGTACCCTGTGGGTGTGCCACGTGGCCCCCTTTTTTCCCCTTTTTTGTCATTTTTACCTATTTTTATGTATTTTCAAAAGTCAATAACTTTCATGTCAGGGGGTCATTTCTCATGAAACGATTGTCATCGGAAATTTATCGACAAGATCTACGCATCTGTAAGCTTATTTTCATCTTTTGAAGACTTTCATTTTGATCGATCTTGGAGATCCTCCTGGATCACATGGAATCCTAAAAATGGGGGTGGTGACCACAATCATGTGATCATACCACTTCTCAAATGCATTACATTAAAATAATCATTTTGGACATCATTTTGGTTACTCCATGGCTCATATAGTAAGGATATCACTCTTCTATTCATTTCCAAATGCAACTCTCACCCGTCTACATGTTTCCACTTCCATATGGAAAATTACACCAACAAGTATCCAAAGATAAAGTAAGTGGACATTGCATGGAAATCCACATAAGCTTGGATCAACTCATCCAGAATAAATATGCACTAGTTCAATTGAACTCCCTGGATGTAGAATTATACTATAGAGAGAACGTCCAAGCTGGTGCATTTTCCCCTTGTGTATTTGTGCATCACCTAACCATAAATAAACTAGCATGAACATTTGAACTATGGAATGTTTATTAAATATATGATGGATCCAAGTCCACCTCTCCTAGTTTCGTATGTCTCATAGAGGTTGGGGTCATCTTTCTTTTGGCCATGATTGTTGTTGCCCTAGAATGTCAGCAAAGAATCCTAACCCTCTATGGATAGGGTAGTCAATAGGTGGATATCATTGACATTTATGGGTTAGGATATAATAAGCCATAAAGAGTGATCATCCATAAATATTGGCCATGCACCTTGTAGATAAGGAACTTGGTGCACTACATAACCTTACAAGTGGTGCCAAACATAGGAATATCTCTTAGAACTACAAGAGTCGACTTGAGCAGAGGTTTGAATGAGGTTTTCCATACTGTGATCACGTCCCGTATTTCCAGTGGAACATAATCCATTTACAACTATGCTTTCATGTCTCGAAATAGGTCACGATCTGAAAAATCACTATTCGCAAGTTGGGTGAGCTCCACTTTCATGTGTAAGTTTCCCATAACCTACACCCTTGGATCACAATATTTTGTCAGTGCTGATTCTTTGGTTATAGGGGATTCCTTTGATGCTAAATATTTTCTAACCAAATCCTTACCCATTGTTGTTGATCATCTCTAATATACAACCTAAATTATTGCTCATGTTCTCACATTGGAAGCTTGACTGCACTCTACATAAATCTTAAATGGATTCAATGCAATGACCAGTGACTACACAAACACAAAGTGAACAATTAAGAGAAATTAGGGACCCTTAACCATTTGATTGAAGGGTTCATTTAATGAAATGTGTAGAATATGCCATACTGTTCAATCATTAATGCATCAACTATTAGTGATTATTTGACTCAAAGTGACCACTAAATATGTATAATCATCCCTTAAAGACTCCCTAACCTATAATATCATCCAAATGACCAAATCTAGATTATGGGACTGATACCTTGAATATAAATCCTATCCCATAACCCAAGAATGATGGATCTAGCACTTTATTTTCCCCGAACACATGCGTTTGGAATAACTGACAAAATGCATAATAGAGAAGACACACCTTACTAACAACATTGTCATTTTTGGCATACCAATCTAAATATGTTGACTAAATAATATTGACTCAAATGGAAATTTACATGGAAAAAATCAATCACAAACCTAAAATATACCCTACTTTACTCCCTGTCACATGAGTGCCCCAAAATATAATTCAAGGCGATGCAACGTAGGGCTTCATGCAAGTGCCATTCACCCATCATGTTCTAAGGACACCATCAAGTTTCACTAAAAGGATAACACCTAAATCTTTTATGTATGCAACAATAAAAGGAACAAGCCAATGCATACGAATTTTACCTAAATTCTTGATATATGTAATGTCATATCGAAGCATGAAATGACTATTAGATAAATGCTTGTTCTTGATGTCACAATCATGCCATGATTTTTGTCTTTCCTTTTCTTTTGTTTGATGAAAACAAGCTAAAAACTTGGATTCTTCCAATTGAATTAATTATGCTATTTTTTTCGCAATGGAGTCTTCCTTGGTCACGTGAGTGGTAGTTCCAATATACAAACTAGGCACAAAGAAATATGCTAGGACAATAGCATCCTAAGCATAAACCACCTTGAAGGGTTTATGATTATGAAACTGCTTAGGCAAAGTTCTGTAATCCCACAATACAATAGGGACACTCTCATCCCAGTCATATCCATTAGTGGACCAGACCTTAGTCATTATCATCTCCAAATTTTTATTTAAATCTTCCAAAGTACCATTTTGTTGAGGATGATATGGACTACAATTATGATGCTAGATGAGAAATTCCCTAGTTAGATTTGTGATAGTGGTGCTCACGAAGTGCATCCCTTGTTCAATGGATATATTTCTATGGCATCCAAATTAGGTGATAATATTTTTAAATATAAAATGAGTAATAGTGTTTGTAAAAAAATCACGCACATGATTAGCTTCTACTCACCCAGTCAAGTAGTTAGTTGTGGTAATAATATATTTGGCTTTAGAATGGTGAGTCGGGGGTTAATGGGACCAACAAAATATACATCCCATTTTTCAAATGGTTATAGAGCATGAACATGATGGAGGGGAAGTTCAGCTCTTCAGGATGGTCTTCCAATTCATTGGCATACATCTCAAGTTATGGCATAATCTTTAGAATCCTTGAAAACAGTTGGCCACCACAATCCATCTTGTAGTATCTTCATTGCTACAACCTTTATTCCCACATGACCGTTTGCATCCCTTGCATGAAATTCCCATAAAATATCCCGAATTTCATGGTCCATAATGCACATGTGTAATATCCCATCAATACCTAGTTTATATATTGGTCCTACAATTAATTGATATTATGTATCCCAAACAACTAGTGATGTTTTTGAGTTGCGAAATAATTCTCTGGAATAGAACTTGTGGTTAAAATAAATAAAAAAATCTTCCAAATAGTATGCGGTGGCCTTAACTTAAAATAGTGCTACATTTGGTATCTAATTGTCAGTAGGGACATCAAACTCACTTGAATCCAATCGTGATAGATGATCAGGTCCCATATTATGATTTACTAGTTTTACTACTATATCAAAAGATACATCATAGAATAATAAAATCCATATGAAAATATGCCCTTCCAAAACTGGCTTATTCACCAAATATTTTAAGGGGGAGTGATCAATGAAAAACTTCAAATGGATGCCCAATAGATAATGGTGAAACCTCTTTAATGCATATACCATATCTAACCATTCACACTCACTAGTGGTATAGTTGTGTTCATATTGAGGTAACTTCCTATTGGAGAAATAGATAAGTTGGTTGAGGGCACCTTCACTAGTTTGTGTAAGAATAGTTCCCAAAGCCATACATAATGCATCCACATGCACGTGAAATTCTACATTCTAATATTGGAAAACAAGGATAGGAGAAATTGCCATATTTTCCTTGAGTAATGAAAATTCCTATCACATTCTGGAGTCCAAAAAAATGATTCAGTATTCTTCAAAAGTTTCTCTAATGAGGTCGTGATAGAAGTGTATTTATGAATGAATATTTGATATTAGCTAGTATGGACCAAAGTATATTGCAACTTCCAGAAAGAAGTAGGAGGTGGAATATTTAGAATAACAATACTTTTGTCAAGATCAACCAAAACTCCTTCATGGTAAACAATATGTCCCATCGTATTACCAAAGGGAACACAAAAGACACACTTCTTCAAGTTTAGTGAAATATATATATGACAACATCTATTAAACATTATCCTTAGGAGACTAACATGCTCTTTCAGTAGACTGTAAATATTCCAATTATCCATATAAACCTCTAAAATCTTATGTATAAATTTCTTGAAAGAAACAACAACAATCCTCGAGAAAATTGTAGGAGAATTCATAAGTCCAAAAGGAATCGCGTTATATGCAAAAAAACCACTATGTGGTGAAGCTAGTATTTGTTTTGTCTTCTTATACAATTCTAACTTGATGGTACCAAGAAAATACATCAATGAAATAGTATGATTCCTTCCCTACCATTTGATCCAAGACCTCATCACTGAAGGGGATAGGAAAAGGATCATGAACATAAGCTAAATTGAGGTTGTGGAAATAAACATAAACCTTGATATCATTTGAGTCCTTATTGATTTGGATCAAAATTGGCCTAATCTATTCAGAATCATCCACATGAAAAAACATTAGGGCTTTCATCATGTTAATTATTTCCTTCTTGGCCTTCTCCTTAGCCTTAGGTTTGAGTCTGTATGGGTGATGCTTGACAAGTTTAGAATCAGGTTTTAAGGTAATCCTCATCTCACCTATATCACCTAAATCCATTATATCTTTGTAAAAATGTGAGGAAATAGGTATTCATACTCTTTAAGTAGAGTAACAATTTCATATACATTCTGGTCATCCAATAATCCCCTATGGATTCCATCTTGGGTTTATCTTCAGAGACAATATTAATTTTCTACAACTTCATCGGTTGTGTATAAGAAACATTAGTGTCTTCCTACTTCTTTAATTGTATATTTCTAAATCCTTTTGTCTCCTTGAATAATAGATGCCGCAGGTGTTCTAAATCATCTAGATCTGAATCATCCTTATAAAATTTGCCACAATGACGAAATGAGCCATCTTGTTAATGGGGATTTTCAAAACAAGCAACTCCTAATGATATTGGCAAATAGGGGGGTTACCTACATTACACAATTTATCATTAAACAAAGACTCTTTAATCATATTTAATGCAATTGTGGCTTGTTGAAATTTTCCCACCAATGGGAAATCCTCACAAAATTGTGATTGTATAATCTTCCAGTTTCTGGTCTGCCTCCTAGTTTATTCATGCAAGTCCCGAGATTTTCTAATAGGACATAAACCATGAATAAAATTATGAACCCAAATTTTAAATCATAGTACCTCCCTCTCGCACAATCACGTACATTTCTCCACATATAAAAATGGATCGCTATTCCCATTATATATTTCTACAACTATATATTTCTGATATTTCTTCTTTGGCTTGTTTAAACATTCAAACTTAGATAAAGGGACAAAATTGTGGATCATAGTTGTCTAAATTGAGGATCATGTAGGAATATCAACTTTGTGAGTAGTCCACCACCTTGTAGGAGTAACTCGTAGTGTAAAATCTAACACATGTACCTTCTATTCTTCCAGAACTATGTTGTTCATCTTGGTGAGGAATTCATTCAAATTGGAAATTCCATCATAAACAAGAGGGTCTCAAATATCTATGCCAACCCATCTAACTAATTTAACAGTTTCACAATGTCATGAGGAAATATCATGTCTCATATTATACCATTCATTCAAAGCCTCTTTTGAATCATATCAAAGGATTAAAGTATCCTTTAGCTTAATAAACCATCTAATATGGGGTTAACGTAGTCATCTCTCTTTCTATTGTAGGCACAACATATCCCATGTTTTATCCAAAATATGGGAGCCCCAATTTCATATCAAAGAGTAACTTAATCAATTTCGGGGTTGTTCAACCTGTTTGCCATTCATTTTCCTGCCTTTGATTTTATTTATTTAAGTTAGTAAATTTTCCTTCTCAAAATTATCCATTTTTAGTGTGTTTTTATCAATTGCGGAAATAAGTTTTTGGTTTGAAAATTTCGATCATTCGGCAACCCGCAACCTGCAATTTGCGGATTGCGAATTGCGGGCTCTTTAGTTTGCATTTGAAGTTTTTCCTTTTACAACCCGCAACCCACAACCCGCAAATTGCGGATTGCGGGATGCAGAAAGACGTTTGTTAGAAAATTGCATGTAAATTTTTTGTCCCACAACCCGCAAATTGCGGATTGCGGGATGCGGAAATACCTTTTAATAAAGAGTAGTTTATACTCTCCGCAACCCGCAATTGCGGGATGCGGGGAGTGCTTTAACTGCGCATTGTGTATTATGTTCCGCAACCCGCAACCTGCATTTACGGATTGCGGATTGCGGAAGGGTGTCCATATCTACAAATAACAAGTGCCCGCACTTGGCATCCCGCATCCCACATCTCGCATCCCGACCATTGATGTACGATGATCTAACGGCCTTGAATACATCTGGCAGAATGATTTGAATTTTTTATTTTTCGTTCTTGGTTCGTCGTTTCCAAGTGTTGATCCTGTTTTGGTCTGTGTTAAGCTTGATTAGACATGAAGTATTTGAATCAAATGATTGCTTAATAATTAAAACTATGAGATTTGACTGTTAATCGCATGTGTTATTATGTAATTCTATCTGATCTTATGTCAAATTTCAATTGATACATGATTGACTGATATTTCGCTCGCAAAAATTATAATTGCAACCTGCACGTCATAGATATGCGATCATGCCAGTTAGTTATACTCAATTGATGTCAAATCCTATTATTTTATTCCTATAAGGTCGTTATGAATGATCTATTAGTGTACGATGATATGCAAATTTTGGATTGATATTTTAATATCTCTGCTAACAATTGCATGCTGTAAGTAAAATGCAGAGAGTTTCTGGCATTTCTGTCAAGTTTTCTATTGAGAAAGATCCTCAGCCAGTGGAATACTCTGAACCTGTTCCTACACCATTTGATGTTGATGTTTCTGATGATAGCACAGATAGTGAAGAGGAAAATGGTGAGGTTTAGTTCACATATGAACGACTCCTTTTCAACAAGCAGAAGAAGAGTGATAAAGAATATGATGATCAAGATAATACAATTGTTCGGTACTTAATCATGAACTTTCCGCCTTTGTGTCCCGCAATTTCTCTCAAGGACGATTGGTTAGCTGATTTTTCAGTTTTTGAAGATATGTCTGGTCCTTGTGAATCCAGGGAAGATTTCATATGTTCCTCGCCAGCTTCATTCAATAGCTCATGATCTATGTTAATTCTCTTCAGCTTACGATAGAATGTTCTCGAGGATATGTGGTGCAATCTTTCTAAAAACTGTATGATGCCCAGTTTGGGATCCGAATTGGTTTATTATTCCTATGTATAAGGATTTTTAGATGTTTTAGGCCAAGAGGTAGCCTTTTCTTGGCCATTTTAGGATAATTTAGTTTTGATTATCCCGGCTCTGTGGCAGATTTGATCCTGAATTATTACTTTGTAATTATTATTTAAGGGATTTTAGATCTCATAGCAAGGGATGGATGGTTAGGGGACATAATCGCCAAAAGAGATTGGAGATGCTCTATTGTTGCAAACTATGTAATTTTTTTGCAGGCCTTAATACACAGTCAATTTTTCTTCAGCTATCTCTTCTGTTATAATTTGTCAAATCTCTTTGATGGATTGTGATTTTTCTTCAACACATTCACTAATATTAATCATTATTTGCAATCAGTAACTTACATTGGTTTATAGTTTAGATTTCTCTCAACTTATGATCACTGTAATTGATGTTTTAAATGAATGTCTTTATCTAAAACATTTTATCTATTTCTGCAAATGATTCACATAAAATATTGAGTTGATGTTAATTTTTCAATTAACATTCTAGATACAGGATAAGCTTGTTTGCACTTAATTCTTAAGCTATTATTCGTTGAATGTCTTTAATTGATTATATCTTGAGCTACTGAGTCAAGATCCATTTTTGCATGTCTGTTGAATTGGTGAAAAGATTTAGTAATTTTTAGATCAAGTTATCTTGTGCACAAACAAATCATTCCTTTTAGAATAGGCATGACTTAGATTAGATTTATTTTCAAGGTTAAACTAGCTCTTAGGATTAGGAAAACTCTTGTCTTTCCTTACAGGAAGACATATCCTTTCTAGGATCAAACACACATAAGTGCCAGTGAAGGCATTTGTATCTGTCGGTGTTAACCACACCAAATAGCTCGAGGATAGGGTAAAACTTGCGTAGGATTATCTAAAGCCTTTGGCTGGGTTTTCATCACTTGTTGTTTTCCTTGAACACCATTCCAGCACATACACGACCGAGGCATCAACACTTTCCTATAGTTAGACTATAAAATATGATCTAAGATATATTTTCCCATAGTTTTGTTGATAGGTTTTGTGTATCGAGTTCCTTTATAGGGATTTAAGGGTTGGGTTACACTTATACCTTCTACTTCAAAATTCATTGTCTCATTATTTAAGTTGATGATAACATAGTTCTCAAAGTCCTAATCTATCTCCAATAATTTAGGATAAGGATTGATCTTATCCATTATCTCAATCACCTGAAAGTTAGCAAATGTCTTTACTCTTATTAGATGAACTTACACATTCTCTTTCATTCCTATGGGAAATATCCTATAATCATTGGAAGTGCACAACTAGATAGGATAGTACACCAATGGAGGGCTACCCATAGCCTCGTAATACTTATTAGGAAGAATATTAACATTCGACCCAAGGCCCATCATCACATCCTTGATGTCATACCCATCTACTTCAGAATCTAACCTGAATTCACTCTTAGTATGCTTCTTCCTTATCCTTATTACGTTAGTTTTCCTTTTGAGGATGTTGGTCAAGATGAAGTCCTCATCTTCCTCATTTCCAATAAGAGTTCACAAAGTGTTTCACAACTTCTATGTTAAGCTTTCATCTTCTAGTGTATCAACAAATAAATTAAACTAGAGGCTAATAGGTTTCTTAGAATTACCTGAGGATTTAGCTTCTAATTTATTTCCATAACAAAGGTAGGATGGATTAGGATCCATACTTCGAGATATATAGTGTTCCACAATTATGGTTGATGAAGGGAATTCCATATGTTGAAATATCTCATGTGAAGTTTTGAAAATTTCCCTTTGTTGACTGGTGTCGAACCATGTTTCCTTTGGACCTTCTTTCTAAATATTTGGAACCTCAAACGGACTATTGTCAACACTGTTCCTGACCCCACCATGAGTAAAAACATTAATTATTGCACTAGATACATTATTACCACCTAGAGGCTTTTGTAATCAGTCCAAGGAAATCCTTAGTACTATGGGTATTTACCCAACAATAAGAACACCATGTCAATCATGGAAAAGGATAGTACCTAGCAAGATGCATTTTCTCATTACATTTGTAACATCAAATAGCTCCACCTTAGCCACCTTTTCTCCCGCCTCCATAATCACCTCCTCATCCTCAACCTCTGCTTCCCCTTTCTTGAGGTTTCATATTATTAGACACTTGAAATGAAAAATGATCCAATCTATCTACTAACGCATCCACGAATATGAATTTATTCATGTTGTGGGTGGAATAATCACAAAATTCATAATACACAATATTAGAAACAAAGTAATACCTCTGTAGAATAGAACAATGTTGAGGAGGATTCCCATAAGTCTTACAAATCTCACAATATTCTCACTATTAACACCATGAGGCTCCAAGTTAATCAAATTAGTTGGCCCACGTCTAATTATGTCCTCCCATTTTGTAATCAGTCCAAGGAAATCCTTAGTACTATGGGTATTTACCCAATAATAAGAACACCATGTCCATCATGGCAAAGGATAGTACCTAGCAAGATGGATTTTCTCATTACATTTGTAACATCAAATAGCTCCACCTTAGCCACCTTTTTGTTGGTTGTGGAGCCATATATTCCAGTCTCATAGATGATATTGTCTCAACCGTGCACCTCAGAGGACTGTACACTCATTCCCCAACCTTAGGGTTGTTTTCACCAAAAGTTTTCAGGCCCATGGTTTTGGGTAACCCGTGGTATTTTCCCATTGTATTTCCTTTATAAAATAAAGACATTGTAACACGGCTACGGTGGATGTATTACGTTTTATGCATTGTAAAGATCTCTGAGATCAGAAGAGAGACTGTGAGACAGTGAAGAGGATGTGTAGTGGCTGTGCTGCAGGTTGTATCCCTTCACTTTGTTGGACAGTATAATAATAAGGATTAGCAACTTCAGTGTGGACGTAGCCTATCTTGGGTGAACCACGATATATCTATGTCTCTCTTGTAATATGTATGTGTGATTATATTTGCATTTTTGTTTATTGTTATTGCTCTGCGATCCTGTTTTTTAACACTTTTCTCCCTCCTCTATAATCACCTCCTCATCCTCAACCTCTCCTTTCCCTTTATTGAGGTTGCATATTATTAGACACCTGAAATGAAAAATGATCCAATATATCTACTAACGCATCCACGGATATGCATTTATTCATGTTGTGGGTGGACGAATCACAAAATTCATAATACACAATATTAGGAACAGAGTTATACCTCTGTAGAATAAAACGATGTTGAGGAGGATTCCCATAAGTCTTATATATCTCAAAATATTATGTACTAGTCCATGGAAAATGATAGAAGTACCTACTTGCACAACTCTTAGTGAATTCTCTCCTTTTAAGTTCCCACAAACATATCAACAACTAATCCTCATAAATGCTTTTCACTCTAAGACTGAACTTTTAATTGAAATTACTTAATGTGCTTTGTAATTGGACCTCTTTTATTGAGATTTATCAATTTTATAAAGAAGGTGTTGCTCTTAATATATCCATAATGTGATACCAATTTATTTGTAAATACATACCAAGAGATAATAGTGTCCTTTTTAGAATAAAAAACCATCAATACAATACAAATTGATCAGGTTCTAAATACAAGGATGCAATACTTACATTTTGCAAAGTTGGCACTTGGTGTAGATCCAATAATTTCTCAATATGGAATATACACGTTATCATATCATTACCATCAAAACTTTTCACATCAATATTGGGAATGATTTAGTTTCTTGGTCATGAGTTGAACCCAGGGTGATGTAGATCCTGCAGTGATGAATGATCAAGTGTCATTGTTGATGCGGCGTTTGCCGATAGGGGTTCTCTTCACACTGTCGCTAAAAAACTATCAACCCAGACTCCCTTATACACCTGCCCAAAAAGGTGTAACCCTTCCCAGCAACACTTGCGGAGCAAGTGCAGTCTCGCCCGAGATGGATAAGGGGGCTGTTGGAACCAAGTTTCCACAGTGAAGTTGAAGATATGCTTTCAACACACATTACCCTTGCAATAACCAGAGATTATAATATTCACAGCATGCTATTAACTTATCATTCGCATTTTAAGTCATTCGCAGAGTTCAACAAACATTTGGAACAACATATTCGACATACTTATTCAGATTAGCAGCACTTCTTAAACCTATAGCATATTCACATCAGTCAATATAAGAACATTCACATAACATATTTCACATTCATCATCGCATCATTGCATAAGAATAAAGATAGAGATTACACCATAACTGAACATCTCCATTCATTCACGAACCCCATGGAATGAACCTCGTAGAAACTATCACTACACCATGTTGCAGATACAAAACAAACCCAAAAGATATGATCAATCATCCAAAAATGGCTTCCCTTAGGCTTACAACCCTACTTTATTTATATGCTTCTATTTGGTTACAAAATGGTCCACATGACCGACTTAACTAATCTAACAATTCTTGCGCATCTGCGAACGCTGCGAATGGTCCTTCTTTCGCGGAATGTCCCTTTCGCACCTGTCAACTTCCACACTTCCTGCGGACTTATCCCATGCCAACATGCCCCCAACAAAAACTTGTGGCTCATCCCGGGCCACCTCAGCTGGACACTACTAGTTTGTACTCATCCTTCACTGTGTTATGTTTTTGAAACTATTCTTGTCGTCTGGAGCTCGTTGTTGTGTACTTCTCAAATTCGGTCATCGATCATTGGCTCGCTGTCATGTACTTCTCAAACTCTTACGGGGATCAGCCGCCTTGCTGTTATGTACTTCTCAAACTCATCCTCTAGCCTCTGGGAACTTGATGTAGACTGAGGAAAATTTGATGGATAGCACCGAGGTGCGAAACAGGCCAACTGCTCTGGCACATCTGTTTTGCACCTGGGATCACTTCCTACCAGGACTAGGGGGCCGCCTTCCCTATCATTCTGGTGGTCACCAGGACCACGAAGCTTCGAACTACCACCACATACATAGACATATCGGATGAAACTTTGCCTCTGTGACACCCGAGTGCCCATGCCTCTTCCTGCTCAAGGTGCTCATGCACACTCGTCATTCGAGCTCGCACCGCACTAGGTGTGCTACCACATGAAATGAAATGGATCATTTCCATAACCTCCTTGGAATTCCTAGCTTATCCAATTACCTGACCTACTCGCAGCATGTATTTCTCTCATTTGGTAAATACCTCTTTGCTCCGCTAGCCTCTGGTGCCTATATTTATGCATTTCCATCTTTCGGGATGCCTGCCTCGGAAATCATTCACAAATCCATTCACCTAAGGCACCGATTATGTCATCATTTGTTTCCTACGTGTTGAGACCGGAATTCCCACATGCATAATGGTGACCATACTTCTCCCAGCTGCCCTTCATGTCAAAACCATGCGAACAGTCACCCATGGTGCCACCAGCCATGCTACCACGGTGTGTTTCCATGTGCCAAACGTGCCTGACCCCGGTGCCAATCCAGGCCAGCTAACAATTATACCTGCCAAAAAGACCTATTGGCTGAAAAAGTCCCATCTGCTAACGATCGGTAATGATTATTGATTTGGCAGGGTCTCGACCCCGCAGTTGTCGTAGTGCAGACCCCAATTGGGATACGACTACATTCTCTTCCTGCTGGTGCACCATCCCGCCACCTAGCATCCTGCATTTTTTTTTTTACACCATTGGTCCTCATCCGCTCTGTGTCATATCATGGTGATAGGGCTTCAAACTATTCCCATTGGCTAATTTAGTTAACAGTACTCCATCCAGAATTTGTAACTGCACTACGCCTCCGTTGGTGACAAAAGTGATAACATATGGTCCCAACCAGTGCATTTGCAACTTACCGGGGTGTTTTGCAAACTTACTTGCATACAAAAGAATGGTATCCCTGTTCTGAAAATGTTTCAACTTGACATGGTGGTCGTGCCACACCTTCTGGTGGTCTTTTTCTACTTTTTGATGGAACCCTACGATGAATCGATCTTCGTCAAGCTGTATTAGTTGTGTCAACCATTCCTCCATCATGCCATCGTCGCTCATCCCTGTTGCTGCTACAATGCACAAGGTCGGTACCATGTATTCCATCGGCATAACTACTTCCTGGATGTAAACGAGCTTAAATGGGGTCTGGCCAGTCAATCATTGGCATGTGGTACGATATGCCCAAAGGACTGCTGGAATTTTTAGGTCCTAGTCATCGCGATTCAGATTGCACACCTTGGTGAGGGCATGCTCCAATATCTTATTGAACGCCTCAACTGTCCCATTTGCCTGAGGGTGGTAAGGAATACTCTTCTTGTGTTGGATTTGAAACTCTTCTAACATCGCGGCAATTGTTTGGTTGAAAAAGTGCGTCCCTTGGTCGCTTAACAACACTTTTGGGCACCCAAACCTGGTGACCACATTGTCAAATAGGAATCGTGTTGTAGTTGCAGCAGAACAATCTCTTACTGATGCAGATTCTACCCAATTCATCAGGTAGTCTGTCGCAGTGATGATGTAACACGAGCATGTTCTCTTCCCTGGTGGGTTGATGGGTCCCACAAAATCAATAGCCCATTTGTCGAATTCCTGTAGCGTTACTTGTGGCATTAGTGGCATTTCGTCTTGACGTGAGGGATTAAATTTGTCTGACGGTATATCTGGTGCCACAACACTGCGACTACCCTCTGATTCTGGTACGTATGTAGCCCTAGGGTCATCGTCATCTTCAGGCTCTCTGGTGACGTTGTAACACTCCATCAGCATTTCTGGTGTCACAATCCATTGGAATGCCATCGGTTGTCCGGTCGGTGCTACTTCAAATATTTTTCCATGGATTTCCTATAGCGCAGTGTGGATCAAGGGATTTTTGTCTGAGAACGAGAATGATTGGCTGAAGCCAATGGTAAGCTGCTCCCAAGAAATCATCCAGCGCAGTTCTACTACGACATACCAGCTCCACGGTACCTCATCCAATGTGTGTATGAACGCATGTACCCACTCCTGTCTTGCTCTCGATCCCCATTGGTGTTGGTAGGCGTTCAGATGCTCCTTCGGGTCGCTTCTTCCATCATATTTCAGTTGTTCGTACTCTGCATCTTTTCCAAACCGAACCTCCATGAGGCGTCGACATAGTGGCCAAGTTATGATGTTTGGTTTTTGCACTACCCACCATCGCGCAGGAGTAGCCTTCAAGGCTTCCTCCAGGGCCAGTAGATGCTGCGGTTCTGCCAATTTCTCCTCAAATTCTGTGAGAAACTTGCCCAAGTTGGGAAATCCCTCATATGTAGGTAATACATATTCCTCTGTTGCTACCCTTCGCAGGGCTGCATTACCCGTGCGCATCTTCTAAAGGACACTTCATGCAACCGGTTCTCCCAATTCTCGAGGGCCTTGTTTGAATCGGAGGATGTCGAACTGGCACTACGCCATCCTAATTCTCCATTCGTAGTGGGATTAACATAACCTTCAGAAATGTTATACAAAGTTTCCCACCCTTCCGCAAACTCGTCTCTGGTCGGCTCCATATAGCGCATCCCTTCCGCAGGATCCAGTGGTGCGATGACTCTCATTTCTTGATTTTTGAATGAGATTATCCTTTTCTTAAAGTTGATAATTGCTTGATTCTCCATGGCCTAGTCTATCCCTAGAAGTACCAGATCGGGACTGGTGTTATCCACAATTTCAATGACATCGAAATCAGCATATGTTCTGAGCCCTTCAATTTCAACTGGAAGTTGACATACCCGACTAAGCAGGGCAACCTTGCTCTGGTTCGCCAGTCGTAGTTGTACTGGTGACCAGGTCATTCGCGGCTTTCCCATTGTCTCCCACGTCTGTTTGGTCAGAATATTCACATCCGAACCCAAATCCAGAATGATGGAGTTGACATCAAATCCTCCGATCTATGCCGACATCTGTCTCCCTTCCTGCCTTCCTTTTATGTATGAGATTAACTCTCTGTTCCATCATGTACCTCCCCGTCGTTGCAGTAGACTAGCTATCTCTTCCAGTGCATCTGGGTCCTTTGCCAAGTCCAGGAAACTTTCCAAGAAGGCTTTTAGATTGTTTTCCTTCCTCCGCAACTTCGTTGAGTCGAACATCGGTGGCATGTCATAGATTTCTTCCTCAAGAGGTAGCTTCCTCCTATTCCTCATTGCATTTTGTGCCTTCAAAAAGATATCCCTTTCTGCTTCTACGTCAAAGGTGACCTGCTTCTGCTGTGTTTTTGTTGGTCTAACATTGGTGTGTGACCTATCGCCACCTATCGCCACCCCTCCTCTTGTCACTATTCCAATCATCACATGGCTACTCCTGGCTTCTGTCGATATCATCTACACAGTTGATAGCACACTCTGATTATTTTGGTTCTTGTTCTAGGGTGGATGCTTAGTTTTCCATTTCGCAATAAGCTGAGGGAAGTCTTCTATACTATGATCTACAACACTATATTATGTACACTGTGGCATTGGGTTTGGACAATCTCACTGGTAGTGCCCCTGCTATCCACAATTGTAACAGATGATTGGACCTCTTCCCCATCCATTAGATCCTCCATGTCCCATACTGGCACCTTGGCCTCCGCGGAATCCTCCCCTGAAACCTCCATGTGGTGGTCCATATGGTTGATACTGCAGTTTCCCGTACTACGGTTGCTGATACTGTTGCTTCCCATACTACGGATGGCCATACAGCAGTGGTGGATACTGCAGGTGCCCATACTACATCTGCCCGCAGTGCCCCTGGTTGTATTGCTGCGGTTGGTTAAACTGCGGCTGACTATACTGTGATTACTGCTGCACCATCGGCAGCTCTTCTCCCTTCATAAAATACGTGTCAGTTGTCTGATCTTGCAGCAGGTCATAGGCCCTGTAGTCCTTCTCATCATGGCCAACCGATCGGTAGAACTTGCAGTATAAGTTTGCTCGCTTTGATAACATCTTTTGCAGATATACACATTCCTTTGGTTGATGCCCTCTGGTTTGATATAAAGAAAACCATGGCATGCTTCCTTGGCGAAGGGGTTTTGGTACGCCCGACTGCAAGTACTCACAGAATTTTGGGCAATTGTCATGATGGTGCCCCTCACCTTTGCATTTGGTGCACCATATGTCTCCATGGGTTTCCTTTCCCTTCTTGATATCCTTCAATTGAAGTGTTAAGTTGGCCAACTGCGCCTGGACTCTGTCCATTCCTATCCCTGCTTCACCGATTGGTGAAGCCTCTAGCTTCATTGCAATTTCTAATGCTTCCACCTGTGTCGCAACTTTTTGTTGCATCAGTGGTCCTCGGATATGCAGTACCAGTCCTGCAATGAACCATTCTTTGTGTTGCAGCTCATTTATCAGGAAACTCACTTTTGCTATCAACGTCTTGTACCATTGGTCGAATTCCCACACCGATTCATTCGGGAATTTCTTAATCTCCTTAAGCTCAATAAGTTATATGTTTGGTGGAGAAGTCTCACAGTTATTCAGTTTTGCATTGGGAGTGACACACTTCTAGCATGGTGGATGGATCCTGGCATACCCTGGAGTGACAAGTTGTTACAAGTAACAGTGATGATGGATGGTATTGTGAGGCACCTGCAACAATTAATTAACAAGAATGCGCGAAATAACAGAAATGACAGAACTCAGAATCACTTTTGTATTGATCACAGGCCACTTCGAGGGGGCAACCTCCTTTGAGCAAGCTCAATACAAATAACTTCACGGTGCCTTCATAGGTCTCAACACCCACTTATATACTAATTCTAGGCGCCAATACTATGGGTCGAAACCATGGGCCGTTACAAACTATGGATCAACAATACTACGGGCGACTTACAAAGCATATGCGCCAACAACAATAACACAACTATTGATTAACAAATACTACGGGACGACTTACAAAGCATATGCGTCCAATAACAACATACTAACAAAGTAAAGACATGGGTTCCTAACATCCCCTCCCCCTTGAAAAAAAGCTTTGTCCTCAAAGCTTTAGATGTGGAAATTGTTGTTGAATCTGAAGGAGTGGTTCCCATGTAGCGTCCTCTGGTTGCATGCCGTGCCACTGAATTAAGACCTCTGTGATAGAGCGAGAGCGAAGCTGACGCGTGCGCCGATTGAGGATGGCCTCTGGCTCCAAAAGGATGGATCCTTCATTATCCAGTTCAGGTAAAATCGTTTGGCCGCTGATGTTGGTGCCAAGAACTTTCTTCAGACAAGAGACATGAAAGACTGGATGAATGCGGGAAGCAGGAGGAAGTTCCAATTTATAAGCGACGGACCCGATCTTCTGAAGAATCCGATATGGCCCATAGAACTTTGGAGCGAGCTTATGACGTCCTTTGAGTTTCAAAGAGGATTGCTTGTACGGCTAGAGACGAAGAAAAACCATATCGCCGACTTGAAAGGTGCGCTCTGAACGGTGCTGATCAGCTTGTTGCTTCATGCGATTCCTTGCCATGTGAAGATTGTCCCGCAAAATGCGAAGAATCTGATCTCGGTTGCGAAGGACCCTGTCAACTTCCTGAACTGGTGAACTGGTGGGGGTGTATGGAAGAAGAGCTGGAGGTGCCTGACCATAGACTGCTTCATATGGGGTCATTTTGGAGGTACTGTGGTAAGAGGTATTGTACCACCATTCAGCGAGAGGAAGCCACTTTGCCCACTGATGTTGTTGTTCCGAGGTGAAGCAACGAAGATAAGTTTCCAAGCATTTATTAACAATTTCAGTCTGACCATTTGTTTGTGGGTGATACCCTGAACTCATCTTCAGTTTGGTGCCAGTGTGACGAAATAGTTCTGTCCAAAAATGACTAGTGAAAGTCGCATCACGATCCGAGACAATGGAAGAAGGGATGCCATGAAGACGAAAGATATGGTCCATAAAAATTTGAGCGACGGAGGAGGCTGTATAGGGGTGGCTGAGAGCACAAAAATGACTATATTTGGAGAGACGATCAACCACAACGAGAATCACTGTCTTTCCGCCAGATTTAGGGAGCCCTTCGATGAAATCCATAGAAATATCTGTCCAAATCCGTGTAGGTATGGGCAAGGGTTCAAGCAATCCTGGAAGGAGTGTTGTTTCACCCTTATTGCGCTGGCAAGTATCACATTCGGCCACCATCTGTTGAATTGTCCTTTTCATGCCTTGCCAAAAGAAGTTACGCCGTGCTCGTTCATATGTTTTGAGGAACCCAGAGTGCCCGGATGATGGAGAAGCATGGAGTTCATAGAAGACAGCCTATTGAAGATCTGTGCTCTGGGGAAGCACCAGACGACCCTTGTATCGCAGAGAATCACCATCCCAAGAGTAATGTGGGACCGCAGAAGGATTGTTGGTCAAGCGCTGGATGATCTGAGATAAGGAAGAGTCATTGACATAACCGTGTTGAACAGATTGCAACCAATTTGGAACAGGCATAGAAATAGCTGAAAGAGAACCTTGTGCATCAAATGTACGAGAAAGAGCATCTGCCACAATATTGTCTTTACCCTTCTTGTAAGTGATCTCATAGTCATAACCCATGAGTTTGCTAACCCATTTCTGTTGTGCCGGGGAGGATACACGCTGGTCCAAGAAATATTTCAAACTCTGGTGATCAGTCTTGATGCAGAAATGATTCCCTAATAGGTATGGCCGCCACTTCTGTACTGCATGCAAAATAGCCATCATTTCCTTCTCATAGGTAGAGGCAGCTAAATTCTTACCAGAAAGGGCTTTGCTGGTGAATGCAATGGGGTGTTCATCTTGAAGGAGAACAGCACCAAGTCCATTGCCGCAAGCATCACTCTCAATCGTGAAGGGCTTGGAAAAATCGGGCATAGCTAGCACAGGTGTAGTACACATAGCTTGTTTTAGTTTGTCAAATGCACACTGAGCAGCAGGTGTCCATGTAAAAGCATCTTTTTTCAATAGGGCAGTTAATGGAGCTGCAATCTTCCCATAATCCTTGACAAACTTGCGGTAGTAGCCAGTCAACCCCAAAAAACCACGAAGGCTCTTGAGTGTCTGAGGATGTGGCCAATTGTTCATGGCATCGATTTTGGCAGGATCCACGCGAACCCCTTGTGCTGAGATAATGTGCCCGAGATACTCAACTTCCTTTTGTCCAAAAACACATTTAGACTGCTTGGCATGGAGATGATGGTCAGAGAAAAGTTGCATGACAAGATTCAGATGCTGGAGATGTTCATCCCATGTTTTACTGTAGATGAGGATATCATCAAAGAATACCAGAATGAATTTCCGCAAGTAGGGTCGAAATATTTTATTCATTAAGGCCTGGAATGTGGAAGGAGCATTAGTGAGGCCAAAGGGCATGACCAAAAACTCATAATGGCCATCATGTGTGCGGAAAGCTGTTTTTGGAATATCCTCCTCATGAACCCGAATTTGATGATACCCAGAACGAAGATCCAACTTGGAGAAAAAGTGAGCCCCATGAAGCTCATCAAGAAGCTCATCAACAACAGGAATTGGAAACTTATCCTTGATGGTGAGGTGATTAAGTGCTCGGAAGTCAATGCAGAGGCGCCATGACCCATCTTTTTTGCGGACAAGAATAACTGGAGAAGAAAAGGAACTAGTGCTTGGGCGAATAATACCTTGCTTCAATAAGTCCCGCACGAGCATTTCAATCTCTGTTTTTTGGTGAAATGGGTAGCGATAGGGCCTGATGTTGGGAGGAACGCTGCCAGGAAGGAGCTGAATACGATGGTCTTCTGGCCTGGAAGGTGGTAATCCCACTGGTTCAGCAAAGACACATGTATATCGATTCAGAATTTGTTGTAGATCCAAGGGAGTAGTGGAGACCGCGGATGGTTGCATCTGGATGGAACTGATCTGAGCGATGACACCATGTGAACTCTTCTTGAGGAGTTTCTCCATGCGATGTGAACTGATGATGCTGAGAGAACCTGGTTGTAATCCTGTCAATGTGTGTTTGTGTCCATTGAGGGAAAACTGCATCCAAAGTTCGGCAAAATCCCATAAGATAGGGCCGAGTGTGCGTAGCCATTGAGCGCCCAAAACCACATCACATCCGCCTAAGGGCAAGGCAAACATGTCAGAGCGCAGGATATAATCTCCCATGGAGATACGCACATTTCGACACTTCCCTTTGCAAGGTAAGGTGCCCCCATTGGCAATCATGACTTCAAAGTTGGAGCACGGATGGATAAAACAATCAGCTTGTTTGGCGATCCGAGGGTCGATGAAATTATGAGTGCTACCAGAATCAATGAGGATTGTAAGAGGAAGCTTCTTGAAGTAACCCCTGACCCGCATTGTTTGGGGGGTGGTGATTCCAGCTAAAGCATGGAGAGATATCTCTGGCTGGTCATCTTGAGACGGAGGGTCAATAGGCGGTTCCTGAATGTCGACCGGAGCATCCAGTGTTTCTGGATCTTCGTCACCTATTTCAGAGGCAGGCAGAGACTCCACATCCAGGAGATAAAGCTTTTGCTGAACACATCGATGTCCCCGAGTGAATTTCTCATCACAATTATAGCAAAGCCCCTTTTCTCTGCGTGCTTGCATCTCTGCTTCAGATAAACGCTTGATAGGAGTCGGTCGAGGAGCCTGCGGTATAGGTGGTCGCTGAGAACCCATATTTCTGAAGGGAACAAAAGTGGGCTTGGAGCGTTGCTGGGCTGCAATCTTGTCTTCTGCCAACTTAGCCAACTCGAGTGCTTCCATCATTGTGTTGGGACAGAACATTTTGACCTCAGAGCGAATGGCATCCTTTAGACCACTGATAAAACAACTCCGGTAAAATTCATCAGTCAATCCTTCGGTGTGGTTGGCTAGATTCTCAAATTCGGTTTGATACTCTCTCACAGTGCCAGTTTGGCGAAGTTTAGTGAGGGCTCCTGTGAAGTCATCAAAAGCACTAGGACCAAATCGTTGCAAAAGGAGCTGACAAAAGTCTGGCCAGCTGGGCTCTGGATGAGCCTTGATGTACCAACGGTACCATTGAAGAGCTTCCTGTTCCAAATGAAAGGATGCCAATTGAACTTTGTTGACATCAAAAGTATTATGCAGACTGAAATATTGTTCTGCACGATATATCCATCCAGTTGGATCGGTACCATTGAAGCGAGGAAAATCAAGCTTCGGACCACGGAAATTGCTGGAAGAAGAGAACCCATTGTCTACTGAAGACTCGGACTGCCGTTTGTTGTTCATAGCTGAATGTTCAAGATGGAGACCAAGAAATTTTTCATCCAGATCCTGGAGTTTGGCTTGGATGGCTGCAAGGGCTTCCTCCATGGTTTTTGCTCCTGCACGGGTGACAACCATAACCAGGGATTTATTTTTTTATTTTTTTTTATTTTTTATTTTTTTTTTGGGTAGGAAAACAAAAACAGGAACTACTTCAGTAAAGGAAAATTTGGATTTGGGAAAAAATCAGAAGGGTAATTGGGGTTTGACTCGTTTTTTGGACACTGTTGGATAGACAGGGAAGCAAAAATGAGGATTTCAGCAGCGGGGTGATAGGATGGGAAATTTTGGCAGAGGGGAACAAAGAAGCAGAATTCAGAAAGGAACTCTGTGGTAAAAATTGAAGGTGATTGGGTGAAATCTGAGGAAGTTATGGCAAACCCTAAAAATAGACAAATGTGGGATTTCGGGCTATAGTAAAGGGAATTGAGGATAGGGTCCTCAAGGATGAAATATGCAGAATGGAATGACAGGGGTTCCCTGAAATTTTCAAGGAAAACAGAGGTAAAACAAGGGAGATATGGAGAAAAAACGGAATTTTATACTCCTTTTTTTTTTTTCAGACTGGAGCGCTACGGCTCGGTTTTTTTTTTTTTTTTTTTTTTTTTTTTTTTTTTACAGACTGGAGCGGCTACGGCTCTGCTTGCAGAATGAGATCTTCGGTTCGAAGGATTCTGGAACAATGCCGAACGGCTGGATTTGGAACGGTTTGCAAAATGAATCTGAAACGGCGCAGCAGTAATCGACAATAGTTCAGCTAAAAGTAGATATGGACCCCAGGTATGTGCGGCTTCCTAACAGTTCAGGGTTTTCACTCGGCCACCAATGCTGTCTGACGGCTTGCGTATTGGGGCAGTACCCCTCACTCCACGGCTCAGGTAAAACTGATAACCGCTTTGCCACAAACGACAGCTCTTGGTTTACCTCACGGGTGGGAACTAGTCAATCAGGTAGGGGTCGTTGCCCTTTTCGCCGGCAGGTCCTCTCAATGGGCCAGCTACTTCGGGGTTCCTGTGGTACTCCTCACAATGATTTTTAGGGCTTATGCCCAAGTACTTCCCACAGTTAAGCGAATAGGGATTATTCCCAAATCCGAACCTGCAACAGATGTGAAAAAAAAAAAATTGGCAGAAATTTCACCCAGCGAGCCCAAGAAAGTGCTCTGATACCAGATGTGAGGCACCTGCAACAATTAATTAACAAGAATGCGCGAAATAACAGAAATGACAGAACTCAGAATCACTTTTGTATTGATCACAGGCCACTTCGAGGGGGCAACCTCCTTTGAGCAAGCTCAATACAAATAACTTCACGGTGCCTTCATAGGTCTCAACACCCACTTATATACTAATTCTAGGCGCCAATACTATGGGTCGAAACCATGGGCCGTTACAAACTATGGATCAACAATACTACGGGCGACTTACAAAGCATATGCGCCAACAACAATAACACAACTATTGATTAACAAATACTACGGGACGACTTACAAAGCATATGCGTCCAATAACAACATACTAACAAAGTAAAGACATGGGTTCCTCACAGGTATTCATCAGGGACAATGGGATCCATGAATTCCTTGGAGTCACAACTTTCTAGAGGTGACAGAAAATTTTGGGTCCTTACAGAGGAAGCAGTGGGATCCAGGAATTCTACTCAGTTATCTTAACTGGGTTAAGATTTTTTTTCATGATTTAGTACAGATAGAGTCTACAATGCATTTTATTTTTCATAGTCATTTTACAGTTTATTCAGATCTTTTTGAAGGCCCCAAGTTTAATTTTCAGATTGCTCAGTGGATGGGGACAAGTATAATCAAAGTGGTGTAGCAGAAGCTCGGTGGAATCCTAACATTGCTTGAGGACAAGCAATCTTGGGAAGGGAGGACTGTCATGTCCCCAATTTTGGTTCATCCAGTACCATGGGTGAAAGGGGACAAGATCAACCCCTAAGAGAATTAAATTGTATTAATTCTATTTGCTTGGAATTAATTTTATCCTAAGTCTCATAAATTGGCAAATTTATTTATTAAAGTTAATTTTGATAAATAAAATTAATGGATAATGAGCAAGTGGGCTAAGAGGGAACCCATGTGGAAGATGTTTCCAAAATGGATTAAGGGGTGAATATATGGAAAAAAGATGAAGAGAAGGAAGGTGGAGATAAGGTTTCCAAAAAAAAAAAAAAATGAGGGCACACTTGCCAAAAAACAGTTCAATTTAAAAATAAAAAAAAAGATGAGGGCGCACTTGCCAAAAAACAGTCCAATTTACTGAAAAGGAAACATCCTGAATGGTGTAGTTTCCATTTCAATGCCCAATTCACAATTAAGAAGGAAACATCTAAGGTCAAGGAGGGTGCAATTTCTAAAGGAGAAATCTTATAAGGAAAAATTAAGGAAAGTATGTCCACTCATGGGTGACCTATTCTCACAGGTCACCAAGCCAAGTAACTTTCTCAGTAGGTCATCTTGAAGTTTATAAAAGAAGCCAACCAACTCCATTTCACAACTTTTGTCATTGTGAGTTTATGAGTGAAGCATTTTAGCTTCTCAAGGTTTGGTGATGTGCCCAAGCCAATCAATGGGTGATGTGCCCCATTATTCTATTCTACTTCTCTTCTCTAATACTCTCTCGGGATTTGCATCCATGGATATCTAATATGCAGGTCCATATACTCCAATACTAAGAAGAACCCAAGCTTACAAAGATTTATCATCATATAGGGTACATTCGAAGGAGACAACATTGAAGGGCCGAAATGGAGGTTTCTAGTTAATCACTTATGATCATTTATGGGTTGTGATACCTATTCCATTGCGTCCGGAGGGCCGTTTCTAGTAGGAAACAATTTTTTTCTCATCGAAAAAGGTGTCCAGATGACCAAGATACACCCATTTTCACTAGAGCCAAGGTTTCATGTGTTAAGGAGCACACATGTGAAGTTCCAATTCACTGACTGCGCCCAGGACAGCTTAGGAATCTCAGTGCACCCTCATACTCTGTTTCAAACCTGTTTTAGACCCATGTAGACTTTCATATCAGAGATTTAATCATCCCACCTCTTCTTACAGCTCTCAGGTGGCCCTATGTGGGGATTTTCTAGTCTATAAGACACTGTATTGTTGAGGAGCCATTAAATGAGTACAAAATTGGTTCAGTGAGTTATATTTCGACTTGATTATATTGAATATATTATACCAGAGCATTATAATACTTCAGAACAGAGTATTTCAGTTAATGAAATTCATTTAGTAACTCAGATTGAAAGACTAGCTCATTGAGCACTATTTTGTGACTAGTTTTACTGAAATGACTGCCAAATTCATTCTGAATGTCAGATTTGCTTTCTGTAAGTTGTAGGAGGTTAATAATATAGTATATTTTCCATATCAGTCCCTACTTTAATAATTTGGAAGAATTTAACCCTTGTTTGTAAATATTGGAAATTAACTAGCTCAGCAATCCCTGATTGACTCAAGACTCCCAACTCACTCCCACTCTTCCCAAATATTTTTGAATGCTTCCTAGTGTATCCATTGAAATTATTTGACTATCATAACTCAGCCTTGAACTCTCAGGAACCCACCCAGTCTAGTAAGCATATGCTGGTGTGCCTAGGAAGCTTTGGAGTAGACTTCAACCTGGCTGATGCTCGAAACATAAGAGGCCCCAGTGCTTTGTGCTTAGGACTCTAACTCCGATCTGATTTTCTGCTGCTGCACACACCTCATGCAAATTCCAGAATTGAATGTTCATCCTACCATCCTCATATCTTTACCCAGTTCCCGTCACTTACTTCGTGCTCTATTCGAATAAATTGTTAAAAATTTAACCAGTGAATTTTATCAAAAATATAAAGTTAGAGTTAATATCTTGGTCGATTCTTTCCAAGGATATTACAAACACAATGATGGAATCCCTGGGGTTGGCTAAGTTGGCATAAAACAAGATTGCAGCCCAACAGTGCTCCAAACCCACTTTTGTTCCCTTCCTAAATATGGGTTCTCAACGACCTCCCATCCCGCCAGCTCCCCGCCCAACTCCTATCAAGCATTTTTCTGAAATAGAGATGCAGGCACGTAGAGAAAAAGGGATTTGTTATAATTGTGATGATAAACTCACTCAGGGACATCAATGTGTTCATCAAAAGCTATATCTCTTGGATATGGATTCTCCACCTGCCTCTGAAATTGGTGAAGAAGCTCCAGATACAATGGATGATCAAGTCGACATTCAGGAGCCGCCTATTGACCCTCCCTCTCAGGAAGACCACCCAGAGATATCTCTTCATGATTTAGCTAGAATCACCACCACCCAAACAATGCGGGTCAGGGGTTACTCAAGAAGCTTCCTCTTACAATACTCATTGATTCTGGTAGCACTCATAACTTCATTGACCCTCAGATTGCCAAACAGGATGATTGTTTTGTCCATCCTTGCTCCAACTTTGAAGTCATGGTTTCCAATGGGGGCATCTTACGTTGCAAGGGAAAGTGTCACAATGTCTGTATCTCTTTGGAAGATTATAACCTGCGCTCTGACATGTTTTCCTTGTCCTTAGGCAGATGTGATGTGGTTTTGGGCGTTCAATGGTTACCCACACATGGCCCCATCTTATGGGATTTTGCTGAACTTTGGATGTAGTTTTTAGTCAATGGGGCACAACACAAATTTATGGGCTTACAACCAGGGTCTCTCTGCATCATCAGTTCACATAGCTTAGAAAATATCCTTAAGAAGAATTCACATGGTGTCATTGCTTATCTCCATTCGATTCAGATGCACCCATCAACGTGTTAGATTTTCAGAATTTACTTCAATCTGATCTAGGATCTTAACTGAGAGAACAACATGTACAGCAAATCTACAGCATATCAATCATGGACACAATAATGCAAGCACACAAGAGACACAGAGTTTACTTGGGGAAAACCATAAAGGTGAAAAACCCCAATAACTTCCTCAAAGATAGATAGAGCAATGATACAACCAGAATACAAGAGATAGTCTTCTCCTAGCAGCAGAGCCTCCTCCTCCACAAGTGCACCACTCTCCCAAGTGTGAGTGAGAGAATAGAATGTGTAAAATGAGAGAGAGACACTCTCTATTTATACACTAACTTGACTTGACCTTTACTCAACTAGGTCGGCCTCAACTTAACCACTTAACATAATGCTGACTGGGCCGACACCCAATAGGGTGGTCTAATAAACCTTTGACCCACATGACTTATACAGGGCCGACCCCAACAAGGTGGTATAATAACCCATCAAGTATAAGTTACGACACTTACAATATAAATGACGACACTTCCATATAGAGGAATAATAACATCTCTATAGGAATACAATATACATATATGTGAAATACATTCCAAAGTTATATATACATCAACACTTCCTCTTAACTAGGAAGGTATTTCTCGACACAGGTCTTCTAGCACAAGTCATCTTCTCTGGATCATCGTCACTACTGCTGCTATCTCAATCAATCTCTGAATCTACTCATCATAGGAAGTTCTACAGAGCCAGTACTTTTTCATACTGGATGTAGGCCCACCACCTGCAGGTCTTCGTCATCATTGTCCATACTGTGGAAATCTTAGGACTTATTACGTGCATCACAAAACCTTAAAAGAGTCTCTTGACTAGCAAGGACCCTAAAGAGCATCTGAGGCCTTTTTCATCCTGTCAAGATCTCCAGGACTTATTACATGTGACCCCACCACAAAACCTCGAAAGAGAATCCCAGGACTGATTACAAGCACAAGGCTCAACCTATTGGATCTCCCAGGGCACAAATTACATGTGGTCACCACAAAACCTCGAAAGAGCATCCCAGGACTGATTACGAGCACAAGGCTCAACCTATCGGATCTCCCAGGGCACAAATTACACGTGGTCATGGAAAAACCTTGAAAGAGCATCCCAGGACTGATTACGAGGACACGGCTCAACCTATCGGATCTCCCAGGGCACAAATTACATGCCATAGGACAAAACGTCGAAAGAGCATCTGCCAAATATCCCAGGGCACAAATTACATGCCATTGGCAAAACCTCGAAAGACTATCTGCAGATCTCTCAGGGCACAAATTATATGTCCTCCCAAGCAAAACTTTGAAAGAGCATTTTCCAGATATCCCAGGGTACAAATTACATGCCATAGGCAAAACCTCGAAAGACTATCTGCAAATCTCCCAGGGCACAAATTACATGCTTATCTGCACAACCTGTTCCACGGCCATAGAGTATCAACCTGATACTCACCATACATCATCCTGATGTACACATGATCGTCCTGATCATCCTCACAGCAACATCCTGCTGCATGTTATCTGGAGCAACATTTTGAAGCTTGTAATCATGATCATCCTAATCATATAATGCATCTACCTGATGCATACCAAGTATCTACCTGATACATATCATCATACATGATCCACCTGATCATACAATGTATCCACTTGATACAAATACAAAAACATGATCCACCTAATCATACCTAATACATATCAACATACATGATCTACCTGATCATACAAAATATCTACCTGATACATATACAGATACATGGTCCAAGCATCCAACATGATACATATACAAAACATATACAAATGATCCTACTGATCATATCCAGCATCAAACATGATGCGTACATACATGTACATATAAATGATCCAACTGATCATATCCAGCATCCTCCTGATGCATATACAGAGCAGTAACTGGAGCATCGTCCTATTGCTCATCATCCAGTGCTTACATCCACAGCGATGTGAAGGATCCTCCTTCCAACATACTTGAAATGGCTTCTGCAAATGTGTCCATCACTTCTTCCTCGAAGTGTCATCAATCTGAAGAACACCAAGCCTCTCCCTAAAGTACTCAAACTTCACCCTGGCTAGTGGCTTCGTCAACACATCTACAATCTGCTTGTCCGCCGCAATGTACAGGAGCTTCACAACTCCTCTCTGCACCATATCCCTGGTATAGTGATATTTGATCTCTATGTGTTTCGACCTGTCATGAAACACTGGGTTCTCAGATAGCTTCACACAACTCCAGTAGCATCCAATGGGGAGATCAAATAACTCAGACAGTAGCTTCCGAAGCCATACTGCCTCACAACTAGCTGAACAGGTTGCAAGATACTCTGCCTCAGTTGTACTCAGTGCTATGCAGGACTACTTCCTAAAGAACCAAGAGATCACACCTAATCTCATACTGAAGCAACATCCAGACGAGCTCTTCCTATCTACAGCACTGCTAGCCCAATCTGAATCAACATAACCCTGCAGGTTAAACTTTTGATTCGCTTCATACCTGAGCCCATAATCAACGGTACCCTTCAAGTACCTCAGAATATGCTTTACAGCAACCAGGGGAACACTCCTCGGATCCATCAGGAATTGGCTCAATGTGTTCACTGCAAAGCAAATATCTAGTCTTGTGTTTGTCAGGTACATCAAGGACCCAATCATCTGACGATACATAGAGACATCAATTGGCTTAGATGAAGCATCACACAGAAGCTTCAGGTTCCATGCCATGGGTGTGGCCATGGCGTTGCAATCCATCATCCCGAACCTCTTCAAGATCTCTACTGCATACTTCCCTTGTCCAAGGAAGTTTCCATCTGCACTCTGCCACACCTCCATGCCAAAAACAAATAGTGCATCATCCCCAAGTTCTTCATCTCGAACTCGGCAACAAACTTCCGTTGCGTGTCAGTAATCAATCTATCTTCACCTATAATAAACAAGTCATCCATATACAAAAGTAGTATCACTGGATTGCCTTCCTCAACCTTGTAGTAAAGGTTGGAATCCGCTTTACTCTTGGTAAATCCCAAACTGGATAGAAAGTTGTTTATCCTACCATACCATGTTCTGCACATATATGACTCCCTGTCATGTGTCTCAGAACCAAGTGGCTTCTCCACATACACTTCTTCTTCAACTACACCATTCAAGAAGGCTGTCTTGAAATCCATCTAGTGTACCTTCCACTTCATCACTGCAGCCAGAGCAAGTACTAATCTGATTGAAGTGTATCTGGCTACAGGAGCAAAAGTCTCTATGCTACCACCTGTAGCATGCTTGATCTTGTAGATGCTCTTGGAATTCACTACAGACTCTCCTTCAGGCCTTGGGACTGCATCCCAAACATCTTCATGATCGACTGGTACTCCTCGATCATGGCATTCTTGCCAGATCCTGGGAACTTCAATATCTTCAATGGATAATTTTGTTGCTGAACAAATGTTGTAGTTCTTCTTTTGTAGGTGATGGCATACGATCTTTCCTACACAACAAGTTAAATTGCATGATTAGAAAACATCTCATAGTTTTCAGAACAAATTCTTACACATAAAGAAATATGTCATACAGTCATGCAATTATCTTAGCCAATGCTTCAATACAACATTTATCCATATCCTGTAACTTTCGAGATGCCTTCCAATCTCTACCAGAACATTGTTAAGAGTGTGCACAACTCCCAACATGTCAGCAAAGAGGTTTCATTCTAGATAAGTAGCAATAGAATGTTGTACAGTGCCATAGGCCACTTACCCATGCATATTAGTAGTATATTGTTCATCAATGCAACTATTCTAATATGCATAATACAGAACCTAATTCTAGGAACATCAGTATATACATTATTGAACAGTACTATTTAAACAATAAAATATGCAAGTAATGACAATTCAAATAATTATCTTTGTTTGTTTGTTGGGTTGACTCCCTCTCAGTCTTTGCTTCTTTTCTGCAACTCCATTCTTATGTGGATTGTGAGAAGTGGTCAACTCCCTCTGAATATTTGCATCTTTGCAGAAACTACTGAAGTGTGCTCCTTTGCTTTCTTGCAGGAACAACTGGAGTGTGCTCCCTCTTGATCTTTGCTTCCTAGATTACATATCCTTGAACTTACATCCATCCTTAATCACTATGCATGCTTATTAATATCATCATTGTGTTATCCTTTAGGTCTCATACATAATCACACATTTATTAGTATAATCTTAATACTATCAAAACACAATAATCTTAAACATGTATATTCATGATCATTCACAGATAATAAATATTAGTATTCAAGGTTTCAGGGAAGTCTTCTTTTACTCATACATATTCTTATTTGATCATAGGACTCTTCTGGTTAGTCATATCATCAATTATGGTAAGAAACATAATATGCATACAACCATGATTATTCAAACCTATGACTTCATGAATAATCATTATCAACAACACAACAGTATAGGATCCTAACACAAGGTAGGATTCTAGCTTGATATAGGAAAAACATACCTGGATTAGCATGCTAGCTAGTTATGTCTAACATACGGGCATAATGTCTTATGGTTCTCTTCAGTGACTTGTGCTAGTAATCTGCATGTCTCATAAGTTAACCATTGTAGAACCAAGTTATACACACCTCGAAAGTAGATCTTCTATGTGATCAATGACAATGGATGAATCTTTGTCTTCATGTCACCATGAGCATATGTTCTTGAAGTAGAACATGATTTGACTTTCTTGGTGTACCTTTTGTGTTAGAAAACAACATAAACCTCATACAACATCACAATGCATTAGTACAATCATAAGTGTCAAAACCTTAATCAATAAATATCTTCTATTAACGTAATATGACAAGTCTAGTAATTAATCAAGATTGTACTGTAATGATATGAATACAAACATATCATAAAATTACCCATGAACAGAATTCGAAACATACCTGTAAGCCATACCTGTCAAGATTGCTTGTAATCTTCTTATGGAAGGCCTTAGCCTCATCTCCCTCTGAAACAGGAACTTCTTCACTTATGTAGGTGACCGATCCATCCTCTTCTAGGATTAACCCAATCCACTTGATTTGTAGGAACTGGATCTGGAGCTGTAATAGGGTTTGTCAAAGAAACCCCAAAAATTCAAACTTCTGAAAGGATAGAAATATGCACCTTGATGAGCTGATCAAGCTGGTATATTCAAAATTTGAAAACTACAAAGTTTCACTCCTCAATTTTGCCTTTGAAACTTTCAGATTCACTGGACGTGACCTCGAACTAGGGTTTGATGAAGCCCACTCTTCTTCCCAATCATAAAGTTTGATCCAAAGCTCTAAGCTTCTATTTTTATGAGGAGATTCCAGCCGTGGTCACAGATTTAAAAAATTCCCATTTTTGCAGAAGCCCTAATTTTCCACTTTTCTGATCAAAGTCCCAAACTAGAGTCTGATCAAGCCCGGCCTTCTGCCCAACCAAAAATTCTTATCTTGGTCTCTAAATTTCGATTTTGATGAGTATCATTCATCTGTGGTCTCCGATTACAAAAATTGCAACTTTCTCCAAAGCCCTAAATTCCGGAAGCCATGAATGAAGGTGCTCAAAAATAATTCTCATTTGATAGAAATATATACCTGATTGTTTCTGGTGTAACTCCGAATGTTTCGATCCATAGGGTTTGAAAATTTTTCATAAGATATCCCAACCTGTTGTCTTTCCATCCCGATAGGTCTGACCTCAATTGGATTCTCTAAGAGAGAGGTATGCCAAGTGTTGCAACGTGACCTGTTTATGGGATAATACAGGAGAGTGAACTTGTACGGAGTGCCACGTGTCACAAGTTCAACTTCGGCCTCTGCCAATGTTTTTTGAGATAGTACAATCTGTGTACTACCTGTTACTTTTTACGAAATTTCATTTGAAGCTTCCTAGCCCAAGTTATGACCTTTTTCCCAAGGTCACCTTATTTTGACTCAGATCTAGAAGAGGTAGAAACCCTATATTGTACAGATCATAAATCACAAATTACAACGAATTAGAGGTTTTCCTTTGGACACAAGGTACACGGGGATCTGATATTCTACCTGTAAAAGTTTCAGATCCGAAAAATTTTCCAAAACGGATTTATAGCGAAAGTGTTATGATGATTGGGTTTTGCTATATCAAGCCCTAGCATCGTAAGTGCAACAAGTGTCATACATGCCATATCATGCCTTCTTTTAGGCTAGCTCTGATACCATGTTAGATTTTTAGAATTTACTTCAATCTGATCTAGGATCTTAACTAAGAGAACAACATGTACAACAAATCTACATCATATCAATCATGGACACAATAATTCAAGCACACAAGAGACACAGAGTTTACTTGGGGAAAACCATAAAGGTGAAAAACCCCGATAACTTCCTCAAAGATAGATAGAGCAATGATACAACCAGAATACAAGAGATAGTATTCTCTAGAAGCAGATCCTCCTCCTCCACAAGTGCGCCACTCTCCCGAGTGTGAGTGAGAGAATAGAATGTGTAAAATGAGAGAGAGACACTCTCTATTTATACACTAACTTGACTTGACCTTTACTCAACTAGGTCGGCCTCAACTTAACCACTTAACATAATGCTGACTGGGCCGACACCCAACAGGGTGGTCTAATAATCCTTCGACACACATGACTTATACAGGGCCGACCCCAACAAGGTGTTCTAATAACCCATCAAGTATAAGTTATGACACTGACAATATAAATGAGGACACTTCCATATAGAGGAATAATAACATCTCTATAGGAATACAAACACTTCCGTATAGAGGAATGATAACATCTCTATAGGAATAAAATGTACATATATGTGAAATACATTCCAAAGTTATATATACATCAACACAAGAGTCTCAACTACTTCCTTGGAGATATATGCAGGTGTCTTTTATGAACCAGTGGGCTTGCCTCCTTAAAGAGACCTTTCCAGTAAGCATTCAGCCACATCTACATCTTAGTAGGAAATGATGGCTATTTTGCATGCAGTACAAAAGTGACATCCATCCCTATTAGGGAATTATTTCTGTAGCAAGACTGATCTCCAAAGTATGGAAACTTTCCTGGAACAATGGGTCTCCTCCCCAGCACACCTGAAATGGGTTATCCAACTCATGGGTTATGACTATGCGATCACTTACAAGAAGGGTAAGGACAATATGGTGGAAGATGGTCCTTCTCGCACATTTGATGACCCAGTTTCTCTCACATCTATTTCTATGCTTGTTCAAAATTGGTTGCAATCTTTTCAACAGGGCTATCTCTTCTATGCACTCCATGCTTCTTCATCGGCATGGCACTCTGGGTTCCTCAAAACATATGACCGAGAACAATGTAACTTCTTTTGGTAGGGAATGAAAATGACAATTCAACAGATGGTGGTTGACTATGATTCTTTCCAGGTCAACAAGGGTGAAACGGCCCTCCTTTCGGGACTGCTCAGACCCTTGCCCATCCCTTCATAGATTTGGACAACTAATTTTATGGATTTCCTAGAAGCACTCTGGTGGTACAATACGACATCTGAAACGACACCATATGAAGCAGTCTATGGACATGCACTGCCAATTCTTCTTCCATACACCCTCAGCAGCTCCCCAGTTCAGGAAGTTGACTTAGTTCTTCGAAACTGCGATCAGATTCTTCTCATTTTGCAGGACAATATTAACATGGAAATAATTCCACTGAAACAACAAGCTGAGCAGCACCATTCTGAGCGTACTTTTCACGCAGTTGATATGGTTCGTATTCGTCTACAACCTTCCAAGCAATTCTCCCTGAAACTCAAAAGGCGTTAGTGGCCCGGAGTGCAACCCGAGGATGCTACAAGGGAACCATTCCTTTAGATTCGGCATCAATTTCCACATCTAAAGCTTTGAGGACAAAGCTTTTTCTAAGGGAGAGGGGCTGTTAGGAACCTGTGTCAACCCTTCTCTTTACTTTGTTATTATATTGTTGTTGGACACATATGCTTTGTAATTCGTCCCGTAGTATTTGTTGATCCATAGTTTGTATTAGCCCATGGTATTGACCCATAGTATTGGACGCTTATGCTTTGTAAGTCATCCCGTAGTATTATATGCCCCATGGTATTGACCCATAGTATTGGGAATAGACTTAGTATATAAGTGTGTGTTGAGGCCAATGAAAATACCTTGAAGTTATTTGTATTCAGCTTGCTCAAAGGAGGTTGCCCCCTCAAAGTGGCCTGCAATCAATAAAGAGATTCTAAGTTTTGTTATTTCTGTTATCTCGTGTGTTTTCATTAATTAATTATTGCAGGTTATTCACATACTACGCACTATTCTACGGATGCAATGACACCATATGTGGATTGGTTTGGTATGTTATTCCTTACTAACTTGATTTCCAACAGCTTTGCTGCAATCCTAACCGCTTGGTCATTAATTGTGTCGATTAGGTACCCTCTTCTATTTTTCTCCACCCCATATTTCGTTTTCAAATTCGCAACAATATTTTTGTTGTTATCCTTCCCCTAGAAATATTGGGGAGGATATACCCGGCCTTGGTTAATCCGGTGATCCTTGAAATCAAGTCGACCATGATTGGGATTTTTGTCTGCAACCATAAATACTCGCCATGAAAGCAGGCCAGTAGCTACTTTACACATGCATTTACTTGCGTCGATCTCCTGAAGTGCGACATGTGGATGATGGAAAACAGTCCTAATCTCTCCAACCCCAATGCCGAATTTGCTAGTTCTCTGGTGACCGGACCTCCTTCTCCATGCACGACCTCTGCATGAGTATCGTCTATGCATTCTGGATACGCCAGAATGTCATGGTCACTATACTGCATCTTTTTCAGTCACTCTACAATGTTCCCAGCGGTATGAAATCCCTTTGGTATCGTCGGCATCTTGATGGTGTATTTCTCATTCTTCCCCAACTGGATTGTTGGTGTCCCTTCCTTATATGATGGCACATACCCCGATATGCCTTCTATTATTGGGCCATGCTTCCCTCCTCGCAATGTCCTTTCTTCCTTGGTAGCACTTGATGTGCTTCCTTCTCATGTCGCAGCCCATGCTGAACTGCATGTCTCTCTCTTCGTCCTTCGATCGGTATCTGCGGGCCGATTGGAACTTATCTTCTTTAGGTACGATCGGCTCTGTTTTTCAACTTCTTGATTAATTCACTCAATCCACCATGAGTTGAACTGTCCCCCTTCTTGTGTATGTATTTCTTCGAGTTCCCGATTCTTTTCCATATTTTCAATCTTGGACAATGATTTCCAAATGTTGCGTCGATTTACTGAATCCTCTACACGCCTTGGTCATTAAATTCACCGTTTCCAACTTGCGTCGTCATCCCCTGTGGCTTAACTGTTGCATTTATGACTAGATTTGACTTGTTTGGGTCGAATGTCGACAAGCTCCAAACCTTGTCGCTCCTCCTTTCTCCGCCATTATTTCATCGGCAGCTTCCCAACCTTCACAATGTGTTTTTTTTTTGCGATGTCGATTTAATTTCATTTTCAGTCGCTACGTGCCTGGCTATCCCAATAAGGTTTCAATCGGCTCCCATTCACTAGATTTGTCAATAGTGTCCATCTAAATTTTGTAGTTGCATTGTACCTCCATCAATAATGAAATTGATAATGTATGGACCCAACCAATGCATCTGTAGCTTACCTGGGTGCTTTACAAACTTAGTGTCATACAACAGGACCATGTCTTCGCGCTGGAAGTGCTTTGCCTTTACGTGGCAATCGTTCCAAGCCTTCTATCGATCCTTTTCTACCTGTTGATGGAATCCTACGATGAAGCGATCCTCATCAAGTTGTAACAGTTATGTCAACCGTTCTTCGAAGGCTCCATCATCACTCATTCTTGTCGCTACTGCAATGCGCAAACTTGGGACAATATACTCCATTGGCATCATTGCTTATTGTCCATAAACTAACTTGAACGGATTTTGGCCTGTCAACCTTTTACATGTTGTCCTGTAAGCCCATAGTACCGCTTGAATATTCAAATCCCAGCCGTCACGGTTTTTGTTACACACCTTGGTGAGCGCATGCTCCAATACCTTATTCAATGCCTCCACTACACCATTCTATCATCATGGGCTACTCCTTCGATGCTAAATTTGAAATTCTTTCGTCATGGCCCTGATGGTTTGGTTGGCGAAGTGAGTGCCTTAATCGCTCATCAGTATCTTTGGGAACCCGAACCTTGTGACAAAGTTATCAAAGAGAAACCTTGTTGCTATCGTAGCTGTGCAATCATTTACCAGTGCTACTTCAGCCCATCTCATCAAGTAATTAGTCGCAGTAATTATGTATCGCGACCCTGTTCTTCTCCCTGGTGGTTTGATGGGTCCCATGAATTCAACTTCCCATTTGTCGAAGGCTTATCACATTAGTTGAGGTACTAGTGGCATTTCATCCCTCCACAATGGTTTCACTGTTCTTTGACATACATCGCAGCTCTTTGCATAATCTGCGGCATCACCATGCACTATTGGCCACCATAGTCTAGCTTGAAGTATTTTCCTAGTAGTTGCACGCCCTCCATAATGACCTCCCATGATCCCATCGTGAGCTTCTGCCAATACTCTTTCTTGTTCAAGTGGAAGGACGCATCAACGAAGGACTTCATCTAGTCCCGTTTTGTAGAGTTGACCTGAGATTAGTTGAAAATCAAAAGCCCTAACAACTAGATGCTTCTTCTAACTGTTAGTGAATTCTTTGGGTGCACTTCCTATAGCCAAGAACTGAATTATTTGCTTGTAATGGTCATCAAACATTCCAATCTTGAATAGTTGTGAATCGGGAAAGCCTTCATCAATGCTTCTTGGTTCTTCACCTAATTTGATTCTAGATAGGTGATCAAGTCCTGCATTCAATCGCCCTAGTTTTACGATGATTTCAAAATCAAACTCCTAGAATAGCAGCAAACAACGACATATATTCCCCCCCAAAACAGGCTTATTGAGTAAGTATTTTAATGCAGAGTGATCAGTAAAAATTTTGAAATTCCCTCCAAGCAGGTAGTGTCGGAATTTTTGAAGCGCATAGACCATTGGTAGTCCTTCTCTTTCTGTCATTGTATAATTCTTCTCCTCAGTGGACAAATTCCTGCTCGCAAATGCGATCGGATGGTCAATTGATCCTTCTCCTTCCTGGGACAATATCACTCCCAGTGCTACCGATGATGCATCCACTTGGACATGGAATTATTTTGTCCAATCGGGGAATACTAATATCGGTGTTGCGACCATCTTCGCTTTTAGTATGTCAAGGCTCTTCGAGCACTCGTCGTTCCACTCAAAATTTGCATCCTTCTTTAACAGCTTTTCCATCAGTGTTGTGATCGCTACATATCCCCTAATGAACTTCCTATAATATCTAGTATGTCCCAATGTCGGCCTTAGTTTCTTTACTGTCGTTGGTGGTGGTAAGTCGATGATGATTGCAATCTTTGCTGGATCGACCAAAATCCCCTCCTTACATACAATGTGTCCTAGTAGGATTCCAATTGGTGCACAGAAAATGCATTTATTCAAGTTCAACGAAATATGATGTTGTCGACACCTTTCCATCATTAGCCTTAGATTCGCAACATGGTCTTTAACTAGCCCAAATACAATCCAATCGTCCATGTATACTGCGAGGAACTTATGAATGAAGTCTTTGAATGCAGCGACGACTAGCCTTGAAAAGATCACTGGGCATTTTAAGACCAACCGACATCATTGTGTATTGAAAGAAACCCCATTTTGTCACGAAATTTGTTTTATGTCGATCCTCCTTCACAATATTTATTTGCTGGTATCCTGAGAATCCGTCTGTAAATGAATATATCTCTTGACTTGCAACACTTTCCAATACTTCATCAGTGAATGGTGTAGGGAATAGATCGTGAAGACATGCATCGTTAGATTTCCTTAGATCGACACAAATCCTAATTTCGCCAATCTTCTTATCTTGGACAACCATTGGGCTGATCCATTCCGATTCTTCGACAGGTTCTATAATTCCTGCATCCATAATTCGCTCTATCTTAGCTTTCACTCACTCCTTGTACCTGGGATTCAATCTATATGGTCGCTGCTTTACAGGCTTCGCATCAGGTTTCAGCGGAATCTTCATTTTTCCCAGGTCCCTGGAAATGCCTTTCATTTCTGAAAATTTTGTTGGGAATAAGTCTTGGAACTTGTGTAGTAGATCAATAATTTTTCCAATTGTCAAATCGTCCCAGTAATATCTAATACTTGAGAACTTGAGATTTTCCTCTGACCTAATATTAACCTTCTTGATATTCAGCGACTGTTGGAATTTTTCGAATGGCATCTCTGGTGCTTCGACATCCCGGCTTCCCTCTGATTCTGGGACATAAAAATCTCATGTATCATCTTATTCGTCAGCTCCTCTCATCACATTGTAGCATTCCATCAGCATTTATGGTGTTGCAATCCATTGTAATCCCATTGGATTTTTTGTTGAAACTGCTTTGAGTACCTTCGCACGGATCTCCTGTAGTGCACTGTGGATGAAGGGGTTTTCATCCGATAAGATGAAGGTCTGGCTGAAACTAATGGTTAACTCTTCCCATATAGTTGTTCAGCATCGCAGTGTTAGGATATTCCTATACTCCATCCTAGTCCTACCAGCATTTTCATTATTTGCATTTTTAGTCTTGCATGCAGCATGCATTTCTGCATGCAATTGCATGCATCCCGGTCATCAGTCCCAACACATAGCCCTGGGAGCTTCTTACTGATCAGTTTTAGCCCTCCTAGAGCTTAGTGCGCCCTTCTTCCTTGATTTTATGAAGCCGCTCGTCCTCTCTCACCTACCACTCAGTTGCACTTCAGTTATCTTTAGTTCTTTCCTTGATTTAAGGAAAGATTGACTCTCAACTGACTGTATCACTCCGATGGACCTCCAGTGAGACTAGATTGCCCATTCTGACTCCAGTTAGCTCATCATACGCCCTCCACTGAGCCTCCTTCATTCAGTTAGTGCCAGTTACACTCAATTACACCTACCACACTCAGTTAGACTCAGTTTGACTGATGGTTGACAATTACTTGTGCATTTATGACTCCACTGATGATGATGAAGACTTCCAGTTGTTCTCCGATGACACTCCAGTGATATTTTGATCTCTCCATGAAGGCTAATTCGAATTGCCACCTTGGCATTCGAATCCACATGCATTGTATTATTTATTTGTCCATTTGTGATTAATGAATTACTGTGTGTGAAGTTATTTTGCTTCTATCCGAGTTTTACTGTATTATTATTCTATTGCTCATTTACACTGCATTGATCACTCTTAATCTTATTCCTAAATTCTTTCTTGTGAGGTATACATCATCTCTTAGATATGCTATGAGGATTTTCACACACAGTTCTGCTGCAATGTACCAGCTCCGCGGTACCTCATCCAGTGTATGGATGAATGCATAGACCCATTCCTGTTTCAGTCTCATTTTCCATGCGCTTTGACACTCTTCGAGATTATCCCTTGGATCAATCCTTCAATTGTATTTTATTCCATAGTAACCTTCAGTCTCCCCAAATATGAATTCCATTAGTTTTAGACATAGTGGCTAGCTCGTTATCGATGACTTGTGCTCTACCCACCATCATGCTGGTGTAGCCTTCAGTGCTTCTTCCAACGCCAGTAGTCATTGTGGTTCTGATAATTTTTCTTTGAATTCGGCAATGAATATATTCATATTAGGAAATCCTTCATATATTGGTAGCTCGCATACTGTCGTCACTACCCACCTCAGTGACTGAGTGATTCGTGTGCACCTTCTGAATGATACTTAATGTAATCGATTCTGCCAATTTTCAAGCACCTCATCGGAATCTGACGATCCTGAACTAACACTTCGCCACCCCAATTCCCCATCGGCGGTGGGATTGATGAAATCCTCCGCTATGTTGTAGACATTGTCCCATCCTTCTATAAATTCATCCCTCATAGGTTCAATATACCTATGCCCTTCCAATGGATCAAGTGGGGCAACTACCCTCATGTCGCGATTTTCAAAATACATTGTCCTCTTCTTAAATTTGATAACATATTGATTCTCCATTGCCCAGTATATTCCTAGCAACACCGGATAGGGGCTTGTGTTGTCAACTATCTCTATAATATCGAAGTCTGCATAGGTCTTCAATTGCTCTATTTCGACTGGAAGATGACATAATCGAACAATTGGAGTGACCTTGCTCTAATTCACTAGCCGAAGATGTACATGGGACCATGCCAACTGTGGTTTCCCCATTGTCTCCCATGTTTCCTTAGTCACGATGTTTACATTTGATCCTAGGTCCAAAATGATAGAATCAACGTTGAATGCACCAATCTGCGTAGTCATCCTCATTTCTCTCCCTTCCTTCTTTCTGTGCAATCGATTCACTGTCTGATACTGTCACTTGTCCTCCTGTCGATATAATAAACTAACTATCTCTGCTAGTGAATCCTGATCTTTTTTAAGCATCAAAAAAATTTATAGGAAGGTCCTTAGAGTGTTGACCTTCCCTAGTGGCCTCTATGAATTTTTCATATAAAATATTGGTGGCATCTCATAAACAGGTTCTTTCTGGCTTATAGGTGGAAACATAGTCTTTCTTATCATATCTCGCGCTTCCAAAAAGGTATCATTTTCTGCTTCCGCATCGAATCTAACTTTTTTCCTTGTTGTAGGCCGAACACTAGGAAGTGGTCTGTCTTCTCCTATCACAGTTCCCCCCTGGTCACTACTACGACGTTCACAGGTCGACATCTTATCTCCACTGAGATCTTCTGTACATTAGGATTTGGATTTTGATTCTGATTTACATTAGGATTCGGTTATGGTTGTGGTGGATTCTTAGTTTTACACTTTGCAATCAACTGAGGACACTCCTCAACACTGTGGTCCAGTGCATTGCAATAGGTACACTGTGGAGTCAGATTCGGATAATCCCTTTGATAATGTCCAATATGGCCACAATTATAGCATGTAACCGACCCTCGACCTTGTCCAAAAGTTACTCCTCGGAATCCTCCTCATGGTTGATTGTACGAATGATTATTATATTACGGAAGCTGATACTGCGGTTGGTTGTACTGTGGAGGTGGTTGGTTGTACTGAGGTTGCTGCTGATTATAATATGGTTGCGATTGCTTATGCTATGATGGCGGTTGATTGTAGTGCGGTTGCTGCTTATTATACTAGTGTTGTTGTTGTATAGGAGGTTGTTCCTATCCCTTCATTAAAAATGTATCCGCAGTTCTCTCTTGGAGTAAGTCATATGTTCTACAATCCTTCTCCTCATAACTGACCGATCGACAAAAATTGCAAAAAATGTTAGTCGGCTTCAACACAATTTTCTGTAATTATATACATTATTCTGATCGATGTCCCCTTGTCTGAAAAATTCGACACTAGGGAATCCCTCCCTGACTGAATGGGTTTCATGCACAAGACTATAAGTATTCACGGAATTTCATGCACTGATCCTTATGGTGTCCTTCATATTTGCATTGACTGCACCATATTTCTTCACAGACTTCTTTCCCCTTCTTGATATCCTGTAGTTGGATCATCAGGTTCAATAGCTGCACTTGGATTTGGTTCATACGTATCTTTGTTTCACCAACTGGTGAAGCCTCGAGCTTCATCGCAATTTCCAGTGCCTCAGCCTGGGATGCAATCTTATGCTGCATTAGTGGCATACGAATTTGCGGTACCAATCCTGCAATGAAAAATTCTTTGTGTTGAATGTCACTCATTCCAAAAATTACTTTGGCCATCATAACTTCTGATCGAATTCCCATAGTGATTCATTAGGAAATTGATTTATTTCCTTCAATTCTGTGATGTATTGCGACTTTGATTTTGGTTTCCTAAATTCATCAATCAATCATGCTCTGATTTGTGCCAAGGTTTTCTCAGGATTCCCTGTGGTTACTTGTACAAACTTCATAAACCAATCTAGCACACGACCCCTAAAGGTCGTCGCTAGTTGTCCCTTCTTAATATCATCATCTTGGACTTGCTTCACCATCCATACTGTTTCACATAAAAGCCAGTATTGTTCGAGTTCCTCGGTCTGGTTACCATGAAAGGTCGACATATTTACATCATCACCTACCATTCTTGGTTTCCTACTAGTATTCGTAGACCCACTACTCTTACCACTGTTTTGAAATGTAGGACAACCCTACAAAGAGATTATATTTCTTCCTTTGAAGTTTAGCATAGTGCGCGGGGTTGTGGGACGTTGTAACTTTGGGTCTGTCCTTCCTCAAGTTCAGGGGTATCCTGGTTTCTTTCTCCATCACAGTAAGGTCACTTAGTCCTTTGTGGTCCCATTTCGCAGTTCTCTATTCCAGTCTCCCTAGGAGACTCTCTCTCTATCTCAGTCCTCCTCTTCTTCTCTGCTTGGAACCTCACCCCACTTCGTAGGGTACCACAATCTTCCAACGCTTCCCTCAAGACTTTGTTGTAACTCATATCCATCTACCCCACATCATTCTATCAGAACCGCATCTGCGCGGTACCCACAGCCTCCGAACACCTGAGCTTTACTAGTCAGAATTCATCTTCAATATGCCCTTTTCACAAATGAGCATCTTAATCCACGGTTTCAGCGACAATAGAAACCTTCCTCTGGGTCCCTTCAAAAATTTCCTTTCTGCGTCGCTATATGATTTAATCATGTCGACAATGACTTCAATGATGTATCCTTCCAAAATACTGTCTACCCAAAACTCATCAGATCTTGATGCTTTGTTGTTCACTCGTTTCGATTGCTGGATCAGTTCTGGGATCTAGTGTTCAGGCTCACCCCCTTGGAAATTATTGTTCTGGAAAGTCAATTGTGTCAACCATTTGTGTAGCAGTATAGGAAATTCACAGAATAACTTTGTGAATATCAGATTTGATATACTTCTGTAACCAATCAGTTGTCAACCATCCAGGGTTCTGATTTTCTTCCTCAGCAAATTCCCACGTCTTATTGTGGAACCACTCCTCGCTCTCCCTCTTTGTCGGATGCCATAGCATGTCCTCTCTTCTTTCGCACTAGGGTCCCGAAAACGGAACCATTTGTTGACACAGTTCTGTCGACATGGGTTCACTTCGCACTACTGTCAACAAACATCAACCATACACCCTTAAACATCATCCCAGAAAGGTTTTACCCTTCCCAGCAACACCCCCAGAGTGAGTGAAGTCTCACCCGAGATGCCTAAGGGGGAATGCAGGGACCAAGTTTCCGTAGTTGTGAGAATAAATGCACTACCTCACTCTCATTCGCAACATAATCTAGAGATTTGCATTTGCATCAAGACATCATACTATCACCTTATTAACCATTATCCTTATTCGCATTACCATTTCATAATTACTGAATTACACAAATTATCAAAGAACGTTCAAGGAATTTGTGGTACATAAACATAACTGTGAAAACATCTACTGCGATCTCAAAAAAACATCAAACATTGTGATAGACAAAGAGACAGAGATCTATATCAATCATTCCCAATATTTTTGCAGAACCATTGTACTACAATATTGCCCTATAGAAGAGAAAATTGTAGACATCTTCACCAAGAGCTTCACTGAGAAGAAGTTGTCTTACCTTCGTTCACTGTTGCGGGTGAGTTCTACTATGGTGAGGACAGATTAGATCCTTCAGTTTTCAGTTTGAGGGGGGGTTTTCTTTCCCACTGGGCTTGTCCCTCTTTTCTCACTTAGGTTTTTTCTAGCATTTTTGGATTATTTCTGTACTAGGTGACCTATGGCCTTTGTTGTTAGGGCCCTTTTATGATTTTTTATACCTCCATGAGATTAGCTTAAGGGGGGGTGTTGGAGCATTCTCCAACCACACATCATTTATTTGAGCCTTACAGATTAATTATCCACTTATCCTAAGTATTTTGACTCCATCATGTGCTTACATCATCAATAGATCACAGTTTCAGTCAACTGGGACTCCTCCTACATTCTAGGAGCCAACTGGGCCATCATCTGAGCCTCCTCCTACATTCTAGGATCCAACTGGGCCTCCTATTGAGACTCCTCCACCATTCAAGGGTTGATTTGCATGACTAATGCGCACTATTCAGCCAACTGGTGAAACTAGGGCGCCTTACTACACTATTTGACCTAATTTGGTGTTATTCTCACCTAACATTCAGTTCAACTGCAGACATATGGCGCCCTCCCCTATTTTTGGGAAATCAGTTGAGTTGTGCATTGAGTTAGACTCAGTTAGATAGTTTCAGAGTCAGTTAGAGTCAATTATTGATTAGTTAAGTGGTTAACTGATGTGCCGAGTGGTGTTAATTGCATAGTAAGCCACTCTCATGCACCAATTCGAATGACCACCTTTGGAATTTGAATTGTTTGGCTTATTATAGCCATTGTTACACATTGTAAACTATCTTTGAGTATATGAGGTTATTTTATTGTTGCAAACCTTCTGCATAGTGTTTCCATACATTTTGTTGCATGTATCTCTAGTAACTGTTGTTGTTCCATAGATCTGTTGTGCTTGATATTTCACAAAAGTTACTAAATTCATTGTAGTATGGTGGAGGATTTGAGGATAAACATTCCACTAACACAAAGAATCTAACATGGATGAATTTTGTGTTAATTTTAGAGGAAATGGTGAAAGTATTCAACTATTATGATCTCGGAACATCAAATATGAAGTCTGATTCATTTACTTTCAATTAAATACTGAAGATCATACAATCAAACGAAAAACTTGATAAAAGAGAAAACATACTAAGGTAAACACAAACTTGAAAACGCTGGCATATGAATCTCCACTTTGAAATGATCTATACTTCTTTATTGATAAACTTCAATTAACTTCAGAAAATAGTACAAACACAATGATGTATTTTCTCTCAGAATTCAAACCCCACTTCTCTTCTCTCAAATGAAATATATATACAAGATATTATTTAGAAAAAACCCTAACCATCTATGTGCTAAAAATAGAATTCTTTTAAACAAGTGCCTTAAAATCTAGAACTAATCTTTATCCTGAAAAATTTGGATCGAATTGCAAATGTTGATTTGTGCAAAAGGTACTCTGCCACCAAATCTGTAACTAGTATACCTCTCTACTTTGAATTTTGGGATTATTGACTGCAAATTGAGAGCTACAAAGAAAGTGAATGCTAAAACCGCAAGTTCCACATTCTATCTTTAATTTTACAATTAGGCTCCTCTCAGCATCATCTGAAACTGTTTTCCCCTAAAAGGAGATGCCTAGCCAAATACTGCTTATAGTACTTTCTCAAATACATCATTTTCATGAAGGTAGCGGAACAACATCATTACCTTTTCAAGTATTACTTATACATCATCTTCGGTGACTCCCTTAAGACCCTTTGGAAGCTTATCATCAACAAACAAAGAAATATACTCTGGGAGATTTTGTATTCAAATCAATAAAGAATTCAAAAAGATGATTTAAACCATTTTGAAGAGATTTATCATTGCTAAATGCCATGCTAATAATTTTGTCATAATTGTAGTTCATATCAAGAAGGTGTTGCAAAAACTCCATTGGATCTTTCAGCTTCTTTGGATTAGTTACTAATTGCTTTCCTGTGTTACGTAAATGGGAAGTCATAACATCTCAGATGGTTTCCAACCTAGTGGGACCATAATGAAACAAGCAATGCATGCACCCCAAGTTTTCACACTTGTCACTCACAAGCATGCTCACCAATCCAAAGTTCTCCATGTGGACAAGCCGCGCCATGTGGTTTGCAATCTTTTCCCTCTCAACAACAATGGTAATTTTTTATCACTCTTTGGATCTAAGGAATTTGATTTACCCTTCTTTCTACTTTCTTCATATAATCAACAAGCGGATTCCAGAGAAGCCAAAAACAGTTTAAACTACAATCTCACTTCAAAAACTGAATGACCCCGTCACCATACTTGATATATGTGCACTAATGCTGGGCACTTAGTGTTTGAACTGAAGACATGGTGTTTTCCTCGAGAATTTGATCTCTAGCAACGTATGGCTATATCCCCCATTGTTAAGCATAATACTTTACTTATATTTAAGTACATGGGTACTTTTATATTCCCTTTGACGCGTCGTTCACATTATTATTCTCTTCTTCCTCGTTGGCTTGGCGCTTTGTATGTCAAGCTTTGCATTATGTTGATGTTGTGATACATGGTTTGGCTTGTAGACTTGTAAATTATGGCTTGTTGTTTGTTTGGTCAATGCTTGATTAGTGAGCTAACTTGGAGATTGGGATTTCAAGTGCAATATGTTTTTACCAAAAATAAATTTGATTCCTCCATGAGCCTATTAGCCTATTAGCACAAAAAACCTTCACCTTTTCGACTGAATCCCATCCTCAACCAAACACACTGCAAACTTAAAACTGCACTATAACCTCACTGTTGAAAAGAAAACTATGAACACTAAAAAATGATAACTACTAAAAACCAAACTGCTAAAATCAAAACTAAAGAAATGTTTGCCTGACAAGCTTATATAACACTATATCCTACTCTAATAGTTGAAACATCTGCTAAATCAAATGATACAAAAATTCTAATGCAACCAATCAAGAAGATGGCTACTTGACTGAAGCATGCATTCAACTTCTTCAAACAGAAAGAAAAGTTGACTATGTGACAACTCATTCTGCCATATGAGACTATCTCCATAGTTCATGAACATTTCAAGACTCATTTCTATTGAATATTCTAACAAAATTGTGAAAGGATCCTTAATGATATGGAAAAACGCTGCTTGTTGATCAACAAGGAAATATTCTCCATTTATGGTTGTTTCCTGTTTTATATCATTAAGTAGAATTTTCGCAAATGAAAGGTCAATATCCTTCTTAATAGTATCCTCGATATATTGTGAAATTTGATGATCATATTTATAGTGTTCATATGTGTTCTCTACTTGCATATACTGTTTCAAATGTAAATTTTCAAACTCGTGATCAAAATCAAAACATTCCTCTTTCTTAACAACTAAGGGCAGCACTACCTCTTCTTGTTTCTACTGAGAAAGATTTTCAAATGACCACCTCTGATATTGAAGATCTTGGGCCTCTATTTAAATCTCTAAAGTTTCTATATCTTTCTCAAGTTTTTCAGTAAACTCTTCTAAAAAATTGATCTTAGCTTTGGAGCTACATTTGCATGAATGTAAATAGATAGGCAAAAATCTAGAGAAGGCCTCGTCAATCTGATCATCATTAAACATATTCCGGTATTCTTTAAAAGCTTCAATAGAAATAGGATTTGTCACATACCCTATCATCTTGATTTGTTAGGCAACTAGATCAGCACTTTAAGGTTTGAATTCTTTGGATAGTGGAATTGCCATGAATCTTATGAAATCTAGATTCTTGAAAATGGAGTCTCCTTGTGAATGGTACACAAAATCTTGATGTCCAACTATTTTTCACCATCAGCAATCAGATCTAAACAATTGCATTCTTCTCCGAGGAAAATAAGACCTTTCGGTCCCCAACAACAATGCTAAGATGTTAACACTAAGAATTTTCCTGGCTTTGGGGGAAAAAATCTTGAGGTAACCTCAAACCAAGATTTCAGATTGGAAGCTATCCCTTCCAATCTAGAGAGGGCTCTCTCTTATAACTCAGTTATTCAAGGTCACTATGACAACTAGTTATTTAATGAATATAGTGACTAGGTCTTTGGAATGAAAGTTTTTTATATAAAATGGATGAACCAGAGGCAAACCATTGGGTATGGAGTCAAACGAGTGGATATTTTTCGACTATCAAAGACTAGCATAATTTTTTTTTCATAGAGGCAATGTAGATATCACTTTCACAGACATGTTTATAGTAGTAGGGTGATAGTAGAATAAAGAAGACAATCCATTAATACCAAGCATCAAGTAAGGATGATTTCAATATTAACTTTAGAAGAAAAAGTATTAATGCTTAAGGCTAATGAAATAAAGCATAAACCATGAATTTTGATCCATATACTTTCACTCAAACATGAAGAAATACGACGCAATGGAATGAAAATGGGAAAACAAATTCACATTAAGAAAATTTATAGACTACAAAGCGACAACATGTGAATCTCTGTTTCCAACTTCAGTACTTTGGCTCTGAAAGCTTTTATTAATCTCAGGAAAAAGATGTTACATTCACAATAGTTTCTCTTTCTTGGGTTTCAACCCCAAACCTTACCTAGATCTTGCAATATATAGAGTTTCATTGCATTATGCCTCAAGTAGTTCAACCTATCATTTGTTTCCAAAAATAGTAAACAGTTTCAACAATAATGACACATACAATTATTTCCTAAACTCTCGGGTTTAGTTAATGACTCATCAATTCTTTTCTAAATGAATAACAGAGATCCTGACTTGTGGTTAAACTGCCTTATCTCGAGAATCCAATTCAATTTGTTGTAGATTCAACCCATTTGAAATGCCAAAATTTGAGTAATTGCTTGATTTGAGCAAACTGGAAACTTTTGCAGCGACCTCTGTTCATTTTTATGTCCTAGTGCTGCAAAATTGCCATTTACAGAACTTTGGTAGCTCTTTCCCCTGTCTTTGTACTGCATGTGCTACAAAAGTTGAGCTACATAACTTTTGTAGCATTTTCCTTTGTTTTCTGTGTCTTCGCACTGCATAATTTGTACTTATGTAGCGAAAATTGTTTATTATACACTGATGGCATTGTAGAAGTTCTGAAAACTGTGTTGTTGCTTGAAATTGTATTCAACATTCTCCTAACCTTATCCAAGTGCTCAAAACTACATCCTGAGTGTCTTTAGGTTTGATATTATCAAGCCCTAATGTCCATATTATCCCAACCATTTCCATATATAAAATATATGAAACCCTAATGATGGAGGTGCATGTAGAGTTTCCTATAGACAAAAATTCAAACAAAGACCAAGTAAACCTTACTTAGTAGTTTCTTTAGCAAGAAACCCCAAGTACCATTTAGCGATCTCGTTCTTCATCAACTATATTTCTTCTTTCAATGTTATGTTCTCTGCCTGAAGAGATCTGTTTTGCATGTATAAGTTCTCGACTTGTTTATGCAGAGGTAGACTTCTTTTTAGCATTTTTTTGGCTTTCATTACAACCTCTTGATACATATCCAAATTTTTGGCCACCTCTACCCTGTGCTTTCTGTCCTCTTCTTTTAACTGAACAATAATCATTTGTGCTTCCTTTAACTATATTTGTAATCTGTTTGTTTTTGGGTCATCCTTCTTTGCATGCAGTTGGGATTTATGAGGATTTTCTCTTTCTTTCTGAATAGGAATTTAATATGGGGTTTCCGATGGCTCTTCTTCCATATGAATTAGTCTCTTTTTTTTCGACCTAGTCATAGGTCTCCAGGTATTTCCAGCTTTGTCTTCTCACTAGAAAAATCTAACTTTCTTTCTTTCATTCTCTTTTTATTTTTTTTAATTTTCAGGACCTTTCTCAATGTCTATGATTTTTTTGGTACTTTGATCCATGGGTACCTTACCTTTGTTCTTCTCTTCACTCTTCCTTTTTTCTCTGTCTTGCTTCCTACTTGAAACTATGGAGGTTGTTTTCTCCCTTGAAATTGGAGTTCCTCTTCTTTCTAAAGGAGTACCCATAATCTCGGGGTCATAGCCAGCTAGGAAGAGAAAGGTATTCCAATCTCGGTTCATGTTCCTTAGCTCTTCAAGTGTCAATAATTTAATTGGGCCAAAATGGAAAATGTAATTCTCTGCTTTCTCAAAATTTGACTACGCCATGTCTGCCATCTTTCCCAAACTTCTATATAGGTAAAATGGGATGTCTAAAGGATTTTTACCAGTGAAATGGAACTTATAGACAGTGTCAAATATCCCTTCACATGTGAAAATTTTCTTGATAACATATAAAATATTTTCGTTCTACTCAGAAAGCCAGGATTTGGGTACCCCATTTTTCAAATCAGCTCCCATATGGTCTTCCTTAAGGAATTCATCACAATTTGCTAGTTAAAATTTCAGGACCTTGAACCATTGATCTCCATGGAAAGGTATCTCAGTTGTAGAAGCGATGGAGTCTACTATGACCTCGAATTCTAGAGGGCATACCTTGGTCTTCTTTCCATCAAAATTAAGTACAAAATCCTTAGCTACCTGCTTGTGATGTCCTTGTAGCTTTTCACAAAATTTTAGATAACCAATGCGCTGGAAAGATTCTCTGACATTAGGTTCAAGGTTTAGTAGCTCTGTATTTTTGGGCTCAAAATGAACTACAACGCCTCCATTTTTTAATTTCTTTTGTGTTGGATTAGGTTCCATGTCATTCTACGCACTCCACACCTGTTATCTTGGACACCTGTAGCAGTTTGAAGATCTCTAGGGAACATAAAACATGAGAGAAAACTTGACTTAACAATATTTTAATGTATGGTATGTCAAATCGACTATGTGATCCAGATAACAAGGTTCCAAGTTATGAGTGACTTGTATGACATGTCATTTGGATGACTCCCAATTTTTTCAAAATTATAATTAAAACTTTGATAGTTATGTAGTGCCTGTAGTTTGAATTTGAATATTAGCGGTACAAAGGTTTCGGAATTTTGGTAGTGCCTCCAGTTCAAAAACGGAGCATGACGCTATAGAAGTGGACAATCATAATGAAATGATCAGGAATGAATAATTTAACATAGGTGGGAAACCTTCGGTTTAGAGTCAATATGGCATTGGTAACATTGGAAGACCACCTTACACCCACCCTAGACATGATAATGAATTTTTAAGCTTGACTCAATATAACACAACTTGCCATATACATGATTTGACCTTTGAAAAATTTGACCTAGAAACAACCAAACATGGCCAAAAGGCTGTGAAAATGCTCACTGTAGATCCAAGAGATGATGTAAACCTCACAATGAAAGAATTTAGGAATAATAGAAGAAGAATAGAGCAGTAGAACATAGATCCAAAGGAGCTCAGACAGAGGAAGAATAATTACACATTTTACATTAATCTGAATAGTAAAACAATAAATATACAATGCTCAAGATTCGAATACACAAGGTGTGATTCGAATTATCCTTCATGGATAGATCCAAAATCAATGGAGTGTCATCAAGCACAACTAGAAGTCTATCTCATCATCGGTGGAGTCATCAATGCACAAGTAACTGTCAACCATCAGTCAAACTGAGTCTAACTGACTGTGGTAGGTGTAACTGGCACTTGGAGGCACTAACTGAATGAACAAGGCTCAGTGGAGGGTGCATGAGGAGCTATCTGGATTTAGAATGGGAAGTCAAGTCTCATCGGAGGTACATCGGAGTGATACAATCCGTTCAGAGTCAGTCTAGCCTTAAATCAAGGAAAGAACTGATGATAACTTAACTAACTGAAGTACAACAGGAGTGGTAGGTGAGAAAAGGAGCCCTTCTCAAGTGGTGGGTGAGAAGTGGGCACATCACTGGCTAGGAGGGCTCAATCTGAGTGGAAATAAGCTCCCGAGTGCTAGAAGACTAGGGACTAGGTGCTGGAGGTGTCAACCTGATGACTAGGCAACATGCGGATGCATGCAATGCATGCAGAATGCATGCAAGACTGATAATGAAAATAACTGACAGGATGGTAGGACTAGGATGGAGTATAGGAATATCCTAACACCCCCCCTTAATCCATCCCGGGCCCTGGTAGCTAAGACCAAAGGTCACCCATACAATCAAATAAATGATAAAATAAGAACTGTCCATAAACCGAGGAAATGGGGAAAACCTCATGGGAAAAATACCCCCCCTCAAAAGAACAGTAAATAACTCAAAGAACCATCATACTAAGTAGAAAAGAAAGAATCTTTCATCGGTGAAAAATTTTGCAAAAAAATTGGCAAGTTGATCCTCTGTAGGATGCCAAAGCAGTTGCGAGATCTGGATCTGGTCTTCTGATGTGCCTCCCACTGTGTATAAGATGTATTGGACGAAGCAAGTCTTTCAGGAATACTTTCTGCAACTGGAATGAATTGATCATGATGAGTCTTCCCAAGGGATGGAAGAGAGAACCCCACCATCATGCTGCATCTCTCATGGAGAGGTAGATGGCATAATGCAAGGTTGGCATGATGTTGAATTCTTGTAGTACTGTGATCAAACGAATCCTCAACTGTGTTCTCAGTAGTTGTAAGGAGTGTGTGAGCCCATAATTTCCTTGGCTCTGGATTGAGAACATGTGTTGGTTATGGATATGAATCTTTTTGAACTTTGATCTCAACATCAAGATCTTGTTCTATATCTTGATCCGAAGAAGAGTCACTCGAATCTTCATTAGATTCTGAGGAAGTAGGAAGAGAGAAGGGAAGAAAATGAGAGAACTCATATGCCTTGGAGGCATGATTTGCAAACCCTTTCGCTATAGTCTTCCCAGTGGAGATCTCTATAATCTCAACTATGTCAGGGCCAAAAGTCACCTCTTTAGGTGATTTGGTGTGAGTCATATGATATACAGATAACAAGTTTGCTGTCAAGGAGGGAACGAATAGAACATTCTTGAACTTGCCATGCTCTATATGTACCATACCCAATCCCTTGGTAGAAATCTATGAGTTGTCTCCCATGTGAATAGTAGGCCCATCTATGAGATCTAAAGAAGAAAATGACTCTTCAGAGGCAACCATGTGGTTGGAGGCTCCAGAATCTATGAGGAGGGATTTTGATTTTGAAAAACCAGCCATCAATGCATGGCAATCCTCATGACCATCAGATCCACTTCCAAAATCAGACATCTTTGCATCTTTTGGAACTGCAATTTTGTTTTGTTCAAGAAGCTTGGTTAGTAGGTCTATTTACTTGTGCATGCAATCTTTATTAGAATGGTATCCTCTCTTGCAATAGGGACATGTAGATCTCTTATGTTTGTCCTTCTTTGAGCTGGAGGCTCCTTTTGATGGACTTGTAAGTTTGGATTTAGATGGCTTCTTATCCTTGCCCTTTTGCCTCCCTTTTGTTAGTTTTTTAGAATTTACTTCAATCTGATCTAGGATCTTAACTGAGAGAACAACATGTACAGCATATCTATAGCATATCAATCATGGACACAATAATGCAAGCACACAAGAGACACAGAGTTTACTTGGGGCAAACCATAAAGGTGAAAAACCCCAATAAGGTGGTCTAATAACCCATCAAGTATAAGTTACAACACTTACAATATAAATGACGACACTTCCGTATAGAGGAATAATAACATCTCTATAGGAATACAACCACTTCCATATAGAAAAATAATACCATCTCTATAGGAGTACAATATACATATATGAAATACATTCTGAAGTTACATATACATCAACACTCCCTCTTAACTAGGAAGGTATTTCTCGACACAGGTCTTCTAGCACAAGTCTTCTTCTCTAGCTCGTCGTCATCGTCATCGTCACTGCTGCTGCTATCTCAATCAATCTCTAACTCTACTCGTCATAGGAAGTTCTACAGAGCCAGTCCTTTTTCATACTGGATGTAGGCCCACCACCTGCAGGTCTTCATCACTAGCCATATTGTGGAATCCTCAGGACTTATTACGTGCATCATAAAACCTGGCGGTAGCATCCCAAGCTGTTATGAGCACACAGCTCTACCTGTCGGATCTCCCAGGAGCACATTACATGTGACCCATCACAAAACTTGGCTGAAGCATCCCAGGCTATTATGAGCACACAACTCTACCTATCGAATCTCCTAGGAGCACATTACATGTGATCTCACCACAAAACCTGGTTGAAGCATCTGAGGCCTTTTTCATCCTGTCTAGATCTCCCAGGAGCAAATTACATGTGGTCCTGGCAAAACCTGGCTGAAGCATCTGAGGCCTTTTTCATCCTATCCAGATCTCCTAGGAGCAAATTACATGCCATAGGACAAAACCTAGAAATAGCATCCCAGGATGTTTTGGGTACACAACTTCGACCTGAAGTATCTCCCAGGGCGCTATTATATGTCCTCCCAGAGCAATGTCTCGAAAGAGCATCCCAGGCTGTTACGAGTACACAACTCTGACCTACAGGATCCCCCAGACATGCTCATCTGCACAACCTGTTCCATGGCCATAGAGTATCATCCTGATACTCACTCTACATCATCCCGATGTACACATGATCGTCCTGATCATCATCTCTGCATCGTCTTGATGCATGTCATTTGGAGAAGCTCGTCATCCACGATCATCCTGATCATACAATGCATCTACCTGATGCATACCAAGTATCTACCTGATACATATCACCATACACAGTGTATCCACCTAATACATACATAGATACATGATCCACACAATGTATCTACTTGATACATACATGATCTACCTGATCATAGAATGTATCCACCTGATACATATACAGATACATGGTCCAAGCATCCAACATGATGCATACATACATAAATGATCCAACTGATCATATCCAGCATCCAACATGATGCGTACATACATAAATTATCCAACTGATCTTATCCAGCATCCAACATGATGCGTACATACATAAATGATCCAACTGAACATATCCAACATCCAACATGAAGCGTACATACATGAATGATCCAACTGATCATATAGAGCAGAAACTAGAACATCATCCTGATGTTCATCATCCAGTGCTTACATCCATAGCCATGTGAAGGATCCCCCTTCCACCATGCTAGGAATGGCTACAACAAATGTCTCCATCACTTCTTCCTCGAAGTGTCATCGATCCGAAGAACACCAAGTCTCTCTCTGAAGTACTCGAACTTCACTCTGGCTAGTGGCTTCATCAACACATCTGCAATCTGCTCATCTATCGCAACATACAGGAGCTTCACTGCTCTCCTCTGTACCATATCCCTGATATAGTGATATTTGATCTCTATGTGTTTCGACCTATCGTGGAACACCGGGCTCTCAGAAAACTTCACACAACTCTGGTTGTCACAGAAGATACCAGTAGCCCCCAATGGTAGATCAAACAGCTCAGACAGTAGCTTCCTCAACCATACTACCTCACAACTAGCTGAACAAGCTGCAACATACTCTGCCTCGGCTGTACTCAGTGCTACGTAGGACTAATTCCTGCTAAACCAAGAGATCACACCTGATCCCATACTGAAGCAGCACCTAGAAGTGCTCTTCCTATCTGCAGCACTGCCTGCCCAATTTGAATCAACATAACCCTGTAGGTTAAACTTTTGATTCACATCATACTTGATCCCATAATCAACTGTACCATTTAGGTACCTCAGAATATGCTTTACAGCAACCAGGTGAACACTCCTCGGATCCGTCAGGAACTAGCTCAATGTGTTCACCGCAAAGCAAATATCTGGTCTTGTGTTTCATCAAGTACATCAAGGACTCAATCATCTGACGATACATAGTGACATCAACCGGCCCAGATGAAGCATCACATAGAAGCTTAAGGTTCGATGCCATAGGTGTGGCTATGGCCTTGTAGTCCATCATCCCGAACCTCTTCAGGATCTCTACTGCATACTTCCCTTGTCCAAGGGAGATTCCATCTACACTTTGCCACACCTCCATGCCTAGAAAGTAGTGCATCATCTCCAAGTTCTTCATCTCGAACTCGGTAGCAAGCTTCTGTTGCGTGTCGGCAATCAATCTATCCTCAACTATAACAAATAGGTTATCCACATACAAAAGTAGTATCACTGGATTTCCTTCCTCAACCTTGTAGTAAAGGTTGGAATCCGCTTTACTCTTGGTAAAGTCCAAACTAGATAGAAATCCATCTATCCTTCCATACCAAGTTCTGCACATATATTACTCCCTGTCATGTGTCTTAGAACCAAGTGGCTGCTCCACATACACTTCTTCTTCAACTACACCATTCAAGAAAGCTGTCTTGAAATCCATCTGGTGTATCTTCCATTTCATCACTGCAGCCAGAGCAAGTACGAATCTAATGGAAGTGTATATGGCTACAGGAGAAAAAGTCTCTATGCTACCACCTACAGCATGATTGATCTTGTAGATCCTCTTAGAAGTCACTACAGACTCCCCTTCAGGTCTTGGGACTACATCCCAAGCATATTCATGATCGACTGGTACTCCTCGATCATGGCATTCTTCCCAGATCCTGGGAACTTCAATATCTTCAATATTTTCAATAGATAATTTTGTTGCTGAACAAATGTTGTAGTCCTTCTTTTGTAGGTGATGGTATATGATCTTTCCTACACAACAAGTTAAATTGCATGATTAGAAAAAATCTCATAGTTTTCAGAACAAATTCTTACACATAAAGAAATATGTCATACAGTCATGCAATTATCTTAGCCAATGCTTCAATACAACATTTATCCATATCCCATAACTTTCTAGATGCCTTCCAATCTCTACCAGAACATTGTTAAGAGTGTGCACAACTCCCAACATGTCAGCAAAGAGGTTTCATTCTAGATAAGTAGCAATGGAATGTTGTACAGTGCCATAGGCCACTTACCCATGTATATTAGTAGTATACTGTTCATCAATGCAACTATTCTAATATGCATAATACACAATCTAATTCTAGGAACATGAGTATATACATTATTGAACAGTATTATTTAAACAATCAACTATGCAAGAAATGATAATTCAAATACTTATCTTTGTTTGTTTGTTGGGTGGACTCCCTCTGAATCTTTGCAACTCCATCCTGATGTGGATTGTGAGAAGTGGTCGACTCCCTCTAAATATCTACATCCTTGTAGAAACTATTGGAGTGTGCTCCCTCTTGATCTTTTCTTCCTGGATTACCTGTCCTTGAACTTATATCCATCCTCGATCACTATGCATGTTTACAAGTATCATTATTGTGATATCCTCGAGATCTCATACATAATCATACATTTATTAGTATATTCTCAATACTATCAAAACACAATAACCTTAAGCATGTATAGTCATGATCATTTCAAACAGAAAATAATAAGCATTAGTATTCAAGGACTCTTATGGTTAGTCATATCATAAATTAAAGTAAGAAACATAATATGCCTAAACCCGTGATTACTCAAACCTATACCTTTATGATTCTTCTGGTTAGTCATATCATCAATTAAGGTAAGAAACATAATATGCATACACCCATGATTAGTCAAACCTATGAATAATCATTATCAATCATGCCATGTATACTTATATAAGAGATCCTATCACAAGGTAGGATTCTAACTTGATATAGGGAAAACATACCTGGATTAGTATGTTAGCTAGTTATGTCTACCATACCCACATGATGTCTTTGTGTTCTCTTCAATGACTTGTGCTAGTAACCTGCATATCTCATAAGTTAACCGTTATAGAACCAAGTTATACATATCTCGTAAATAGATCTTCTAAGTGATCCATGACAATGGATGAATCTTTGTCTTCATGTCACCATGATCATATGTTCTTGAGCTAGAACATGATTTGTCTTTCTTGGTGTACCTTTCATGTTAGCAGACAACATAAACCTCATACAACACCATAATGCATTAGTACAATCATAAGTGTCAACACCCTAATCAATGAATATCTTCTATCATGCATTCATAATTTTATTAAGGTGATACGACAAGTCTAAATTTAATCAAGATTGTACTAACCATAATAATATGAAGACAAACATATCATAAACTTAATCATGAACAAATCTCGAAACATACCTGGATAAGTCATGCCTATCGAGTTTGCTTGTAATCTTCTTATGTAAGGCCTTAGCCTCGTCTCCCTTTGAAACATGAACTTCTTCACTTATGTAGGTGACCAATCCATTCACTTCTGGGATTAACCCAATCCACTTGATTTGTAGGAACTAGATCTGGAGTTGGATTAGGGTTTGTCAGAAAAACCCTAAAAATTCAAACTTTGAATTTCAAACTTCTGAAAGGATAGAAAGATGCGCCTTGATGAGCTGATCAAGCCGGTATATTCAGAATTTGAAAACTGCAAAGTTTCACCCCTCAAATTTTCCTTTGAAACTTCTGGATTCACTGGACATGACCTCGAACTAGGGTTTGATAAATCCCACCCTTCTTCCCAATCAAAAGGTTCGATCCAAAGCTCTAAGCTTCTATTTTTCTGAGGAGCTTCCAGCTGTGGTAACAGACTTCAAAAATTTCCATTTTTGCAGAAGCCCTAATTTTCCACTTTTTTGATCAAAGTCCCGAACTAGGGTCTGATCAAGCCCGGCCTTCTTCCCAACCAAAAATTCTAATCTTGGTCTCTAAATTTTGATTTTGATGAGTAGCATTCAGCCGTGGTCTCCGATTACAAAAATTCCATCTTTCTCTGAAACCTTAAATTCCCGAAGCCATGAGTGAAGGTGCTCAAAAATAATTCTTTTTTGACAGAAATATGTACTTGATTGTTTCTGGTGTAACTCCAGACTTCTCGATCCACAGGGTCTAAAAACGTTTCCTTTGATATCCTGACCTGTCATCTTTCCAACCCCACAGGTCTGACCTCAATTGGATTCTCTGAGAGAGAGTTATTCCAAGTGTCGCAACATGACCTGTTTATGGGATAAAACAGGAGAGCGAACTTGTACAGCATGCCATGTGTCACTGGTTCAGTTTCGGCCTCTGAAACAGTTACCTAAGCAATTACAGTCCGTGAACTACCTGTCACATTTTACGAAATTTCATTTAGAGCTTCCTAGCCCAAGTTATGACCTTTTTTCCTAGGTCACCTGTTTATGACTCAGATCTAGAAGAGGAAGAAACCCTAGATTGCACAGATCATAAAACACAAAGTACAACGAATTAGAAGTTTTCCTTTAGACAAAAGGTACATGGGTATCTGATCTTCGACCTATAGAAGTTTTAGATCTGAAAATTTTTCCAAAATGGATTTATAGAGAAAGTGCTACGATGACTGGTTTTTTCTATATCAATCCCAAGCATCGCAAGCGCAACAAGTGTCATACATGCCATACCATGCCTTCTTTCAGGCTAGCTCTGATACCATGTTAGTTTTTCAGAATTTACTTCAATCTGATCTAGGATCTTAACTGAGAGAACAACATGTACAACATATCAATCATGGACACAATAATGCAAGCACACAAGAGACACAGAGTTTACTTGGGGAAAACCATAAAGGTGAAAAACCCCAATAAATTCCTCAGAGATAGATAGAGCAATGATACAACCCAAGCATAAGAGATAGACATCTCCTAGCAGTAGCTTCTCCTCCTCCACAAGTATGCCACTCTCCCGAGAGTGTGTGTGAGAGAATAGAATGATGAAATAGAGTGCCTCTCGCACTCTATTTATACTTGAATTGACTTGCCTAATAACCTTTACTAGGTCGGCCTTAACTTAACCACATAACATAATGCTGACTAGGCCAACACCCAATAGGGTGGTCTAATAAACCTCTGACCCACATGGCAGACCCCCAATAGGGTGGTCTAATAACCCTTCGACCCACATGACTTATATAGGGCCGACCCCAACAAGGTGGTCTAATAACCCATCAAGTATAAGTTACAACACTTACAATATAAATGACTACACTTCCGTATCGAGGAATAATAACATCTCTATAGGAATACAACCACTTCCGTATAGAGGAATAACACCATCTCTATAGGAGTACAATATACATATATGAAATACATTTCGAAGTTACATATACATCCACACCTTTTACATTCGTCCCACTTGCTCCTCCAGCTAGAAGAGATTGATCTCTGGAGCCCTTGATGGTACCCATTTGAATCAATTTGTTCTCTTCTTGAATGAGAGCTTCAGTGAAGGTTGCTAAGGTGGGAAACTTCCATCCAGGGATTGACATTCGCCCAGAATGGAAGGTAGATACAAAGACAGAAAATTGAGATCCAAGTTTGCTCAAAATGGAGAGCACCAATTGCTCATCACTTTTAGTGATGACACAATGCTTGCATTGTAAAACCAATTTCTAAAATTTTGAGAAGAATTCTTGAATGCTCTCGAAATTGCTAGGTTGTAGGGAAACCAATTCATTTTCGAGAATATGGCCTCTTAGCCCATCTTGTTTGCCAAAGATACTCTCCAATTTTGTCCATAACTCATTTGGAGACTTCAATCCTTCAACATGAAACAATAGATCTCTAGACATATGAAGGCATATGAATCCAAAGGCTTCATCCATTTTATTTAGATGTTTGGTTCTCTCTACAACTGTATGTGGTATGGCATCTTTTTCAAATACCATTCTATTTAGCTGTCTATTACACAAGTGTAATTTCATCTCACCCTTCCATTCAAAGTAATTGAAGGGAGTGAGGATCATAAGAGAGGAAGGAGCATTCGAATTAATCATCTTGACTGCTAGAACAAGTGCAAAAGTGAAATTGTTGATACTACTGCCGCAACTACTGGAACTTCGAAATACCTGCAAAAAATTCTCAAGAATGGAGGTAGAATATACTCTCAAATGGATTTGATACCATGTGAAAATGCTCACAGTAGATCCAAGAGATGATGTAAACCTCACAATGAGAGAATTTAGGAATAATAGAAGAAGAATAGAGCAGTAGAACATAGATCCAAAGGAGATCAGATAGAGGCAGAATAATTACACATGTTACATTAATCTGAATAGTAAAATAGTAAATATACAATGCTCAGGATTCGAATACACAAGGTGTGATTCGAATTAGCCTGCATGGATAGATCCAAAATCAATGGAGTGTCATCAAGCACAACTAGAAGTCTATCTCATCATCGGTGGAGTCATCAATGCACAAGTAACTGTCAACCATCAGTCAAACTGAGTCTAACTGAGTGTGGTAGGTGTAACTGGCACATGGAGGCACTAACTGAATGAAGGAGGCTCAGTGGAGGGCACATGAGGAGCTATTTGGAGTCAGAATGAGCAATCAAGTCTCATCGGAGGTCCATCAGAGTGATACAATCAGTTGAGAGTCAGTCTAGCCTTAAATCAAGGAAAGAACTGATGATAACTTAACTAACTGAAGTACAACAGAAGTGGTAGGTGAGAAAAGGCGCCCTTCTCAAGTGGTGGGTGAGAAGTGGGCACATCACTGGCTAGGAGGACTCAATCTGAATGGAAATAATCTCCCAAGTGCTGGAAGACTAGGGACTAGGTGCTGGAGGTGTCAACCTAATGACTGGGAAGCATGTGGATGCATGCAATGCATGAAGGTGCATGCAATGTATGCAAAAAATGCATGCAAGACTAATAATGAAAATAACTGACAGGCTGGTAGGAGTAGGATGGAGTATAGGAATATCCTAACAAAGGCCTGGCAAGAACTAGAGTAGACTGATTTTAACCTTGTGTATTTATAAGTGCTAACACTTTCTTTGTGGACTTTCCTTCTTTTGCTGTGTGCTTTATGCTTTTCAGAATTGGCTACTTTTGGCCTGCTTTCTATCTTTTGTGCTTTGTATAGTTTTCTTGATTTTTTTGTCTAGTTTCCAATTGCTATGACAACTATCTGGGTCCGCTAGACTCATGCACCCCTCCTTGGTCACCTATGGCATTCACTTAAATTAAATATTAAATATATTTACAAATACATTATCACTTTAACATGGTATTTTATTCTAAGTCAGAGATTAAATAATTAGGCAATTATTCAAATATCAAAATAGACCCCCTTCTTAAGGTAGGATTTAGCCACATCAATGGGATTCTCTAAGCAACAAAAAGGTAATGACATCATCATGGAGAGGACATTACAGTCCTCCCCGCACAAAATTGCTTATCATCAAGCAATGCCAAGGTCCCATTGCTTGTACTGCACTCCAATAAACATCAATGACATCCGAGACAATCCATCATGACAATGAATTCTTGTATCCCACTGCCTTAGCTACACCATCCAAAAAATCAATGGTTTCTTAAACCAACCATCAATGCCTGGATCCCATATCCCTTGATGCATACCATCCATCATCACTACTACTTGTGACAACCTATCACTCCATGGTATGCCAAGATCCATCCACCACCATGTTGGAAGTTCATCACTCCTAAGGTTGATCAGTATCTCCATGAGCCTCTCCAATAAGACATGAAACTCCTCATATGCAGAAAACACTCTAATCCCATGGATCACACCATCATCACTTGTTCCACTCAAATTACTCCACTGGAACTCCCTTGCACTATTGTGCATGAAACACATATCAAGTGGAAAAAGTAGATTCCACTGCTACTCGCCATACTGAAGGAATACCAAGGGTGTGTCCCAGTGATCAAAATCAAGTTGAGAAGCAAACACATGTGTCTCTTGCTTCTCATGAAGCACCAATAACGATGGTCCCTCCATCAATTCAACATTTCCTTTCACATCCTCAGGTGCTAAGAGTGAAAGAGAGTAGGCCAGCTGTAACTCTCTACCCTGTTCATCCACTAAAACAATAGATGCATTGTCTCCTTTCTTGGCTGGTCCAACAAGAATGTACTGATATGCCTCATCCAAAGATGTGAGTTTTCCCCACAGAGGAAATTTGGCACAAGAAAAATGTTCCAAAAATCTCTCATGACAGCTTGCTTGCACAACTGTAGTCCACATAATAGGAGCAAAATTCATGTCGCAAGGAGACTCTATATTTTTCATGTAGTCTTCCACCCATACCATATGAGGGTGGATGGCATCAAATTGCAGCAATGCGTGCTTATGTTGTTGCTCACAAAACAGGGCAATGTTATAGGCATCAATAAATCCACAAAAAAAATTACCTCCTGGAGTCTTCAAATATGTGATGCATCTATTCACCCAATCCATGGATGGATAGATATCTCTACTACTTAATCCAGAGGGAATGAGCTCAGGATATCTGCTACTGGGTCCAAGTGGAATGAAATCAGGTACATCCTCCATAAATGATCCTTCCTCACATAGACAAAGCTCATGATCCTCCTGGTGTGAAACAATTGCTCTGGAATCAATTTTCATGTCATTTATTCCTTCAAGCACTTGCATCATTGAACACTCCCCATGCTCACTTTGTGCATGAGGTACCTCCAAAGCATTATGTGTGCAATAAACCACACACATATGATCACTAGTGGTTCTAGAAGAGGAATGTGAATCTCCCAAATCCACATGAAGTTGCTCTCCTTCCATTATTGTTTTGTCTTTAACAAATTTGAGATCCATGTCTCTATCCATAAACAACTGCAAGTAATCATTTTTCATCTCTTCCAAATCTCTTATAATGATGTAGAGTTTAGAGCTAGAGACTTTGTCAACAATTCCACTATGTCTCTCCTCCAACTGAAATCTCCCAATGAGATCCTCCATGAATCTATGTGCACCATCAATTCTAGATAGAAATTGCAGTACCCTTTCTTTAGTGACTAGGAGTAGGCTCTCTAAGTCACTCCATGTTTGATTGACAACAAAATGTGTGTTGTCACATGTGATCTCACCTACCATATTAGAATCATGCATACTCCGATTGAATAATTCATCCCTCTCACTGCATTCATCATTATCACCAAATATTTTAGCCTCATCACATGAGGACTCAACCATACCAATCTCCTCCCTGGAAGTGGTTGCAATCTGATGATGACCCAAAGGAATATAGAAATCAGAATTTTGTTCATACCTTTGCATCACATTTTCCTCTTCATGTGGTAGAGCTATAATGACCTGTTCTTTTATCAAACTCATTGGTTCGCACCCAACTAATGTGTGCTCATATTTTATATCTACCCCACATGATGGATCACTATCATTGAGTTCGATTGAACTCATCTCATCTTCAATCCTCTTTGCAATGATCTTAAATCACCAACAAAGAAACTAGGAGTGGATTCACTTCCCTCACTGACAATAAACTCATGATTGGCTACTGGGTCTTCAGATGCACATTGTTCCTATGCCTCATGGTAAGTCTATGCATTTCTAGGTTCAACATGCTCACCCATTGCACATCCTTCAACTGGGAAAGCTATGCGCATGTTCTCTGTTGGTTGTAAATTTAATCTCAACTTCTTGTGGCATGGATCCACAACAAAATACTCATATCCAACATCCAATTCAACATTAGGAGGTACATTTACATTACATGAATTGGAATATTCCTCAAATGTATGTAAGAAAACATTGTTGCTACAAAAATCAGAATTACCTTCATACCCTAGCTTGATGTTTTCTTCTTTTCTACAATCACCTTGCAATGACTTGCATTCCACCTTGAGTGTCTCTTCTTTCAATGGAATTTTGCTTTTAAAAGAAGTCCCATCCAAATCCTTGGGACGGAATCCATATTTGTAAGTGAAATAATATTTGAAAGATAGGATTGAGCAAGCCTCCTCACCCAATGCTAGATACTCCCGATAATATTGAGGCATGTTCGCACTTGTTGCTAATCTTATTTTTAATTCCTCCTTAAGGATTTCCATTGGTGGATTTGTTTTTTTGTCTTCTCTGAATCTGATGTGACATAAGGAATCATATTCCTCATGTGAAATGTGCAACCCTCCATCGATATAGATGAATTTCTCTTCATACTGCTCAAAATCATCTTCAACTACTGGAACTAGCCTCATCTTGCAAAATTTTCTTCAAATCACTAATGGTCACAATGCACAGGTAAAGAGGACCATGCTCTAATACCATTATAATGTACCTATCTGATCTACAATACAAAAATTTAATAGTTTTAAAAACTTCAAGCAAGCAAGGAAGACTTGGGCAAAAGACTAGTTAAAACTTTGACTAGTTTCAGGAATACAATATGTGCACACATTGAACTTTTCAGAACCCTTCCCCAAAAGTGAAATGATGTCTTCCAAGGATGTAATTCAAGTTGACAGCAGGTCAATACTTATACAACAAAATTTTTATGGGTACATCATGCTTAGGTAGACCCCTTGGGCTAAACCCAAGGGTACAAGGCAATTGTCCACGACACTTCTGTGGAAACCCAAAGCTTATGATACTTAACAGAAGTAATCCAAATTGGCGTAACTATTTGGAGTATCCCCAACCAACTACAACTATCAAATAGATATTTAGGAGCAATTAGACAAGATTTTGGAGGCTAAATAGAGAAGTATGCTACTTATGACTGCTCAACTAGTCTATCTCCATACTTCTCCAAAAAACACTTAAAAGGTCTCGAATCTCAAACTCAGAGTCATAAATGGGTTTACCAGACTCTCAAGGACCTATAGCATCTTACAGAGAGTTAAATGAGTTCATATAACATATTTGATAAAAGATATTGTAAAACTAGTCGAATTTCAATGCAAGGAGAGCTAGTCTAGGAAAATTGGAGTTCAAACCAATTCAAAAAAAATTAGATTTCCTTGAAGAACTAAGATATGAACTTAATAAAATAGCATGGAACACTAGTAAGCTTAAACAAGATGAAATAAGAACATTTTGAAGATTTATTAAACCAGACTTACAACCACTCATTGTCTTCAATGAATCTTACATGAAAGAGCAGTATTCTTGAATAGAATGAAGAAGGGAGAAGAAGAGACCATTGGATCAGAGTTATGAACAGAAGAAGAGAAGGTTGGTTTCTCATGGAAGACTTAACGACCTCATATATTACTTACAGGAGCGCATCCATCACATGAGCTAATCATTGGATGAATCTCTTCACAGATGATTTCTCTAGCTTGTACAATTCTCTTCATCACCCTGGAAGCTCGAATTCCTCTTGGAGAATGATGGATAAAACCTACAACTCGAGCTCTAATGGCTTCTATGGCACTCAATAACTGACTGAAACAAAAGTACAATGGGGTACATCTCCCAGTCCTCTGAGAAGCTAGCTTTCAAGACAAATCACTAGACTAGCAAAAGTTATGAAAGTGGTGTGCCCTCCTTCTTGTATTCACTCAATGATGAATTAGATGCATTGAATGTACATGCCTCCTTTGCTCATGCGCCCTCCTTGACTAGATTTAGCATGTCTACTTTTACGTGCTTTTACCCTTGCTTTGTTTTCTTTCCGCTTTGGACTACTTTCTTGCTTTTGGAAACATCCTACTTTTCCTAGCTTTCCTCCGCTTTTCCTATATTTTCTCCTATTTTCCTGTTCTTTTTCCTTATTTTCTACTCCTTCCTTCTTTGTGGACTTTCCTTCTTTTCCTGCCTACTTTCCGCTTTTCAGAACTGGTTTCTTTTGGCCTGCTTTCTATCTTTTGTGATTTGTGGGTTTTCCTTGATTTTTCTATCTAGTTTCCAATTGCCATGACAACTCACTGTGTCCACTATCCTCATGCGCCCCTCCTTGGTCACCTAGGGCATTCACTTAAATTAAATATTAAATATATTTACAAATACATTATCACTTTAATATGGTATTTTATTCTAAGTCAGCAATTAAATACTTAGGCAATTATTAAATATCAAAATTGACCTCCTTCTTAAGCTAGGATTTGGCCACATCAATGGGATTCTCTAAGCAGTAGAATGGTAATGACATCCTCATGGAGGGGACATTACATTCAGCATTAGCGTGGCATGACCCAAAGTATTTTTCATAAGGAAATAACAAAGGAAAGAACAATCTCTAAGTGTAACAATATACAAAGATTGAATAGTTTCCAATCTAGAAACCCAAATACAATCACCCTTCTCCACTAAAAATATTAACAAGATGTCACTCAAGCCACTACAAAGAAGGAATGCACTTATATTGGGAATTAAGATTCTCATATATGGCAAGCCCAATAGATAAAGACACACAAACTTAATACTATAAACAACAATGAACACCTAAATGACCTTACCTCTATCAAAGGGAGTAAACTCGGAGCTTGAGAGATTTTCGATGTAATATTCTTCCACAAGTAGTCTTAGGCTCCCAAGGACATTTTGACTCATGGAACATTTCCAACTAAATTATGCTGCAATAGCTATAGAAAACACTAGAAATTTCCATGAAGGAAAGTACCCATGGAGTGAATGTACTTGATGCACAAGAGAGTACCAAAAGTCCCATATGCTACATTAAAATTACTTTGAATGCATGTTTTATCCTCACTAAATATTGTCACTTGTGATGACAATGCAAATGTTCTAGATGTAGATTTATGAAGCTAAATATGATAAAGGTGGATCATTTCATATCAAGATTACATAACAAGACATCTATGAGTGTCCCAATTATTATGAGCACCCCATTTTCCAAATAAGAAGCTTGATTAGCTTTGCCATGCATGAAATTGTAGTTGATATACTTGACATGGAAGACTTAAACCCATTATTATGAGCACCCCATTTTCCAAATAAGAAGCTTGATTAGCTTTGCCATCCATGAAATTGTAGTTGATATACTTGACATGGAAGAGTTAAACCTGGTCAAATTAATCCATATTTGAGATAATTCTTTGCAAAATTCTACCAAGAAAGATAGACCTCTTCCAGCTTGATTTATGAAAAAAAAATAAAAAATCACCCATCATTTGATATTGAAGAAGAAGAATGGTTCCTTAAAGGGCCAATACTTTTACCAATTCCTATAAATAAGTGCTTTGCGTACTTTATCCGAGATAAATTAAATCCTTGTATGTGCTACCCACTGTAGAAATTTGAGAAAAATTCCATTAATTAAAAATGACGGTTTCAACACTAAATACATATGTTTCACTGTTTTTTTCTATTTTTCTGAAAATTAATATCTAAAAATTAATATAAAATATAGGCCATATTTAGGCAAAATGGCTCATGACGGGCATTTTACCTCGTCAAATTCCAGCCCTGCTGCCACCCCTAACTATTAACCTTTCCAACAAAGTAACATATATCCATTTAACCCAGGTTTGGACCACGTTTTTACCCCTTGTCATGGCAATAAATTATTCTTAAATTTTCTAGATTTTTTATCCTTTCATCTTGACATTGAAACATCGAAAACATAATTTCCAGGTTAATTGGTATTTCAAGATCTTGACGTAACCTTTTAAATATTTTAATCATAACGTCTTATCAGCGATCAGCGTATCAAAGTATATCTTCCAGGTTTGTTCCGATCTGTATTTCATGTCGTCTTATGCACAAAAGTTTCCCACATTCTCATGACATCCACGCCAGTTAGTCGGAATGATGAATCCTCATTCCACGGACATGATTAATTACTAGTTCTTTGTAAGCATAAGCATGCATCAATAATGGAAGCATTTTAATAATTTTGTCATTATCTACGCCACCTTCTTGGCTTTATGTGTACGAAGATTGAGCTCACGACACATCACAAATCTTTTTCACAGAACAATATTTCACTCGAATCCCTGATCCACTCATTCAGCCGGCCACTTAGGAGCATCGTTTGTCGATTGATTTTGTGAAAGAAAAGACAGATTTGGAATGAGTACTGAACAGGAATTTTGAAAGTAGCATGAATCTTACATTCTTAGTAACTTTTATAATGATTTGAAAGGAGATTTTTGTTTTCTATAATCATCAATCGAATGGCAATCCACGCCCACTTTGTCGATTCTCATCGTGTTTAACAGATCCATTTATTAAGATGTTACAAACAGTTTCATAGATTTTGAAATGAACATGATGTTACTGCCAAAACCGTCGCCTTCGACTTTTCAGAGACGGACGAAAATACTACTGCTCTGTGTGCTGGTTAGCTGGCTTTTCATGAACGCAAGGGCTGTGTGGATGGTTGCCCTAGTTCAAATATAACCGACGCCATTAATATAAATAATGGTTGCTTGACGGGAGAATCATGTCAATGGCGCTGTTATCTGTTTTGTTGTTGTTGGCGGCTCTAGGATTCATGCTCTTGCTTCATCTCTGCATAGCAGGAAGTTTCCCAAGGCGCAGCTTAAGGCTTCTGCAAGCAAGCAAAGGATTATCCCAAGAAGAGCTGCAGAAGCTGCCATGTTTCGAATTCGAGGTCGGGGGATCATCATGTACCGACTCATCCTGTGCTGTTTGCCTGGAAGAGTTTGAGAGAAGCGGAGGAGAGAAATGCAAGGCTCTTCCTGCTTGCAACCACACGTTTCACGCCAAATGCCTCGATGCTTGGCTTTCCAAGACTCCCACATGTCCCATTTGCAGAACAATTGTTGGGCACTTCAGAGAATCAGCTCATTCATGTTTTGCAGCTCCCCTCAGCTGCCACAGGTCGATTGAGCACCATGATCCTTTTATTTCCCATGTGCTGCCTTTCTGATTTCTTATATTGTGTCATTAAGAGCAATATTACATATAATGGTTTTGTACATAGTGATATTTTATTAGTAAAATTATTATATCTGTGGTTCGTTAATATGGATAGGTCACAAGTTAATTGTAATTCTAAGTTGTTTGTGGTCTCTTAATATGGATAGGTTATAAGTTAATTGTAATTTTATGTTGTTTTTGTCTCTATTTATCTGTTACTTTTTTTAATTAAATGGGTAACTATTTGTTATTTATATATGATTTATTAGTTAGTCATACATCAACTACTTCGTTTATCCCTGTTATTTTTTTTAATTAAATGGGTTGTCTGTAACTACCTGTTATTTATGCATGATTTACTAGTCATACATCAACTACTCAGTTTACCTGTTACTTTTTTTAATTAAATGGGTTGTCTGTAACTACCTGTTATCCATGCATGATTTACTAGTTAGACATACATCAACTACCAATTATTATTTATATTTCTTTTTTTTTATAATTGTTTATTTGAATTTTGAACTACATTTATAAAATCAATGTAGATAATACACATGTCCCTTCCTCTTTCAATTTAGGAAAAGTGTCCCATCTTCCTTCAATTTAATTTAAGAAAAGTATAGATGGTAATCCACCCACCCCAAAATTGGAAAAGCGTCCCATCTTCCTTCAATTTAGAAAAAGTATAGATAATAATCTGACAAGGTAACTTTGCATCTATGTTTTTTTTCTGTAAGTATTGATGTATCTGGAATCCTGTCTGTCTATGGAGGCTCTTTATTGAGTTTGTTTTTAAGCTCTGCATCGAGTTGTCTGGTCTGTGTATAATCAAAGGCGCAACAATATTACAATCAAATTTGTTTTTATAATGTCCTGCGTTTTGCCCCATGGAAAGGAAGCTGTGGGTTTTCACTTTCATCTACAAATTCTGGTAGTGTTTGAAATCCTTCCCCTGGCCGATTGTGTATGCAGCAAAGTTAACATTAAACAGTCTACACAGGACGTTATTGTGTGCGCTCTATCTTGGTTAAGAATTTGATATCTATGGCCGATTTATCATAAAACAAGTCCTTGTAATGTTTGAAATGGTTGCATAGTAGAGGTTAAGAATTTGATAGATATGAATGAAATAAATTTATTATTATTACTTTAGTTTAGGAAAGAGCAAACATATCCCTGTAGTGCTTGAAATGGTTGGCATAACATAACATATGTTAAGAATTTGATCAATATAGCCTATTTATCATAAATTTTGTATTGTATTAACCTGTAAATTCATTTTATGTAATAATTTTCATAATAAGGTTATTTGAAAAAATATTTACAACGATATTTAATATATATACATTTTAAATTGTAAAAATATTAGTTTAATTATTTGTAATTAATATTGTTTTTATTATTATAGTTAATTAATTTTAGGTTAAAGTTTGTTAAATGAATTTTCTTAAACAAAATATGAAGTAATGGAATTGTGTGTTTATGTTTATTATTTTTACATGGTATCAAAGCAAGATTAAGTTTCTTTAAAAACCTAAAAGTAGAAAGAAGTCTTTTTAGAAATTTCACTCAATCATTACATAAAGGCTCAACAAGAACACCATATCTCTTACAAGAATTGAACTTCCATGGGGAGGGTAACAATCATTCCTCCCAACAACCCAAGCTACTTAGAATGGACCATTAAATGTTGTCTCTCACAATATTTTTGCTTTAAAATAGTAATTTTGGTTGTAAATAACATATTTGAGATATAAATTTATGGCATATTCTTGTATATTTGATTAAAAGTATTATATATAAGAAGTCTACTCTTATATTTTATTTGTATTAGATTTTTTTATTACTTATTTTTTCCATATCAAATCATATTCATATATGTATTTGTACTTGAATTATGCTACTATGTTCAAAGAACCATGAACAAAAGCCACTAGGCATAAGCTACATCAAAAGGAAAATTGGTGTTAAGGAATTTGTGAAGCGAATGCGGTGAGGAGAATTCATGAGAAGCACCACTATCAAAAAGAAGTCATTGGTATCATAAAAAGAAAGCCGTAATTACCAAATTCAACCAAATCTGATGAAAAAAATCGAAAACTGGATAGCTCAATTCGAATGCGAATAAATTCAGTTAAATCGAATACAGTTCATGTAATTCTGTAATGGTTTGATCAATTGGTTCTTCCACTGCTCTCATCTTTGTTTCCTTTGTTGTTTAATTCATTTTTGTTGCTCGTATTTGTTTCATTTTATGTTTCTTATCAAACTGTTCACTATGGTGTTGGGTCAGTGAGCTAAACTTAATAAGGTAGTGAAGAGAAGGCATAGGAGTGGACAAAGCTTGGTAGACAGAATTGGAGGGAAAAACGAAGTTGTTCACTGCTAGCTTTCTATTATTCTATGTAGGTTGAATAATTTTGAAGGATGGTTTGGTGGGCAAGGTTTCTCTCGGGAAATCTCACTTCACAAGGTAGTTGCTTAATAATTCAGAATAGAAGAGAATAAGAATGAGTATAATATATGATTTATATATAGAGAGAGAGTTTTGATTTTTCTTTTTAATTAAAAATTTTAGTTCGATTTTTTATTGTATTGTACCTATTTGAATTCAAACTTGGTAACTATGGTGAAAGAATGTTTTAAAAGTGTTTTGATGAAAAGTTGTTATGGTTAAGTGGAGATCATTTTAAAAAATGATTATTTTGAAAGGTTTTTAGTATTTGGATTTGTATGGATGGTGTGAAGTTATGGTATTTTGTGTGAGCTTGTGCGAGCAAAGAAGGCTTGTATTATTTATGTGAAAAAACTTTTGAAGTTTTGAATCCCTAAAAAGGGTAGATCCCAAAACCTGTGCATGGAAGAGAAGGGTCGTAGCCCAAGTTAAAAGGAAGAGTAGAGATCCCTCAACTCAAAAAGGATATCTTGCATTAAGGGGGAGAATTTATAGAGGTGGTGCATTACCCAAGTAAACCCATATTTTTTAAGGGGCGATAAGAAAGGAAGGACAAAAGGCTGAGAAAGAGAGAATAGAATGAAACTGAAGGCCGAGTCTACCATAGCAAAAGGATGTTCTTGGTCTTGGAGGTCACACATATGAGGAGAACATTAGGCAATGTTGTATTTTATGTTGGGTATAATTGTTTTGTTATCTTGATTGCATAATACATCCCTTGAGGAGTTTCTAACAAGCCAGATTGGATAGTAGAAGTAAAGTTGAAAAAACACCCTAGTTCTGTTGTTACATTTATGGCCTTCTCTTCCTAGTTGTTTCAATATTTTTACAGCAAATTTGAGAAATTATATACATGTTTGTGTGTGAAGGAAACACTAAAGCTTTATGCACGTGCATCAAAACAACTTTGATTAGTGAGGATCATTCATTAATACCTTTGGGAGATGGATTTATACTTTTGAATGGTTATCCTATCAAGCATCCATTTATGATTATCAGTTCAAGGTCTATATCAACATCAAAGTATAACTTGCAAATAGTGTTTTTGTAAGTTTGCTTGTTTTTTGGTACTTGAAATCGGTTTTGTGAGTATCAGTTCAAATTAAGTTCAATTGCAAGTGGGTGAATTATCAGTAGAAAATGACACCCTTCATTTATTATATTGAGCCTTATTGTCTAAGGGTGGAGTTTTAAAAATCCCTTTTAGGTATCAGTATTGAAAGACTTGATCTATTTTCGATAATTCATATTTTAGACTGTGGTATTTTGTGTCTTCTTTTTTACACTCATAACCACTATAAGATGTTTGGATAGGAACCGTGTCTAGTTCTAACACTCAAACCTACCTCTTTGATATATCTTGGCATTGGAGGCATAGACATTAAATTTTTCTATCACACTAAGTAATTTTTTCTTGCTTCTCACCTTGCACCTGCCAGGGGGGATTGTCATGGATTTACAATCAGGATTCAAGTGTCAAATCCCTATCAATCAGAAAGAGAACAAGTAATCTTGATCCAACAGCCATAGACTCGAGCCAAATCTAGAGCGAGAGTCAGAGTTGTAGCTAGAAGAAATATATAGAGCCATGTTCGAGAGAACCCATTTATTTTTGGTCATCCTTAAACCACCTCTTTTGTTTTTGGTCAGCTAAAAACCACCCATTAAGTAGAATACATCAACTTCTTCTAGAAATCACTTTATGGTGATCCTTAAACAACCTTTTTCTAGAGGGAACTACTAAGCCTTAGAGCTAAGTTCCAGAGGGAACCCCTGAGCCATAAGTCAAGTTAGATCCAAGTTCTAGAGGAAACCATTGAGCAAAAATCAGAGTTTGCACCAAGTTCCAAAGTTTATGGTCATCCTAAAACCACCATTTGGTGGAAGACATCAATCTCTGTTGCTTATGCTAACCTTTTTCTGTGTGGTCATCCAAAATCACTGATTTAGTAGAAAACATCTACTTTTGCTAGACATCAATTTGTGGTGATCTACAAACCACATTTTTCCAGGGGAACCGTTGAGCCTTACATCCAAGTTCTAGAACCTTAGTTAGATTCAAGTTAGATTTTTCCAGGGGAACCATTGAGCTAGAACCTTAGTTAGATTCAAGTTGGCTCTACTACCACTATTGGGACACCCAATTAAAAGATAAGCGTGAATTCCATTTTTCATAAGAATGTACACATATAAATACAATGACGTGACCCTTGGTTTCATATTCCATGTGGTCTCTTGGGATTCCGATGATGTTTCATATTCACCTATGAATATAAAATACAATTTACCAAACACACAAGGATTAGGTTTCCAACATTCCCCACCTTAATTCACATTTTGGCTTTCTGGTCGCTATTGTTATCCCAACAAGGGTGAGAAAGCATGATTAGTTTCTACTTTATGGATGAAAGGCATGACCAGTTTCTCATGTTGGATAGACAAGTATGACCAAGAAGTTCAAGAGAGAAAAAATTGACTCAAATGCTTAGCAAAACTGCTCAAATTTGTCTCAAACTTTCTAAAATTGATCACAAAAGCAAGACCGTCTATATTAAGGATTCTAAAGACTAAATAATAAAGTGAAACAACTCGATCTAAAAAAAAATTCTAAGAACTTCTTCTTCAACAAAGTCACCAATTCTGATATGAGGGAAATAGGTGTAGTGCTAGAAACCAAAGGGATCCTTCCCCAATGAGCACGGGTAAGGGATCCATAATAGGTGTAGTGATAGAAACCAAAGGGATTCTTTCCCTAGATTCAAAATGCATCATCATAAATGAAGTTTAAAGAAGGAAAGTTAATGCACCTTTTAATCATAGTTCGTCCAATGGCCTTGTTAGGCATGGATCCATGAACTCTAACTCCCTACTCCTAAGCCTCACATACATACTTGCACAAAAACATACAATTAACCTTCCTCATTCTTATGAAAAATAATTAATCAACAATGCATTAATGAAACTAATATATTCATTCGTCAACAAAAAATTATATAACATAAATCTTTGGGGGATAACGAAGTTGATTTATATAAAATATGGAGGAACTAGTACTTACAATACTTTCGGTCATTGCTAGCGGTACCCTCAAATTCCAGAATATGAGTTCCATCCTTTACCCTTAGTATCAATCCCTAAATCTATGAACACTCACTCTATCTTTCTTAATCCTAACATAATCCAATCTTTCAATCTATCTAGCCTATGGATCTTCACTCTATAGGTCTCGTTTATACCTATTCATTAGGTTTAGACTAGGTGGTGATCCCAAAGTGCATGCTTTACATGCTTCACAAGTCCTTTCCATGCGTGATTGATCTTCTGTTTAACCCTTTGTGCACTTTTAGTGATTTTTTACTTCACTTGGAGCCTTGGTCCGACCTGTGGACCTCAATGTAGCAACCAAATGAGCTTGTTCATGCCTTTACATTACAACAAAATACCCTTTTGGGGGCGGTTTTGGCTTGCGGTGGTTTTTCTAACCCCCCCCCAAATTTGTTTTAGGTCTTTGGGGGCGGTTCTTAAAACCCCCCCCAAAAGTCCCAAAAATTGGACTTTTGGGGGCAGTTTTAAAAAAACCCCCCTAAAAAGCCCAATTGTCAGGATTTTGGGGGGCATTTTTGTAAACCCCCCCCCCCCACAAGTCCAATTCTTAATAATTTTGGGGGCAGTTGTTTAAACCCCCCCCCCCCCCGAAAGTCCATTTTTCAATACTTTTGGGGGCGGTTGTGGAAAACCCCCCCAAAAGTCTTGACCCCCTAAAAGTGGCTTGCGCCGATCTTGCTAAAACCCCCTCAAAAGTCCTTAGAATTTGACTGTTGGGGGCGGTTTTTAAAACCCCCCCCCAAAAGTCCACAATTCCAACAAGACTTTTGGACTTTTGGGAGGGGGGGGTTGGAAAGATCCCCCCAAAAGTCTTGTTGTACTTTTGGAATTTTTTGGGGGGGGGTTGGAGATCCACACTCTCACAATATTTTTGTCATCATCCTATGAGCTATGGCGAGCATTTCCCTAAGGCCAATTAGGCAGATTTTACAAAACTTGGACAATTTTTTATCTTCTCCTAGGATTGGTCTAATTTCCCTAAGCCACTGTTTTGGTAGGTCCATAAATTCTTCTTCAGGGTGATCTCTTTGGACAAACTGAGACCATGGTTGAGTAGAAAAAACAGCAGCCTACAATATCCCCATGTGCTGCCGACATTTTCTTCAACACACAATTGTGCCGGTCATCCTCTTAGAGCTACTTGGACCCCATGCTGGGGTTCAAAATTGGTTTTTTGGGGATAGAGTCTAATAATGCTGCCAAACTAGATCAAGGTATTCACCAAGGAATATTGCTCACATGTAAAAAAATATGGACCCCTCTAATCGTGGAAGGTGATTCCAAGATCATTCTCCACATGGCTGCTTAGATGCACTGTGGCAAATCAAGCTCCAAAGTGGTGTCGTCGTGGCGGTTGGAATGCTCTATCTTCCTTATTCTTGCAGGGCATAGCACTTTCCTTCTCCCATGCCAAGATGATATGTTGGCCAACCACGGGAGCAGTGTTCACATGGCCACCTGCGCTTATACATGGGACGATTTGACAGAAGCAGTTTTTTCGGGATAGTTGCAGAGTTATCCAAGACCAAGACATGATGGTTTTTAGTGCGAGAAGACATATGCTAATGATAATCGAGACACATAACTCTTGCCTTTTGCATTTGTCCACATCGACCTTTAACTCTTATCTTGTCATCCTCCTTTACAGTTCTTGATCAGTCTTTTCATCCTCCTTCACAGTGCTCGATCAATCTTTTCATCCTCCTTCACAGTTTTTCGATGGGGGAAATGACGAAAGAAAATCATAGCAAGCATCACTCGTTGTACCTCCTTCAGTTATTAAGATGTACCCGGTTCATCATAACAGTCGGTGGCAGGCGAGAATATATGGAGGCTCAAGGTGGAAACCGTGATCGTCATTGTTGGTTTTCTGCATGCATGCAAGTTTTGGTAATTTGGTTGATTATGGAGAAATCCTCTGGTGAGACGATGAAGGAGCCAGAAGATACTAACTATCTGTTGAAATATTGTAACTTCAAAGAATATTATATTTGTATATTATTTATTCCGGAGATGTTCCATACCTCCGATGTGATTATACTATAAATCCGGAGATGTTTATTCCTCCAAATTGGTTGTGGTAACTAGGGTTATTAGACCCACCTAGTGGGGGTCGACCCTGTATGTGTCATGTGGGTCAAAGGGTTATTAGACCACCCTAGAGGGGTCGGCCCAGTTAGTTGTAGTAGGGTATTTAACCCATTGGTTAAATACGAGCCTACGTGTACTTTTGTAAAATACATGTCAGTGTAGTGTATAAATAGAGGAGGTGTGTTCCTCATTTGACACATACACTCACTTGAGAAAGGAGCACTTGTGGAGGAGAGGTCTGCTATGGTGGAGGAGGAGATCATATCTTTGTTTTGCATCTTTGTGTATTTCTGGTCATCTATATTGAGGAAGCTTTACTGGGTTTTCTACCCCATGAGGGTTTCCCAAGATAAATCTGTGTCTCTTGTGTTTATGCTATGCTTGTTGTTTCTTCAGTGATCCTGTATATGATATTATTGTGAAATGGAATGTAATGCTTCTATTTTCAGTCTTATAATATTAAATATTAACATGGTATCAGAGCTAACCTGAAGGAAGGCAAGGTATGGCACTTACGACACTTGCTTTACTTACGACAATTTGAAGGTTAGGGTTTTACATAGCAAAAGACAGTCATCGTGGAACTTTCGCTATAAATCCATTTATGCGAAGTTTCAGGGTCTGAAAAGTTTACAGGTCGAATATAACATCCCCAGGTACCTTGTGTCCAAAGGGCACCCTCAGATTCGTTGTACTTTATGAGTTATGATCAGTACAAGTTAGGGTTTCTGCCTCTTCCAGATCTCAGTCAAAATCAGGTAACCTTGGCAAAAAGGTCATAACTTGGGATAGGAAGCTCCAAATGAAATTTCGTAAAAAGTGACAGGTAGTACACAGACTGTACTATCTCAGGAAACGTTTTCAGAGGCCGAGGGTGAACCAGTGACACGTGGAACGATGTACAAGTTCGCTCTCCTGTTTTTATCCCATAAACAGGTCACGTTGCGACACTTGGCATAACTCTCTCTCAGAGAGTCCAATTGAGGTCATACCTGTCAGGATAGAAAGCTAACAGGGAGAGCTATATCAGGAAAAGTTTTCAGAGGCCGAAGGTCAAACAGTGACACGTGGCATGCCGTACAAGTTCTCTCTCCTGTTTTATCCCATAAACAGGTCACGTTGCAACACTTTGCATAACTCTCTCTTAGAAAATCCAATTGAGGTCAGACCTATCAGGATGGAAAGATGACATGTCAGGCTACTACAGAAAACGTTTTCAGACCCTGTGGAGCAAAAATTTCAGAGTTATTGTAGAAACAATCAGGTGCATATTTCTGTCAAAACAGAATTATTTTTGGAGCACCTTTATTCATGGCTTCCGGAATTTCGGGTTTCGGAGAAAGTTAGAATTTTTGGAATTGGAATCCACGGCTGGAAGCTCCTCAGAAAAATAAGAGTTTAGAGCCTTGGATCAGACCTTTTGATTGAGCAAAAGGGTGGGCTTCATCAAACCCTAGTTCGGGATCCTGTCAAGAAGATCTAGAAGTTTGAAAGGCAATTTTGAGGGGTCAATTTTTGGAGATTTCAAAATTGAAGTATGCTAGTTTCATCAGCTCAGCAAGACACATCCTTCCATTCATTCGGAAGTGTGAAAGCCAAATATTGAATTCTTAGGGTTTCTCTAGCAAACCCTAATCAAGCTCTAGATCAAGTTTCAGGGGGAGTTGAGGCTAATGCCTTACATAAGAAGACTACAAGAAGTCTTGACAGGTATGACTTGAGGTTCAGGTATGTCTTGAAATCTGATTCTTGATTAAGTTCATAATGTGTTTGTCTTCATGTTATTTATTAGTACAATCTTGATTAATGTTAGAATTGTCTTATCACCCTAGTAATAGTATGAATGCATATGAATGATCGAAGACATTCATTGATTAGGGCTATATGATTGTACTAATGCATTATGGTGTTGTATGAGGTTGATGTCGTTTGCTAACAAGATACAGGTACATCACAAAAGACAAATCAAGCTCCTTAAAACATGACAACATGAAGACAAAGACTCATCCATAATCTTTGTTCTACTTACAAGGTATGTATGACTTTGTTATATTATGCTTAACCTATGAGACATGCAGGTTCTAGCTCAGGATCTCTAAATCATTGAAGAGATTGTTTAGGTATGTTGTACATAGCTAAGCAGATATACTAATCCAGGTATGTTTTCCTATGACAAGTTAGAATCTTACCTTAGGATCCCTTATATAAGTATACTTGGTATGATTGGTTATGCTTATTCATAAAGTTAGTAATCAAGGGTTTATGCATATTATGTCTCTTATCTTGATGATCTAATTAACCAGAAGAGTACTATGATCAAACAAGAATATGCAGAAGTAAAAGAAGACTTCCTTGAAACCTTGAATATTATCTATAATCATGACTATACATTTTCAAAGATTATTTAGAACTAGAATGTTTTGATAATATTGAGAATATACTAATGAATGTATGTCTGTGTATGAGGATGACACTAGTGCACACTTGAGCATGCACAGTGGTACAGAATGAATAGAAGTTCAAAAGACATATAGAAGATCAAGCGGGAGGCAACCACACAAACATAAAAGATAAGTATTTGAGATGTTATTTGAAATACTAAATGATATTGCTTGTATGCATATTTGTATTCCTAGAATATATCATGCTGAGTGTAAACATTAATAGAGCATTGAACAGTATACTACTAATATGCATATGATTGGTAAGTTGGACAAACATTCCATTGTTGCTTGTCTAGAATGAAACCTCTTTGCTGACATGCTGAGAGCTGTGCACACTCTCAATAGTATGTTCTGGTAGAGATGGAAGGCATCTAGATAGCCACTGTATGCATACAGGATATGGGAAAGTGTTGTGCCAAAGTATTGGTCAAAATAGTTACATAACTATGTAAATGATATCTATATGCATAATAGGTTATCATGTCAATATGATTTGATGATTATGAAGTATTACTAATCATGTACTTAATTTTTATTTGTAGGAAAGATCATGATGAATGATGAACACTGAACAAGCGATGGATGTTCAAACAAAAGGATTTACAAATCAAACACACTATAGAAGGCTTGTGGCTAGAAAATTCTCTTAGAAAGAGGAAGAGAATCATGATAAGATGTTTGCTCCAAGTGGCTAGATAAGACCATTCTCTTAATGGTGTAATTAAAGAAGAAGTGTGAATCAGGTTCTGTATGGGTACCCAGGATCGATAATCAATTGATGAGCTTAATGATCACCATGGGTGATGAGGATCTCAACCTTTGCTACAAGGTTGAATATTGTTTCTATACACAGACGATATGGTGCAGAAAGGAACCAAAAGTTTGAATTTGTAACAATGTACTAACCAAACCTCTACCGATCCAATGTACTAACCAAACCTCTACCTCAAGTAAAGTTTTATGAGACAAACTTAATATAGTTCAGAAGGACCCTCCTTGAAAGGGGGAGTGATGTGATAACTCATGATGAGATTGCCTACATCGACAGTGAGGTCGATAATGAGGATACCTATATTAGTGATGCCGACAAAGAGGTTGGTGGATGGTCCTTAGATAGGGTCAAAGGTGACAAGGGGATTGCATCATCCTTGAACATATGTTCTAAAGAGAGCCGTAGACATATGTCTTCGAGAATGAAGTCCTTGGTGAACATGATAGGATTGCATCATCCTCAAGAGAGCCGTAGATGTATGTCTTCGAGAATGAAGTTCTTGGTGAACATGTGAGGGGATTGGATCATCCCTGGACTTCGGTCCTAAAGAAGAGCCGTAGACGTATGTCTTCGAGAATGAAGTACTTGGTGGACATGATAGGATTGCATCATCCTCAAGAGAGCCGTAGACGTATGTCTTCGAGAATGAAGTTCTTGGTGAACATGTGAGGGGATTGGATCATCCCTGGACTTCAGTCCTAAAGAACAGCCGTAGACGTATGTCTTCGAGAATGAAGTTTTTGGTGAACATGTGAGGGGATTGGATCATCCCTGGACTTCAGTCCTAAAGAAGAGACGTAGACGTATGTCTTCGAGAATGAAGTCCTTGGTGGACGGTTGAGGATTAAGTCATCCTTGGACGTAGTCCTAAATGTACGGTTGAGGATTAAGTCATCCTTGGACGTAGGTCCTAAATGTACGGTTGAGGATTAAGTCATCCTTGGACGTAGGTACTAAATGTACGGTTGAGGATTAAGTCATCCTTGGACGTAGGTCCTAAATGTACGGTTGAGGATTAAGTCATCCTTGGACGTGGTCCTAAATGTACGGTGGAGGATTAAGTCATCCTTGGATGTAGGTCCTAAATGTACGGTTGAGGATTAAGTCATCCTTGGACGTGGTCCTAAATGTACGGTTGAGGATTAAGTCATCCTTGGACGTAGGTCCTAAATGTACGGTTGAGGATTAAGTCATCCTTGGACGTAGGTCCTAAATGTACAGTTGAGGATTAAGTCATCCTTGGATGTTGGTCCTAAATGTACGGTTGTGGATTAAATCATCCTTGGACAGTAAATCCAATAATTCCGAAAGGAAGGATAGTCCTAAATGAATTGAGTGGATTAAATCATCCTTGGACAGTAAATCCAGTAATTCCGAAAGGAAGGATAGTCCTAAATGAATTGAGTGGATTAAATCATCCTTGGACAGTAAATCCAGTAATTCCGAAAGGAAGGATAGTCCTAAATGAATTGAGTGGATTAAATCATCCTTGGACAGTAAATCCAGTAATTCAGAAAGGAAGGATAGTCCTAAATGAATTGAGTGGATTAAATCATCCTTGGACAGTAAATCCAGTAATTCCGAAAGGAAGGATAGTCCTAAATGAATTGAGTGGATTAAATCATCCTTGGACAGTAAATCCAGTAATTCCAAAAGGAAGGATAGTCCTAAATGAATTGAGTGGATTAAATCATCCTTGGACAGTAAATCCAGTAATTCCGAAAGGAAGGATAGTCCTAAATGAATTGAGTGGATTAAATCATCCTTGGACAGTAAATCCAGTAATTTTGAAAGGAAGGATAGTCCTAAATGAGATTGAGTGGACTAATCATCCTGTAAATAGATTGGGATTGCCTCATCCCTAGACATGGTGAGATGTCTTAAACTGATAAGGACTAATCATCCTGTAAATAGATTGGGATTGCCTCGTCCCTAGACATGGTGAGATGTCTTAAAGTGATAAGGACTAATCATCCTGTAAATAGATTGGGATTGCCTCGTCCCTAGACATGGTGAGGTGTCTTAAAGTGATAAGGATTGATCATCCTGTAAGTTGATCTGGATTGCATCATCCATGGACATGAGAGTTGTCTTAAACTGAGAGGGACTGATCATCCCGTAAGCGGATCAGGATTGTATCATCCCCGGACTTCGGTCCCTGAATTGATCCATAGACGTGTGGTCTCCGAGAAGTGGGGATTGTATCATCCCTGGACTTCGGTCCCTGAATTGATCCGTAGACGTGTGGTCTCCGAGAAGTGGGGATTGTATCATCCCCGGACTTCAGTCCCTGAATTGATCCATAGACGTGTGGTCTCCGAGAAGTGGGGATTGTATCATCCCTGGACTTTGGTCCCTGAATTGATCCGTAGACGTGTGGTCTCCGAGAAGTGGGGATTGTATCATCCCCGGACTTTGGTCCCTGAATTGATCCGTAGACGAATGGTCTCCGAGAAAGTGTTTTTTTATTGATGATGTGGTTACTTGTATCGGTAGGATACTTGTATTGATGATGTGGTTACTTGTATCGGTAGGATACTTGTATTGATGACGTGGTTACTTGTATCGGTAGGATACTTGTATTGATGACGTGGTTACTTGTATCGGTAGGATACTTGTATTGATGATGTGGTTACTTGTATCGGTAGGATACTTGTATTGATGATGTGGTTACTTGTATCAGTATGGATACTTGTATTGATGATGTGGTTACTTGTATCGGTAGGATACATGTATTGATGACATAGTTACTTGTATCAGTATGGATACTTGTATTGATGATATGTATACTTGTATTGGCATGAATACTTGTGCTAATGATGTGGATACTTGTATTGTTATGGATACTTGTATTGATGACGATGCTGATGATCGTGTGATGACGATGCTGATAATCGTATGATGACGATGCTGATGATCGTGAGATGACGATGCTGATGATCGTGTGATGACGATGCTGATGATCATGATATGATGATGCTGATGATCGTGTGATGATGATGCTGATGATCATGATATGACGATGCTGATGATCATGATATGACGATGCTGATGATCGTGTGATGACGATGCTGATGATCGTGTGATGACGATGCTAATGATCGTGTGATGACGATGCTGATGATCGTGTGATGATGATGCTGATGATCGTGAGATGACGATGCTGATGATCGTGTGATGACGATGCTAATGATCATGAGATGACGATGCTGATGATCGTGTGATGACGATAATCGTGAGGATCCAGATGATGATATTATTGTAGCTGTTCAAGTGCTACAGAAGATAAAGACTCAATACTGAAGATGTCGATGTTCCAGTATTGAAGATGTTCCAGTAACTGCTTGAGTTACTGATGATGTTGAGAAAGCTTCCAATGATTTATAGATGTATCATGTATGATGTTGATGACTCCTTGCTCGTGCAGATACTGTTATAATATCCTTCTCGTTAAGGGGGAGTGTTGAAATATTGTAACTTCAAAGAATATTATATTTGTATATTATTTATTCCGGAGATGTTCCATACCTCCGATGTGATTATACTATAAATCCGGAGATGTTTATTCCTCCAAATTGGTTGTGGTAACTAGGGTTATTAGACCCACCTAGTGGGGGTCGGCCCTGTATGTGTCATGTGGGTCAAAGGGTTATTAGACCACCCTAGAGGGGTCGTCCCAGTTAGTTGTAGTAGGGTATTTAACCCATTGGTTAAATACGAGCCTACGTGTACTTTTGTAAAATACATGTCAGTGTAGTGTATAAATAGAGGAGGTGTGTTCCTCATTTGACACATACACTCACTTGAGAAAGGAGCACTTGTGGAGGAGAGGTCTGCTATGGTGGAGGAGGAGATCATATCTTTGGTTTGCATCTTTGTGTATTTCTGGTCATCTATATTGAGGAAGCTTTACTGGGTTTTCTACCCCATGAGGGTTTCCCAGGATAAATCTGTGTATCTTGTGCTTATGCTATGCTTGTTGTTTCTTCAGTGATCCTGTATATGCTATTATTGTGAAATGGAATGTAATGCTTCTATTTTCAGTCTTAGAATATTAAATATTAACACTATCATCCTGAGGTTGGAGATAATTCCAATCGCAATAGGAAGAGATGGCGTGGGGATTCTCCGGGGGAGTCGGGTGGTGGTCTGTCTCATGCCTATCAGTGGGCGTGTAGGGAGGAAAATTCCTTCACTCTTAACATCCCCTTGGAAATCCAGAGGGACATCAATGACTATGAACAACAATGGTGGGCTTGTCTGAGTAGGGAAACCCTGGTGGGGGAGCGTAAGAAGTTGGAGAATTGGATCATGGATCCTGGCAACACAGTTGGGCATGTTAGTATTTACAAGCACACTGTTGCGCTATTTTGTATGATGAAAAACTTGGTTGGCTATTCCATTCACGATAGGCATCCTCTCATAGATGACAATGTGCAGCTTCTCTTTGAAGAGTCTTGCGCAATTCACCGAAAGCTAGATTTCCTTCTGTCTGCCATGGCGCTTCAACCTCCTCTGTGTGTTGCTTATTCTTCCAGCTTTCGCCATCCGGGGAGTTCTCTAGAAGCTCCCTATATAGTTCGATGATGTCTAGGTGGGTGTCTATTTTTTCAGTTATCTTATGTATGAGTGGTTATGAAGCATTATGCTCTTTGGCCTGCGAGCCTATGGGAAGAAAGTATTTGGTTCTGTGGTTTTTTGTCTGTTTGGGTAGTAGTTTTGTTTTGTTTTGTTCTGACAGATAGAAGGTTCGTCTCAGTTACTTCGGCAATAGCCTTCATATGTGCCATGAGGGTGTGTGTCAATGGGTAAAACCAAGTTGGTATGTTTTGATGAACAATTCTGAGCTTCGGCCATATTGCTCCTTTTGTAATTCCTCCTTTTAATATAATGCAAAATCTCCTTACTTCCAGGAAAAAAAAGGCTACTTGGAATGGTGTTTAGTATTCCCAAAGGATTATTCTTCCATATCACAATCATAAGTGTATTTTTGTGTTTTAAGTAACTGTAAGTATCGTCTCTGCTTTTAAAAAGTTGATTTCTAATGAGGTAAGTGTTCAAGTAAAAGCTAATATTTTTTTGATAATGCATGATGCTAAGAATGTATCTGCTAATGCATACTTTAACCATTCCTTTGACAAGAAGACATACTTTAACAATTCCTTAGAATTTGTCATAGGACTCTTTGTAAAATTACTTATGGTAATGTGTTAAATTTGAATATTAGTTTAAATTGGATTGGAAAGGACTCTTCATAATGAATTATGATGATATGAACATATAACTAAAAATGCAGGGTGGTATGAACATGTTAAGTTTTAAACCAAATAGACTAGCAAGATCACTGAAAGAAACATAATCACAAGATGGACACAGAAATTACCCCGAGAAACCCTCATGGGGTAGAAAACCCAGCAAAGCTTTCCTCAATAAGATGATCAACCAAAATACAAGATGTGCTCCAAGACTTGTCCTCCTTCTCTATCTTCCAGACAGACCTCCAGACACAAGTGCGCTACTTTTCTGAGTTGTGTGTGTGTATCAAATGAGGAGCTCCTCTCCTCTATTTATACTAGATCCTAACTGACCAAAAACCCTAATCGGGTCGACCTCTACTTGAGAAGTCTAATAACCCCTAAAATATAAAATCAGGGCCGACCCCCACATGGTGGGTCTAATAACCCTAGTTTCCACAAACAATTGGAGGAATAAACATCTTCAGATACATAATAGAATTGCCTCGGAGGGATGAAACATCTCTGGAATAATAATGTACAAATATAATATTCTTAGAAGTTACAATATTCAACACTCCCCCTTAACGAGAAGGATATTATAACAGTATCTGCAGGAGTAAGGAGTCATCGACTACATCATACATGATACATCTCTATATCATCAGAAGCTTTATTCAATACATCATCATCAGTAACTCAACTAGTTACTGGAACATCAACATCATAGTTATCGCACAATCATCAGCATTGTCGTCATACGATCATCAGCATCATCATCATACAATCATCGGCATCGTCATCATATGATCATCAGCATCGTCATCATACGATCATTGGCATCGTCATCATACGATCATCAACATCGTCATTACACAATCATCAGCATCGTCATCATACGATCATCAACATCGTCATCATACGATCATCAGCATTGTCATTATACAATCATTAGCATCGTCATCATACGATCATCAACATCATCATCATACAATCATCAGCATCGTCATCATACGATCATCAGCATCGTCATCATACAATCATCAGCATCGTCATCATCCGATCATATTATAGGATGATCAATCCTGCTCTCTTTAGGACATAGGTCCATGGATGATGCAATCCTGTCATGTACCTTTTGAACCGAGGTCCAAGGACAATCCAGTCCTACCATGTACCTTTTGAACCGAGGTCCAAGGACGATCCAGTCCTATCATGTACCTTTTGAACCAAGGTCCAGGGATGATACAGTCCTATAATTCAATTCTCGGAGACCTCATGCCTACGGCTCAATTCAAAGGACCAAATTTCGAGGACGATCCAATCCCCTTACCTGTTCATTCAGGATTTTTATTTTCAGAGACATCTTGTCTACGGCTCAATTCAAAGGACCAAAGTCCGAGGACGATCCAATCCCCTTACCTGTTCATTCAGGATTTTATTTTCAGAGACATCTTGTCTACGGATCAATTCAAAGGACCAAAGTCCGAGGACGATCCAATCCCCTTACCTGTTCATTCAGGATTTTATTTTCGGAGACATCTTGTCTACGGTTCAATTCAAAGGACCAAAGTCCAAGGATGATCCAATCCCCTTACCTATTCATTCAGGATTTTATTTTCGAAGACATCTTGTCTACGGCTCAATTCAAAGGACCAAAGTCCGAGGATGATCCAATCCCCTTACCTATTCATTTAGGATTTTTATTTTTGGAGACATCTTGTCTACGGCTCAATTCAAAGGACCAAAGTCCGAGGACGATCCAATCCCCTTACCTGTTCATTTAGGATTTTATTTTTGGAGACATCTTGTCTACGGCTCAATTCAAAGGACCAAAGTTCGAGGACGATCCAATCCCCTTACCTGTTCACTCAGGATTTTATTTTCGGAGACATCATGTCTACGGATCACTTTAGGACTGAAGTCCAAGGATGATCCAATCCTCACATCAATATAGATACTAGTATCCTCATCCATACAAGTACATCATTAAAACATGTATTCTCACCAATGCATCAAAGCACATATACATATATCGTGCATCCTCATCAATACATATATCATCAAATCATGTATTCTCATCAATACATATATTATCAAAACATGTATCCTCATCAATACATACATTATCAAAACATGTATCCTCATCAATACATATATCATCAAAATATGTATCCTCATCAATACATACATTATCAAAACATGTATCCTCATCAATACATATATCATCAAAACATGTATCCTCATCAATACATACATTATCAAAACATGTATTCCCATACATCATCAAAGTAAAAGAAAAATAGTGTAAGTGTTCTAAGTGTAAGAAGTCTAAATCTAAATAAGCATAAATATATAAGAGTGGTAAACATGTATCCTCATCATTAGTGACGATACTACTCCCCCTTTCGAGGAGGGTCTTTTAGAGCTACACCAAGCTTGTCTCGGAAGTATTCAAATTTCACATGAGACAGGGGTTTGGTTAATATATTAGCAACTTGTTCTTTAGTACTTATATACTCGAGTTTGATAGCTCCTCTCTGCACCATGTCTCGTATATAAAAGTATCGGATCTCTATGTGTTTTGACTTATCGTGGAATACAGGATTTTCTGTCATTTTGATGCAACTTTGATTGTCACACATGATCACAGTGGGATCCATCTCTAATTCAAACACTCTAGATAATAGTTTCTGAAGCCACACTGCTTCACAGCTAGTAAAGCAAGCAACTATGTATTCTGCTTCAGCAGTACTAAGAGCCACACTGGATTGTTTCTTGCTGAACCATGAGATCATGGCAGATCCAAGGCCATAGCATCCACCTGATGTACTCTTTCTATCTGAGATACTTCCTGCCCAATCAGAGTCTGAATAACCATGTAAATTGAGTTCATGATTTCCAATATAATATAGACCAAAATCTAAAGTACCCTTTAGGTACCTCATCACATGCTTTGCAGCTATTAAGTGAACCTTTCTAGGTTCTACTACATACTGACTCAGGGTATTTACGGCAAAGCATATATTTGGCCTAGTATTTGTTAAATACATTAAAGACCCAATGATTTGTCTATATAGAGTTATGTCCACTAATTCTGATGTGTCATTAATTAATAACTTCAAGTTGGTGTCCATGGGAGTGGCCATGGCTTTACACTCCAACATATCAAATCTTTTTAGAATCTCCATAGCATACTTACCTTGATTTAGAAAGATTCCTTTTGGTTCTTTCCATACTTCTAGACCTATGAAGTAGTGCATTAATCTGATATCTTTCATCTCGAATCTGAAGAAAGCTTCTTCTTGCATTCAATAATATGTTTCTCATTTCCGGTTAGAAATAGATCATCTACCTATAACAATAGTATAACTGGTTCACCATCCATTACCTTAAGATAAAGATTAGGGTCAGCTTTACTCTTGGTAAAGCCCATGCTTGTTAAGAAATTGTCAATCCTTCCGTACCAAGCTCTGGGAGCTTGCTTTAATCCATATAATGCCTTTTTCAGTTTGCATACATGAGTTCTCCCATATTTAACCTCAAACCCTTGTGGTTGCTCTATGTACACTTATTCTTCAATTACACCATTCAGAAAAGCTATCTTAACATCCATTTGATGTAATTTCCACTTCATCATAGATGCAAGTGCCATGATAGTTCTAATTGAAGTATACCTAGCAACTGGTGCAAATGTTTCTTCATAGTCAATTCCCTCTTTCTGAGAGAATCCTTGGGCTACAAATCTTGCCTTATATTTTTCAATGCTACCATCTGCAGCATGTTTTATCTTAAAAATCCATTTGGAAGAAACTACACTTTTATCTTTTGGTTTGGGAACTATATCCCAAACATCATTTTTCATTATTGACTGATATTCTTTTGTCATTGCTTCTACCCATTCTTTCTTTTGAGCTGCCTATTCATAGCTAGTAGGATGTTGATCCACAAGATCGCACATCAAGGCTACATAGTTGGATACTAGCTTTGGTTTCTTTCTTTCTCTAGTGGAGCCTTCAAGAGCTCCATATCTTTCAGCTCCTTGAATAATGTCTCTAGCCCATGCTGGCCTTCTTTTCCTAGATAAGTCTGAAATAGGGGGTTCTTGTGGTTCTATCATGTCATGATCCTCTGGAGTATCGTCTTCAGGAATGTGCACAGCTTCTGTGATTCTAGGAGGTGTATCTTCTTCATAGATTTCTTCAAGTTGACACTTCCTAGATTTATTGAGAGCTGCTTCTTCATCAAATGTTACATCTCTACTTATTTCCATATGATGAAAACCTGGTATGTAAATTCTGAAGGCGTTGGATGATTCACAGTATCCAACAAATATTCCCTTCTTACCAGAAGGATCCAACTTGGTTCTCTTTTATTTTGGAATGTGAATGTACACAGGACAACCAAATATTTTGAGATGACTTACCTCAGGCTTCTTTCATGTGAACACTTCTTCTGGAGTTTTGAATTCAAGAGCACTATGGGAAAGTCTATTATGCACATAGACTATTATGCTAGCTACTTCAGCCCATAAATACATAGGTAGATCTTGTATCATAGTTTTTACAGCTTCCATGATGGTTCTATTCTTTCTTTCAGCCACCCCATTTTGTTGGGGATTGTAGGGAGTGGTTAGTTCCCTCTTGATTCCAGCTTCCTTACAAAATTCTTCAAAGTCCTTTGAAGTATATTCTCCCCCATTATTTGTTCTGAGAATCTTAATTTTCTTTTCTGAGAGATTTTCTATTAAGGCCTTGAACTCTTTGAATTTTCCAAAGACTTCATTCTTACCTTTTAGAAAGTATATCCATGTCTTCCTTGAATAGTCATCAATGAATGAGAGATAGTATTCAAAACCACTTAGGGAAGTGGTGGGCATTGGTCCACACACATCTGAATGTATTAGCTCCAAAATGTTCTTAGTCTTTGTTTCACTCTTTGGAAAAGGGTTCTTGATATTCTTCCCTTTTTCACATCCTTTACATGAGCCATTATGATCAACCTTTAAGTCTGGTAATCCTATGACCACCTTGCTTACATAGGGTAGGGCTTTATAGTTAACGTGAGCTAATCTTCTGTGCCATAGCTCACTGGGGATAGAGGTTTCCTGAGCAAGGGAAACTTCTGGATGTCCCTTGATCTTATAGAGGCCTTCTTCCTCTTCACTAATGACAACTGCATCTTCAATAGATTTTCCTTTGGGCCACATAATTACTTGACCATCTATGAAGGCAACTCTAAAACCTTTCTTATCTAGTGCTGAGATAGAGAGTAGGTTCTTCTTCAATCATGGCACATATAAAATTTCTTTCATCTTCAAGGGTGTTCCAAAATCTAGCTTGTAGCTTGCTTCACCAATCCCCTTGATGGGATATTGGTAATCATCTCCTAGAGATACCTTTTGTGTAGAAGAATTTTTTTGAAGATTTGAGAAAGTCTTTCTTTGACCTGTCATGTGCTTAGAAGCACCACTATCAATGAGCCATGTATCTTCTCCAGGAGATACAAATCCAGAGAGTGCAGAGAATAGGACATATTCTTCTGGATCTTCTTTCTTTACTTTAGATCTTTTCCTTCGAGGCCTTTCCTCTTCCTCTTCTTCTTCTTCTTCTTCTTCACTATCATCTTTTTCCATATGTGCATGGTGTCTTTTGTGTACAAACTTCTTCTTCTTTTGTGAAGGACAAAATATGGCAATGTGTCCTAGTTTAAGACAATTGTAACACTAGACTGTGGAGAGATCCCTTACTGGATTGGGTCCTCTACTCCTTTTAAATTTAGAGAAGTGTTGAGATCCTTTGTGGTCAACTTTCTTGAAGTGACACATTCTTCTTCTCTTGGTGTGAGTATCCAAGGCTTGGTCATCCTCCTTGAGGAGTGCTTCTCTATTGGCTACCCTAGCCTCTTCTTGAACACAATCCTCCCACACTACATCAAACTTCATACTTTCTTTTCTGGCACACATAGTTTGTATAAATGACTCCCAAGGTCTAGTGATACCATTTAGGGTAGTCATCACAAGTTCATCTTCATCAAGAGTATCATCAATGGCATCTAGTTGCTCCTTGATTTGGGAGACCCTTGAGAAGTAGTCTTGAATGGATTCTCCTTTGTTCATCTTGGTACTCTTCAACTGAGTTCTTAGGTTCATCTTCCTATTGATGTTCTTTCCCTCATACATTCTTCCTAAGGCATCATACATTTCCTTTGGATTTTTCTTGGAATCCACTTGGGGAATCAAGTGGTCTTTAATAGAATCAGCTATGATTCTCTTTGCCCTAATCAAATCCTTTCTATGCTTCTTTTTGGCTTCATCTCCTTCAGGTTCTGTAACTTCATCCTTGATGTACTGAGCAAGATCATTCTCTTCAAGAATGAGACCAATTCTGTATTTCCATGCCCAAAAATTCTCTATACCTTCTAACTTGTCTTCAAGCTTAGTGCTTGGAGCCATCTTCTCTTGGGGGAGTCCAAGAGACAAGAGATAGAATAGTACTTACCTGGAAACTTTAACCTTTTTACTTTTCCAGATCCTGGGATAGAATTTCTGGTTTATCACACTTTTGGTAAAACTAGGGTTTGACTTTCCCGGAGTTCTACCCAACCAAAAAGTTCGATCTAGGGCTCAAAAGATTGGTTTTGAGAAGGGATATCCAGCCATGTAATCAGAATTCAACAATACCAACTTTTTGCAGAAACCCTAATTTTCACCGGAGAGAGAAAGAGAGATATTTTTACCTTGTGAAAGATGTCCTATTCAGGCTATCTCTGATACCATGTTAAGTTTTAAACCAAATAGACTAGCAAGATCATTGAAAGAAACATAATCACAAGATAGACACAGAAATTACCCTGGGAAACCCTCATGGGGTAGAAAACCCAGCAAAGCTTTCCTCAATAAGATGATCAACCAAAATACAAGATGTGCTCCAAGACTTGTCCTCCTTCTCTATCTTCCAGATAGACCTCCAGACACAAGTGCGCTACTTTTCTGAGTTGTGTGTGTGTATCAAATGAGGAGCTCCTCTCCTCTATTTATACTAGATCCCAACTGACCAAAAACCCTAATGGGGCCGACCTCTACTTGAGAAGTCTAATAACCCCTAAAATATAAACTCAGGGCCGACCCCCACATGGTGGGTCTAATAACCCTAGTTTCCACAAACCATCGGAGGAATAAACATCTCCATATACATAATAGAATTGCCTCAGAGGGATGAAACATCTCCGGAATAATAATGTACAAATATAATATTCTTAGAAGTTACAATATTCAACAGAACACGCATCCCTGCTTTGAAATTATCATATGAACATATAACTAAGAATGCATGGGTGATGATTGACATTATAACACAGATCCCTATTCCCTTTGAAAGAAGGATTCATTATTTACTCTCTTGGAGAATTATGTTATGATATGATTGTGAGTTTTTGCTGGATGAAAATCAAGATTGCATACATATGTATTCTTCTTTTCACTGGTTGATTTATGAGTGTCTATGCTGAATTAAAATTTGAAACCTCTGTGTACGATCTCTCTAACGGAATGCATCCTTGAAATGGTTTTTTATGCAAGATTGAATGTCATTCCAAATGCGTTTGAATGGCTTGCAATGCGCCTTCATGGTAGAAATGTTGAGTTAAAACGGAGTATGTTTCTGTATTTGAATCTTTTGAGAAATCCATTGATCAAAATCTGTATGTTATTATTGGTTGGGATAGAGCTGTGATTGCAGAATGTTGCAATTTTTGGTATTGAGTGAGTGAATTGATTACATCATTATCAATTGAAGTTTACTGTCGAGGCCAAATCCATTGAAAGGATTTGGCCAAGATGTCTCTGAATTGCTTAACAAATAGATTCAACAAAGACAATCTGAAAAGTGTTTTGTCCTTGCATATAATGTAGATTAATCTTATTAATTTCATATAGTTGTCCTTCATTCATGTTCTATAAAATATTAAAAAAGTTAGACCAATTTTCCCATACTTAGCCAATTTCTTGATTTTCACTAATTTGTCGTATTTCTCCAGAATGATGTCATAATGCAACAATGATTTCAACGTCATTCCACATCATCATCTATGCCTTGTAATGCCATTCGGGCATCAATATCCTTAGTGTGGGCATCAACCTTAATGCGGGCATCACTTAGCCCCTTTACAACACTTAGCCATTTTCCTTTGTCTTTAGTATGCAAAATAACATTTTTCTTCTATTTTGGAAGGTTGATATTTTCCTTATCTGATCACCATAAGAAAAACCAAGAACATGCATAGATATCCATTTCAACAATGAACAGGACCATTGTTAAGATTCAATAGCAAATATCAGCATTACATTCCATTTCACAACAATAGCATATACAGGATCACTGAAAGAACAACAAGCACAACATAAACACAAGAGACACAGATTTATCCTGGGAAACCCTCATGGGGTAGAAAACGCAACAAAGCTTCCTCAATATAGATGACCAGCAAAGACAAAGATGTAATTCTCAACCATGATCTCCTTCTCCTCCATAGTAGATCGCTCCCTCACCTATGTGCTAATCACAAGTGAGTGAATGTGTTAAATGAGGAACACACCTCCTCTATTTATACGCAACTCCAACTTGTATTTTATATTGACTAGGTCGGCCCCAACTTAATTACTTAACATAATGTGGTAGGGCCGACCCCACTACGGTGGTCTAATAACCCCTTTAACCCACATGGCTCATACAGGGCCGACCCCCACTAGGGAAGTCTAATAACCCAAGTTACCACATTCTCCACGGAGGAATAAAACATCTCCCGATATACAATAAGGTCTTTATGGAGGAATGAAACATCTCCGGAATAATAAAGTATAAATATAATATTCTTAGAAGTTACAATATCTCAACACTCCCTCTTAACGAGAAGGATATTATAACAACATCTGCAAGAGCAAGGAGTCATCAACATCATACATGATAAATCTATAAATCATTGGAAGCATTCTTTGTACAACATCAGTAACTCAAGCAGTTACTGGAACATCAACATCTTTAGTACTGAATCTTCATCTTCTGCAGCACTCGAACAGCTACAGTAACATCATCATCATCTGGATCACTCGATCAACAGCCTCATCATCTGGATCTACTTATCAACGTCATCATCTAGATCTCTCGATCAACAACATCGTCATCTAGATCATCACGATCAGCAGCATCGTCATCTAGACCATCACGATCAACAACATCGTCATCTAGACCATCACGATAAAAAACATCATCATCTAGATCATCACGATCAATCAACATCATCATCACATGATCAACATCATCGTCATCACACGATTAGCATCATCGTCATCACAATAGCATCGACTGGATCTGTTGGTTGTGGAACCAGATCTTCTAGTCTCATAGATGATATTGTATTAGCTGTGTTTGTACCCCAGTTCTATATGATATGTAGGTGGACCATACACTCACCCCAGCGGGGGGGTGTGGGGGGGCATCGCCCCCCCATGGGGTTCCAGGGGGGCCCATCCCCCCTGGCTGGGGGGTCTGAGGGTTCGGGGGCAGCACCCTCGAAGAAAATTTTTGGGGCTGTTTTCGCCAGCTGTTTTGCGGGCCCATGGTTTTGGGTATCCCGTGGTATTTTCCCATTGTATTTCCCTTATAAAAGAAAGACATTGTAATACAGCTAGGGTTGGTTGATGTATTAGGTTTTATGCATTGTAAAGATATTTGATATCAGGAGAGAGACTGTGAAACAGAGAAGAGGAAGTGCAGCGGTTGTGCTGCAGGTTGTATCCCTTCGACTTGTTGGACAGTAATAATAATAAGGACTGGCAAATTCAGTGTGGACGTAGCCCAAGTTGGGTGAACCACGATATATCTGTGTCTCTCTTGTAATGTGTATGTGTGATTATATTTGCATTTCTGTTTATTGTTATTGCTCTGCGATCCTGTTTTTCTAACAATTGGTATCAGAGCCAAAGGTCTATTTTGGCAGTTAAACCCGCAGGAAGCTAGGGTTTCTGGTTCGAGTGGGAGCAATGGCAGAAGAAGGAAAGTTTTAGGTCAAGAAGTTTAACGGCCAAAAATTTGAGTTATGGAAGATGCAAATGGAGGACTATCTGTACCAGAAGGATCTATTCCTATCGTTGGGAGGGAAAGCAAAGCAGCCGACAGCTATGAAGGACAAAGGATGGGAGATTCTTGACAGAAAGGCTCTAGGAACAATACGGTTGAGCTTGGCTTCGTTGGTGGCTTTCAATATCTCAAAAGAAACGACAACACAGGGTTTGATGAAAGCATTGGGTAAGCTATATGAAAAACCCTCGGCTTCCAACAAGGTATTTCTAATGAAGCATTTATTTAATATGAAGATGTCTGAAGGTGGATCTGTTACTGATCATTTAAATGAGTTTAATACGGTTACAAATCAGCTAAGTTCTGTAAGTGTGAACTTTGATGATGAGGTTAGGGCTCTTCTAATCTTGTGTTCATTGCCAGAAAGCTGGAATAGCTTGGTCATGGCTGTAAGTAACTCTGTCTCTGGTTCAAACACCTTGAAATTTGATGATGTTATTGGCGTTATTCTTAGCAAGGAAATGTGAAGAAAAAGCACAGGTGAGACATCAGGTAATGCGTTGACCATGGAGAGTAGGGGAAGACAAAAGGAGAGAGGAAAGAGCAAAGATAATCGTGGAAAGTCTAAAACGGGCAGATCCAAGTCCAGACTAGGAAAGATAGAGTGTTGGAACTGTGGAAAGAAAGGACATCTGAAGAAAGACTGCAAATCTCTAAAGAAGAACGGAGATGCACAGAAGGAAACTACCCAGTAAGAAAATGTAGCAGGTGATGTGTTACAAGATGCTTTGATTCTTGCATTAGATAATACTAATGATTATTGGGTAGTAGATTCAGGAGCTTCATGTCATGCTACACCCCATAGGAAATACTTTCATGAGTATGTTCCTGGCGACTTTGGAGATGTTTTATTGGGTGATGATGAGCCATGTAAAATTGTTGGAATGGGTAAGGTATGGATAAAACTTAAGAATGAAACTGATTGGTTGTTGAAAGAAGTCAGGCATATTCCAGCTATGAAAAGAAATCTGATCTCAACAGGGCAGTTGGGAGATGGCGGCTGTCTATCTACGTTCGGAGAAAAGTGGTGGAAGATCACTAAAGGATCAATGGTGATAGCAAAAGGAGACAGAGTAGGTACGTTGTATTTATGTCCTCATAATACTGACCATTCTATCTCTTTAGCTTCCACAGGAATAGATACAGCATTGTGGCATCATAGGCTTGGCCACATGAGTGAGAAGGGGATGTGGATTCTCCACTCAAGGAACTTGCTGCCGGATTTGAAGCAGGTAAGTTTGGAATTCTGTGAAAACTGTGTTTATGGAAAACAGAAGAGAGTCAAATTTCTCAGGGTTGGGAAACAGAAGAAGAATGAAAAATTAGAGCTTGTGCATACAGATGTATGGGGACCGACTCAGGTACAATCTCTTGGTGGATCTCATTATTATGTTACATTTATTGATGATGCAACTAGAAAGACTTGGGTTTATTGCATTAGACAGAAATCTGATGTGTTTGCTACTTTTAAGAAGTGGAAAGCTTTGGTTGAGAATGAGACAGGAAAAAGGTTGAAGTGTTTCAGATCTGATAATGATGGTGAGTACTGTGGCAAGGAGTTTGATAGTTACTGTTCATACCATGGGATTCATAGAGAGAAGACAGTCCCAAGAACACCACAGAAAAATGGTGTGTCAGAAAGGATGAACAGAACGATCATGGAGCGTGCAAGGTGTATGCGACTGCATGCAGGGTTGCCCTTATAGTTTTGGGCGGATGCTGTAAATAATGTTGTTTATTTAATAAACAGAGGACCTTCAAGTGCTTTGGATGGTGGTATTCTAGAGGAAGCATGGATAGATAAAAAGGTAAACTACTCATTTCTGAGAACGTTTGGTTGTGAAGCATTTGTCCATATTGATAAAGAAAATGGAACAAAGCTTGAAGCTAAATCCAAGAAATGTACCTTTATTGGATATGGGGTTGATGAATTTGGTTATCGTTTATGGGATTATGAAAATAACAAAATCATCAAGAGTAGAGATGTGATATTCAATGAAAAGGTCATGTATAAAGATCAGTTGCAGGGAAAGAAACAGGAAAAGGAAAGCACATAGTACATAGTGCTTGATGAAGTTAAAGAAAATGAAGTTCCGAAGGTGTCAGAAAATCAAGAGCAGCAGCAAGTACTTGAAACTCTTACAACTGTAAGAAGATCTACCAGGTTAAGTAGACTCCCTGAACGATACTCTCCTTCAATGTATTATTTATTGATGACTGATTCTGGTGAACCAGAATGTTATGAAGAAGCAATGCAGGTGGAAACTAGAAAGAAGTGGGAGCAAGGCATGAATGAGGAGATGGACTCATTGGTAGGAAACCAGACTTGGGATTTGGTTAAGTTGCCTGCTGGTAAAAGAGCATTGCAAAACAAATGGATTTACAGGTTGAAGGAAGAAGAAGGAGGTAAGAAGCGATACAAGGCCAGACTTGTTGTAAAGGGGTTTGCACAGAAGAAAGGTATAGATTTTGATGAAATATTTTCTCCTGTTGTTAAGATGACTTCAATTAGGACTATCTTAAGTCTAGTGGCGGTAGAATATTTGCATCTTGAACAGTTAGATGTAAAAACAGCCTTCCTCCATGGGGATTTGGAGGAAGAAATATATATGCAGTAGCCACAAGGGTATGAGGTCAAAGGTAAGGAGGATCTAGTATGCAGGTTGAAAAAGAGCTTGTATGGCTTGAAGCAAGCTCCAAGGCAGTGGTATCTAAAGTTTGACAGGTTTATGACAGAACAAGGTTATAGTAGATGTCATTCTAACCACTGTGTTTATTTCAAGAAGCTAGACAATGGAAGATATATTATCTTGTTATTGTATGTGGATGACATGCTTGTTGCAGGGTCTAACATGCAGGATATAAATGTACTCAAAAGAAAGCTAGCTAATTCATTTGTGATGAAGGATTTGGGTGCTGCAAAGCAAATCCTTGGTATGAGAATGACAAGAGACAGGAAAAATCGCAAATTGACATTGTCTCAAAGTGAGTACATACAAAAGGTGTTGGAGAGGTTCAGAATGCAGAATGCAAAAACTGTAAGTACACCTTTGGCTAGCCATTTCAGTCTAAGTAAGGAAATGTGTCCCAAGACACAAGAAGAGACATATTACATGTCCAAGGTTCCCTATCAATCAGTAGTTGCCAGCTTGATGTATGCCATGGTGTGCACAAGACCAGATATTGCACATGCAGTGGGAGTTGTGAGTAGATATATGAACAATCCAGGTAAAGAACATTGGAAGGCAGTATAGTGGATTCTCAGGTATTTGAGACGTACTACCACTGAGGCATTATGTTTTGGAGGTTCAGACACTGTTCTATAGGGATATGTTGATGCAGATATGGCAAGTGACAAGGATAGCAGGAGGAGTACCACAGGGTATGTGTTTACTGTAGGTGGAACAGCAGTAAGCTGGATTTCGAAACTACATAAGGTTGTTGCACTTTCAACAACAGAAGCAGAGTATGTTTCCATTACAGAGGCTAGTAAAGAGATGATTTGGTTGCAGAGGTTTATGGAGGAAGTGGGTAAGAAGAAGAAGGATAGCAGATTGTATAGTGACAACCAAAGTGCCATTCACCTTGCAAAGAACTCAGCATTCCATTCCAGGACTAAACATATATAGCTCAAGTACCATTTCATACGCTCTGTTCTGGAAGATGAACTGTTAAAGCTGGAAAAGATACATACTAGCCAGAATCCTGCAGACATGTTCACAAAGGTAGTGACCAGAGAGAAACTGAGTTCATGCTCGGTTTCAGTTGGCCTTCTAGCATGAAGGTGAAGAGGAGAAATTTGCCAAGTCCAAGTCCAGCAAGTGCAGCAGCAGTGGAGTTGCTGTGATCAGTCTCCAAGTGGGAGATTGTTGGTTGTGGAGCCAGATCTTCTAGTCTCATAGATGATATTGTATTGGCCATGTTTGTACCCCAGTTCTATATGATATGTAGGTGGACTGTACACTCACCCCAGCGGGGGGGTGTGAGGGGGCATTGCCCCCCCACGGGGTTCTAGGGGGGCCCATCCCCCCTGGCTGGGGGGTCCGGGATCTAGAGGTCCCCCGGTGGGGGTTCGGGGGTAGCGCCCTCGAGAAATGGGGGTTCGGGGGCAACGCACCCGAAGAAAATTTTTGGGGATGTTTTCGCTAGCTGTTTTGCGGGCCCATGGTTTTGGGTATCTCGTGGTATTTTCCCATTGTATTTCCCTTATAAAAGAAAGACATTGTAATACGGCTAGGTTTGGTTGATGTATTAGGTTTTATGCATTGTAAAGATCTTTGAGATCAGGAGAGAGACTGTGAAACAGAGAAGAGGAAGTGCAGCAGGTGTGCTGCAGGTTGTATCCCTTCGACTTACTGGATGATAATAATAATAAGGATTGGCAAATTCAGTGTGGACGTAGCCCAAGTTGGGTGAACCACGATATATCTGTGTCTCTTTTGTAATGTGTATGTGTGATTATATTTGCATTTCTGTTTATTGTTATTGCTCTGCGATCCTGTTTTTCTAATAGGATCCTCTCGATCAACAGCACAATAGCATCAACTGGATCCTCTCGATCAACAGCACAATAGTAGCATACCCTGCAACACACATGATCTATTTAAGACACCATATCATGTCTAGGGACGATGCAGTCCACTCGTCAACTTAGACAAAGTCTAAGGACCACTCTCGGAGACATCTGTCTACTGCTCAGTTTAGGACTAAAGTCTAAGGATGATACAATCCTCTCACTCTTGGAGACATCTGTCTGTGGATCAGTTTAGGATTGAAGTCCAAGGATAATACAATCCTCTCACTCTCAGAGACATCTGTCTGTGGATCAGTTTAGGACTGAAGTCCAAGGATGATACAATCCCCTCACTCTCGGAGACATTTGTCTGTGGATTAGTTTAGGACTGAAGTCCAGGAATGATACAATCCCCTCACTCTCGGAGACATCTATCTACAGATCAATTCAGGAGTGAAGTCCAGGGATGATACAATCCTCTCGCTCTCGGAGACATCTATCTATGGATCATTTTAGGACTGAATTCCATGGATGATACAATCCCTTCACTCTCAGAGACATCTATCTGCGGATCAGTTTAGGACTGAAGTCCAGGGATGATACAATCCTCTCACTCTCAGAGACATCTATCTGCGGATCAGTTTAGGACTGAATTCTAGGGATGATACAATCCTCTCTTGTCCATTTTGAACTAGTGGTTCTAGGATGATGCAATCCCCATCACGTACATTTTGAACTAGTGGTTCCAGGATGATGCAATCCCCATCACGTACATTTTGAACTAGTGGTTCCGGGATGATGCAATCCCCATCACGTACATTTTGAACTAGTGGTTCCGGGATGATGCAATCCCCATCACGTACATTTTGAACTTGTGGTTTCGGGATGATGCAATCCCCATCACGTACATTTTGAACTAGTGGTTCTAGGATGATACAATGCCCATCATATACATTTTGAACTAGTGGTTTCGGGATGATGCAATCCCCATCACGTACATTTTGAACTAGTGGTTCCGGGATGATGCAATTCCCATCACGTACATTTTGAACTAGTGGTTCTGGGATGATGCAATCCCCATCATGTACATTTTGAACTAGTGATTCTGGGATGATGCAATCCCCATCATGTACATTTTGAACCAAGCGTTCAGGGACAATGTAGTCATATTACATCCACTAGGGACCATACAATGAACTCATCGTTAGAACAGGTAGCCTCATCATCAATACAAGTATCCACATCAATATAGTATCCACATCATCGACACAAGTATCCTCATCATTGATACAAGTATCCATATCATCGACACAAGTATCCTCATCATCGATACAAGTATCCTCATCATTGACCTTACCGTCAATATAGGCAATCTTATCATCGATATAGGTATCCACATTAATACCAGTATCCAAATATCATCATCGACCACATAACTCCCCCTTTCGAGGAGGGTCCTTCTGAACTACACCAAGCTTGTCTCGAAAATACTCAAACTCTTCTCGAGACAGAGGTTTGGTCAATACATCATCAACTTGTTCGTCAGTGCTCACATACTTGAGCTTGATAGCTCCTTTCTGCACCATATCCCGTATATAGAAATATCAGATCTCTATGTGCTTTGACTTATCATGGAACAATGGATTCTCTGTCATCTTGATACAACTATGGTTGTCACACAGGATCACAATGGAGTCCATCTCTAAGTCAAACAACCCTGATAACAACTTTCGAAGCCATACCACTTCACAACTAGCAGAGCAAGAAGCTATATATTCCGCTTCAGCTGTACTGAGAGCCACACTAGATTGCTTCCTGCTGAACAACGAGATCATGGCATATCCCAGACAATAACCTTTTCCTGATGTGCTCTTCATGTCTGATACACTTCCTGCCCAATCAACATCTATGTAGTCGTACAATTTGAAGTCATGATCTCCACGATAACATATACCAAAGTCTATCATACCCTTTAGGTACCTCATCACATGCTTTGCAGCTATCAAGTGAACATGCCTAGGTTCCACTAGATACCAGCCCAAGGTGTTCACAACAAAGCATATATCTGGCATGGTATTCGTCAGATACATCAATGACCCAATAATCTGTCCACACAGAGTCACATCCACTAACTCTGATGAGTCATCAGCTAATAGATTCAAGTCAGAACCCATGAGCGTGGCCATGGTTGTACATTCCAACATATCAAATCTTATCAAGATTTCCAAAGCATACTTTCCATGGTTGAGAAAGATTCCTTCTGAGCCTTGTCATACTTCTAGACCTAGGAAGTAAGGCTTCAATCTGAGATCTTTCATCTCAAATTCTATAGCTAGCTTCTTCTTGCTTTCCATGATCTGTTTCTCATTCCCTGTCAGAAAGAGATCATCCACATACAATAATAATATCATTCATAACCTTAAGATAAAGGTTAGGATCAACTTTACTTCCAAGAAGCTATCAATTCTTCCTCTGTAACTGGACATCATTCACACTCGGCATTGAGTGATCTTCTGCATATCTATTTGTGCCATCTCCCATCAGATGGGTCTACTGATATGAGCCTCAATATCATTTGAACTATGTGGTGAGATCCTTCTTGCATCCATGTCATCTGTATATAGAAACCATCTTCAACCTTGTAGCAAAGGTTGAAATCCGCATCACCCATGGTGATCATTAATCTCATCAAATGACTATTGATCCTAGGTACTCGTACAGGGCTTTCTTCAATTGAATCCTAGGATTTTTCTCGATTCACATTTCTTCTTCAATTACACCATTAAGATAATGGTCTTACTTGGAGCAAACATCTCGTCATGCTCCTCTTCCTCTTTCTAAGAGAATCTTCTAGTCACGAGCCTTCTATAGTATGTTTGATTTGTAAGTCTTCTTGTTGAACATCCATCTCTTGTTCGGTGTTCATCATTCTTCATGATCTTACCTACAAATCAAAGTTAATTACATGATTAGAAATAATTCGTAATCATCAAATCATGTCGACATGATAACCTTATTATGCATACAAATATGATTCACATGGTTATGCAACTATCTTGACCAATACTTTGGCACAACACTTTTCCATATCCTGTATGCATACAGTGGTTATCTAGATGCCTTCCATATCTACCATAACAAACTATTGAGAGTATGCACAACTCTCAGCATGTTAGCAAAGAGGTTTCATTCTAGACAAACAACAATGGAATGTTTGTCCAACTTACCCATCATATGAATATTAGTAGTATACTATTCAATGCTATATGAATGCTCACACTATGCATGATACATTTTAAATATGCATACAACTATTCCAAGCAATATCATTTACTATTTCGTGTCAATTCAACTACTTATCTTTTATGGTTGCCTCTCGCTTGATCTCTATATGTCTTTGAACCTTTTATCCATCCTGGACCACTATGCATGCTCAACTATGCACTAGTGTCATCCTCATGATCTCATACACAATCATACATTCATTAGTATACTATCAAAACATGATAATCTTAATTATGTATGGTCATGATCATTTCATACATAGGTATACTTACCTAAGATCCTAACAAAGTAGGATTCTAACTTGATATAGGAAAACATACCTGGATTATCAAGCTTGGTTATGTCTTAACATACCCAAACAATATCTTCTTTGTTCTCTTCAATGATTTAGAGACCTTGTGCTAGAACCTACATATCTCATAGGTTAAGAATAGTAGAACAAAGTCATACATACCTCGTAAGTAGAGCTTCTATGTGATTATGGATGTGTCTTTTGTCTTCATGTCATCATAGTCATAGAACTTGATTTGTCTTTCTTGATGCACATGTATCTTGTTAGCAGACGACATCATCCTCATACAACACCACAAGTGCATTAGTACAATCATAAGTTTCATAACCTTAATCAATGAATGCCTTCTATCATTCACATGCATTCATTATCAAACAATCATATTTGTACTAATATTAATGACATGAAGACAAACATATCATAAACTTAACCATGAACAAATTTAAACACATACTTGTATCTCCTCAAGTCATACCTGTTAGGATTGCTTTTAACCCAATCCACTTTGATTTGATGAAACTGGATCTGGAGCTGGATATGGGTTTGTCAGAGAAACCCTAAAAATTCAAACTTTGAATTTCAAACTCCTGAATGGATGGAAATATGTTCCTTGATGAGCTAATCAAGCTAGCATACTTCAATTTTGAAATCTCCAAAATTTGACCCCTCAAAATTGCCTTTCAAACTTCTGGATCTTCTGGACAGGATCCCAAACTAGGGTTTGGTGAATCCAACCCTTCTTCCCAATCAAAAGGTTCTATCCAAATATTTAAGCTTCAATTTTTCTGAGGAGCTTCCAGCCGTGGTCACAGACTTCAAAAATTCCAACTTTTGCAGAAGCCCTAATTTTCCATCTTTCCGATCAAAATCCCAAACAAGGGTTTGATCAAGCCCGGCCTTCTACCCAAAAAAAAAAATCGATCTTGGTCTCTAAATTTCGATTTTGATGAGTAGCATCCAGCCATGGTCTCCGATTCCAAGAATTTCAACTTTCTCCGAAACCCTAATTTCCCACAGTAGTGGTGATCCAAAAATGGAGGTGCTCAGAAACAATTCTGTTTGGATAGAAATATGTACCTGATTGTTTCTGGTTAATCTCTAAACTTACAAATCCATATGTTCTGAAACGTTGGTCTGTGGTATCCTGGCCTGTCATATTTCCAACCCCATAGGTCTGAAATCAATTGGATTCTCTGAAAGAAAGTTATGCCAAGTGTCGCAACATGACCTTTTTATGGGATAAAATAGGAGAGCGAACTTGTACGACGTTCCACATGTCACTGGTTCAACTTCAGCATTTGAAAATCTTACCTGAGAAACTATAGTCCGTGCTCTACCTATCAAATTTTATGAAATTTCATTTGGAGCTTCCTAGCCCAAGTTGTGACCTTTTTTCCTAGGTCACCTGTTTATGACTGAGATCTGGAAGAGGCTGAAACCCTAACTTGTACTGATCATAAATCACAAAGTACAAAAAATTAGAGGTTTTACTTTGGACACAAGGTACATGGGGATGTAATATATGCCCTGTAAAGGTTTCAGATCTTGAACCTTCTCCAAAATGGATTTATAGCGAAAGTTCCACAATGACTAGTTTTTGCTATACAAAACCCTAACCTTCAAATTGTCGCAAGTGAAGCAAGTGTCGTAAGTGCCATACATTGCATTCCTTCAGGTTATCTCTGATACCATGTTAAGATTCAATATGCTAAGATAGAAAATATCAGCATTACATTCCATTTCACAACAATAGCATCTACATGATCACTGAAAGAACAACAAGCACAGCATAAACACAAGAGACACAGATTTATCCTGGGAAACCCTCATGGGGTAGAAAACCTAGAAAAGCTTCCTCAATATAGATGACCAGCAAATACAAATATGTAATCCTCAACCATGAGATCCTTCTCCTCCATAGAAGATCTCTCCCTCACCTATGTGTTAATCCCAAGTGAGTGAATGTGTTAAATGAGGAACACACCTCCTCTATTTATACACAACTCCGACTTGTATTTTACATTGACTAGGTCAGACCCAACTTAATTACTTAACATAATGTGGCAGGGCCGACCCCACTAGGGTGTGCTAATAACCCAAGTTACCACATTCTCCACGGAGGAATAAAACATCTCTGGATATGCAATAAGGTCTTTATGGAGGAATGAAAAATCTCCAGAATAATAAAGTATAAATATAATATTCTTAAAAGTTACAATATCTCAACAACCATATCATCTGATGAATTTTATCATCAAAGGAACACCCCCTTGAAGGCATTTCCAAATGGTATCTCAAACTCTTTTTCTAACACTTAACCAGTTCTCTTTAAACCCCATGTCACCAAGGTGATTTCATTTTTCCTTCAAACTTGGAAAGTGAGATACCCAATGGGTAGAGGTCAACAAGGTGAATCCATCAAGACCACTTTCATCTTCTGGAGATTCTTTCTCTCTCCTCAGTGGGCATTTTTTTGGAGCAGTGCAAATATTGCTGAGAGGCACTTTTGGCAGATTGATATCTTCTTCCTGAAATACTTTTTGGTCAGGCTAATAATATGGTTGGATGTACCGTACAACACTCTAGAGATCCACACTCTCAGAATATTTGTATCATCATCCTATGAGCTGTGGCGGGCATTTCCCTAAGGCCTATTAGGAATATTTTACCGATAATTCCATAATTGGACAATTTTTTATCTTCTCCTAGGCTTGGTCTAATTTCCCTAAACCATAGTTTTGGCAGGTCCATAAATTATTCTTCGAGGTTTCTTCTTGATGTTATTAAGTTGTCTAATGCACTTTTCTTCACCAATTTGAAAGAGATGATTCATGGATGAGTAGGCTTAGAAATGTGTAATTATGCCATTCCAGATTTCATACAAGGGACAAGTTTGGTCATTAGGATTAATTAATGAAGAACATATGAAGTTGGTTTAAGAGTCTAATCAGATTTGAAGACACCCCATTGATATTCCAAACAAACCATATGACATTTTAAGCAAACTGATTGAGTGCATAATAAGGATCAGTAGACCAAAAAACCAGTATTGAACTCTTATTGGATGAATTCTGAATGTGAATGTAATCAACCTATAATTTTTCACTAGAGTTTCAACAATACAAGTGATGCAATTTATGGAATGAAAGACAAGGAATATAACTGAACAAGTGCATGAAAGGACACATTCCCTTGCAGCTGATGAATTAGCTTGAGTTCATAAGTAATTAGAGGATTATCGTTCTTACTCAGTTTGATATTACTTGCTATTACTGTTTAGTTATACCCATTTTTTTGGTTAACAAGTCTGAATTATTTATTTAGGGTGATGGATATTTTCCATTTGGAAGATATATACAATTTTCAAGTTTAAATTATAATTAATATATTTATTATTAAGTTAATAAGTTTTCAACAAGTAACACACATTTGACATTGGTATTGCTTCTTGCACATTAATTCAATTTACATATATGATATTGATATTGATATGAATCATTCAGGATGCAATCATAAACTACCAAAGAAGAATGCAGTAACACATCTAATGCAATTCCACACCACACAACAGGAAAGAAATTAAACTACCTAATTAACTCGGCGATCTCTGTGAGAAGGCCGGCCCTAGCCTTCTAATAGAGATCCCGTGTCCTAACACAAATTAAAACACCAAGATATAAGAAACTCTGCTCCTTGTGTTAGAAATAATGAATGACAGTCACAACTCTTTGTTTCATCTTATACAATTATAAATTATCCAAACCCAGGCTCAGAACGCCTCTTTACATATATACCCTGATGACATGAATTCGTTTCACAAAATATTGGGTAGCCATGAATATCTACGATCTTTAGGCTACCGATTTACAATGGAACTGTTACAGCCATAAGTAGTCTTGAATGAAATCGTTGCATTCAGGCCTCAGCTGTTGCATGTGGTCGTAACCTAGAAAAGATTCGAGCTGATTGGACTGGATGGTACTTGGATGCTCTGTTGTGACTCAGTCGAAGCTGGCCATGTGGACGAATGCTCGAACTGTCGCAACGAATTGTGGAACTGAACTTAAGAAGAGACAGTTGGCGCCACATATGCATTTTCTCCAAGGGTTAGCAAGATGCTACACCTGCGGTCTTCTAAAGGATTCTGGGCTATCTTTATTGAATCAATCAATATTAGCACAACCTTAAAAGATAGAGAGAAAAACCATAAACAAATCAGGCATTAATGATATAAAAAAATAATAGAACATACATGTTGCAATCCATGCTCTGCTTGGGAAGATATCTGCTTAGATTAGGGAATAGTGAGGCAAAACAAGGAAAAAAGGTGTAGATAGGTGTAGGCAAAAAGGGGCTATTTTGGGGCCAAACATCTCCCCCCAACTATCCAATTGCATGTCCTCATGCAACAACCAACTAATCTGATTCTGAATCTGGTCCTCGTTCATGTTGAAAGGAAAAGTTGAAGGAAATGTCAGGTTCCTTGCCTGCTTCCAAAAACTCATTGCAAGCAGCCCAATATTCCCAGCACTGCTTCTCTTTTGCCTTGGTCAGTGTATAATTGTCCCTATACTATCCTCCTGGGCACCATATCAGTGGAAATTTGAACTTGAGTCCTAGCCAGTGTAACCCACACATTCTCATGCAATTGACATACCCTGCTACCCTGGGAAGAGCTTGCTTAAAATTCTTAAGGCATTAAGGATCCCTTTTCTTCAAAGCCGGAGAAGAAGTCTGCCACTTGTGCTTGATACCCTCTAAGGAAAGATGTAGTTGTTTGGAGATCAGGTCAACACAGGTAGAGATAACTTTCTCTTGCATCTTCTTTAGATGCTAAGTCTTTGGAGGAGATAAGAAACATCTTCCATGGTTTATGATGAGAGCACAAGGAGATTGGGGTTCAGTCCTAATCCATAAATTGGTACTGGCCTCATTCCTATAGATTGTCTGAAAGGCATCTTCTCACTACACATGATTATTAACAAAAGAGGAAAAGGCTCTCAACTAAACATCCCCTGCATAGGGAATAGGATTAGAGCTAGAATCACCAAAACATGCCATATTGTGCAAATACAATTCACACAACAGGTGTTGCTCAAGAAAACTGCTTGACAAAAAGGTCTCTACAAACTGGGAAGGGATCAACAACTGATAAGGTCTACCCTCTTGTAAAGATTTCAATTTGAATAGCGTCATTTTCTCATACAGGAATACCAGGTAGGAAGGAGATGGGGCTCTCGAACTCAGTAGCTCCCGAGAGAGGGCATACATTTGGTATTTTTCTTTTTGCATGGATTTGGATTCCTTCAACTCCTCCAATTCTTTTTGCACCTCTTCCAATTGAGATTTCTGAAGAGTTGATTCCTCTGCCCACTTCGCCCTTAATTCTTTGATAGTCTTCCTATGTGTAGAGAGAGGGACCATCCCTGCTCGACACTGATCAATGTACTTTTCCCATTTATCTAACTCCAGTTGTAACAAAGAAAGTTGTTTCTCCAATCATTGAATCCTTCTATCCTCCACATCTTTCTCATCATCAGAGTCTAAAGCAACAATTTCTTGAGAACATTGCATTCCTACCTTGCCACCAGATGTTCCAGCTTCCTCATTTTCAGTTGGCAATGTAGCAGCTTCCTCTTCCATCGGTGTTGCAATGGCCTCTGCTTGTGTTGCAATCTCAGTAGTTAATTTTTAGGATGATGGTTCTTGTGTAACAACATCTTCTTTCTGTACCTCAATAGCCTCAATTTGTGTTTGTAATATCCATAGTTGGATATTCTCAATAAACTCGGAATGAATCCATAATTTTTGAAATAACCCACATATCCGTAGATATAAAAATGATATATAAATTTATAGATTGATGAGATAATAAATATACAATTGTTGGCCCGCTTTTATAGTAGCTTGGGCATTGCCTATTTGAGGGGACGCATCCTCTCATTAACTATTACTCCTACTTATTATTAATATTAATGTATTATTAATTATTTGTTACATTTCCTTCCCCTTAAGGGAAGCTTTGTCCTCAAAGCTTATTGGAAACAAATTATTTTTTTTGTTTGAACCGACATCTTTAGATCCTTTCTTTAGTACTGGCGACACTTGATGAAATGAGGTGATATGAGTTACGAATCCCAAGGAAGAATTGTCGCATTGTCTCTGATGTGGTCCATCGGAGATCTATTTTTATCGGAGCTATTTGATCACTTTGTGGGATGTAACTTTTTGTTTGATGCTTAGTGTATTGATTCGATGTTCTTGCTTGTTTGACATCGTAATTCCTCTGTGTATGTTCATTTTGACCCTATCATTGGTCAAAATGACGTTTATAATTCGGGGTGACGATAAGGAGACATTGTTCTCTATTCTTTTGCTTCGTTGCTCTGAGCCGGAAGTTGTATTTTCGTCCCTTGATATTTAAAGGTTTTGTTTTGTATCTTTTCCAACTTGTTTTCTAACTGCATGTTATCATTTTGACACTTCTTAATCAATTCTACTTGCGATTTTCTGTCATCTTTAGACTTCTTAAGTTGTTCCTTAAGATCTTTGTTATGACTTAGGATGCAGCTATTTTCTTCCTACTTGTCTAGAAGTTTTCCTTCAATGTCTTCCGTACATTGTTCTGTCTTTCGACTATTTTTCAACTTCTTAATTTTTGTGAGTAGTGTCTTGTTATGATTTCTTAATCTGAAAATCTCTTCGGAATTGGTGGATAGTGTTTTATTACTCTTTGCGATCTTTGACTTATGAGTCTTTTTAGACTCATCATTTTGTTGTTGAAGAACTTTTATCTGTTGTCGATACTGGTCAACCACTGATTCTTGATCCTCTAATTTCTTTTGTATCTGCGCCAGTTCTTGATCCTTGTTGCAAACGATTTTGTTCAAGCGTATTATTTCTGCTTTGTAATCGTTTATTTCTTTCTTTATATCTTGATTTTTCAATATTTGATTGAAATGGTTTTCATTTTTTAATTCCTCAATTTCCGTAGATAATCTCTCAATATGGTTTTTTAGATAATGATTCTCTTGTTCTGTTAATCTCTTAGACATATCCCACTTCATCATGTCAAATGCTTCTTTTAGTCCGGACTGTAATTATGCTTTAAAATTCGCCATAATTCTTGGCTTGGATGATAACTTGGTCTTCTTTTGACTTTGATTCCTTTAGCGATAGATAGACTCTGGCTTCTTCAGCGATAAATTATCTTCGACTTTTTCGATGATAGAATGTCTTTGAACTCTTTGACTAGTCTTCCTTGACTTGACTTTTTTTTTTCGACGATAAATAGTTTGACTTCTTTTTATTTTTCTTTGACAGTAAGTAGATACAGAAACTGTAATAATTCTCAATATGTCTCTCTTGGAAGAACCTTCTTTGACTATATTTTTTTTCTTATCAGGTCAAATAACCTTTTTTTCCAAAAATAATTATTATTTTTTTTATTTTTTATTTTTTTATTTATAATAATAATTATTAATTAATAATATTATTATATTAATGTTTTATAAACTATATATATATATATATATATATATAGTTTTTTTTTCTTCCAAAAAACTAATTTTTTTGTTGGATTACGAATAGGTCAAGCCTTTGAGATAATAATAATATGTATTATTATTACTATAGTTATATAATAACTAAACTCATCCTAATTAAGGTATGAGTTATTATAAATAATGGTTTCTTTATAAAACCAAGGCAATATGTGGTTTTATAAAACCAAGGTTGATTAAATAAAACCAAGGTTGGTTAGATAAAACCTATGTTGTGTTTTTTTTTTTATTCTTCTCTTTTTTTATGCGGACTTCTTTCTTGTTCTCTCTCTTTTTTTAACTTCTCTTTTATTCCCTTCTCTTTTTTTTCTCTTTTTTAATAATTTTTTTTCTTCAATAAGGATGGCTAAAAGCCTAATGTAAGGTTAAAAACTTAAATCTCAAAGAAACTTTGACAATTTGGCCACAAGCCGGAAGCAACAAGCTCAGATACCACTGTAATATCCATAGTTGGATGTTCTCAATAAACTCGGAATGAATCCATAATTTTTTAAATAACCCACATATCCGTAGATATAAAAATGATATATAAATTTACAGATCGATGAGATAATAAATATACAATTGTTGGCCCGCTTTTATAGTAGCTTGGGCATTGCCTATTTGAGGGGACGCATCCTCTCATTAACTATTACTCCTACTTATTATTAATATTAATGTATTATTAATTATTTGTTACAGTGTTGCTGAATCAATCATTAATTTTGAGAACATTGGTTCTTGTGTGATAGCATTCTCTTCCTGAATACCAAACTCAATAGCTTCTACCTAAGTTGCAGTCTCATCAAATACTTTTAGGAATGTTGGTTCTTGCGTGGCAGCATCCTTCCTTTCCAATTCAATCTCAGCAACTTCAGTCTGAGTTGCAGTCTCAACAACTACTTTTCGAAATGTTGGTTCTTGTGTGGCAGCATCCTTTCTCTTCAATTCAATCTCAGCTACCTCAGTCTGAGTTGCAATTTAAGCAAACATTTTTAAAGACACTGGTTCTTTTGTAACATCGTCTTCCTCTTGTACCTCAATATCAGCAATTGCTGTCTGGGTTGCAACTTCACTAAATATTGTCTAGGATGTTGGTTCTTGTGTAACAACATCCTGTTTTCCAAATTCTTCAGATTGTTGAGGTTGTTCTTGAATTACCTTGATATCTTCTGGATGATGAGAATGGTCTTGGAATAGTTCAGTATTTCCTACCGAATTACATATGTCTCCACATTCTGGGCATACCATTTCTCCTTGTTCTTCATTTCCCAAAACAGGAAATGAACTTTCTAATAGATCTGCAGCCTGCACTAATATATTCAAATTCTTCTCTGCCTATTTTCCAGTCACTTCCTTCCATTTCTCCAAATCATTCTGAAGCATTTGCACCTCCTCCTTTAGCAGCTCATTTTCAAAAAGGAGGTTTTCAATTTCGGGTTTTTCCACAACAGGTTTTTGTGTAACGGCCGGTGATTTGGGGTTTAAAATAGGAATTTCTATGCCTACCCCAGTTGCACATGTTGCTTCTGCTGTGGGAATTTCACTATTTTCCCCAATTGCACATGTTGTTTCGGTTGCTACAACAAATCGATTCCTTCTTTTATTCACAACTCCTGATGGATGGCCTTCACTGCATACTTCTGCTGCTACTATAACAGCTCTGGTTCTTCTCTTCTTTCCTGAGGTAGATGTTTGACCCTTACTCCCTGACCTTTTTCTTCTTTTCTGTGACACAGGGGTTTCTAAATTTTCAGAAAGAGGGATGAATTCCTCTTCTTCAGTGATGGTTCCCCTTCTTTTAGGGGAGGATTTGACATCCAACACCTCTATAGGATTTGTTGTTGTTACAGCTTCCAATATCACTTCCTCATTCGCCAGTGGCTCCATCATATCCCCTTCTGCACTAGGGTTCGTTGTTGTCACAGCTTCCCCCATATTTACCTCTTCCACTTGGTATTCCAATGCTCCATCCCTCCCCCCAACCGAATTGGAGGAACTCTAGTCCTCATTTACCATTTCAACACCTCTTATTACCATGGCAGGTGCTCGGGGTACCCTTGGTCGAGCAAAAAATTCTTCCCATGTCAAATTCTGGTACACAAGGGCCCTTAAGTTTAAGAGTTTAATCAACCCATGGTTTGGGAGGGAAGATAAGGGGTGTCGAGCACCCTTTACATACCCAGCCATAGTTTGGAGAGATTGTAAAAGATAAAATGGCATATTTAACAATCTGCAGTGGCGTAAATGTGAAAGGAGGAAGAATTCATATATGTAAACGACTTTGTACCTACCTTCACAGGAAATGTATTTATTTATGAAGGTCACCACCTAGTTCGAAGGATTTGGCAAGGATTCCAATGCTATGCCTCGGCCGTGTGGCCAAACAACTTCTCCCACTGCCAAAAATTCTTCTGCTGTAGTTGGATTATGCCACTTTCGACCAAACCATTGCATCCATGTTTTGAGAAATACCATTACCTCCGCCATGATTGCTTCTGAAACATCTATTTGGATACCTCGAACCTATGAATGAGTGCTGGTTAGATTTTGAGCAAACTCAAGTGCGATTTCTACATGAAAACCATTCAAACGCTGGAAATAGTCAATCCAGCCAACTTCCTGGAAGATAGTAAAAACCTCTCTGTTTGCACCCAGAGGCGCTATGCCGACAGGCTCGTGTCGTGCTGGGATACCCATATTGTGAAGCTATCTGTAAATTCTGCTACAAGCGGGATGAGTTACAGTCCCAGACATTGAGCTTCTGCATGGGGAATGAGAGTTGGTTTGGGTATTTTTGGGAATTGGCACGGCCATTTTTGGTAAAAAGTGGTGACAAGTTGTCGCATGGGGCAGGTCGAATGGCGGACAAAAGCTAAAAGTGAAGGACGAATCAGACATAGTTGCCGTCTCAACAGATTGGCTAAGGATAACTACTGGAGAGCAATCATACCGTTGGAGAGCATTGATAGAGAGCACTGATACCGATGAACAGAGAAATAATGAGTATTCAATGAGGAATTGGCAGAGTCGCAGTTGCCAAAAGTAGGGAAAATGGAAAAATTTAGGTGTTGCAGCTGCTTGAAATAGGAAAAATAGGCACTTTTGGAGGTGTCGCAACTACTCAAAATAGGAAAAATAGGCAACTTGGTGGTGTTGCAGCTGCAGTAAAATAGGATGGATAGGCAACTTTAGTGGAGTCGCAACTACTAAAGATAGAAAAAATGGGTAATTTTAGCAATGTTGCAGCTACTTGAAATAGGAAAAATAGGCACTTTTGGAGGTGTCACAGCTGCTCGAAATAGGAAAAATGGACAAATTTAGGTGTTGTAGCTACTTGAAATAGGAAAAATAGGCAACTTGGCGGTGTTGCAGCTGCGGTAAAATAGGAAGGATAGGAAACTTTAGTGGAGTCGCAGCTGCGGTAAAATAGGAAGGATAGGCAACTTTAGTGAAGTCGCAGCTGCTAAAGATAGGAAAAATAGGAAATTTTAGCGATGTTGCAGCTGCTTGAAATAGAGAAAATAGGCACTTTTGGAGGTGTCGCAATTGCTCGAAATAAGAAAAATAGGAAACTTGGTGGTGTTGCAACTGCGGTAGAATAGGAAGGATAGGCAACTTTAGTGGAGTCGTAGCTGCTAAAGATAGGAAAAATGGGCAATTTTAGCAGTGTTGCAGCTGCTCGAAATAGGAAAAATAGGAACTTTTGGAGGTGTCGCAGTTGCTCAAAATAGGAAGAATGGACAAATTTAGGTGTTGCTGCTACTCGAAATAGGAAAAATAGGCACTTTTGGAGGTGTCGCAACTGCTCGAAATAGGAAAAATTGACAAATTTGGGTGTTGTAGCTGCTCAAAATAGGAAAAATAGGCACTTTTGGAGGTGTCGCAGCTGCTCGAAATAACAAAAATAGGCAACTTGGCGGTGTTGCAGCTGCGGTAAAATAGGAAGGATAGGAAACTCTAGCGGAGTCATAGCTACTAAAGATAGGAAAAATGGGCAATTTTAGCAGTGTTGCAACTGCTCGAAATAGGAAAAATATGCACTTTTGGAGGTGTCGTAGCTGCTCAAAATAGGAAAAATGGACAAATTTAGGCGTTGCAGCTACTCGAAATAGGAAAGACAGGCAACTTGGCTGTGTTGCAGCTGCGGTAAAATAAGAAGTACATGCAACTTTAGTGAAGTCACAACTGCGGTAAAATATGAAGGATAGGAAACTTTAGCGGAGTCGCAGCTGCTAAAGATAGGAAAAATGGGCAATTTTATCAGTGTTGCAGTTGCTCGAAATAGGAAAATTAGGCACTTTTGGAGGTGTCGCAGCTGCTTGAAATAGCAAAAATGGACAAATTTAGATGTTGCAGCTGCTCAAAATAGGAAAAATAGGCAACTTGGCGATGTTGCAACTGCGGTAAAATAGGAAGGATAGACAACTTTAGTGGAGTCACAACTGTGGTAAAATATGAAGGATAGGAAACTTTAGTGGAGTCCCAGCTGTTAAAGATAGGGAAAATGGGAAATTTTAGCAGTGTTGTAGCTGCTCAAAATAGGAAAAATAGGCACTTTTGGAGGTGTCACAGCCGCTTGAAATAGGAAAAATGGACAAATTTAGGTGTTGCAGCTGCTCGAAATAGGAAAAGTAGGCACTTTTGGAGGTGTCACAGCTACTCGAAATAGGAAAAATAGGCAACTTGGCGGTGTTGTAGTTGCGGTAAAATAGGAAGGATAGGAAACTCTAGCGGAGTCGCAGATGCGGTAAAATAGGAAGGATAGGCAACTTTAGTTGAGTCGCAGCTGCTAAAAATAGGAAAAATGGGCAATTTTAGCGGTGTTGCAGCTGCGATAAAGAGAAATAAGCCATAGTTAGCAATGTTGTAGCTGCGCGAAATGGGAAAGATAGGCAATTTTGATGGAGTCGCAGCTGCTAAAAAATAAGGGAAATAGAAAACCCAGCAGTGTTGCAACTGCGCAAGAAAAGAGACTTGGGCGGGATTTGAGTAGTGTTGTAGCTGCGGGAAAAAGAGATAAGCCAGATGAAGCGGTGTTGCAGCTGCAAAAGTAGAAATTTGGGTGCAATTTTGCATTGTTGCATCTGCTAGAAAAAAAAGATAAGCCATATTTTGCTGAGTAACTATTGTTGCAACATTCTTTTCTTCCAAGGAGTTATTCACAGAAAGGAGGATCAATCAGAATGCCACAATCATTTGGCTCGAGTTGGGACTACCTCCATTCGAGTGATCTTCCACGCAAAAACCTGTTTAGCGTTCCGAAAAAGACAAAAACCCATCAAAACTAAAAAATAAAATCAAATAAAAGAAAAGAAAATGATTTATTTATATACAAATTTTTTTTTGCAGAATTGCAACAGCCTTTTAAAAATTATCAGGGACAGGGAAAAGTCCTTGCTCCTGAATCAGTTGGTAACTTGGAATAAAATAAACTAGACTTACTTTTGCAAGAAGTTAAATCCTATAATTCTCAAAGTACAGTATTCAATCTCTATTGATCTAACTCATCTAGAAGCTATTGTAACTCAATCATAATCTGTCCAATCTAATGAATTCAAGAAAGATAAAACAACAACTAGAAACTAGAAGTAAGCTTGAACTCTAATTTGATTAATATTGGAAATCCTAGAAAGAATAAATGACTGAAAGGAATTAGAGCTGAGCTTGGCTGTAACAGCTGATCTAACACACCATGCATCGAATAAACTAACCTACATAGTCGAGTGTCACACCACAAAGTTGAAACTATTCAAGATGCAATCATGAACTACCAAATAAGAATGCAATTATCATTTCACTGTTGCAGCTCACATTAACACATCTAATGCAATTCCACACCACACAACAGGAAATAAATTAAACTACCTACTTAACTCAGCAATATTTGTGACAAGGTGGGCCCTAGCCTTCTAACAGATATGCCGTGTCCTAACACAAATTAAAACACCAAGATATAAGAAACTCTGCTCCTTGTATTAGAAATAATGAATCACAGTCACAGCTCTCATTGTCATCTTATACAATTATAACTTCTCCAACCCCAGGCTCAGAACGCCTCTTTACATTTATACCATGATGACATGAATTCATTTCACAAAATATCGAGTAGCTATGAAGATCTAATCTTCAGGCTGCCGATTTACAATGGAACCGTTACATCCATAAGTAGTCTTGAATGAAATCGTTGCATTCAGGCCTGAGGTGTTGCATGCTATCGCAGCCTAGAATAGATTCGAGATGATCATTCCACATATTCACAACAAAACATCTCATTTCACATGCAATGAAGATTATATAATACTGATGTATTACAAAATAAAAAATTGTTCCCCTGCCATATAATGGCAACTTGTGCCCAAAATTTTAATTAAATGTAAAGATTAATCCCGAACTACAAAAAAATTATAAACTATGTCCTAATCTAAGTTTAAATATTCAATAAATCAACTATTCTCAGTTGATACAACATCACTGAAATCATTAGTCACACAGTATAACCACTAGTTACATAGTTCAATGTCATCCTTATGCCAAGGAATGAAGCTCAACAAAGCATCTTCTAGATTACGTAATGCGCTATTGGGATGTGGTAGAGCTATATTTTCAAATAGAGGATCTAAAATTTCTGTCGGATTCGCAATATAATAGCCTTTTCCAACAGGGACACAGTGTACCATTGCATTTGGGTCAGTCTTATGTATCATCACCCTTGCAACTTTAACCCTTGAGTTTAATGCAATGAGAAAGCATTTCTTTCCTTGCAGCCCCAATTGGGAAGCTGGTGTCAATTCATTAGCATTATCTTGACCCTGCAAATAAATGAGACAAAGTAAGATGCATGGAAATAAGAATTTAAACATTGATGATCCTAGATTAAATAATTACAATCTTACCTGAATTGGTGTTTTCATTTTGTCAATTTGCAGTTTCGATGGAACCATTGGTTTTTTCTGTACAGAATGTTGATCATATTTTGATGCATGACTCTACACCCAATAGACAATGATTTCCAATATATTGATAGAATAAAATAAAATTGAACTAAATTACGAAATTTTTCAATACTTACTAGGGATGATGGAGTATGCATTGAAGTTAATTTCTTTTGTATTAGTCCCTTCATAGGGGTTGTTATGTCCTCTGTATTACTTTGTCAAGGAAAAAAAATGTAATATATATATATATATATATTCAAAATATTAAAATAAAATATTATTTTAAATAATAATTAAACAACTAACCTCCACCACAGGCGTGATTTCAGCATGAGAATTTTGTACAGTAGGACACTGTACAAAATGAGCAATCAGATATTAGATGTCATATCATTAGTGTGAGGCTTGTATATTGAGAAAAGAGTAAAGAATTGGACACTAACACTTTCTTTGTTGACCACATGTTCTCTCTCCATATCTTCTACTCTTTTCAATAGTTCAGTTATTGTTGTTTTCAAAGATGTGATTTCCTGTGTTTAATCTTTCACTGTAGCTTGGCTTACAGCTAGCGCATCCTTGTATGGAATTTTTCCAAACAAGTTAGTTGGCGTAACTCCTAAGCCAACGCCACGACATCGTCCTCTTTCATCAACCCCTAGTACCTTGGAAAGGGCATCATCCCTAGCTACAATGTCTTGAGATGCAACTTCTACTTGCACTTGTTCAATTTTTTGCTAACATTGACATACAATTAAATCGGATCATAGAAGAAAACATTTCCAACATGTAAAATGAAATTTTAATCAATATCTAAATTAAAAGGTTGAGAACATACTATTTTTTCTCCTATAGTTGGTGTGATTGGAGTGCCATCCTTCTTTTGATGGCACTTCTTCCATAAGTCTGCCCTAGTAATGCTTGTAGTTGTATCACCAGAGGCTATAGATTTTTTCTAGTTGAAACAAGTAAAATAGTATGGTTAAGTTGTGACATTGCAATGAAACTAAAATATGCTAATATTTCTCATATCGGATAAAATATCATCACAATTGATTACCATATCATCTTCGACCCGTTGATAAACTCGACGTATAGAGGTGTGCAAGTCCCTCTCCTTTTCTCTATTTTCCTTGTTTTTTTCCTTGTATCCTAGAAATCAATTGAAAATAACATATATAAGTCAACATTAGAAGCCAATAGACATTCTAAAAAACTTGATTATATAATATGTGCACTTTTTCCTCACCAAGAATTTAGTGGTGGCTTGTGATAGGACGAATTCTCTCCACACTGTCTCACTTATCCTAATTGGAGGAACATTTTTTAATCTTTCCTATGTTGACTCATAAGGGTCACAGTATTTTTTGGTCAACCGATATCTATGATTGTTTTCCTTATGGCCAATGGATTTCATACAATATTCTTTAAGGACCGGGGGGATTATGAATTTTTCCTACAACATACAAGGATTGCATTTTTAGATGTCATACATGGTTTAAAAATAAACTTTGAAATCATCCCAAAATATAAATGTTGAAAACAAATACATTTAATCTCTAATACTCACATTAATAATGTTCCATAAGTCCTCCTTTAATTGATCTGAAACCTTCCTCTAATCAAAATAATTGATTGGAACCATTTCCCTTGCAAGCACACCTAGTAATGAAGATAGCTTCATGGAGTTTGGACCAATTGGTTGGTTCCTTTCATTGATATGAATTTTGATCTTTTCCTCCAAGTTATTGATTTCTGCACATTTAGTTGCTCCTCTACCTTTCTTCTTGACTTTCTCTGTCGATGCTTGTGTAGATGGATCTTCACCTTGTATACTAATATCTTGTTGGCATTGTTGTTTGTGAACAACTTCTATAAAAGAAGGGCACTTAAAGGTGTTATGGATTTCTAAGTCATAAAATCTTATTATACATTAATGAGCTTACCTTGTTCTTCATGTTGATCCATCTCTTTTTGTGTCGAGGGATCTTCCCCTTCTACACTGTTATCCATATGGCATGGTTGTTTGTGAACATCTTCTATAAAATAAGGGCACATAAAGGTGTTATGGATTTCTTAATCATAAGATTTATACTTATAAGAACTAGAAAAATCTGAATTAATGGGCTTACCTTGTTCGTGTTGTTTCTCCTCCTGAAAAGAGGAAAATGTATCTTTGTCATTTCCTTTTTTGTTAGGACTAGTAGAGTCATCCAAACGCATAGAAGGTGTAATTTTATTTTCTATTGTTTGTATTTTCCTCTTCTTTGTAACTGTAGCCAAGAATGTTATTAAACATATGCCTAACATCCTCATACAATAAAAATAAGCATTTTACTGCATAAGGAAATACATTGTTCTATTTCTAAATATTTCCCTTCTGAGATGCATGTCCCTTTCTTTCCCATTTGATCATTTTGACGTGTTCTTTTTGAAAATTTCATAATCAGATTTTTTTGATTTCGTGTCATAACTTGCTTTGTCTGTTTTTTTTTAAATGATTAGAGTATTGATTAGCCATAGCCTATTAGATTGTTATTAAAGTACAAAGTAATATGTTCTAAAAATTTAAATTAAATAAAAGTAGTATTCCAATTGGCTGTGATGGGGATTTTTTTTTTGCAAAGAAATCATAGATGTAACCTCTTGGCTGGCTTGGCCACAGTTTTATTAATATAAAACGTACTCGTTTCTATTAAAAAAAACAATTTAAATTGAATAAAAATAATGATATAATTCAAACACAAAAAATCACTTACCCCCATGTATCCACTTGTACAAAGCATGCATAACCAAAAAAATAAAGTCTATCATCACTCAATTGCTATCTGAAAGTTGTCTAAACGATTAATCTATCTAACAAGTTTCAAAAGTAAAAGGGAATACTATCTGTAAGGACTATCTGCTAAGAGGAACATATGTCATAACTTGAGAGAGAGAGAGGGTTAGAATTTTGTAGGTTTAGGTTAGACACGTACATTATCCAACAAGATATCTCAGTCTCCAAGAGTGAATACCCCTCAGCCTTAGAGGCTGTAAGCAGGACAAGGTTTACACAGGCAGCCCCATAGATGAACACGGTAACGGTCTTGTAGCAGTGGGAAAGTGCAGTCCAACTCTAGTGGTCACAAAACAATCACAACCCAGCTAAATGATTGTCAAACAGTCAACGACTCGGCTAGGAAGAGCCACCACTATTTTGATTTTTGTCAATAAAGAAACCACAGAATGTTTTCAGTTATTATGTTGTTTTCATGAAAGCATTGATAAAATACCTGCAATAATGCAGAACGCAGAACAAGAATGCAGTGAAACTTAAGTTATATCTCACGTAGTTCACCTCAATATTTCCCAACAACTTAGCTTCAACTTTCATGGTGTTGAATACCATAATCAAAGCAAGTAAACACTGGCCTATGCAATAAGAAAACGATGCCATTTCCCAGCAAAACTATCCGTGGGGGATAAAATTTGAAACGTTATGGCATCTATTGGAGAGTCTGCGGTAAGTGATTTGTAGTCGACGTTTCGAGCCATCCTTGGCTCATCATCAGGACATTAGCGATGCCAAGTAGATCATCTCCCTCATCAATCCTTTAAATATATAATAGTCAAAAAGGTTTTTAATGGAGCCGACTCTAGGGTTTTTAGGAATCAATTTGGTTGAATTTCTATTGAAAAGTTAATAAATGGTAAGTTTTATGGTTTAGGGTTTCTTGGAATTAGATTCATAAATTTTTTAAAGATTTGTTTCTTTTATTTTATAAATCTATAATTAAAGTTAAGTTTATTAATTATTAATTCTTTTAGTTTCAATTAAATAATAAATTATTATTAGTTTTGTTTCTTCTTAGTTAAAGTAAATTATTACTTTTGAAAGTTTATTCTTATTATTATTAATCAATCTAAATATAACCATTAATTATAATTTATTAATTTAATTCTAATCACCAGGGCCTTGAGGATTTCTTTCTGATAGAGACCACTTAGATGCTGAGAAAGAACACTTACGCACTGTCTTCCTAAGTAATGGATATAACCTAACTCAAATTAACAAAGCCTTTTCTAAAGTTGAAAACCACCAAAATAGACCTAAGGTTTCATCCAAAGATAGTAGGGAGGGTGATCACAAGGCATTCCTTCCCTACATACAAGGAGTCACGGACAAGATAGCCAAACATCTAAAAAAGAAAAGCATTGACTCAGTGTTCTCACCACCTAATAGCATTAAAAAAATTCTGAAGTCAGTAAAAGATCCCATAGACCCATTCCTAAAAAAGGGTGTGTACCAGATTCCTTGTGATTGCGAGCAATCCTACATTGGTGAAACTGGAAGGTCCTTTCGAACAAGGGTTAAGGAACACTGTGCAGATATCCGTCTAGATCGAACCCACAAATTTGCACTAGCAAAGCACTCCCATGACACAAAACACCTAATTAGGATTGATGACATGAAGGTGTTGGCTCAAGTTGATAATTGGTCCAAAAGAAGAATCAGGGAGGCAATTGAGATAGTTAAGAACTCTAAATGCTTGAATAGGGATGATGGCTTAACCATTAGAAAACCTGGCTCCATTAATTATAGATTAGAATTAAATTAATAAATTATAATTAATGGTTATATTTAGATTGATTAATAATAATAAGAATAAACTTTCAAAAGTAATAATTTACTTTAACTAAGAAGAAACAAAACTAATAATAATTTATTATTTAATTGAAACTAAAAGAATTAATAATTAATAAACTTAACTTTAATTATAGATTTATAAAATAAAAGAAACAAATCTTTAAAAAATTTATGAATCTAATTCCAACAAACCCTAAACTATAAAACTTACCATTTATTAACTTTTCAATAGAAATTCAACCAAATTGATTCCTAAAACCCCTAGAGTTGGCTCCATTAAAAACCTTTTTGACTATTTTATATTTAAAGGATTGATGAGGGAGATGATCTACTTGGCATCTCTAATGTCCTGATGATGAGCCAAGGATGGCTCGAAATGTCGACTACAAATCATGTACCATAGACTCTCCAACATATGCCATGAATTTTCACTACGAATTCTCAGCTAATTCTAATTGAAAAGTTATGTTAGGGGTCCCATTTTTTTTTTAATATAAAATTTCTTTTTTTTTTTTTTTTTTTTTGGTATAGATAGCAAAAACACCGAAGTTTTCTCCTAAGGTTTTCAATGAAAAGGGGAAGGACCTTGGTACTAGGAGTCATGTAGGTGGACCAAAGGAAGGAAGGAGAGAACCAAAGAAATGCATCAAAAGGAAAGGAAATATTAGCCTATTGTGGTCGATGACATGAAGTTAAATAATGTAGTAAGCATGGCTTCTAAGGCATTGATTGTAAGATTTATTTTTAAAAGGATGGGGACAATGAGTTTGTTTCAATAGATTCAAGTACACCTATACTAACTGGGACCCTTCGGATGTATTGAATTGTAATGTAAACATTGTGCATATGTGATGTACGATTCAGGAGTGTGGAGCTCAAGGCCAAGGCCCAGCTAGTGAATTCTCAGCCTTGAAGGGATGATATTTTATGTTGTTCCATCCATGTGCTAGTAAGCCATGGAAATTGTAAAAACATGTAGATGATTATAATGCAAATAAAAATACCAAGGGGCTAGCTATGGATGCAACTAAATGAGGGGTCTATGTGTATCCACTAGGGAGAGTTGAGGGGGTTTTGGGATTGGACCCTAGGCTACCATATCTCATCTTGAGAACCCCTTTGACTGTCCTAGTCGTCATTTAATTCTATTGTAAGGAAGTGGGTGAGAAAATCAGTCCATGAGAGTGATGGACTATGGGTAGCCCTGAAATTCGTAAGGCAGGGTATGGGATCAGTTTGCTCAACCCATAAGCCACTCCATCTCATGGGAATTCGTTTCCCTCATCCCCATTCGATTGTGGGCCATCGAGGCATGAGTTTGGAGGTAGGACGTTGACCCAGTAGGGAAGAAAACCGAAAATTGCGATTATGAGTTCAACCACATTTGGAAGTGCATAGATCGTTCATAAATCTGTGTGGGAAGTGAAATTTGTTGGGGAATCCCTAGACCGGAACCTTGGCAGTGATTTTGAGAGTGTTGGATGCCTAGGAATTGAGAGGAAAACCCTGATTCGGAAGCCCAAAAATACAATTGTGCAACAGAGCCTTTTGGACGCAACGCTGAGGATATCAAGAGCGGATCATAATTGGAGAGAGACCAGGGGGTTCAGACTTCATGGTAGATCCCGTGAAGGCTCATTTATCCTTGGTTTAGAATTCAGGACAAGCTATACCTTCCCAGGTCGGCGCTGAGGAAAGGGGCGCCCGAGGGACTATGCAGCAGATAAGAAGACCTTACTTAGGCTGAGAGTGGAGGTGATGGGGGTTCCTGGACTGTGATCTGAAGTCAATTGGATATGCCTATAGCTCTGTTTGTTGAGATCATTAACTTAGAAACCTCCTACCCTGTCTCCCCACTTGCTTTCCATAGCCAGTTGTGTGTTGTATGACCCTGATTGACTGTTCCTAAGGCTATGAGTGGACTTGAGTAGTTCATCCTTAGTGGATACATAGCCCCATCTCAGGGGTAGTCTCTAAGTGTTGAAAAAATACAGGTTGGGCAGAGACCTATGGTTGGGTTGGAACATTGCATTCCATAGTTAGTTGCTTGGATATTTCAATAAAAGGGTAATTTTTCTCTGCGGTTTATATCATGTTCATTATGTGTTCTGAATGTTTAATTGTTCATGTTTCATTCAACTGTGTTTATTTCAGTATGCATATGCATCCATATTTTTTTATGAATTTGTTCATCAATGAATAGGGCAAAGTCTTGTTGAGGCCCAGGAGGTTCAGAATGTTCGATCATGACTTTGTAGGAGAAATAGAAACCCCTTTTGTGTTCATGTTCCCTCTATGGGTCAGATGAAGGGAGGAGACATGGCAGAGTGGATCAGAGCTCTTTACAGAGTGGTAACAAGGTATGGATGAGGATTGGGGAAACACCTTGGTTGGAAGAAGGAAAATTCAGATTTCTCAGGTTTGGAACAAGATCATACACTTGCATGGGGATCTCCAAGAGCTTTCAAATATATGATACCAAGTTTTCCAAAAATGGACTTACGATGAGAAATTTATCAGCCTGAGATGTTGGCAGTAATAGTGGTATATGGCCAACTTCCAACTTTCTGAACCCGCGGTGCAGATTGCAGATTTCGAAAATCAGAGGCGTGATTTCTCAGTGTGGTGCATTGAATTAGTTTTGATTTTCGACTCCCGCATCACGGATTGTGGATCACGGAACTTGGAGGCCACGTGATTCTGTGAAGCTGAGGCATTTGGAGTTCCAACTTCCGACTTTTGTGCCGTGGATTATAGAATTCAGAGGCATGATTTGGCGAAGTAGAGAATTAGGTGTTCCAACTTTCCTTCTCCCACATCGCGGATTGTGGAATGCAAAATTCGGAGGCATATTTCTTCGACATCGTGTATTTGTCATTTTGACTTTCTGACTCTCGCGTCAGGGATTGTGGAATTCAAAGGTGTGATTCTTGAAGTGGCACGTTGGGGTGCTAACTTCCAACTCTGACTTGCAGATTGCAAACCAAGTTATTGTGGCTATGCGAAAGTGCATAGTTTGGAAGAAACAAATTTAGCAGGTTGTATTCTAAGGAGCTCCCCCATCACCTCTAAAGGGCACCGAGGGGGCCGAGGACGTTACAGATATCCTAGAATAGTGATGTGTTTCTTTAAAATATTGTTCATGGATTTGGATACCTGAAAAATTCCTTTAGGGAATAAGGCATGTGATTTGTTCCTTAATTATGTATAGAGCCTCGAGACCCCTAACTACTATTCAAAACCATCTAATGACATAGAAATCCCTACTCAAACACTAAATATACTCTCAAGAATCCATGTGTGTTTGTTCAAGTTGTTCTTCTTGGCCATGGATTCTCAAAAGGTTTTTAAGGGATTAAGGCTGAATTTTTCTCCCTCAAGAATGTTTAGGGAACCCAATATCTATACCAGGTTCTCAAAAAATTCTAATGGCACTAATATCCCCACTTATATGAATAATATGCTCTTGGGAGGTCATGTGTGGTGATTATAGGAATTGTTCTTAGCCAAGGATGCCTGGAATTTCCTTTAGTACCTAAGTCCCACTCGTTTCTCCCCAACCATATCCAAGGTGTTCGAACCTATAATTAGTCTTAAAATTCTCACTGTTCCACAAAAACCCCACTCATAGGCCAAAGATACCGTGGAAAGGTCTATTGTGGTTGTTCAACATATCGTTCTTGGCTATATATACCTAGAAGTTTTCTTTAGTATGTCCTAATTCCCAGTTTCCATTCCTTAACCATATCTAGATCCCCAAGACCCATACCTAATGCTCAAAAACTTCTTAACAATTACCATATTATGACTATAAGGACAAATATCCCCTCAAGAAGTTAGCTTTGGTGGTTGGAGACATCATTGTTAGACCTTTAATCCTAAAATTTCCTCTACATCCCAATGCATGAGCTTCCTACACCAACCATGGTTAATACCTCAACACCTAACTGAAAATGATTGACACCAAATGAAGTAACATATACTACCTTGATTTATGGACATTGCAAAGGAGGCAAAGTTTCCATTTATATTCTTGCACTAGTGGAGCGCCATATGAAGGCAAATGATTGTGAAGCAAGTATTCATTCTTACAATCCTTTGATGAATGGATTTCACAAGGAAAATGACTTGATACAAATAAGGAGGTTGAGAGGGTATACCATGAAATCGACCATGTCATATTAGCCTATTGTGGTGGATGACATGAAGTTAAATAATGTAATAAGCATGGCTTCTAAGGCATTGATTGTGAGGTTTATTTATATTAGAAGGATGGGGACAGTGAGTTTGTTAATTTCAATGGATTCAAGTGCATGACTAGTAATCAATTTGAGCTTACCACATAAGGGATCATGTCATTTTGATCTGAGGTTAGATGTTGAGGTTACAATATCCAAACATAGTATTGTTTCTAGTTGGTATCTACTTCATTTATACCTAGGTGGATTTATTGGTTACTTGATCAAATTACTTATATATCATTCAAGGTACCATGCCAATAAGTAAGGATACCATAAGGATAAAATAATTGTACTAAATTAGTCTATTTCCATAGACTCTCTTATGATTCTACACAAGATATTTCCTCTTTATTCTATTAATTGTAACTACTGGCATGATATGACTCATTATTGTTTCTTGCAGCCTTACAAAGAGATCTATCATATGCATTCAAACATGTATGACTCATTATGATCTCTCTTCTTATGGAAATAATATGAGCTAAAATTTATATGGTGGTCTTATGCCTTACAAATCTACTTTCTTAATTGACATATAAATTAGGTAAATAGGGATATTAGAATCATGAGAAGAGATATATGGTGTTACATTTTCTCTATATGCTCTCCATAAGTTTGACAATTCAATACATTGGTTAAGGTCCTACTTCGAGAAAACCTACAAGAACCTATATAATCCTTTTAAATATTAAGAATTTTTATCATTACCTCTTCCAACCATAAGAAATTCTTATAAAGATAAAAGGAATTTCAACCATTGACCTAGGTTTTTTAGACTAGTATTATACCATTGAAACTATTCTCATAATAAAAATATGATTACTTGCTAAGATATCCCTCCAGTCGATTTTCAATGATGCCTACCTTACATCTACCACATATCATGCAATGCCAATCTATAGCCTCCACCTCATTTATGTATTTGCATTGTTCAATGAACCATTTTAGTGGTGGAAGTGTAGTAGATTTTATAGATGCCTGCATGGGAATTTCTATTTAGGTCATTGGAGAGTCAACGATAGGTGGCATATGAAAATTTTGAAGCAAGTGATCTCTAATAATGTTATGGCCATTGCACTGCACCTTTGATTAATTTACTCACTCCCAAGTGATATTTCTTGAGCTCTAAAGGAAATGAAGTTTCCCATACCTTCCAAGCCAATAAATGAGGTGATCGAAGCTAGTTCTAACTCCTCCTAAAAATACATTGATATGTTAAAATGGTGGTCACAACTTTAACATCTTGATCTCCTATCATACTAACAACATATATTAGTTACTCTAAAGGTTGGGATATCTCCAAATTAGAAACATATGTATATTTAACCGTAGAGCCTCCCTACGATGTAAGTTATAAATATCCTTGACAAGCATTAGAATAAAAGCTAGAAATGATTATGCAATAAGTAAAATAAGAATATTATAAGAAACTAGCAATCCCTAGCGCCATCCCCATAGCATATTCTATAATAAGTTTTAGCCCAAGGGGGTCTTCGTATGAGTCTAACAAGTAACAATATTATATTATACCAAGGATTATAGGCTCATGCCGTGGTTATACATAGAACAAATTTTCAGGTCCATCTAGATATAAGATGCTATAGATTCATGCATATTCTTTTTTTCGTCTTTTTTTATTTTTATGTTTTTGAAAAAAAAGGAGTAACAAAGGGGCCGATTTCATCTTGTTGAGGCCGTATTCTTTATTTGTTGGATGAGTTTGGACTGCGTGGGCCGTGACATCATCTGGAGAGGAAATAGTCTTGTTTGTGAGGATGATTTACTTTCTGTTGGGCGCATATCCTTACAATTCCACATCTACAGTGATCCCCAAAAAGGGAGCTGCAATCCATATTGACACCTATAGGAATCTACTACAGTGTTGTTGGGTACTCTCATTGTAGTCTTCCTTCTTGTTACGACTATGCATAATGTTTCTGGGTAGTGAAGGAGGGCGCTGCAGCATAATAAGGGAGTCTGAGAAGAAGACGATTTGGGTTGTTTTGAGGAGCTGGCAGACACCAAATAAAAATCAAGACACCAAAGAAGGCCATCTCACTTGCATAAATCATTGTGCACGCCTAGGAAGCTACAGGTTAGAGTTAAAGTAATTTCAAATTTGTTTGTCCACCTTAGAATTGTTGTTACAGTCATTGTAAACTCAAAGTTATATGAATATGATATTTAGGGTTTATTTTCCTTGTTATTTATGCAAAGCAATCTCTATTGCATTTATTGTTCACTGTTAGCGCTACAAAAATCAAGATCTGAAAATTATAGTCAATATACAGAATTCAAAACCCTTGATATCCGAAACAAACTCTTTCCGCGATGTCTAACTTTCTTCCGCAATAGAATTCTTTCCGGAATGCGAGAATAGATTTTCCACGCAACGCTTCTTCCCTGCCATCGATCTCGAACTCGATTTTTGATCTATCAATTTCGCGGAGAAATCAATTTCTGATCATTCGATCAATGTCCCCACCAAATCAACGGTGGATTCCAAAATTTATTAAGAGCATTCCATAGAATATCGTGCACATGAAAAGATTTTCAAAGCTTGCAACTTCTCCTGGCGATATCACTATAAACTGTCGATCTTACCCACGATCGATCCCCACTCTACAATCTTGTTTTATTTGAGTGACTAGTTAAGGTTTAACCCTCTACAAAGCTTCACTTAATTGATCATTTACATGATCAATTCTTCTCTGCAAATCGGAAACTATGGAAATCCAAAGCCACAAAGTTTATACACAGGGTTATATGGAGTGAAAGCGGGATAAATTCATACTTCTACAGAACTATATGAAGACATGAAATCCATCAAAACCACACGTAATGTCTAGTCCTCTGTTCTTTATTCAATTCACCAAAAATTCAAATACACATAGAGAATTCTACTTGTTCACTTCTCGCTCACTCTTCTGTGCACACACCTCTCATTCCTCCATTAATGCTATGCATAATTTCTCTCCCTCTTGAGATCTATGAGCTAATCAAAGCTTCTTTGAGCTATCGTCAAACCTCTATGAGCTATCCTAAGCTTTGTGAGCTAACCTAAGCTTCTGCGAGCCAACAAGCTCTGTAATCTAACTAAGATGCTAAGAAAATAACTCAAACTGATTTAAATACAAGAGGATTATGTTTCCAAATCCTATAACAAAGGAGTACAGTCCTTATTGATCTCTGCTAACCCTATGAATCACAAATAACTCAATCCTGACTATTACATGTGGAAAAGGATCTAGATTCCTTATCCATTTTATTCAGCGTTTACAAAATAAAGCAAATTACAAATGTACGAGACCCTAGATCTCTTAACAGTTCCCTTGACCTTGTGAAGTCATGAATGACTTCGCCTTCTTGAGCCTATGCTCTTGCATCAACATATCAGCAGTACATTGAATACAAAAACCAACTAAGACTATTTGGCACAGCTCAATGGTATATTTGACAAGTGTTTTTAGGAAATCCCTTAACCAAATTACATAAGCAAATAAGCCAAAAAAATCAATAGGATCTGATGGGGGTCATTATAGTTTACTATCCAAAGCATATTCCCCTTGTATAAAAATTGAACCCTCTCACTTCCTTTAGATAAAGCTTTTTCATTGGTCACTATCTCATCATGTGTAGTGGATATGAGAATTGTGTGAATGTGCAGAGGAACCATGCACCACTGTCATTTTTGTACTCAATGGTTACTTGTGTTTTTCCATCAGGCCTCAACCAGGAGTAGGTTCCATTCTTTCTGACCTCTGTAAGCTTTTCTCCTAGCCTGGTAGGAAGCACATCGGTGAGAGGCATAACTCAGGGGTTTCATTAGATGAATAACTAGTCCAATAAAGGGTAGCGACCCATGTACTAGACCTCACATAGACTGCCATCCATACTAACATATCACAGCCTAGTCAAGCAATTCACAATTAGGCTTCCAACACATTTACACACCCTCATGACACCCTTAGTAACCCACAATAGCTCATGGTACCTTCATACACAGGATTGGGACCCTTACCAGTCCTCAAGGCACTTTCAGCCAGTCACGATAGTCCTAGCAAGCTTAAGACATGTCACAACAGCCCTTAGTAGGCTCAAGAAAAGTTATGTTTTCTCTAGAAAGCATTAGCATAATTTACACATATGAAAATAACGCAAACAGGAAACACAAACTGAATATGAACATTGTGATGAATCTCAGAAACTCAAAAAAACACTTTTCATTAACAATTCCAAGAAAGTTTACAAAGCTACAATCCAAGCACAGAGGCTTCAAAAATGAAAGTTGAACCCTTCCTCCTCCGTAGAGGCTACATTTATAGTGTAAGTTACCCCCGATACGTATCTCGAAACAGGGTATCAAAATTAGTTACATTGACAAAATTAGTTACCACAGGACAACAGACTCTAGCAAAAAGAGAAAATGTTCTAGTAACTGCTCCTCCATTCGGCCTCTTCCACTATCTTTGACGCTTCATGCACTGAGCTTCAGTTTTCCCTTCCCATACATTTCGATGAGTTTCCACTGCTCGGTTGCTGGTAAATCCAAGGAGGAAAGCTCTTTAATCCACACCCTCATTTCGGTATTCTCTTTATATGAATAGCCTACAAGGACTGTAAGAGCTTCTTTAAATGTAGAGACCAACTCGAAATCCTTCGTCAGTTTTTCCACCACCATCTTGCCTGCCAAAGGATGCTCCATATCTGCAAAGCACTCTTGGTCTAACCTACACTCCCATAGCTTTCCATGATATCCCTCCTTTGTCCTCATGGCTCCATATTCTTCCCAAAACATAGGCATAGCTTTCTTAAATAATGGATCAAATGCCTCCCTGAACAGCTTCACTTGGTTAGCCAGGACATCTATCCCTGCTTGGACAGTGCTCACTTGTTGGTGCTTGAGTATTACCTTCTTAGCGGTGATGATTGTGGCCACTCTGTCCTTTATATTGGTTGCTTGAGCATTCTCTTCATACAGAGCATTTAAGAACTCTATTGCATTTTGTGCATAATCCTTAGGCTTCTTGTTTAACTTCTCATTTGCCACTGTGACGGCTGACCTTTCCAATTTGATTACAGCTTCCTTATCTACCATGAAGTCCAAATATGGCCTCAACTCCTCTGCCTATACAATAACATCATCCCAGATGATCTTCTTTTACTCCTGCAATGCACTTTGCCCTATAACTTGCTGCTTTAGCTTGTCATAATCACCTTGCATCGCTTGGTACTTGGTTTCCCAAGATTTCTTGTCTTTCTCTACAGCCTCTTTGTCCCTTTCAGAATTATCCCGCATGGTCTTGAGGTTGGCATTCTACTTTTTCAATCTTGCCACTTCTACATCATCCATACTTTCCTTGGCTATTTCCCCTACAATAGAAAAATCTCCATCCTCCACCGAGGGTGTGACCATGGCTTCTATCTCTTGTTCTTTGTCTTTCAACTTTTTCTCAAGCCCTTCAACTTTAGCCTTCAAATATTCCTCACTATCCATTATCAATTTCATATCTACTTGCCACTTTTTCTCTCTTTCTTCAAACTCTACTAGCCTGGCTTTACAATCAGTCAACTTACCCTGCAACTCTTCTTTTTCCTCTTCTAGTTCTGCAATTTATGGTGCATTCACCAGTTGGGCAACTGGAATCTTCACTTTCTTCTTTAGTGACAGAATTTCTTGATATTTTTCATCTAATAGCTTCTGAATGCCAGCTCTTTTATATTCTTGAGTTTCAATGGCCAATAGTGAAGCCTGGAAATTTTTCACTTGTGCCTTCAGGTTCTTGTTCTCCGCCTTTTCCAATCCCAACTGCTTTTGCACTTTGGTTTTTCTGGCCTGCACTTTTGATATCTCTATGGCAGCCCTCAACAACTTGTTATAGATGACTTCACATGTCTCCTTCTGTAGATTGATCAAATCAGGTATCGGGATGTCTTCCAGATTTACTTTTAGTTATGTGACCTTACTCTTAGTGGATAAGGCAAGAATCAAGGTATTCTGGGCAAGGTTCCTTCTTGCCACCAAGGCTACATCCTTCTTAGAGAATTTCTTCCATCAACATACAGTTTAGTTTCTTCTGAGATTGTATCTGGGATCTCCTCATATCCCTCCAATAACTTAGCCCTGCTTAGGCTTGATGTTGTAGCTCCAGTAGGTGTTATGTTGAACACATGTTGCTTAACCTCGAAGGATGGCACCGAGGATGTGACTTGAATTTTCTTAGCTTGCTTTGCTTGTACCTATACTAATTGTTTCTCAGGATCCTCTACCTTTTTCCTCTTTGATGCTCTCTCAGCATCATTTTCTACATCCATGGGCTCACTACCCCCTTCCTTTATAGATTTTTCTGGAGGAATGGTAAGAGACATGGCTGTTAATATTGCTGGGGTTTTACTAGGTGAACCAGGAACTGTTGATGTGCTACTTTGAAAAAGGAATGCTAAATATGAAGAGTCGTCTTGTGGGTCTACTTCCAACTAGCCTTTGTCAATGTATTCTAACGAGTTTTCCATCTTAGCTAGACCTGTCAGTTCGAAGTGCTCATATCCTTTCCTATTACTTTCCTTCCTTCTTTCTGAGATAATGTGGTGAGGATCATAGTTTATGGCCACTTTGGATAGGAATCCTAGATCACCCATAATTCGCTCAATAGCTGGGAGAGTTGTTTTGTCTTTGACAATGTAGGAGCCCAGTGTCCATGGAAATCTGATGTCCGAAGACTTCCTGTCATCCAAGAAATGTTCACACTCCACCTTCAATTTTTTTATTATAAATTCCCAGGTGAGTACTGTAGGGGTTAGGAAGGAAGGTAGCACATAGGGGGCATGGGAGTAGCCATAAAATCTAATCACAGTACCATGATTCAGAAGGAACCAATCCCCAACCCTCTTCTCCATGGATGGTTGCAGTAGGTCTTTCATCTCAGGAAGTACCCTAGGCAGTCTCTTCCGGAAAAAGATGAAATATATCTCTGTCATAAGATCATTCATGAAGGTTTTGTAGTCTAAATACATATCCTTATTCAACTGTAGCTTTGGAGCTTGCAGGTTTTCTTCATTAGCTTCCAGGAACATTTTTAATAAGTAATATTGGAACCTGAAAGTTCTTATCTTAGGGAATTCTATGAGCTGGGAGTGGATGTTGTCTGCCAAGGCTTCATCAAACTTTATGCATGCACATTGAGTAAGTGAATTTGGGCCTACTAGCTCGATAGGACAAGTGCTTAGAAAAAAAATCAAACTTATCAGGGGCTCGGTTATGTATAGGTCATTGTGTAAGCCTAGGAACTAGACTAGCATGGAGATAACAAACTTTGACTCTTCCCTAAAAAGGCTGGCCTCACCAGGAAAAGGTATTTGGTAGCAGGGAAGCATGATAAAAGCTTTGTTTGAAGTCAGCTAGGGCTTGACGGAAATGTTGGATCAGGGTTTCCATTCTGTAACTTTGGGATTTTTGGCAGAATTCTTCTGGAATGGCCAAAGCTTTCCTAATAGTAGGGGCATCTACAAATCACCGGATTTTAGAGTTTGAGGCATCCATGATTGCTCTTCGGTTTGAGGAGTAATCGTCGGCACACCAGTCTACAAATTCAGGGAAACTAGGGGTTTGGCTGGTTGTAAACAAATGGAAAAAGGCTTGATAAATCTTATGGACATCCACTTCTCTGGCCCTTATGACCTCCAATCTTTCTTTGGCAGTTTCTATGGTGCTATTTGTTAGCATGGGATCATAAACCTCACATTCTTTATCCTCTAATAGGTCAATTATCTTTAGGGACTCAAATCCTAGGGGTACCACAGGTCCGGCCATTTAAATAGTTTAGGGTGGAGGTGGATGGCCTACCTGGTCGATTTACAACTAGGTGGAGCTTTTGGCTGTCTGGTTGGCTGGTCGGCTCTGCATGATCTGCTCCTATCGCTTTCCAATGCACAAAAGTCAACTGGGATGCGAATCTTCATGCAGATGGGCATTTTATAATATAAACATGCCATATCACCCTTACAACTATGACAGCGACGGAGTCACATCAGTCGTCTATCCATACGATCAACTCTCATCCATAGATCTCCTTGAAATTTACCTGCATCGTCCCCCGTGGCTTCCAACCCCACCACATATCAAATCGACAACACCTTTAATCTGCAAAACATTTTCAACCATCGATCTACTCTCCTCCTGGATCTTGACCGTCCTAGGATGCGCCCTTTACCAAGTTCGCGAATTTTGGGTCTATTGATTTTACACACAAGTCAAATCCGCGAACTAATCCTGAGCCGTCAATCTTCATCTCACTAGATCTGCACCATTGGGAGATGTCGAGCTTTATCAAAATTTCACGAATTTTAATCATAATCATTTTTTCACATGTTTAAATCGCGAAAATTTTTCTGACCGTTGATCGAAGCCTTCCGCCGTCGATCTTCCTTGACCTGCCTGTAGGCTAGCACCCCGCCAGCATTTAAAATACCTTCAAATTTTCCCACAAAGGAGGCTCATGACCATTGATCTCCCCCGCTTTTGATCTAAACCATCTATAGGTGTTAATCAGCACTGCAGGAATATTCCTTTATACTTAATCCTCCGATCAGCATCAATACTGTAGCTTCCCCAAAATTCTTATCTCGGCTCCAAGTTAAAACCAAAATATTATGTAATTGTGTTTGGATTTGGTTATTATAAGGTGGAAGCTTGTATGGTGTAATATATGGTTGTCATGTGCTGGTAAAGGCTATTTTAGAAAGCATATGGGTGTACTACAAGAATATTCCTAACCATATATTGGAAGGAAGTTGAGAGGCCAACTCTCGAGGAGCCAATTCGAGAAATTGGGTTGGTTTTATTTTCGAATGGCCAAAAAAAGGGATTGGATAGATTTGAAAATGAGGTATACTTTTTATATTTGATTCTTCAATATGATATTTTATAACATATGTCTTCATTGTAATTTGTAGTGTTTTTTTCTAACGTGATGTGCAAATTGGTTCTATGTAGGATGTCAAAGGAATATCAAGTCGAGGTTGAAGAATTCATAGAGTTTGCAAAATAACATTCAGAGGATAATAACACCACAAGATGCCCTTGTAAAAAATGTTGTAATGTTGCAGTATTGACGTTTGAGGAAGTACAAGACCACTTGATGATTCATGGTATAATAAGTTCATATAAAACTTGGTTTTTGCATGGAGAGAGAGTTCCTACTCATGACTATATATTTGACAAGACCAAGAAATGCCACACAACATAGATGCATGATTTTCCTCGAGAAATTACACATGGTGATGAACACATAGTCGGACATCAATATGATAATCATAATGATGAGTTTGCAACATTGCTTACAAATGATATTGAAGTTCTTGAGAATGGCAATCATAACGAGGCAACCATGGTTGATGATCATATGGTTGAAATGGTGAATGATGCTTATCAAAATTATAATGAAAATCTAGATGTGAATTGTGAAAATGGCCAAGCAGAATCAATGGAAGAAAAAAATGATATCAATCAATATCTAAATTTAATTGAAGATGCAAAGGCACCGTTGTACCTAGGTTACACTAGTTTCACCAAGCTATCGGCCACTGTGAAATTGTACTACCTTAAAGTGAGAAATGGATGGTTTGATGCAAGTTTCACCCAGTTGTTGAAGTTGCAAAGAGAAATGCTTCCAACAGGAAATACACTTCCAGAATCTACATATGTTGCAAAACGTTTGATTAAATCATTGGGGTTGGACTATGAAATGATACATGCATGCCACAATGATTGCATTTTATATTGGGGAAAATATGAAAAAATAAATGAATTCCAAACATGTGGCGAATCGATATGGAAGGTTGATGCTCGTTCTGAAAAGGTGCATACTGGTGTCCTGACCAAAGTGCCAAGGTATTTCTGTATAGTGCTGAGGTTGAAGAGAATGTACATGTATGAATTTGAACTCTTATAATTCCATTATATCATACACCTTCATGTACTACCAACCTACTAGAAAATCATCTTCTTTAATATACTAAGTAGTGTAATGCATATATGATTCTTTATGTTTTTCTTACGGTTCTACATATATTTCACAGAAAATGAGGTGGCATCATGAGAATGCAAGTAAGAATGAAATAATGCGCCACCCAGTTGATAGCCCAGCATGGAAAACTATAGATTCTAAATGGCCCGATTTTTCCAACGATCCTCACAATGTACAACTTGCAATGGCAGTGGATGGATTTAATCCTTTTGGAAACTTGAGTAGTAGTCACAGTGTATGGCCAATAGTACTAGTCACATATAACCTTCCACCATGGTTGTGCATGAAAAGGAGCTTTTGTTTGTTGTCAATGTTAACAGTTGGTCCCAAGCAACCAAGAAATGACATAAATGTTTATTTGGAACCATTGGTAAATGAACTAAAACTAACATGGGATGAAGGGGCAAGGACTTACGATGCTCATTCAAGGTCATTCTTTAATATGAAGGATATATTGATGTGGGTAATCCATGACTTTCCTGCTTATGGAAATATGGTTGGTTGCACGAGTAAAGGGTTTTGCGCATGCCCTATATGTGGAAGTAACATAGATTCAATGTATCTCAAATGTAGTAGGAAGTGTGTGTACATGGGACATAGAAGATATCTTCCAATAAATCATAAGTATCATTCACAAAAGAACCATTTAATGGGAAGTCTGAGCATCTCATTGCACCTACAATTGTACAAGTGTCAGATATTTTTACAAAAACAGAAGGAAGGTAAGAGAAATGGGGAAAGACTAAAAGTACAAATAGAAAGAGAAATTTTAGAAAAGGTGAAAATTCGAAGACTGACGTGTGGAAGAAAAGGTCAATTCTATTCAATTTACCATATTGGGAGGTATGTGCACACATTAACTTAAGGCCTAAAATGTACGATGCTTGAAGGATTTCATTGTGTTTATTATGAATATATTGTTTATTTTTTCTTTGATGTTATAATTCATTGATTTTTTATACGGTTGGATGCAGAAACTCCTAGTGCATCACATTTTAGATTTAATGCACATAGAAAAGAATGTATGCAAAAGTATTTTTGGAACCCTTCTGGATATAAAAGATAAATCAAAGGATGGGAAAAATTCTCGTGATGACTTACAACAGTTGGGTATAAGGAGGTCCCTGTGGCCACAACAAAAAGGCAAAAAAATATTTCTTCCACCCGCACCACACACTCTTTCAAAAAAGGAGAAAGAGATTCTTTGTCGTGTTTTGTTCACGTTAAAAGTTCCAGATGGATATAGTTCAAACCCTAGAAATCATGTATCTATGAAATATCTCAAGCTTCATAGTATGAAATCACATGATTGCCATTTCTCATGCAACAAATCCTTCCAGTAACATTGCGCCATGTGCTACCAAAAGTAGTTCGAAACACTATTTGTATGCTTTGCTTCATTTATAGGTGAATTTGTGCAAAAATGGTGGATCCAACAGATCTTGATAACTTACAAGATGATGTTGTGGAAAGTTTGTGCTTACTAAAAAAATATTTCCCCCCTTCATTCTTTGATATAATGATACATTTGACTGTACACTTGGTGCGAGAACTACGTTATTGTGGACCAATTGCATATCGATGGATGTACCCTTTTGAAAGGTTAGTGAAATTTTATTAAGTGCAAATCCACATAAATTCCAACATTTTATGTGCATATAATAATAATACATTACTAGCAACTCTTTATTCATACTTTTGATTTCTCTACAAATTGTGTGTTTTTTTCTAGGAACATGAAAGTTTTCAAAAGTTATGTGAAAAATAAGAATAGGCCCGAAGGCTACATAGCTGAAAACTACACTGTGGAGGAATCCATAAAAAATTTTGCTAGATATGTTGAAGGTATGGATTATATTGAAATCATGCCTAATGGAAATGAAGCTTCAGATGATGAAGAAGAAGAGGTTGGACAATATGGAAAGGCCTTATCTAGTTGAACTTCTATTGAATTAGATAAAAATAGTTTGTTACAAGCCCACAGATGGGTCTTGCACAACGTAGATGAAATTCAACCTTGGATAGAGTAAGTAATAAGCACATACTTATGAAATCATTTTTTATTATAATATATCACAATTTTTTCATAAATTTTTTATTGACATTACTTGAAAATCGGATGCACTTAACAGAAATTGCCAATAGTAACATCCAAGCCCAAAAAGATGAAGTCTTACTACAAAAGCTCCAAAACCAACAATTTAGTGATTGGTTAAGAAAATAGGTAATGATATGTTCTTCATATTAGATTTAATTGAACTCCATTGATCAAGACTAATATGATGTATGAAGGTGAGATTCTTTTAATGTATTTTGAAATTGCATGGTTTTCTAACAACATTTAAAAATTTACAGGTGGAAGGAAAAGAAGATATTTTTGATACCCTTAAATGGTTGGCACGTGACCCAAGGAAATATGCAACTAAGTATGATGGCTACTTAATCAATGGGTGTAGATTTCATGCTAAAAGCATAGAAAATGTCAGGGCCACCCAAAATAGTGGTGTGTGCATAGATGCACAAACATTAATGAGATCAAGTGCAAAGGATAAAAACCCTATACATCAAACGACAACATATTATGGAGTGATTCAAGAAATAATGTTATTGGACTACTATTTGGTGCACTATCCATTGTTCAAATGTGATTGGATAGATGTACACAAGAAGAATGGAATGAAAGTTGATGAAATTGGTTTCACCATGGTGAATCTAAAGAGATGCTTGAGTAAGGATAGACTGCAAGATGATCCATTTATTCTAGCATCACAAGCGAAACAAGTATTTTATGTACAAGATCCGGTAGAGAATGACTGGTGTGTAGTTTTGACATGCCCTCTGAAGGGATCAAGAAATTGTAATAGATATGAATTGGAGTAAGCAGATTTATCAAGTGCTGCATATTTTGAAGGGATGAAATGCAAAGAGGATGAAGCTGTAGGTGATGGTGGCATGGATTATGTTCGAAAATATTGTGAAGGCACATGGTTGGATGTTTTTCAATAAGTAGCATGCATGATTTATTTATCAGTTCTCATTTAAGTTGTATCTGTGAAAATTTTGTTGATGTATTTGTAACTTCGGAATATATTCACTTGTATATTGTATGTATTACATTTGTACTTTATTGTATCCCCAATGGAGATGTATTATTCCTCCAATTGGAAGTGTCATTAGTTGTACTTGCAAGTGTCGCAAGTTATGTTGTAAGTGTCATAATTTATACTTGATGGGTTATTAGACCACCTTGTTGGGGTCGGCCCTATATGAGTCATGTGGGTAAAAGGGTTATTAGACCACCCTAGTGGGGTCAGCCCTATCAGCATTATGTTAAGTGGTTAAGTTGGGGCCGACCTAATTGAGTAAAGGGCAAGTGAAAGAAAGAGTATAAATAGAGAGTGTGACTCTCTCATTTAACACATTCTATTATTCACTCACTTCGCATTAGTGAGAGAGGAGGAGTGTGCACAAGTGGAGGAGGAGCATGATGCTGATTATATCTATCTCTTGGGTTTGATCATGGTGATCCTTGTATTGATCATTATTCTATCTCTGATGAAGTTGCAGGGTTTTTCACCTTCTTGGTTTTCCCCGGTGAAATGTTTTGTGTCTCTTGTCTCTTGTATCTTATGTTTGATATGTTGTACATGTTGTTCTTTCAGTTAAGATCCTATATATATTGAATTAAATGATGAAATACTAACATGGTATCAGAGTTATCCTGAAGGAAGGCATGATATGGCATTTATGAGACTTGTTGCACTTGCGACAAATTGGAAGCTAGGGCTTGATATAGCAAAAACTAGTCATCGTAGAACTTTCGCTATAAATCCATTTTGGTGAGGTGTCGGGATCTGAAACTTTTACAGGACGTAGATAAAATCCCCATGTACCTTGTGTCCAAAACACAGCATCTAATTCGTTGTACATTCTATTTTATGATTAGTACAATCTAGTGTTTTTGCCTCTTCTAGATCTTAGTCATAAAAAGGTGACCTAGGAAAAAAGGTCACAACTTGGGCTAGGAATCTCCAAATGAAATTTCGTAAAAACTTACAAGTAGATAACGGACTATAGTTTCTCAGGTAAGTTTTTTAGAGGCCGAATTTGAACTAGTGATAGGTGGAACACCATACAATTTTGCACTCCTGTTTTATCCCATAAACAGGTCACGTTGCGACACTTGGCATAAATCTCTCTCAAAAAATCCAATTGAGGTCAGTCTTGTGGGGTTGGAAAGATGACAGGTCAGGATACCACAAGATGAAGTTTCGGACTCCATGGATTCGTAATTTCAGAGATGCATCAGAAAACATTAGGTGCATATTTCCGTCAAAACAGAAATGGATTCTGAGCACCTTCATTCTTGGCTTGTCACTCCTGCGGGAATTTAGGGCTTCATAGAAAGCTGGAATTTTTGGAATTAGAGTCCACAGCTGAATGCTCCTCATCAAAATCAAAATTTAGATACCAAGATCTAACTTTTTGGTTGGGAAGAAGGTCGGGCTTTATCAAACCCTAGTTCGGGATTTTGATGGGAAAGGTGGAAAATTAGGGTTTCTGCAAACGTTGGAATTTTTGAAATCTATGACCACGGTTGGAAGCTCCTCAGAAAAATCGAAGTTTAGAACACAAGATTAAATCTTGTTTTCCCTAGAAATTGACCCTAGACTACAAAGGGGAAAGCTAGCACAATCTCAACATAACAAACATGAAATAGGGTTTTGTTTTTGTAGTTTATTGGTCTGAATGTTTTATAATCAAGAAAGTAATCATTCATTCAACACAAGTCCAAACTCATACAGAAACTAAATCATGCAAGACATTAAAGTAATTAGATATTTAACACTTCAAATATTAAACATAATCCCATTCAGTCATAAACACAGTACTATTTTTTCCACAATACATGAGTATTCCATGGTTAAAACATTAAACAAAGAATGAAATCATTAAATATGGGATCACACTAATCAGAAAAAAATAGTAAACAAGATAATAATTGTTTATAGATATATATTCCAATCTCTATCTTTCAAAAAATTACATGAGAGATATGTATATGAGTCTGAAAATTTCTCAAAGCTTTCATAGTATAATCCTCCTTGACCCAAAAATAGAACCATTTCCCATCCAAGTTACTTGATTTTATCCTTTTACAAAATATGAGTTTGATAACTAACTCTAAACCTATCTTCGAAGTAGTCACAAATAGAAGTTACAACTTTAGCTTTTGAATCTTTAACACAACCTATTAACAACTATTTATGATAACAAAAATGAAATACTTTTGACATATGGAGAAAAAGTGTCATAACTGCTTGGTAGCCTCAACAAGCATAGCTATGCCTTCCAAGGCATGGAACTTCTTTTCATCTCGATCCTGTTGTGTATCCAAGTCTTTGATTATGTTTGATAACTCTTTATTCTTATTGCTCAAACCCTGAATTTGTTTCTTCAAATCTTATGCTTGATCTTCAATCTCCCTCTTCCCCGTCAAAGCCTTTTTATCCACTACAATCAGCTCTTGGTAGTGTGCATTAATATCATTCAAATCCTTCCTTAATATGTTATTTGTAGAGATATATCTCTCATTCGACCCACTCAGAAACTGTATCCGAGTCTTTTGTTGTTGGATGACTTTCTTTAGATTCTCCAACTCATAATCAATATGCATTTCTCCATGTAATGTTGAATCATGGTCTTCTGTCCATGGAACATCTAACTTTCCAAAAATCATATCATCTTCTTGCTTATCCTTTTCTAGTTTCTCTGCAGATGCAACTCGTGAAGACATACCCTGTTATGGAATGAGAGTAACCTATTCTTCTGTAACTTCATGATCCTCCTGAACCAGCTTTGGTGATATTAGCTGATCCTCTTGAACATCCATTTGACCTTGCTGAGATTCTGATTGTTTTTTCTCTTCTTTCTCCTCATTAGTCAAGGAATCCTAGATAATTATAACTTTCTCTTTTTCTAGCTTTGGATCCAATATCCTTCTCATATTTAGTCTTAGCTTATTAGTGGGTCTTGTTTTGGGTCGCCATTTGACCTCCCTAAGCTTGCTCAGCGCTTTTATGTCAGCATCAATAATTGGAGTGTGAAGTATCTTTTCCTCAGTATCTACAACAGGAAGACTTATAGCTGGACTTTCTATCTCCATAACACAACTGTGCATGTCCTGTTTCAAACTAGTAGCTTCCTCATCATTCATAGGAACAATATTCTTTCCTTTATTATCTTTCAGAACATGCCGATACTGTGTTTCAGAAACATTTTCTTGCATTACATTTTTAGGATTTTGAACCTCTTTTTCTACATTATCACTTTGCAATTCATCTTGTACATCAACAGTTTGTGAATCCTCGTCAGTATCTCCTTTAAACTTCTTTATAAACCTGGATTGTTTGCTAGGTACATGCTTCTTTTCCTGTTCTTCTCGTTGAATCACAAAGCCTGACCAGTACAAAAAAATTTCCCAACTATGATTCTCCTTCTTTAACACTGTGCAAACTATCAACTTAATTAAACCATGATGGAAGAGAGACTGGTTATTGCTATCAGTTTGAGTCTTAACCTTCTTAGCCATTTTCTGGAGACTCTTTAATAGGAAAAAAGATAAACTCATCTTGGACTTATGAGTTAAATGTTGCAAAAATCATATATGGTACTTAAAAATTGAAGCAAAGCGGCCTTCACAAGTGATATAACTCTGAACAATCCCAATTACTTCTTTCCACTCAGGTTTAAAATTATTTATATGGATGCCTTTACTCGAGTCTAGTTCTCCAAGTCCTGCTATCAAAAATATGCTAGGATCAAAATCGAAAGGAAAATTTTTAAACCATGATTCACCTTCTGAGGGTACACCCACTGCTTCTGCAACTAGGGCTTCAGATAACTCGAATCTCAAAGTATCAAACTGCACAATGTCTTCCATAAAATGTCAAGCGAATTCATGAGTCACTTTAATGTTAAACCTTGTAACTCTTTGAAAGAACACAAACAATCCCGCGGTTTTGAAAAGTGCAGCACATTCTGGGAACTCTGTTGCCCAAGAGGTGTCGGTTGGTTTGAACTGACTTAGCATGCCACTTCTACCACTCTTTCCCCTATCTTTAGTTACACTTAGAAAATTCACAACCCTATTCTTCAACAACTGAATTAAGGAAGAGTTCCTCCAACTCTACGTGTCTTAGCTGAGAAAACTAAACCCCCAAAGCGGAGTTCATAGCATCTAGAATTCTGTAATGATGAAATGGTAATCACCATAAGTTTGTACAAGTTTCATGATGGAATGAACTAATGCCTTGAAGCATCCCCCTCTATCATTAAACACATCGGTTATGCCCTGCCATCATAACTCCACCATCTTCATAATTTCGGGACTTTTGCAACACGCCAGTGTATAAAATTTGGGGGTTGCACTGTAGGAAACACTCAATGCACAATTTGACATGTAAACTCAATGGTATAGGTTAGACTTTGGATATAACCTTAGAAAATACCTAGGAAAGTCTTGTAAAAGATTTTGAAATGAAATATAACCTACATAAGCCATTATGTGTAAAGTACTCAAAATCATAAAAATAGAAATTAGAAAATAATCAAAATAACTTTTAAAAAGAACAAAATGAAATAACATAGAAAGAGAAAAATAAAGTAAAAATATTAAAGATAAACACACAAAAACTAGATACAATTCTAGTGTTAACAAATCTTTTGGATGGGCAAAAGGTCGGGCTTTATGAAAGCCTAGTTTGGGATCCTGTCTAGAAGATCTGGAAGTTTCAAAGGAAATTTTGAGGGGTCAAATTTTGCAGTTTTCAAAATTGAAGTATACCAGCTTGATCAGCTCAACAAGGCACATCCTTCCATCCATTCAGACGTTTGAAACTCAAAATTTGAATTTTTAGGGTTTCTCTGACAAACCCTAACCCAGATCCAGATCCAGTCTCAGCAAATCAAAGTGGATTGGGTTAATCCTAGAAGAGAATGAATTGGACACCTGCATAAGTGAAGAAGTTCCAGTTCCAGAGGGAGATGAGGCTAAGGCCTTACATAAGAATGCTACAAGTAATATCGATAGGTATGACTTGAGGAGATACAGGTATTTTTTTGAAATCTATTCATGATTAAGATTATGATATGTTTGTATTCATATTATTGATGTTAGTGCAATATTGATTAATTTTAGATTTGTCTTATCACCCTAGTAAAAGTATGAATGCATGTGAATGATAGAATACATTCATTGATTAGGGTTATGACACTTATGATTGTACTAATGCACTGTGGTGTTGTATGAGCTTGATGTTGTCCGCTAACATGAGAGGTACATCAATAAAGTACAAATCAAGTTCTAGATCAAGAACATATGACCATGGTGACATGAAGACAAAGACTCATAGAAGCTCCACTTATGAGGTATGTATAGTTTGGTTCTACAATGGTTAACTTATGAGTTATGCAGGTTACTAAGCACAAGTCATTGAAGAGAACAAGAAGACATTGTTTGGGTATGTTAGACATAACTAGCTAACATGATATTCCAGGTATGTTTTTCCTATATCAAGTTAGAATCCTACCTTGTGTTAGGATCTTATACTTTTGTATGATTATTCTTGAAGTTAGAAGTTTAATTAATCAAGGGTTTATGCATATTATGTTTCTTACTTTGATTGATGATATGACTAACCAAAAGATTCCTATGGTCAAATAAGAATATGCATGAGTAAAAGAAGTCTTCCCTGAAACCTTGAATGCTAATGCTTATTACCTACATATGAAATGAGCATGACCATACATAATATTATTTAGAATCATAATGTTTTGATAGTATTGAGATTATACTAATACATGTATGATTATGTATGAGATCTTGAGGATGAAACTAGTGCACACTTAATCATGCATAGTGGTCCAAGATGAATATAAGTTCAAGGACAGGTGATCCAGTAAGCAAATATCAAGAGGGAGCACACTCCAGTAGTTTCTGCAAGGAAGCAAAGATTGAGAGGGAGACCACCCTACAACTAAACAAAGATAAGTACTTGAACTGTCATTTATTATATATATGATTACTTAAATGATGTTGTCCAGTAGTGTACATACTTATTGTTCCTATATTTAGGATATGTATTGTGCATATTAGAAAAATTGCATTAATGAACAAGATACTACTAATATGCAAGTAATAGGTAATTGTCCTATGGTACTGTACAACATTCCATTGCTACTTATCTAGAGTGAAACCTCTTTGCTAACATGTTGGGAGTTGTGCACACTCTTAACAAATGTTCTGGTAGATATGGAAGGAATCTAGAAAGTTACCGTGTGAATACGGGATATGGATAAATGTTGTATTGAAGCATTGGCTAAGATAATTGCATAAATCTATGACATATATTTTTATGTGTAAGATTTTGTTTTGAAAAAATATGAGAATTTTCTAATCATGCAATTGAATTTGACTTGTAGGAAAGATCGTGTACAATCACCTACAAAAGAAGGACTACAACATTTGTTCCATCAGAGAAAACTATCTATTGAAGATATTGAAGAATCTGAAGTTCCCAGGATTCAAGATGCAATAATGGAAGGATGCCATGATCGAGGAGTACCATTTGATCATGAAGAATGATGTCTGGGATGTGGTCCCGAGACCAGAACGGAAGTCTGTTGTGACTTCCAAGTAGATCTATAAGACCAAGCATGCTGCAGATGGTAGCATAGAAGAATACAAAGCGAGGTTTGTGGCTCGTGGCTTCTCCCAAAAAGAGGGATAGATTATGAAGAGACTTTTGCACCTATATCCAGATACACTTCCATCAAATCAGTACTTTCCCTAGCTACAGTGATGAAGTGTAAGATACACCAGATGGATGTCAAGACAGCTTTCTTGAATGGTGTATTCGAAGAGGAATTGTATGTGGAGCAGCCACTCGGTTTTGAGACACATGATAGGGAGTTATATGTGTACAGATTGAAGAAAGCCTTGTATGGCTTGAAGCAAGCTCCTAGAACTTGGTATGGTAGGATAGACAACTTTCTATCCAGTTTGGGCTTTACTAAGAGTAAAGCGGATTATAACCTTTACTACAAGGTTGAGGAAGGCAATCTAGTGATACTACTATTGTATGTGGATGACCTGTTTGTTACAGGTGAGGATAGGTTGATTGTCGATACGAAGAGGAAGCTTGCTACCGAGTTCAAGATGAAGGACTTGGGGATGATGCAATACTTTCTAGGCATGGAGGTGTGGCTGAGTACAGATGGAATCTTCCTTCGACAAGGGAAGTATGCAGTAGAGAGCTTGAAGCGGTTCGGGATGATGGACTGTAAGGACATGGCCACACCTATGACATCAAACCTGAAGCTTCTGTGTGATGCTTCATCTGATCAGGTTGATGTCACGGTGTATCATCAGATGATTGGGCCCTTGATGTACCTGACGAACACAAGACCAGATATTTACTTTGTGGTGAACACATTGAGACAGTTCCTAACGGATCCTAGACATGTTCACCTGATTATTGTAAATCATATTCTGAGGTACCTGAAGGGTATGGTTGATTATGGGCTCAAGTATGATGCAAATCAAAAGTTTAACCTGGAGGGTTATGTTGATTCATATTGGGCAGGTAGTGATGTAGATAGGAAGAGCACTTCGGGGTGTTGCTTCAATATGGTATCAGGTGTGATCTCTTGGTTTAACAGGAATCAGTCCTGCGTAGCACTGAGTACAGCCAAAGTAGAGTATGTTGCAGCTTTTTTGGTTAGTTGTGAGGCAGTATGGATGAGGAATCTACTGTCTGAGTTATTTGATCTCCCGTTGGATGCTACCTGTATCTTTTGTAACAACCAGAGTTGTGTGACATTGTCTGAGAACTCGGTGTTCCATGACAGGTTGAAGCACATCGAGATCAAATATCACTATATCAGGGATATGGTGTAGAGAGGAGCAGTGAAGCTCCTATATGTTGCAATGGATGAGCAGGTTGTAGATGTGCTGACGAAACCACTAGATAGAGTGAAGTTTGAATGCTTCACAGAGAGGATTGGTGTTCTTTAGATTGAAGATACTTCGAGAAAGAAGTGATGGGACACATTTGCAGGAGCCATTCCAAGCATGGTGAGAGGAGGATCCTTCCCATGGCTATGGATGTAAGCACTATGTCATGAGCATCAGGATGATGCTCCAATTACTACTCTGTATATGCATCAGTTGGATGCTTTGTATGATAATTTGGATCATGTATGATAATTTGGATCATCTATATGTGTATGCATCAGTTGGATGTTTTGTATGATCATTTGGATCATGTATATGTATATGCATCAAGTGGATTCTTTGTATGATCAGTTGGATCATGTATGATGACATGCATCAGGACGATGCCGTGACGATGATCAGGATAATCATGTGTGATGAGTATCAGAACGATGCTCTTGATTACATGCATCAGGACGATGTAGTGACGATGATCAAGATGATCATGTGTGATGAGTATCAGGACGATGCTTTGGATTATATGCATCAGGACGATGCAGTGACGATGATCAGGATGATCATGTGTGATGAGTATCAGGACGATGCTCTGGATGATATGCATTAGGACAATGCTATGATGATAATCAGGATGATCATGTACATCAGGAGGATGTATGGTAAGTATCAGGTTGATACTCTGTGGCCGTGGACAGGTTGTGCAAGGGTAGCATGTAATACGTCCTGGAGATCCGGACAGGTTTTGCTAGTCACGTAATAGGCCTCAGATGCTCTTTAGGGTTCTTGCTGGGAAATACACCCTTTTAAGGTTTTTCTAGACCACATGTAATACGTCCTGGAGATCCGGACAGGTTGTGCTAGTCACGTAAAAGGCCTCAGATGCTCTTTAGGGTTCTTCCTGGGAAAGACACCCTTTTAAGGTTTTGTGGGGACCACATGTAATACATCTTGGATGTCTAGACAGGTTGTGCTAGTCACGTAAAAGGCATAGGATGCTCTTTATGGTTCTTGCTGCATAAGACACCCTTTTAAGGTTTTGTGTAGATTATATGTAATCAGTCCTGGAGGTACGGACAGGTTGTGCTAGGCACGTAAAAGTCCTTGGATGCTCTTTAGAGTTCTTGTTGAGCAAGACACTCTTTTAACATTTTGTAAAGGTCACCTGTAAAAGATCTTGGGAGATCCGATAGTTTGAGCTGTGTGCTCGTAAAAGGCCTGGGATTCTCTTTCAAGGTTTTGTTGATGCACGTAATTAGTCCTAGGATCCACAGTATGGCTAGTGTTGATGAAGACCTACAGGTGGTGGGCCTACATCCAACATGAAAAAGGGCTGGCTCTGTAGAACTTCCTATGACAAGAAGAATTCAGAGATATCCCAGTAATCGAGATGTCGAGTACATCAGCAGTGATGATGATGATGCTCTGTGATTCAATGATGATGATCCAGCTCCAGAATTGAAGACTTGTGCCTATATGTATTGATGACTTGTGTCACGATAATACCTTCCTAGTTAAGAGGGAGTGTTGATGTATTTGTAACTTATGAAGATATTCACTTGTATATTGCATGTATTACATTTGTACTTTATTGTATCCCCAACAGAGATGTATTATTCCTCCGATTGGAAGTGTCGTCAGTTGTACTTGCAAGTGTCGCAAGTTATATTATAAGTGTTGTAACTTATACTTGATGGGTTTTTAGACCACCTTGTTGGGGTCGGCCCTGTATGAGTCATGTGGGTAAAAGGGTTATTAGACCACCCTAGTGGAGTCAGCCCTATCAGCATTGTATTAAGTGGTTAAGTTGGGGCTGACCTAGTTGAGTAAAGGTCAAGTGAAAGAAAGAGTATAAATAGAGAGTGTGACTATCTCATTTAACACATTCTATTATTCACTTGCTGGGATGTGGTCCCAAGACCAGAACGGAAGTTTGTTGTGACTTCCAAGTAGATCTATAAGACCAAGCATGCTGCAGATGGTAGCATAGAAGAATACAAAGCGAGGTTTGTGGCTCGTGGCTTCTCCCAAAAAGAGGGATAGATTATGAAGAGACTTTTGCACCTATATCCAGATACACTTCCATCAAATCAGTACTTTCCCTAGCTACAGTGATGAAGTGTAAGATACACCAGATGGATGTCAAGACAGCTTTCTTGAATGGTGTAGTCGAAGAGGAATTGTATGTGGAGCAACCAATCGGTTTTGAGACACATGACAGGGAGTTATATGTGTACAGATTGAAGAAAGCCTTGTATGGCTTGAAGAAAGCTCCTAGAACTTTGTATGGTAGGATAGACAACTTTCTATCTAGTTTGGGATTTACTAAGAGTAAAGCGGATTCTAACCTTTAATACAAGGTTGAGGAAGGCAATCTAGTGATACTACTATTGTATGTGGATGACCTGTTTGTTACAGGTGAGGATAGGTTGATTGTCGATACGAAGAGGAAGCTTGCTACCGAGTTCAAGATGAAGGACTTGGGGATGATGCAATACTTTCTAGGCATGGAGGTGTGGCTGAGTACAGATGGAATCTTCCTTCGACAAGGGAAGTATGCAGTAGAGAGCTTGAAGCGGTTCGGGATGATGGACTGTAAGGCCATGGCCACACCTATGAAATTGAACCTGAAGCTTCTGTGTGATGCTTCATCTGATCAGGTTGATGTCACGGTGTATCATCAGATGATTGGGCCCTTGATGTTCCTGACGAACACAAGACCATATATTTACTTTGTGGTGAACACATTGAGCCAGTTCCTAACGGATCCTAGACATGTTCACCTGATTGTTGTAAATCATATTCTGAGGTACCTGAAGGGTATGGTTGATTATGGGCTCAAGTATGATGCGAATCAAAAGTTTAACCTGGAGGGTTATGTTGATTCATATTGGGCAGGTAGTGCTGCAGATAGGAAGAGCACTTCGGGGTGTTGCTTCAATATGGTATCAGGTGTGATCTCTTGGTTTAACAGGAATCAGTCCTGCGTAGCACTGAGTACAGCCAAAGTAGAGTATGTTGCATCTTTTTCGGTTAGTTGTGAGGCAGTATGGATGAGGAATCTACTGTCTGAGTTATTTGATCTCCCGTTGGATGCTACCTGTATCTTTTGTAACAACCAGAGTTGTGTGACGTTGTCTGAGAACTCGGTGTTCCATGACAGGTTGAAGCACATCGAGATCAAATATCACTATATCAGGGATATGGTGTAGAGAGGAGCAGTGAAGCTCCTATATGTTGCAATGGATGAGCAGGTTGTAGATGTGCTGACAAAACCACTAGATAGAGTGAAGTTTGAATGCTTCACAGAGAGGCTTGGTGTTCTTTAGATTGAATATACTTCAAGAAAGAAGTGATGGGACACATTTGCAGGAGCCATTCTAAGCATGGTGAGAGGAGGATCCTTCCCATGGCTATGGATGTAAGCACTATGTAATGAGCATCAGGATGATGCTCCAATTACTACTCTGTATATGCATCAGTTGGATGCTTTGTATGATAATTTGGATCATGTATGATAATTTGGATCATCTATATGTGTATGCATCAGTTGGATGTTTTGTATGATCATTTGGATCATGTATATGTATATGCATCAAGTGGATTCTTTGTATGATCAATTGGATCATGTATGATGACATGCATCAGGACGATGCTGTGACGATGATCAAGATAATCATTTGTGATGAGTATCAGAACGATGCTCTTGATTACATGCATCAGGACAATGCAGTGATGATGATCAAGATGATCATGTGTGATGAGTATTAGGACGATGCTCTGGATTACATGCATCAGGACGATGCAGTGACGATGATCAGGATGATCATGTGTGATGAGTATCAGGACGATGCTCTGGATGATATGCATTAGGACAATGCTATGATGATAATCAGGATGATCATGTACATCAGGAGGATGTATGGTAAGTATCAAGTTGATACTCTGTGGCCGTGGACAGGTTGTGCAAGGGTAGCATGTAATACGTCCTGGAGATCCGGACAGGTTTTGCTAGTCACGTAATAGGCCTCAGATGCTCTTTAGGGTTATTGCTGGGAAATACACCCTTTTAAGGTTTTTCTAGGCCACATGTAATACATCCTGGAGATCCGGACAGGTTGTGCTAGTCATGTAAAAGGCCTCAGATGCTCTTTAGGGTTCTTCCTGGGAAAGACACCCTTTTAAGGTTTTGTGGGGACCACATGTAATACGTCTTGGAGGTCCAGACAGGTTGTGTTGGTCACGTAAAAGGCATCGGATGCTCTTTATGGTTCTTGCTGCGTAAGACACCCTTTTAAGGTTTTGTGTAGATTATATGTAATCAGTCCTGGAGGTACGGACAGGTTGTGCTAGGCACGTAAAAGTCCTTGGATGCTCTTTAGAGTTCTTGTTGAGCAAGACACTCTTTTAATGTTTTGTAAAGGTCACCTGTAAAAGATCTTGGGAGATCCAATAGTTTGAGCTGTGTGCTCGTAAAAGGCCTGGGATTCTCTTTCAAGGTTTTGTTGATGCACGTAATTAGTCCTGGGATCCACAGTATGGCTAGTGTTGATGAAGACCTACAGGTGGTGGGCCTACATCCAACATGAAAAAGGGTTGGCTCTGTAGAACTTCCTATGACAAGAAGAATTCAGAGATATCCCAGTAATCGAGATGTCGAGTACATCAGCAGTGATGATGATGATGCTCTGTGATTCAGTGATGATGATCCAGCTCCAGAATTGAAGACTTGTGCCTATATGTATTGATGACTTGTGTCAAGATAACACCTTCCTAGTTAAGAGGGAGTGTTGATGTATTTGTAACTTAGGAAGATATTCACTTGTATATTGCATGTATTACATTTGTACTTTATTGTATCCCCAACAGAGATGTATTATTCCTCCGATTGGAAGTGTCGTCAGTTGTACTTGCAAGTGTCGCAAGTTATATTATAAGTGTTGTAACTTATACTTGATGGGTTTTTAGACCACCTTGTTGGGGTCGGCCCTGTATGAGTCATGTGGGTAAAAAGGTTATTAGACCACCCTAGTGGAGTCGGCCCTGTCAGCATTGTATTAAGTGGTTAAGTTGGGGCTGACCTAGTTGAGTAAAGGTCAAGTGAAAGAAAGAGTATAAATAGAGAGTGTGACTATCTCATTTAACACATTCTATTATTCACTCACTTCGCATTAGTGAAAGAGGAGGAGTGCACACAAGTGGAGGAGGAGCATGCTGCTAATGATATCTATCTCTTGGGTTTGATCATGGTGATCCTTGTATTGATGCTTATTTTATCTCTGAGGAAGTTGCGGGGTTTTTCACCTTCTTGGTTTTTCCAGGTGAAATGTTTTGTGTCTCTTGTCTCTTGTCTCTTGTCTCTTGTGCTTGATATGCTGTACATGTTGTTCTTTCAGTTAAGATCCTATATCTATTGAATTAAATGATGAAAAACTAACAAATTTATATCTTAGATTATTACTTGGATTTACCTTTCATGCATATATTTTTTTGTTTTGCTACTGTTTATGCATGTATCTTATCTGTTTTATTGTGTTATGTAACTTTCATTTATTTTTACAGTAGATAGATTGGGTGTGGGGAATTGAGAGTGATGTGAGGGGTGGGGGAGGGGCCATATGAGCTTCAACCTTCATGTGGTTGGCATTGTTTAGTAGAGAATAAGATATTCTTGAAACCAAGAGAAGCTCATTTAGGTATTTTCATTTTGTTTTTTTAGAATTTCATATATGTTATGCATTTTTGTACATATCTATCAATTATATGAAAATACCATTTTGTCATGATATATGCAGGTCTTCGCAATGGAAAGAAATATAATGACAGTTTATATCGTTCTCTTATGCATATTTGTAAGTTATCACCATAACAAATTTGTCAATTAGATATCTTATTATTGTCGCTTCATTGATTATAATGTGTTGAGTTCTTCATTTTAAGTACAGTTGTACTTGTCTATTTTATAAATTGATTTTGTTGTGCATTTGTTGAAGGAAAAATGTTGATTGCGGGATAGCTATTGACAACGGATAGGTAATGTAATGAAAAATATTGAAAGTATTTGATTACAACAAATTTAATTACAACACATTTATTACAACCATAAGTATACCAAATTGATGGTGTAACAACTAATTTGTGTGAAATATTTGTGTAAAGGATAGAGGATGCCAAGATCATCTGACATTATTGGTATCAGAGCTGAACTTTGAGGTATAGATCCTGATTTCTTTTTTGTAAGTAAGAAGATAGAACTTTATTTTAAAAGAGAAAGATTTACAAATGAACCCAAAAAGGTCATAACCCTGCCATCACACTGAGTCACCTGAATGAACAAAATCACCTCCGAAGAGGACTTCGCCTGACCATACATACTATAGAGATGAATACTACAGATACTGCAAAACTAAAACAAAACATGTGCACGCAGGCCTTTTGACTCCCATTATCACTCCTTTACACAACACAACCCCCTGAAATAGAAATGAAAACCAAATCCCCACACTATTGACCTTCTTTACCATAAGCAGCCGATAGCTTAGAAAAAAGACATAATAGATGATAAACCGACACCCAAAAAACCATACCCTAAACATCCCCCACGCCAGCTTAGAACAAAATGTAGTGGAAATCAGGACAACACCCAGGCGGAGGAACCGCAGAAGCCGTCGGCTGCGCAGGAGGAGGTTGAAGCTGCATAGCCTAACAGAGAAAATCTAGCTTATGGTGGAAGGCCCTAGTTTCCTCCAGAATGCTTCTTTCATAGTTGAGCATCTCATTTACAAACCGATGCTCCATCATATCCTGGAGAGCATAACCCATAGTATTTTTCATTACCCAATAGAGCGCAATGGTGCGCTCATAAAGGCTGAAACGACCCGCGGTGTTTCTTGGATCCATGACCCAATTTGTAGTCTGACGACGTTCTGCATCCAAAGTCACCTTATCAATCTAGTTCCAAAGTTGTCATTCCACAGTGCAAATCTCTTTCGAGAGATCCGGGGGAACATCCCGAACAAAGGCACTAGATTCCCAACAGGCCTTTTCCTAGGCACAAGAGAATTTCCCATCGGATTCACCTTGAGAAGTATCGCCCACTCAAGAATGACGATGGCCTGCAATGGCACTGCGTCTATCCCAATTACCATGATCACCCATACTATCTAACCTCTTACAGACCTCAATCTATTTCATAGCCAGAAAACAACAGTGGTGCATGCAACTAAATATCTGAACTCTACATTCATGTCTACCACCTTCCTTGGGTTTAAAAAGAGTTTCGCCACCCACTGTCCAGTAATGGAAAATCGTACTGCAACTGAAGGTGGTGATCTTTCGCACTGCCCATTAATGGAAAATCGTACTGCAACTAAAGGTGGAGATCTTGCGCACTGTCCATTAATGGAAAATCATGCTTCACTTAAATCCTTCCCTCCTATAATCATGGTAGAAGTACCTTTTCGAGTTAGTGAGAATACAGCAAACTCCACTGGAAAGGGATGAAAAGACTGCTCATCAATCATCCTTTAAAAGAAGGGAGAAAGAACAAGGGAGGAATGGATCATGTGGCAGTACGATCCTCCGCCTGACATCACCCTCCGTCATCATCATGGTAACTCATCATATCGCGGGAAATAATATCCTTACATCTATCTCTAATATCCGAATTCGACAGGTTTTCCCACATTTGGGCGCTTAGGTCCAAGTGATTCACCACCCCAAGGTTAGCGAGCAGGTCTGCCAACTTGTTCCCATTGTGCTTAACATGGGAGAAAGAAATAGCCAGGCCCAGAGATAGCAGAGACGCTAAATTATCCAGCTTTCCCTCCAAACGCCACATTGTCACCACCTTTAAGCTCTGTTTGCCCTTGTGAACCTCAGAGGCCATGTGGAGAATAATCCGAGCTTCACCCTCCACAACAAGGGGAGTACAATTATGGGTACAAGCCAGCTGGATTCCCTGAAGAAGACCTTCCAAATCAGCTTCATATTAGTCCCATGCCCCAAATGGTCAATTTTGAAGCTGACCATTAACCTCTCTGTATCCCTGAGAACACACCTGTAGCCGGTCGAGCCAGGATTAAGAGGTATAGATCCTTATTATCAATACAATTTCAACATTATTTGGGAGTATCACCTATAGGTTTCCTTTTAGGCATTGGGAGTATCACCTATAGGTCTCCTAAAGCTGCCCTGACCACTATTAAAGAATTTTACATAATGTAGTTAGCAATCCCATTGACTACTTTGTGTAAATGTCAATACTCAAGACATTTCTTCAATCAACGTGGTCACAAGATATGATTCAAATGGGAAATTGATTCAAAAATCAATCAATAAACTCAATTAAGCCAAAAATATAGGCATACGATCTTATTTCATAATGGTCCTTGATTTGAACCTAAATACAATATTGGATCGATCATTATAAACAGAGACCTCTCTCTCTCTCTGTGTAAGCTCCAAGAGTAAAAACTCTGATCTTGTTCCTGTTGATCGAACCTTCCTCGAGATAACTAAGCTCCACTAAGCTACCTAAAAGCTTTTGTGAGCTAACAATTTCTATAAGATAAATCTAAGCTATCCATCTAAATGACTCAACTAGATTAAATAAAACTCTTACTCTGTTTTCCAGATCCTTCAAAGAAGGAACAAAGTCCTTATTCGACTCTACTATCTTCTATGACTTACTATGCTTGATATCTGTTATTTTCTAGTATGGTAAACAAGCAGCTCATTTTATTTTTGCTTACTGTGGTTTTTTTACTTTTGGAAAATTATTGATGAAAATTGTCAAGGATTAGAGTGAAGGAGGAATATCTTGCATGTGGATCATTTCTGCATTCAGAGTGACTTATGAGAATCCTATACATTGGGTATTTTTCCCTGCATTAAGATTTGGTAAGCATTAACATTTTGTTGAAATCATGGTTGTGTAATAGTTGATTTATTGACCACCTTACAAATTGGGGTGATATCATATGATATTTGTATAAGATGTACTTTATAATTGTATAAATGGTAACTAAAAGGATATTTGTACTATTTATTTGTGCTACATCTTTTAGAATGGGAAACATATTAACTTTGATTTCGACTTTGGGTGCAAAGCAAAATTAGTGGATTATGTTCTTGCCTCTGGAAAAATATACGAGGGAGAAGGATTTAAATACATTAAGGAGTCCTTTGAAAATGGCACACTTCATCTCATTGGCCTTTTGAGTGATGGTGGTGTTCATTCGCAATTAGATCAGTTGCAGGTATTTTATATCTATAAATGCATTATTATGAGTTGTTTATCTTAGAAAAGCTTATAGATTTATCTATGCTATGCAATTTTTAATCTTTGTATTTCTCCATCCTGTAGTTGAATGTTATTTATATCACCGGACTGGATTGAGTTGGGTCTAAATATGTCATAATTGTAGAACCCATTGATCTACTGACATAAATTATAAGAACAGGCTACTCTTACATGGATCCATCAAGCAACCATTAGAAAAGATGCTCGTTCTTATTCATGAATACTTGAAATTCTAGTTAGATGTAGACTTCATGAGTATGTGTATGAACTTGAATGCCAACTTTGTCTTGCAAATTTTTTATGTATTACTGTTTTCTTTATTGAATCAATGTTGCATATGAAACCGCCCCCACAGGTTTGTAAAGAGTTTTAGGGGGGGTTTTGAACTGCCTCTGTAGGTACCTACAATGGGGGTTTAAAACCTCCCCCAAATGTTTGTAAAGAGTTTTAGTGGGGGGTTTGAACTACCTTCATAGGTACCTACGAGGGGGGGTTTTGAACCACCTACAAGGGGGGTTTAAAACCGCCCCCACGGGTTTGTAAAGAGTTTTAGGGGGGGGGGGGGGGGGGGGGGTTGAACCGGCTCTATAGGTACTGTTTAGGTGTGTGAGTTGTCTTAAAGAAAACACCTAATATTTAATTATCGACTGGGGTTGGTAATATTAGAGTTGAGGCAAAGTATATGCTAAGGTAGAATGGCACCTAATATTTTGTCTTTTCAGACCTTAAAAATATTTAACAAAGAAAAGATCGAAAGATCTTTCAAAATGAAAAACCGAGTCAAACTTCAGAAAAAACAATAAAAATAACTAAATCAAACCTAGTTAAACAAACACACTAAAATAGTATCCAATCATACGACTCTACTTTATAATTTAATAATGGAAACTGATTAAAAAGAAAACTATTGATTATGAAAATGAAAACTACTTAATCAATTCAGATTCTAATCTAGGAATTAGAAAACAACTATAAATAAATTAGAGACCTATCTATGAAATGAATTAATTTGATGATAAATTACATACGCAAAAAACTATGCTGATCAAAGCAAATTGTAAACTATTTAATCATTTCAACAACTAATTCAAGAAACGCATCTAATCCCATGTAATAGGAATTGGAGTGAATGTATCATGATGGCTTTCAAATGTAATAGCAAAACAAAATGGAAGTAAATCTAATCTGATTTCAACAAAGAGATGTAAACTACAAAGAGACCAATTACAGTTAACTTTAAACATGTTGATATATCTACTATCCATGAGCAAAATAATATGAAACTAATGAAAACTAGAAGCAAGTAGAAAACTTAATAAAGATATTTATTTTTGAACTTGATTTGGAAGCAAGTAGAAAAATTGATAAAGATATTTATATAGAAGCAAGTAGAAAACTTGATAAAGATATTAATTTCCAAATCCAAATTCTATTACATGGACATCTTCATTATCTATCTAAATAAGAAATTGATCCTAATCTTAATAAAGGAAACTATCAAAACTAGAATACTTGAAGAATAAAATTATTAATTCTAATCTAAACTAAATCTTAAGAACATGTGATAAACTAGACTAGGAATAAAACTGATAAGTTCTGAAACAACAACATATTAGCAAATCAAATATGAAAGACATAATTTAAAAGACAGTTAAAGCAAACTAAGAATGATTCAAAACTTTAATTAAAAATTTATGGAATGTAAAACAGGGGCCTAATTATGGTTAAGAATACTAATTAAGAGCAAGAAATATTACAGTTAAGAAAAACTAAGAAACTAAATTGAAATGAGCATAAAAACAGTGCAGAAAGAATGAAAGTTCGAATGACGATCCGGATGACTATCTGAATGATAGTATGGATGAGGAAAGATGAATTAAACTAAGGAAATGAGGTAGTTTTGATGATCTTAACGTCAACTGGCAAATGCAGATGAACCTACAATGCAAAGAAATCAATGAGAATACGTGTTGAGAAGCTACGATAATAGAAAGCAACCTATTATAATCATTGTTGGAGAGATAAACTATTCCTATTCTATGCTAAAGCAAGACTGAAATGAGAGATAGAATTAACCTACAGCTACAGAGAAGAAGCTAATGAAACTAATTATAATCAGAACTAAGATGGAAATAACAACTAACTAAGTTCTATTTAATTGCAAGAAACTAGGAAACAAGCTATCTAACTACAAAAGACTGAAATTAAACTATCAAAGCTATACTTGGTCAACCATTTACTATTTCTGGAAACACAGATTAAATTAGCAACACAATATAAATAACAGAGAAGAAAGAAATAACATATACAGGAAAACAAAATTAATTACATTTACTGAAAAATAAACTAACTATTTGCAGAAAAGAAAATGCAGAAAAACATAAACAAAACCTTCGGTTGATGAGGGGCACTTCCCAGCAATCAGAAATGGAAAACTAAACTGATTAGTTACTCAGAGCATCAACAAACTGAAACTTCCATTAACTGAGAAAATTACAAAACGTCTGCGATCTGCTATAAATTCTACAAACTATCTGCTAATCTGATGATCTTTTCCAACTAACAACTAACTTTGTTTCTCTATACAAAGCGTCTACTTATACATTTACAGTGGGAGAGAAGTTCAACAGAGTCGACCTCTCTAAAAATAGAGGCTTTTATGACTGCAAACGGCTGCTTTGAGTGATGCGTGACAACACAGGGAGCATCCACCACGCTTCACGGGGTCGATTCCTTCACAAGGCTGCTGCAACATTGATCTTCCTTTGACGTGGGCAGAGAGGTGGCATGTTGGCGGACTGAGCATGGGAGAACGAAATCCTCTAGAACATTGGTGTGAACAGGCAGTGTGACACCAGGTTGAACGAACAAGAGAATCGGCGTATGGAGTGTTGGCGTGGAGGTATGATATGATATCGAGCTTGGAAGGTAGGAAGGTGAATATTCTAGAACAAGACCTTATCAACCATAATCATCACGTAGATAACAGAACCCACGTACCCATTTTGTCTTTAATAGCCAGAAATATGCCAACCGTGGATTTCACGAGCTGAATGCAATGCTGAATGACAGGATGGATGCGGCTGAACATTAGCAATATAAACACGCAGTCTGAATGGAAGATCGTTTTAGAAACCACAGCTTGTAGATCAAAACTAAATGCCATGCATGTCTGGAATTGTCACTTTAATCATTAATAAATCATAATATAGTGAGATTTGACCAAAATTCATATGATAAATGAATACATGCATACCTGGTCTGTTTGATGGGCTGAATGGTAGAAAGAATAACTTATTATATCAAAAATAGTGAAATTAACGCCATTTAGAGTAGATTTGATGATAAAAAATAGTGACAAAATGGACACCAACAGGTACCTACAAGGGGGGTTTAAAATCGCTCCCAAATGTTTTTAAAGAGTTTTAGGGGGGGTTTTGAACCGCCTCTGTAGGTACCTATGAGGGGGGTTTAAAACCGCCCCCAAGGGTTTGTAATAAATACTTTTAAGGGCGGTTCAAAACCTCTCTCGTAGGTACCTACGAGGGCATTTATATCCGTGCTTAAAAGTGACTTTTGGGGGGGGATTCAGAACCACCACCAAATGTCACTTTAGGGGCGGTTTTAATCTCTTCCAGAACCGCCCCTAAAATTCAAAACTTTTAGTGTCGGTGTTATTAGGGGTGGTTTTTTAAATACCGCCCCCAAAAGTAACTTTTGGAGGTGGAAAACAACCGCCCCTTAAAGTCAAAAAATGACTTTTGGGGGGGGTTTCGAACTGCCCCTAAAAGTCCAAAAGTAACTTTTGGGGGGGGTTTAGAACCGCCTTCAAAAGTGACTTTTTTTTTTGGGGGGGGGGGGTTAGAACCGCTGCCAAAATTCACTTTGGGGGGGGAGTTTGGAACCGCCTCCAAAAGTCGCTTTTGGAGGTGGTTCTAAACCCCCCCAAAAAAGTCACTTTTAGGGGCGGTTTTGATCTCTTCCAGAATTGCCCCTAAAATTCAAAACTTTTAGCGTTGGTGCTATTAGGGGCGGTTTTCGCAAGACCGCCTCCAAAAGTCACTTTTGGAGGCGGAAGACAACCACCCCTAAATGTCAAATTTGTTGTAGTGTTGGGGCCAAACCTAGTGACCAATTCCCCTCTTCTGAAGGAAAGTAGCGACCAATTTCTCATAAAGTGCAATTTTCATCATTTCAAAGTCAATATTCGATGTAGAAAGGGTCTTGTTATCCACTTTTGGTCTTTGTCATTGAGGGTGTTAAATATCATTATAATAAAAAAAATTCACAACAACAACAGCATCTAAGAATTCATAAACACCCACTCTTAACCAATTTAAGAAATATACAGGATGTTGATGCATGTTTGATCAAACACAATGACAATGATACTCCCACGTGAAACACATACAACTGTAATAGAGAGGATTCTGCTTCCCAAATGGTAAAGATTGATGAAAATTTTCAATCTGAGACACAAGAGAAGAAAAATAAGTTAATATCAAGAACTACACATTTTTTGTCTCTTTTTGAGGATCCCAATCCATCAAGAGAGCCAATTATCCAATTGATGGTTGAGCATGACCAAAAAATAAATTATCCCATAGATGAATCATTCATTCTAAGTTCTATAATAACAAGATAAATGAGGCTAGTCATTAATCACTGTGTTACAATATTGACACTCAATCATGCAATAATCATTTTCATGACTTTGTGGAATCATGGATGGAATCCTCATGGTTTCCAAAGACTTCATACCACCTCTTATTATTCATCAAGAACAAGATTCTTATTGCCACAATGTTATCAAGAAGACATCACTTAGCTTACCATTTTTTCATGCCTATGCTTCACTCTAACATCCTAATAAGTATGGACATAATATGGTGGTTACATTGGATTTATGATTTTACATGAGGATGAACATTTGGTGTAGGTTAGGATAGGATTAGGACCAATAGATTTCTTTACTAATTTCATGTTTTATTTAATAAATTCAGTTTTCTGCTCATTGGCATAGTTAACTCGCTCTCTTAGTAATTATCTTGTATAGTTGTGTTTTCATTTGATTCAAATTTATTTTCAATATTTTTAGTTGTTCTTGATTTATTTTAGTTGTGTAGGTTAATTGTAGACAATTTGAAGTATGTTGTTATTTTTTGGTCTCTGAACATATTTTGATACATCAAGCCTCACTCTTTGTCAATTCAATATGAATTCTTGATCATTTTTGCTCTAACATGAAAATTTATATGTAAGTCTCTTGTTGAAGCTCATCATCAAGTCTGGTTGTTTGCACAATTCAATAGATCAACCAAGTTTCCTTTGGATCAAAATCTATGAGTATACAACACCAGGACTAATCCTAGCAATGGGACATATTGAACTAACTATTCATTAGAAAAGTAACCTTTGTTACTTTTAAGATTTGGTGGATCAACATACCAGTGTGTTGGTGATGCAAACATGAATAGAAGGATATTATCTAAATCTATAGTTGGAATTGTTGTAAATTATTTAAATACAAGTGCTTGAATTCCTTTTATGTGGATGATTCTCCCATGTGCACAAATTTTTAGATTTACTACTTTGTACATATCAACTTTGATTTTTTTTAATAAATGTTTTTTATATTGCTTCCGAATTTCTAGTGCACACAAAATCGAATATTACCCTTGGAGGATGGATAGTCTCCATTTCTTTCAAAATTTTCTATTCTCTTGATTTTTCATATCTTAGTTTGAAAACATCTTTTTTTTTAAATAAGAGTGCAAGCTTGAAGGACTACATGTCCAATTGTTTTATCATGAGCTTGGGGAAATGAGGATCCATTTTCAAGTCAAAATATTGAAAATCATTGAATAAAAACTATCAATGGCCTCTTGCAAAAAATACATGATATGGGGTTTCCTACAAGATCGCCACATATCCAGCCAAATTTCATAACCTAGGGAAAAGGGGGAATCAGATTCACCATCAATTATCATGGTGGGAAAAAGAATTTTTCTTAGTAAGAATCACTCTATAAAAACCAATTAATCATCATGATCAAGTATGTTCATCGTTTCAAAGTCTTTCTTAGCATTCTTGATTACCATAGTCACTTTCTCAATGTGCCAAAATATTTTGTAGATCTAAGAAAATTCAAGACAAATGCCTCTTCTTCTCTACTATGATCTTGGCGACATGAAATTGGTAAGATTCAATATTATATTTGGATCATATGAACTATTATGTATTTCTATTTAATTCATGAATTAAATTAATGTTGAGTTTTATATGCCTATTCTAGGAACAAAATCATGCAAACTTCACTAGAGGTTTTCTAATGTTTTGTCATAATAATTCCTTGTCGGCCATGTACTTGCATGAAGGATGTCTTAGTTCAATTATATTTCAATCCATTTTTTTCTATGATGGAATTGGTTCAATATAGGGAATATTACCTAATTTGGAAGACAAAACTTGAAGAAGAGATGTAACCTATTTCTTGGAATTTTTATATATGCCAAGAGCCTAGCATTTTGAAATTTGTTATAAATCTGTTTTGGATCACACCTAAACATTTTCTGTAGATATTTTTTTTTGAGTCTTTCCATTTCTCATCGGATAATAAAACATGCCTTACATTTAGAATTATTTTCTTATGTAGGTATGAGTGTCTAGTTTTCATCACATGCTTGACTTGAAATGGTTATGATACACTCTCATACGTTGACCCAACATGAGCATGCTCATGCTTATTCGAGATGTTAGATACCTAATTCTTATTGTATTTAGAGAAGAGATCCTTCCAAAGCATGAAAGGTCACAATGTCTAAATTGGTATTCCACGTTTCTAAGCTAAAATCATCAAATTTCAAATGCTTGGAATGTTAGTGAATTGTTAGGTCTCAGTCGGATAATGTTAGGTCGCATTTAGACAACTTGTTCTCTTAAAACATTATTCATTAGTGAGTCTATACATCAATATATAACTTACTCTAATCTTAGAATCCATATGTGTATTTTGTACGAAGTTTTACCTCGTTTGGATGACATGGATCTGTGAAAATCCTCGCAGCATATCTAAGAGATGATGCATACCTCACAAGAGTAATTATGATTAAGCAGGAAAATAGAAGAAGAGTGAACAATACAGTATAATGAGCAACAGAATAATATGGTACAGTAGAACTCAGATAGAAGCAATAATACTTCACACACACTAGTTAATTAATCACAATATGGACAAATAAATAGTACAATGGTAGAGAGGATTCGAATGCCCAAGGTGGAAATTTGAATTAGCCTCTCAGAGTGATCATAAGATCAATAGAGTGTCATCGGATCACAACTAGGTGTCCTCATGATCATCGAAGCACAACTAGAAGTCTTCATCATCATCAGTGGAGTCATCAATGCTCAAGTAACTGTCAACCATCAGTCAAACTAACTCTGGTAGGTGTAACTGACTGTAACTGACTGTAACTGACTATAACTGAGTGTAACTGAGTGACAAATGCAATGGTAGGTGAAGAAGGGCGAGTTGCTCCCTAAAATCAAGGAAGAAGGGCGCATTAAGAAACTGGACGGATAAAACGGAATAGTGAGAAGCTCCTGGGGGCTGGCTAACTAAGGGATAGGTGCTGGACTGATGACTGGGATGCATGCAAAATGCATGCAAACCTTAGAATGCATGCAAACCCTAAAGATGCATGCATGACTAAAAATGTAAATGATCAAAATACTGGTGGGACTAGGATGGAGTATAGGAATATCATAACACCCCCCTTAATCCATCCTGGGCCCTGGTAACTAAGACCAAAGGTCACCCGATACAATGAATAATAACAATCAATAAACCAAGGAAGTGGGAAAATTTCATGGGAAACATACCCCCTCCTCAAAAAAACAGATTGTAAGGCACACACAAAAATAAATGCTCCAAACTCAAGCAAGTGTGATGCTTGGTCATATGTTTGGAGGTATCTTCTTCTTGGGAAGAAGTGGATCATGCTCAAAAAGCATGTGCTTGTACTTGCTTTTCAGATCGAATGTGATGAGAACAAATCCAACAGTATGAGAATGATCCTTGAAACTGTGATTCAAATCAACTAAGGTAGGATCAAATCTGTGAAAGTGTATATAGTCTTTTGTCTTCTCCTTCGAACCACCATGGGTGAGATTATGCCAAAAATAACTATTACATGTTTGCTTGAAATCAAAATCAGATTTAAGACTTAAAAAATAGTTTCTTGAGATCTCCTTTGAACCTGCAGGGGTGAGATCAAAACTATCATATGCATGATAAATTATCCCAAGCAGTAATTGCTTAGAATCCGAATTAGATCCAAGACTTGAATCATGGTTTCTTGAGATCTCCTTTGAACCATGAGAGGTGAGATCAAAACCAGTAATTGCATGAGAATTTATCCCAAGTGAATGGCAATGGCCATATTCTTCAATGACCTTCTGAAAGGATGGAATTATGATCATATAGTAGTATAAAAGAGGAGTTAGCTGGAGAGGAGCGAATGAATTACCTTCAAAAGCTGTTTTGACCTCCGAAATAATCATGTGATCATGATGCAAACCAACAGACTCTGGTGCAAGAGAGGATTTAGGACCTTCTGCAATATCTAGAGTGTGAGCTGGCACATAAAGAGAAGAAATTTTGAGAATGAGTGGAGAATCTACAAGTTCTTTGTCAACAACTTCAATATGAGATGATATTGGTTCATAATCTGAGAGACCATCAAGGGGAGCGAATGAATCACTTTGCTTGCTTTCGAATGGGTTAGGACCAAGTCCTTCATTCTTTCTACCAAATCTTTCATCCAAATGGGCCCATAGCTCTTGTGTAGTTTCAATATCGATAATGATTGGGAGCAATACGTAATCTGGCATAGTAAGATTCATTCTTCCAATGTGCATGTCACCTTTATTCAACCATTCAATCTTTACTTCAGAGGATTCGAACTCTCTTTCAAAATAACAATCAAAGAGATCATGGATCTTTAAATGTGCTATCATATTCGGTTTCCATTCATCATAGTTGAATAGAGAAAGAGGAGGGATTTCTTCTAAATCATACATTGAAGCTGTAGAAGACCTACAAAAACAATAGAGAATATTGTTGCAACTGCTGCACTCGAAATCTTGGTAATAACCTGCAAAAAACTCTCAATAATGGAGATAAACAATACTCTCAACATGCTCTGATACCATGTGAAAATCCGCACAGTAGATCTAAGAGATGATGCATACCTCACAAGAGTAATTATGATTAAGCAGGAAAATAGAAGAAGAGTGAACAATACAGTATAATGAGCAACAGAATAATATGGTACGGTAGAACTCAGATAGAAGCAATAATACTTCACACACACTAGTTAATTAATCACAATATGGACAAAGAAATAGTACAATGGTAGAGAGGATTCGAATGCCCAAGGTGGCAATTTGAATTAGCCTCTCAGAGTGATCATAAGATCAATAGATTGTCATCGGAGCACAACTAGGTGTCCTCATGATCATCGGAGCACAACTGGAAGTCTTCATCATCATCAGTGGAGTCATCAATGCTCAAGTAACTGTCAACCATCACTCAAACTAACTCTGGTAGGTGTAACTGAGTGTAACTCAGTGTAACTAAGTGTAATTGACTATAACTGACTGTAACTGACTGTAACTAAGTGTAACTGACTGTAACTGAGTGTAACTGACAGTGACTGAGTGTAACTGAGTGACAAATGGACTGGTAGGTGAAGAAGGGCAAGTTGCTCCCTAAAATCAAGGAAGAAGGGTGCATTAAGCAACTGGAGGGATAAAACTGAATAGTGAGAAGCTCTTGGGGGCTGGCTAACTGAGGGCTAGGTGCTGGAATGATGACTGGGATGCATGCAAAATGCATGCAAACCCTAAAGGTGCATGCATGACTGAAAATGTAAATGATCAAAATACTGGTGGGACTAGGATGGTGTTAAATTTTCAGAATTTACTTCAATCTGATCTAGGATCTTAACTAAGAGAAAAACATGTACAGCATATCTACAGCATATCAATCATGGAGACAATAATGCAAGCACAAAAGAGACACAAAGATTTACTTGGGGAAAACCATAAAGATGAAAAACCCCAATAACTTCCTCAGAGATAGATAGAGCAATGATACAACCAACCAAGAGAGATAGCCATAACCTAGCAGCAGATCCTCCTCCTCCATAAGTGCCCCACTCCTCCTTGAGTGCATGTGTGAGAAGTGAGTGAGTAAATAGAGTGCCTCCCGCACTCTATTTATACTTGACTTGACTTGCCTTTTTACCTAACTCATGTAGGCTCGAACTTAACCACATAACATAATGCTGACTGGGTCGACCCCCAATAGGGTGGTCTAATAACCCTTTGACCCACATGGCCGACCCCCAATAGGGTGGTCTAATAACCCTTTGACCCACATGACTTATACAGGGTCGACCCCAAATAAGGTGGTCTAATAACCCATCAAGTATAAGTTATGACACTTACAATATAAATGACGACACTTCCTTATAGAGGAATAATACCATCTCTATAGGAATACAATATACATATATGTGAAATACATTCCGAAGTTACATATACATCAACACTCCCTCTTAACTAGGAAGGTATTTCTCAGCACAGTTCTTCTAGCACAAGTCATCTTCTCTGGATCATCGTCACTGGATAATTGTCATCGAGTCATCATCATCGTCACTGCTACTGCTATCTCAATCAATCTCTGAATCTACTCATCATAGGAAGTTCTACAGAGCCAGTCCTTTTTCATACTGGATGTAGGCCCACCACCTGCAGGTCTTCGTCATCACTGGCCATACTGTGGAATCCTCAGGACTTTTACGTGCGTCACAAAACCTCGAAAGAGCATCCCAGGCTGTTACGAGCACACAGCTCTACCTATAGGATCTCCCAGGGCGCTATTACATGTGACCCCACCACAAAACCTCGCAAGATCATCTCAGGATGTTACGGGTACACAACTCCGACCTGAAATCTCCCAGGGCACAAATTACATGTGGTCCACCACAAAACCTCGCAAGAGCATCTCAGGATGTTACGGGTACACAACTCCGACCTGAAATCTCCCAGGGCGCTATTACATGTGGTCATGGCAAAACCTCGAAAGAGCATCTCAGGATGTTACGGGTACACAACTCCGACCTGAAATCTCCCAGGGCCCAAATTACATGCCATAGGACAAAACCTCGCAAGAGCATCTCAGGATGTTACGGGTACACAACTCCGACATGAGATCTCCCAGGGCGCTATTACATGTCCTCCCAGAGCAATGTCTCGAAAGAGCATCCCAGGCTGTTACGGGTACACAACTCCGACCTATAGGATCTCCCAGACATGCTCATCTGCACAACCTGATCCACGACCATAGAGTATCAACCTGATACTCACCATACATCATCCTGATGTACTCATGATCGTCCTGATCATCATCACTGCAACGTCCTGCTGCATGTCATCTGGAGCAACATCCTGAAGCTCATCATCCATGATCATCCTGATCATCACTGCAACATCCTGCTGCATGTCATCTGGAGCAACATCCTGAAGCTCATCATCCATGATCATCCTGATCATCACTGCAACATCCTACTGCATGTCATCTGGAGCAACATCCTGAAGCTCATCATCCATGATCGTCCTGATCATCAATGCATCCACCTGATGCATACCTAGTATCTACCTGATACATATCATCATACATGATCCACCTGATCATCAATGCATCCACCTGATGCATACCAAGTATCTACCTGATACATGATACATATCACCATACATGATCCACCTGATCATCAATGCATCCACCTGATGCATACCAAGTATCTACCTGATACATGATATATATCACCATACATGATCCACCTGATTATACAATGTATCCACCTGATACATATACAGATACATGGTCCAAGCATCCAACATGATGCACATACATACATAAATGATCCAACTGATCATATACAGCATCCAACATGATGCGTACATACATACATAAAAATGATCCAACTGATCATATCCAGCAGAAACCAGAACATCATCCTGATGCCCATTATCCAGCGCTTACATCCACAGCCATGTGAAGGATCCTCCTTCCAACATGCTTGGAATGGCTTCAGCAAATGTGTCCATCACTTCTTCCTCGAAGTGTCCTCGATCTGAAGAACGCCAAGCCTCTCTCTGAAGTACTCGAACTTCACTCTGGCTAGTGGCTTCGTCAGCACATCTACAATCTGCTTGTCCGTCGCAACATACAGAAGCTTTACAGCTCCTCTCTGCACCATATCCCTGATATAGTGATATTTGATCTCTATGTGTTTCGACCTGTCATGAAACACTGGGTTCTCGGACAGCTTCACACAACTCTGGTTATCACTGAAGATACCAGTAGCCTCCAACGGGAGATCATATAACTCAGACAGTAGCTTCCGTAGCCATACTGCCTCACAACTAGCTGAACAGGCTGCAACATACTCTGCCTCAGTTGTGCTCAGTGCTACACAGGACTGCTTCCTGCTAAACCAAGAGATCACACCTGATCCCATACTGAAGCAACACCCAGATGTGCTCATCCTATCTATAGCACTGCCAGCCCAATCTGAATCAACATAACCCTGCAGGTTAAACTTTTGATTCACCTCATACCTGAGCCCATAATCCATTGTACCCTTCAGGTCCCTCAGAACATGCTTTACAACAACCAGATGAACACTCCTCGGATCCGTCAGGAACTGTCTCAATGTGTTCACAGCAAAGCAAATATCCGGTCTCATGTTCGTCAGGTACCTCAAGGACCCAATCATCTGACGATACATAGAGACATCAACCGGCTCAGATGAAGCATCACATAGAAGCTTCAGATTCGATGCCATAGGTGTGGCCATGGCCTTGCAATCCATCATCCCGAATCTCTTCAGGATCTCTACTGCATACTTCCCTTGTCCAAGGAAGATTCCTTCTGCACTCTGCCACACCTCCATGCCAAAAACAAATAGTGCATCATCCCCAAGTTCTTCATCTCAAACTCGGTAGTAAGCTTCCACTGCGTGTCGGCAATCAATCTATCTTCACCTGATACAAACAGGTTATTCGCATACAAAAGTAGTATCACTGGATTGCCTTCCTCAACCTTGTAGAAAAGGTTGGAACCCGCTTTACTCTTGGTAAAGAACAAACTGGATAGAAAGCTGTCTATCCTACCATACCAAGTTCTGCACATATATATATGACTACACCATGCTGACTTGAAATCCATCTGGTGCATCTTCTATTTCATCACTTTTGTATTTCTCAATGCTGCCATCTGCAACATGCTTGATCTGATAGTTCCATTTGGAATTCATAGCAAACTTCCCTTCATGTCTTGGGATTACATGCCAAACATCATTCTTCATGATCGACGGATCATGGCATTTCATTTCTTCATCCCAGATCCTGGGGACTTCAATATCTTCAATATCTTCAATAGATATTTTTGTTGCTGGAACAAAATGTTGTAGTTCTTCTTTTGTAGGAGATGGCATACGATCTTTCCTACACAACAAGTTAAATTGCATGATTAGAAAACATCTCATAGTTTTCAGAACAAATTCTTACACATAAAGAAATATGTCATACAGTCATGCAATTATCTTAGCCAATGCTTCAATACAACATTTATCCATATCTTGTAACTTTCTAGATGCCTTCCAATCTCTACCAGAACATTGTTAAGAGTGTGCACAACTCCCAACATGTCAGCAAATAGGTTTCATTCTAGATAAGTAGCAATGGAATGTTGTACAGTTCCATAGGCCACTTACCCATGTATATTAGTAGTATACTGTTCATTAATGCAACTATCTTAATATGCACAATACATATCCTAAGTCTAGGAACATGAACATATACATCATTGAACAATTTTATTTAAACAAACAAATATGCAAGAAATGATAATTAAAATACTTATCTTTGTTTGTTCGTTGGGTGGACTCCCTCTGAGTCTTTGCTTCCTTGCAGAAGTTGTTGGAGTCCTAATCTGAAGTAGCTTTTTCTACACCTTTCTGATGTGGAATGTAGAGAGATGGTCAACTCCCTCTGAATATCTGCATCCTTGCATAAACCACTGGAGTGTACTCCTTTTCTTTCTTGCAGGAACAACTGGAGTGTGCTCCTTTGCTTTCTTGCAGGAGCAACTGGAGTGTGCTCCTTTGCTTTCTTGCAGGAGCAACTGGAGTGTGCTCCCTCTTGATCTTTGCTTCCTGAATTACCTATTCTTGAACTCATATTCATCCTTGGTCCCTATGCATGCTTATTAGTATCATGATTGTGTTATCCTTGTGATCTCATATAAAATCATACATTCATTAGTGTACTATTAAAACACAATAATCTCAAGCATGTATAGTCATGATCATTTCAAACAGAAATAATAAGCATTAGCATTCAAGGTTTATATATAGGACTCTTATGGTTAGTCATATCATAAGAAACATAACATGTCTAAACCTTTAATTACTCAAACCTATGACTCTTCAGGTTAGTTGAATCATCGATCAAGATAAGAGATATAATATGCATAAAACCTGTGATTATTCAAACCTATACCTTCATGAATCTTCTGGTTAGTCATATCATCAATTATGGTAAGAAACATAATATGCATACCACCATGATTATTCAAACCTATGACTCTTCGTGAATAATCATTATCAACAACACAATAGTATAAGATCCTAACACAAGGTAGGATTCTAGCTTGATATAGGAAAAACATACCTGGATTAGCATGCTAGCTATTTATGTCTAACATACCCGCATAATGTCTTCTGGTTCTCTTCAGTGACTTGTGCTAGTAACCTGCATGTCTCATAAGTTAACCATTGTAGAAACAAGTTATACATACCTCGAGAGTAGATCTTCTATGTAATCCATGACAATGGATGAATCCTTGTCTTCATGTCACCATGATCATATGTTCTTGAAGTAGAACATGATTTGTCTTTCTTGGTGTACCTTTCATGTTAGTAGACAACATAAACCTCATACAACACCATAATGCATTAGTACAATCATAAGTGTCAACACCCTAATCAATGAATATTTTCTATCGTGCATTCATAGTTTTATTAAGGTGATATGACAAGTCTAAAATCAAGATTGTACTAACCATAATAACATGAAGACAAACATACCATAAACTTAATCATGAACAAATATCGAAACATACCTCGATTAGTCATACTTGTCGATATCGCTTGTAATATTCTTATGTAAGGCCTTAGCCTTATCTCCCTCTGAAACAGGAACTTCTTCACTTATGCAAGTGACCAATCCATCTTCTTCTAGGATTAGCCCAATCCACTTGATTTGCAAGAACTGGACCTGGAGCTGGATATGGGTTTGTCAGAGAAACCCCAAAATTCAAACTTTGAATTTCAAACTTCCGAAAGGATAGAAATATGCGCCTTGATGAGCTGATCAAATTGGTATATTCAGAATTTGAAAACTGCAAAGTTTCACTCCTCAATTTTGCCTTTGAAACTTCCGGATTCACTGGACGTGACCCTGAACTGGGGTTTGATGAATCCCACTCTTTTTCCCAATCAAAAGGTTTGATCCAAAGCTCTAAGCTTCTATTTTTCTGAGGAGCTTCCAGCCGTGGTCTCAGATTTCAAAAATTCCCATTTTTACAGAAGCCCTAATTTTCCACTTTCCTGATCAAAGTCCCGAACTAGGGTCTGATCAAGCCCGGCCTTCTGCCCAACCAAAAATTCTGATTTTGGTCTCTAAATTTTTATTTTGATGAGTAGCATTCAGCCGTGGTCTCCGATTACAAAAATTCCAACTTTCTTCAAAGCCCTAAATTCCGGAAGCCATGAATGAAGGTACCAAAAAATAATTCTGTTTTGACAGAAATATGTACCTGATTGTTTCTGGTGTAACTCCGAAATTTTTGATCCAAAGGGTCTGAAAAAGTTTCCTGAGATAGCCTGACCTGTTAGCTTTCCATCCTGACAGGTCTGACCTCAATTGGATTTTCTGAGAGAGAGTTATGCCAAATGTCGCAACGTGACCTGTTTTGGGATAAAACAGAAGAGCGAACTTGTACGGCGTGCCACGTGTCACTGTTTCAACTTCAACCTTTGAAAACTTTTCCTGAGATAGCTCGGCCTGTTATCTTTCCATCCTGACAGGTCTGACCTCAATTGGATTTTCTAAGAGAGAGTTATGTCAAGTGTCGCAATGTGACCTGTTTATGGGATAAAATAGTAGAGCGAATTTGTACGGCGTGCCACGTGTCACTGGTTCCACATCGGCCTCTGAAAATGTTTTCGGAGATAGTACAGACTGTGTACTACCTGTCACTTTTTACAAAATTTCATTTGGAGCTTCCTAGCTCAAGATATGACCTTTTTCCCAAGGTCACCTGATTTTGACTCAGATCTGGAAGAGGCAGAAACCCTATATTGTACAGATCATAAATCACAAAGTACAACGAATTAGAGGTTTTCCTTTGGACACAAGGTACCTGGAGATCTTAGCTTTGGCCTGTAACAATTTTAGATCCGAAAACTTCGCCAAAACGGATTTATAGCGAAAGTGCTATGATGACTGGTTTTTGCTATATCAAGCCCTAGCATCGTAAGTGCAACAAGTGTCATACATGCCATATCATGCCTTCTTTCAGGCTAGCTCTGATACCATGTTAAATTTTCAGAATTTACTTCAATCTGATATAGGATCTTAACTAAGAGAACAACATGTACAGCATATCAATCATGGAGACAATAATGCAAGCACAAAAGAGACACAAAGATTTACTTGGGGAAAACCATAAAGGTGAAAAACCCCAATAACTTCCTCAGAGATAGATAGAGCAATGATACAACCAACCAAGAGAGATAGCCATAACCTAGCAGCAGATCCTCCTCCTCCATAAGTGCGCCACTCCTCCTTGAGTGCATGTGTGAGAAGTGAGTGAGTAAATAGAGTGCCTCCCGCACTCTATTTATACTTGACTTGACTTGCCTTTTTACCTAACTCATGTAGGCTCGAACTTAACCACATAACATAATGCTGACTGGGCCGACCCCCAATAGGGTGGTCTAATAACCCTTTGACCCACATGGCCGACCCCCAATAGGGTGGTCTAATAACCCTTTGACCCACATGACTTATACAGGGCCGACCCCAAATAAGGTGGTCTAATAACCCATCAAGTATAAGTTACGACACTTACAATATAAATGACGACACTTCCTTATAGAGGAATAATACCATCTCTATAGGAATACAATATACATATATGTGAAATACATTCCGAAGTTACATATACATCAACAGATGGATTATAGGAATATCCTAATAGGATCTCCCTTGAATTTGACTCCTAATCCAAGACAGATAGTGGCATAGACTACACCATTTTCCTCTAGATCTCACTCTTGATCCAATACATACATGAGAGAGGGAGAGAGAGAATGTAACTCACCTTCATAACGATGGTTTTCCTCGTATGTTCCTGGATGGTTTAGCTCCTAGAGATTACACTCCAGCTCCTAGCACCTTATACTTCCACACATAAAGAAAAAACATACAAATCCTCAAACCTCTTCAAGTAGTTAGGAAATGAAGAATGCAATATTTAATCTAGTTTGAAAAAGGATAAACAATATTTTCTATCATAATGAATAATAAACCACATAAACACTACAATAGGAGGGGAAAACCATGTATATCTATATTATTAGAATGAAGAACAATATATAATATATCCATACCTTGATTCATGGTGCATGTTCCTCCAAAATCCTTGCTCCAACTCCTTCTCATTGTCCCTTTACCAAGAAAGGATAACTCAGATATAAATGAGGGCTAAGGTAAATAAAATTCTCTCCAAAATTGTGCAACATTTACTTGCATATGTATTTCCTCCCAAAATCCATATACAATATCAAAGATCAAAGATCCCTAAGGACCAAAGGCCCCTTCTTCATTGAATTATCCTTTTTTGTATAGATTAGTTAAGGATATGGTAGGATGAATCTAGACTCCTATAGCTTAAACTCTGAGTCATGTACGATCTCCCAAGCTCATAATGTAGAATATCCATCTCATTGCATGTTCATCTCCTCAAAACTTGCTCATTCTAGAATAAATTAGGAAATCAAGGACATAAGTAATTGTTTCAACAATATGATAATGCTAGACCATGGCCATGAGAAAGTACATGGTGGTTCCATGTCATCAAAGAGATCATAGCCATGAGAAAATATAGTGTGGATCTATGTCTAAGTGTATATCATGAAGACATAATGGTGTCCATAGTACTAAAAAAATAGACTCCATCGCAACCCGGGGAGTAATTCATGAATGAGTGGTGCCATTGCAGAACCTAGGTTCTTTGTCTAAGCTCCAATGGTATTATTATACAACATGCGGATATATGTGCTAATGTTTAACATGCAAGCAATCATTTGATTATCAATTAGTGAGGATATTATTAACAAACACGAGAGAACCCATCGATGATGATAATGGGCCCGAAGGTATCTAGTACTTAGAAAGTGTGAATAGATGAGTTGATGTCAAAAAGTCATAGAATTGTTCGATTATGAGTCAATATGGGAAACCCACTACCGAATGAAAGGACACCTTCCATTCAGGACTACAAACTCCAAGGTACTAACTGATGTCTAGATTCACTTCCCAGATAAGTAGCTAATGTTGATAGGAAGGAATTCATCGAAGGAGGGACTTGATGTATTCCTCATCAATTAAAATGACACATGAACTGAGAGTAAAGGTGAAAATATAGAAGAACTGAGAAAAACTAACACAGGGATTGTCGAGATGGAATTTCAACGAGACTGTAGATGGCCAACTCAATTTTTATTCCACTGAACACATAACATGACACAATGATGACTTGGAAGAATTGAGTCAAGAGCACCATATTGATTTGAAGAGTAACCGACTAGATGAGTGAAAGACCCATACTGATGGTATGGATCCTAAGAAAGATACAACCCAACTGTAATATGAACACTCAAATAGGTGTTATGTTCAATGGAGACACAACAAACTGCTGGCACATGGTTGTGAATATCAAGACATGATTCCCCCCTCCTCCCACTGCTTCCATGTTTTTATTTTTGGGTGTATCCTTCATAGTTTTACAAATGAAAAAGAGAGATAAAAGCATGCGTATCTTTTTGGTGTTGCTTTTATGATCCCCAAAAAAGAGATAAATTGTACATGAAAATGTATTTTTAGTGTATGTTTTACGAGCTTGAAAAAAGAGATAAAAGGATGCTTGTTAGTGTCTTTTTCATGTATGTTTTATGATCCTGAAAAAGAGATAAAAGTATTCTTGACGGTGTATTTTCATGTATGTTTTATGAGCCAAATAAAGAGATAAAAGTATCCTTGCTTGGAGAGAACGAGTTTCTCCACTTGATGAATGTATGTTCCAAGCACATGGAACTAGCTTATGCAAAGGGATACAATAGGGAACTTAAAAAAAAATCTACTCTTCATAGCAGTTCTCTCCATGGGTAAAATGGGTGAAACAAGATGCAAGCAAGGTGATAAAAATGGAAAGAGGTCAAGAGTGACGACGGTTGTAGTAAGTAAGGAACAAAACAATGTAGCAGTAGGCACCGAGACATTAGCAGTGATATGTAGAATTTGAGCATGTAGATCTAGATACTAAGCAACATAAAAATACTATGAGAAGAGATCAACAATCTAAAAAATTCATGCAATAAATATGCTAAACATGAATCATTACACAAAATAGATAAGTGAACAACAAGAGAGAATGTTGTATTACATTAACCTTCAATTAATGAAGTAGAAAGCATAAATAATAAAGGTAACTCAAATAGTTCATGGAGGAAATTCAAATTTCTCATGCAATGCGTGAGATGCTAGTTAGTCTTAACTAGAGCCAGATACCCATAGTTAGCCATGCACACTCTCCAAGATGAGTTAAACTAACCCATGATTACCCTAAGTGGAATTATCTCCCTACATGCTAGGAGCAACTAACTACAATTGATAGAAGGTACATCAATTTAATAAGGGCACATGCATGAGGTGCGCATCCCTAAAAACACTGAAGGAGGGCGCTACTATATCATAATAGCTAAAAAAGAGGTGCATGTTGTCCCCGAATAGTGGAGTGAGCTCCCCAAATTCACTTCACAACTCTAACTTGTAATGTGGGACCGTAAAATTAAGGAAAATAATCCCTAACTGAAGGAATTCACTTCAAGAGTTCAAAAAAAGGCAGATAATGATGCTGTAGGAGGCTCCAAGTTGACTCAAAGGGACAAATTGAATCTAATTTGGCCCAATAGACTCATGAAATCGTAGCATAAGTCCCTAAGTAGTAGAATGAAGGTATGGAGAGGGTTATTATGCCATAACACCCCCCCATAAGACAAACTAGGTGAAATAAATGCAAAAGAAAAATGGGTCACAACAGTTTGTAGCCATATTTGGTACCCATGTACAAAATATTCTCTAAAAATGAGTAAGAGGGAAAACCACATGGGAACCCACCCCACCTAAAAGAGAATGTAAAAGAGAAGGATAAAGATCCTGCTTAGAAGGAGCCTTCAATTTCAGGGCAATTTATAACTTGGTGAACCACTTCTCGATGAAGGATTGTTGGTCAATTTGATTGCTCAAATTGGTAACATAAATTTATCAATATGGGATGTTCCTAAAATTCTGAGATGTCTGTAAAAATTTTGTAGGACTAGGAGGGATCTAAGATAAAAGTACTAGATTTGAAAAAGCACTTCTAGGAGGTAGAGTTAACTCATTAAGTCATGTAACCAGTTGTAATAAAATTTAAATTAACAACCTATCTAGTTACTATAGCTTATTCAAATTATTAAACACAATCAAGAAATTGCAATGCAATAATTGAAATCAGGGGATCTGGTGTTGTAGGCTCGAGTTCTATGACCTTTCGAATTCTATAGAATTCTCACTGCTCACTTACATTAATATATCTAATGCACACTACAGACATGGAATTCCTACACTTCATACTTTACCAAATTGATATTGAAAGCATAAGTGAATGAAATCAATTGCAGAATTAAACCATAGCAAGAAATCAATTAAAGATAAATAATGAAATACTAGAACAATAAAGTACTCAAATAAATCTATGAAATGCGGAGATAAATATACCTACAAAAAGGAAAGTAAATGAGCAAGGTGTATTGGAGAGAGGGGGCAATTACTCTTATAGAGAACCTACTTGATATCTACATTGCTAGGAGAAGGAAGGTTACAACAACAACATACTTTATTTAATCAACAAAAGGAAAGTACAAGACAGGTTATAACTTCAGCACAACTATTCTTTTTCCATTGCATGATTGATACAAGGATAAATCTAATCATTACATTGGTCACTAGATCATTCTAACACTCTCCCCCCCACCCCTCCTTATCTAACTGATATGCTCATATATTTATACTTATAATTCCTCCTTCACAAAAGGAAAGAAGTTACAACTAGATGAGACTACATCCTAGATAAGTGTGACCAATGAATATTAGATCCTAAATATGTGGATCTCTCCACCACCAAATATTGTATTTAGTCTAAGTTGGTTTGAAAGGAATATAAACACATCCTAAATGATATCCACATCTTTGAAGTGGAATATTCATCCAAACCAACTCGCTCACTCCCGATTTTCTAGGAATCACAACTACACGAATTCCTAAAATTCTTGATATAAATTTGTTTTAAGATCTCACCCAAACTATCCTCGTTTTGCATTTTCTCAAAATTATTCCTGGATGTTACTCAAATAATCATATTTTGCGCAAAAATCATGTCTTGGAACTTTTCATTTCATCTTCATCTATTCATAAATGATTTTGCAAGTTGGACTACAAAAATTATCACCTATAGGAATCCCATTAGTCACTAGCCTACAATTCTGGTAGTCACTAGTCTGCAAGTCCGGTAGTCACTAGTATGCAAGTCAAGTAGTCACATAAATTGCTACAAATTCAGGAGTAAGATAGAAAATAACAAAATCCACTCCATGTAATCATCATAACATGTTGGAATCTACTTAATACTGAGAGGGGGGGGGGGGGTGAATCAATATTAGTGCAGTTATGAATATTTTTTAACTACATATTTAAACTTGAACTTAAATATACATCCACCATAAATAAAACATTCAATATCACATGAGTACAATACACAGAACACACCGAATTTTACGTGGAAACACAAACGAGAGAAAACCATGGAATGCTCTCTTATAATATAAAGATTGAATTTGAGGAAGCACCAACTTCCTAATTTATCTAGCATAAACTAGAAGGAGGCACCTACCCCCTGGTTTTACAGGAACTAAACTGAAAAAAATCACCAACTCCATGATTTACCAGCTCCAGCGGGAAGGAGGCTACAACCCCCTAATCCTTGCCCCACCCTGCCGCCTAGATATATAAGAATAATATATTGATTTGTTGTACTTCTAATCCATGCACTCTTCTGATAAATCTTTGTTCTTTATGATGTGCGCACCTTCTGCAACCTTGCAATAACTGATTTGTATCACAAATTTCACTTGAACACTTCACAACATTACAAGTGAATTTGCACTCCACAAACTCTGTTGTCTCATCTTATTCTGCAGTCTATGCTTTGGTTATGTATGTCATTCTGTCTCTGTGCATCTGCAACTTGAATTGATATCGTGCATCTATTGATAAACTGTTGTTATGACTTTGCACATCAATATCAGATGGAACTACGCACCTTCTGAGATGTTTCTGTTATGTCTTGGTGAAACAGTGTTTAGATAATCTATGACCTTCGGTCCATCTTCTATCATTCGACCTTTTTGTTAAACACACTTGTCTCAAATCATCCTTATCATAATGCATATCCTTCATTGTGCAACAAGTCTATCTTAGCACATTAGATAAACTTCTTTGCTTTGCGCATCACAAGATATACTTCAAATCTGTCTTTTCACTTCTATCTTAGATCATTTGTGACAGTCTATGTGTTTTATATGATACTGTCATTCTGTCCTCACTCACTTGTGCATCTTCGGTAGTTCTTCTTTTCTGTATTCATGCAACTGCCACAAATAAAATTCCATCATTCTGTACACCTTTAGTTATTCCATTCCTCTTCTTTTGTGCACTCGGCTCTATACTAGATCATGTTGTTCTGCTTTCATGAGCCATTTATGCCCTGATAATTAGAAGCTTGATAAATTTGTATCTTCCATATTTCCTTACAATATTTCCATCTTCAATATTACCTCAATTCTCCAACTTGCTTCTTATTTATACAAGCCCTACCTGGATTGTATGTCCACAAGTTGGCTGTGGCTTTCCTTCTTCTTTGCTTCACAGTTTATCGTTCTGCCACTTGTCATGTTCTATGTTGTTGAGGTGTGTCATCTCTTTTTGGTATTGCGCATACTTGGTCCTTGAATTAGTGGGACCTGCACCCTTCCGGTGTGATCTTGTGCCTTTAATGTACCATCCCGTGTGGGACTTGCACACTTGATATATTCAACCACTACATACTATTTGGGTACACAGGGTACTAACAAAGGACTGAACACCAAGAGCAACCACTTCACACAAACAGATCACAGATCAACACACCGATGTTTTGACGTGGTTTAAACCCTCTTGAGGGAAACACTCCACGGCCCCGGCCAAATAGCTTCTACGGGACAATTTATTATGCAAAGAAAGAAAGTTACAAATGAGCTTCTCATAATCGATCAACTAAACAATGACCCTCCATGCTCTTTAAATAGAGATCATGGACTAATCGGGTGTTAAGCCACGGATCAAGGTTAGGTTTGATCTAAGAGAAGTTGAGCCGTCGGATCACTCTATGTCGGAAACATATCGTGACCGTCGGATTAAGTATTTACAAATGCATACTAAAGAAACACACTATCCCTAACAGATATATTACACAAAATGATCTTAACTAACTCCTAAGTGTCTAAATATCCTAACATCCCCCCTTAAGAACAACTTGGGATAGGATTGAAGGATTTACAAAAGTGACACTATTAGGAGAAGGAAGGAGGCATTAGAGCCTATCCCCCCTTAATGACAAGTTCCTGAACTCCTAACATAGATCGAAGTTTAGAAAACTTCACTTCTGTAAGAGACTTGGTGAAGATGTCTGCAACTTGATCATCTGTAGGGAAAAAGAGCACTTCAAGAACACGATCATGAACAAGATTTCTGATGAAGTGCATATGTAGCTCAATGTGTTTGCTGCATTGATGTAGAACTGGATCTTTGGCAAGCTTGATGGCACTTTGATTGTCGCACCAAAGTGGAGTAGGCTGCTGCTGCTCGAATCCAAACTCTTAAAGGATCTGTCGAAGCCATAAAGCTTCCTGACTGGCATTAACTGCTGCTCGATATTCTGCCTCTGCTGAAGAAAGAGCAAGAGCTTGTTGTTTCTTACAAGCCCAAGTAATAGGTCCAGATCCCAGACTGAAAACATAACCTGCAGTAGACTTTCAATCATCAGGATCGCCGGCCCAATCTGAATCAGTGAAACCAACCAACAAAGGTTTCCCCTCTGTACTGTAATGAATCCCAAACTGAACTGTACCTCAAATATATCGAAGTATTCTTTTAGCTGCTTTCCAGTGACTTTCATGAGGTGTCTGCATATAACGGGCAACTCGACCAACGGCAAAGGAAAGGTCAGGACGGGAATGAGTCAAGTATAAAAGACTACCAACAAGCTGACGATACAAGGTGGCATCTACTTCAGGTGAACTGCAAGTGGCAGAAAGTTTCACTCCAGACTGGAAGGGAGAAGGGGCTGGTGTACAATCTTCCATGTGAAAGCGACGAAGAAGGTCACAAGCATACTTAGACTGAGAAAGAAATATTCCTTCTTTGGTTTGCAGAACTTGGAGACCAAGAAAATAATGCAAATGTCCTAGGTCTGACATTTCAAAAGTTTGTTTAAGACTGGATTTCACATGGGTTATAAGCTTAGGGTCACTACCGGTAAGAATAAGGTCATCAACATATATAACAAGTATGATAAGATGGTTTCCTACTTTCTTGGTAAAGACATTGGGGTCAGAATGGCATCTAGAAAAACCAGTGTCAAGGAGAAAGTTATCCATTTTGGCATACCAAGCTCTAGGAGCTTGCTTAAGGCCATATAAGGATTTCTTAAGGCGGCAGACAAGGCTAGAGTTATTCTGAACATAGCCAGGAGGTTGTTCCATGTAAATTTCCTCCTGTAAATCACCATGTAAGAAGGCAGACTTGACATCCATTTGATGGACTTCCCAGTTGTGTAAGGCTGCAAGGGAAAGAACAAGGCGGATGGAGTTCATTTTGGCGACGGGAGCAAAGGTTTCATTGTAGTCAATCCCTTCAACTTGGGAAAAACCTTTGGAAACTAACCTTGCCTTAAGTCTTTCAATACTTCCATCTGATGCATACTTAGTTCTATAGACCCATTTACATCTGACAAGTTTTCTTCCTTTTGGAAGAGGTACAAGATCCCAAGTATCGTTCGCCATTAAGGAACGATATTCTTCATCCATGGCTACATCCCAATCTGGATTCCCTAAAGCTTCTGCAAAAGTTTATGGATCATGATTCTCGGAAACTTGAGCCAAAAGAGAAGAGGCTCGCTGAAACTGAGAACGTGTTCGACGCTGATCTCTAGGATCACCGGCAAGATCACCGGCTGCTTCACATGTTGAACAGACCCATCGAGGAAGCACTTGTGCTGGTGCAACTGGAGGAACATGAGCAGGAGGAGGTGGATTTTCATCCTCACTGTCATCATCAGAAACTGGAGTTGGAAACCTTTCAAGGAAGTTGGAAGAAGAAGAAGAAGTCACAAACGCCGAATCAGGCTCGCAGGCCAAAGATGGCACAATCGCCGAGTTAGGCTCGCAGGCCAAGAGATTTTCATCAAATTTAACATCTATTCTAATGATTATAGCATGAGAATGTGGTTGAAGAAGTCTATAACCTTTTACGTCTTCAGAATATCCAACAAATATGCACTTTTCACTTTTAGGCTGCAATGCTTTCCGTTTTTCATTCGGAATGTGAGCCCATGCTTCACTACCAAACACACGAAAGTGACTTACATTAGGTTTAATTTTACTCCATGCTTCTTCCGGTGTTATGCCTTGTAATGCTTTTGTGGGGGTGCGATTAACTATGTAATTTGCACAATTAATGGCTTCAGCCCAAAATTGAAGACTTAGTCCCTTAGATTGGATCATACAATTAGCCATTTCTTTTAAAGTGCGGTTCTTCCGCTCAGCTATACCATTTTGTTGTGGTGTATATGGAACAGTGTGCTGTTGTTGGATGCCTTGTTCAGTGCAGAAAGTAGTGAACTGTTTGGTAACATATTCTCCTCCATTATCAGATCTTAACTTAATAATTTGATGACCAGATTGTTTTTCAACAAGGGCCTTGTAGGCCAAGAACATGTTAAATACTTCGCTCTTAAGTTTTAGGAAATAAACCCAAGTGCGTCTGGTGTAATCATCAATGAAAGTTAAGAAATACTTGAAACCAGAAAAGGAAGCAGATGGAAGAGGACCACACAAGTCACTGTGCACAAGCTCCAAGGGAACAGAGGCATGCCAAGAGGCACGTTTGTCAAAATTGTCCCGATGATGTTTTCTGAGTACACAACCGGAGCAAAAACCATCCTTGCAAGATACCATCGGAAGACCTGTCACCATATTTTCTTTACATAGTTTTTGCAATGAGCGATAATTTAAGTGACCAAATCGCTCATGCCAAAGTTTGCTCAAGTTATCACTATGAGCAACAAAAACTGAAGGGAAAGGTGATGACCTAAAGTTGTTAAACTTGTACAACCTGGTAATATCATCAATAATTCTGGTAGCTAAGACCTGTTGAGGATCTTTAAAATCCTTGATTACAACTTGGTGAGGTGTAAAGGTCACAGTTTTACCTTCACCAGAATGAGTGATCTGATAGACTGATAACAAATTGTAGGAAATTCTTGGAACACATAGTACATCACTAAAATGACCATTATCTACTGGAACTGTTCCAGCTCCTACAACACTTAGAGATCTATCATCACCAACAAATATTTGTTTGGTGTTACATCCATGCATAGTAGAAAAGATGGCTTGATCCTTAGCCATATGATAAGATGCTCCAGAATCAATGAGCCATTCATTTGAAGTAGAAGAAGAAGATGCATTATAAGAATAACCAGAAGCACAAAGTGCATGTCCATGAGAGGCAGATTCTGAAGGCGAATCTAGGCTGATGTGGTGCTTCTTCATTGCTGCTTCCAAGACTGCCATCTTCTTGAAACACTTAGATTCATCATGATTATCTTTCCCGCAATAGTTGCAATGACGCTCAGTCTTCTTGCCTTTTGGCTTGGATCCTTTGTCATTTTTTAAAGAAGGAGTCGACTGAGAGGGTTTTGGACCCTTGTTTGACTTATTATTGCGAAAATTTTGTTTCTTGGGAGGCTTGGACTTTTCTTTCTGTTGGGACAATAAGGCTTTCCCAGATGTATCTGCATTGTTGATTATTCCAAGATGAATGAGTTTATCTTATTCTCTAATCAGGGAATCACAAAAGGATTCAAGACTAGGCTCTTGATAGCTAGCTGCATTCAAGGACGCTTTCATGGAGTAAAATGTAGATACAAAAACAGAATATGCAGGTCCAAGTTTGGAAAGAATATGATAAATGCATTGTTTGTCTTCCCTCTCAATCTTACATTCTGCACATAAGAGTTTAAGAGTTTTGTACTTAGATAAATAATCTTGAATACATGAAAAGTCACTTGGATTTAAAGAAATCAACTCATTTTCGAGTTGGTGACCTCGAATTTCATTGTGTTTACCAAACATAGATTCCAACTTGTCCCAAGCAGCATTAGGTTCATCAATTCCAGATATGTGGAATCGCAAATCAGTAGAGATTGACATTCCAATCAATCCACGAGCTTCATCACATCTATTTGCCCATTTTATTTTCTTATCATCATCAGTGGGTTCTTTTTCTTTCCCTGTTGTAATTCTGAAAAGTCCCCTACTTCGTAGAACATCCTCCATACAATATTTCCATGAGAAATAGTTGGAACTATTAAGTAGAATATCACAAAGGGCGGCCATATTTGTAAATTAATGGCTGTAAAAGTAGAAACCAATAGTCTGGATGTGAAGAGCTCAAAAAAATAGGCGGTTTCAAAAAAAATGGCACTGAAAACGGACTCTGTATGATGAAGTTATGCTTGAGCAAAGAAACTGTTGAAGATGTCCCCAATAGTGACGTGGCAGCTAGAGAATGTCTAGCAAAAAAAAGAACCCCCCTCTTCCCAAGATGAACCTTTTGACAATCACTTTACAAGAAAGTTGTTTTAAGTGAACCACTTTTGTAAAATAAGTGATTTCACTTTTACAATGACATTACTTTTAAATAGTGCAACAATAAAAAAACTTAAGTGACTCACTTGTATTTTTATTTTTTATTATTTAAGTGAGATGCACTTTTACAATAAAGTAACTTGAAATTAGAAATTGCATGCACTTTTTCTTTTAAAAGTAACTTCCTAAGACTTGAACTCAAGACCTATTAAGGAATAAAGCAACTTTGAACCAAGTGAGCTAGATTAAAAGGTATGTAAAATATGGGAATGAGGAAGGGGGCTTTTTTTTTTTTTTTTACTCTTCTTGCTCGGTTTGCGTGCTCGCCCTTTTTCCTGCAAACAAACCACAAATCGAAACAAAAAAACTTTTTCACACTTATGGAGTTAGATCTTGTTAGCTTGCCCGGAAAGTCTACATTTTCTCTCTGTTTCTGATTTGCCGAGATCGCGCAAGGTGCACGACAAAGAGCATACGCAGCCAAGAAAAACCATTTCCCTTTCTGTTTCTGATTTGCTGAGATCGCTGAAGGTGCACGGAAAAGAGCATATGCAGACGGGAAAGCAACAATCCGAACCAAAAAAAATCTAACAGTAAAAAAAATGAAATATGAGATTTTTTCTTTTCAAAAAACGAAATAAAAAAAATGCGTCACTGTAACATTATACCTTCAGATCTGATGAAATACGTGTTTCTGGAGCAACCGGGAACCGTTTTCGATCAAACGAAAACTATTTCCCAATGGAAACGACACTCCGGACGCAATGGAACACCTCCCATAGCCCAGAAATGCACAAAAATACCAGAACTAGAAACCCTTTCGAGTTTCGGCAACAACAGTTCAAGATCTAGATCATAACCGGAAGCGGCACTTCATAAAAGCTCTGATACCATGTTCGGGTACACAGGGTACTAACAAAGAACCGAACACCAAGAGAAACCACTTCACACAAACAAATCACAGATCAACACACTGATGTTTTGACGTGGTTTAAACCCTCGTGAGGGAAACACTCCACGGCCTCGGCTAAATAGATTCTATGGGACAATTTATTATGCAAAGAAAGAAAGTTACAAATGAGCTTCTCATAATCGATCAACTAAACAATGACCCTCCATGCTCTTTAAATAGAGATCATGGACCAATCAGGTGTTAAGCCACGGATCAAGGTTAGGTTTGATCTAAGAGAAGTTGAGCCGTCGGATCACTCTATGTCGGAAACATATCGTGACCGTCGGATTAAGTATTTACAAATGCATACTAAAGAAACACACTATCCCTAACGGATATATTACACAATTTGATCTTAACTAACTCCTAAGTGTCTAAATATCCTAACACATACTTTTTGGTACTTGTGCGCACTTCAACAAATGAAAGATTCTTCCGATTGGTGAGCCTTTTGCACTTTCGGGACTTGCTTCCTTGTTCAACCATTTCATGTTCCAATATGATTGCACACTCCCGAAACCTTGTCCAAACAACCCTTTGGCTTGCTTGCGCACTCTCAAAAAAATTTCCAACCAACTCTTTGGCATATACCTTTGAAGTAGCATGACTATGTGGAATTGAAACCTACACCTGTACCACATTTCTTCATACCGGATGCACTTATGTATATGCTTGTATACTGGAAATCCATATACTTCTTCAGACTATATTTTATATACCTCTTTAAATTGGCACAAAAATATACTTCTTCAATGTGGCTTTCATATATTTGTTCAAACCGACATAGGAATACTGAATCCTCTTTGACATCAATGACCATCAAAGTTCAACAATATCCCCTTTTGGCATTGATGTAAACAACTCATGAAGTTGTGCATAATCATCTCATGACATTGTATGCTTCATCTGTGCTTGTCGTAGTACTCCCCCTATGTTATTTTACATTTTGATCCTTTGCTCGCATCCTACTGTCAATGATCTTATTTTACTTCTGCGTGGATCACATGCTTCATGATATTTCTCATGATTATTCTATGTTACTTCGTATTTCTTCGCTAGTCACATGCTTCATGATATTTCTCATGATAATTCTCTGTTGCTTCATATTTATGTGTTGGTCGCATGCTCCATGATCAGCTTCATGATATTTCTCCTCCTTTGACATCAATGGAAAAGAGGTTCCATTACTATGCAATAATATATTACCCTTTCTTATGTTTTGTGCTGGCCTTCAATCATATGTTGGCTTTGAATTGCTCCCCATGTATTCATGATTCATTCCTCCACTAGGGTCTCTCCACCAATTTGATCTTCCTTGCAATCTTTACATTGTTTTCATAGCCATCTCAAATATGATCCCCCTGTACAATTGCTATCTTCCTTCTACCTTGATATTTTGTTCCTATCATAATTCTTCATCAATACTTCATCATTCCTTGTGCAAACCTTCATATATTCTTCATGTCATGTTTACCACATAGTTCCAAATCTCGTCTACTTTTGGTATTTCACTTTCCTTCCCATTGATATATTTATGCGTCTTAATGTTCCTTATTCCGCATTTACTACGTTGTGACAAATCATCGTTACCTTTTTCTGACTTTGCATATCACACCTTGAAAACCAAAGATTTTGCATGAATTTCCACCTGTCATCCAGTTAGGAAATAAAGCGATATGAAAATTAGTTCATGTGGAATATTTGACGTGTCGCATTCGTACTTGAACCTTTTGGGAAACATCGTTCCACTTGCATGGAACAATGAATTAGATTTTCACTTTTAGGACTTTTTTCCAAATTCATTAACTTGTGCAATTACGTTTTTCGTCTCCATAACCAGCTTCAGATCGCCTGGACTTGAATGCGATTTACTCCCTATCTCTTCAACTTAATTTTTGTACACGCAAAAAACTACCATTCGATTCTATAAGAGAGCTGCGAAATGTTTGGTTCATTACCCTTATTCTTCTTGCATCTAGATCCACGTCTTGTTTCCTTTGTGTAGCCATTGTTTTCACACCAACTCATGCTAAAGATTACCCACTAAGGATTTTGAAACCCTTAGTAGTAATCTCAAAAAATAAATAATACGTGAGTGAAAATAAAAATAAAAACTAATCTAACTACTGCAATAAGATAACAGATCAACATGAACCCATGAATAAGATTTGTAATTTTGTATTTGTTTCAAATAATGGTTTACAATAAGAGTTTACCTCAGAAGTTGAGGAGATGGGGGCCCTTGCATATGTATGAAGAGTAGCGCTCTGGGTCTCCATGGTTCCTTGCTCTTCTATGAATGCTCAAATGGTGGCCAAGACTTGATTGAATGGGTACAAAATCTCAAAGAGGTGGGCTATAGTGCAATAGGAATTTTGGAAACATAAGGGTAGGAAGAGTGATGCATGGATATGAAATGGGGGACCTCCATCACCTTTTTATAGAAATTTTGGGTGGTGGAGTATTAACCCATGGTATTGGGCAACCACCAGTATTGGTTTGTGGTATTTTGAGTTTTCCCTAGTTTTTAATTTTATTTTGACTTTTTTCCTCTTTTTCTTTCTCTTTTTTTTTGGGGGGGGGAGATTTTTACCCTTTTTTTATAGGAATTTAACCTTTTTTGAAGGATTTTGTCATGTCCCAAATTTGGTATTGGGTCACAATGGCCTAATCACATTGGCTCTATTCATTAGAGTTTGTCAAATTGATGCTAAAGGTCAAATAATTGCCAAGGAGGAAAATTACTAGTTTCCTAGGTTTGGGGTGGAAGCTTTGGGATTTGGAATAATGGGGATAATAAATGATGTTTGAACATTAGAGTGGCATTAATATTTAATAAAGGATCTAAATAAATATATACAAGTGAAAATCAAAGTGGCATTTGATCATGAAGACACATGGAGGAAGTGGGACCCACATATGGCTAGATTTCCCCACTACACTTGGCATCATTCTCTCACCAATTCGAATTCAAGGTGAATGGTAACATACTTGGGGGAGTCCAAAAGGTATTATTCATGGCATGAATCATCCAAGGTCGAAATATAGAGGAAGAGTAACTCCCATGGAAGAGGAAGAGGCAATTTGGAGTTAGTGAGACACTTGGGCTAGATTCCCTAGCTCTATGACAACAATGATGAAGATGCTATGACACCTATGACACAAATCAGACCTGAAGGCTGACATATGACATATATGACATGTCAGGGCTAAAAATAGACTCCAAAAGGGTGCTCAAGGGTGTTAGGGCAGCTAAGATGCTTCCACATGTGATTTGGTGGAAGTGGGAAACTAGGAATTGTTGTACAAGTGGCGTTCTTTGGAATCTCTTCCCAACTTGAGTTGGCATGAGTCTCTTGGAAGGAATTCGACCCATGGAGCACATTAGAAATTTATAAATGTCAATAACAAAGAATGAAACCAGCTTTTTATCATTTTTAGAATTTGCAATTGCATTTGTGAAGAGGGAGAGCTAGTGGATGACTAGTTTCTTGCCTTAGCCAATTTCGAGGGTGAAAGATTCCCATCCAAGTTGGTAATTGGAAAGGCCATTCAGACCTTTCATTTGGAGCTTTAATGGAGTCTTTATTTGCAGGTGTAATCTACAGGGCAGCTCATGGTTTCTTCTATTGCAGCTCACTCCTTCAACCATTTCCATTTTTGATGGCATATTCTTGATCCTTGAGGGAGGGCGTTTTTGGTGAGCTATTGTACTCTTTGGGGAAGCTTTTAATGCCCCATTTATTTTTTAATATGAATTAAATACTCTGTTTTTCATCTCCAAAAAGTTTCAGGTCGAAATTCCAAGTAGAAATGTATAAATCTCATTTTTAATGGAAGAACAATGCCATTTCCCCACTACCTTGTTGTGAGCCAATGTATTGATGATGATTTCGAATGAATGGATGATTCTCTGATATATTTGTGATCAATATACTTCCATGGATGTATTCTACAAGTTTCATGTACTGTACTTGAGCATTTGAAGCATTTTTACTCAGTTTAGTTGTATTGGGAGGTGAAATAGTGCCATTTCCCCAAGGGTCGAATTGGGGATTTTTGCAGTTGAATGGGAGAGGGTGAGAACAGTTGTAATAATCCATTAATGGTGCATATGAGACTTTAATAAAATACTTAACACATTACATACCTCTGTTCATAAATTTGAGTGCATTTGGAGGCATTTGGGAAGCCATTTTCAGTGCTTACCCCAGGGGGATTTGAACCCCAAATTACTAGTAAAATTGCATAATTGGTTCAGAATCTTAAGAGAGCTTGCAGAGGTCTTTTGGTGGACATATGTCATCCATAAAAATCGTATTCAAGTTATAATATCATTCATACACCTTCCTTGAAGATTTGAAGGCATTTGGAGTCAATTTGAGACCTAGAGACCAATACTAGTCAAAGGAAAATCACTAGTAAAGTTACGTACATTGATTAGAATTGAAAGAGGATTTGCAGAAGTATTTTAAAGGTCCAAAGGCATCCCTGAAACACATATTTATGTTATAATACCATTCATATACCTTCTCAGAAGATTTGGGATCATTTGGGGCAAAATTGGGACCTAGAGATCAAAACTAGTCAAAGGTCTAACTAGGAAAAAAAGTGAAAAATTGTCATTTTAATAAAATTCCTAACAAGGGACATTACAGTGGTATCAGAGCATGGTCTTGGCACCTGATGTGGTAGAACATTAATGAAGACCAGGAGTCAAATAAATAAGCCACCACCCTTAGAAACGGAAACTGGATGTACTTTGGTGAAAGGGAAGAAGTAGGAGAAGAAGTGCATTCATTGGTCACCATGAGTAAGGATGAGAAAGGAACCTTAAAGGAGAATGAGGAGTTTAGGAAATTACTTGAACCATCCTTTGAAGACAAGTGGAGACAATACTTTCAAGAGTTCAGATTGTTGCTTAGTGAAATTGGAAGCAACTCGAAAAAAATAATGAGCAATGGTTCTCTTTTCAAGGAAAAGGATGAAACAATTTATGCGACAAAAGAGGAACCTAATGTAATTGTGGAACATGAGGTACATGTTGATATGCAGGTTCTTGAAGATGCTACACTAAAACAAGAAGAAGGACAAGCACTTGTCCTTGTTCAAAGGGATTATGAGTTGCCTCATGGAGAGAGTTGCAAAGCCTTGGAAGAGGTACATGATCTCACAATAGTTGGACCAGCCAATTATGGAGAAGATGAATTAAATATTTCAATGGGTAAGAGTTGTAAAGAATTAAAGTTGGTTCATAATTCCTCACCCCACACTTCTTTTCCAGCCACATCACTTTGGGATGAAAATTGGGTGAAAGGTTTTTTCCTAGTGGTGCCACATGAGGGGTATGAAACTCCTACCTCTCCTTTTGATGATGACATGAATAGAGCACCTCATTATTTAGAATTGCAGCAGCATATTGCTTTACCTTATGAAGATACATATCCTCATGGATGTATGGATGAGACTTCTTTGAGTCCTTTGAATTCTCCTTGTTTTTTCTGCTCATTATTTGGTTTAGATTTTAGTGGAGATTCTTCATTCACTTCTTGGATGAAAGAATGCATGGATGAATATTTTGATGCATATCACATTCTCTTGGAGCAGCACTATTGGACATGGGATCCTCACCTATGTCATTGGAGCAGATTTGATGGGTCACTTGAAGATTGTATGCACTTGGAAAATGGTGGTCTACATGCTTGGAGGTATAAGCACTTTCATGACTCTTTGATGAAGCATCTCCTTTATGTACATTTTCATTATGTTGTTATGTACTTTGATGATATATATTTTGTACTCATGATGTTTGGAAGAATGCATACAAGAAAATGGGATCCAGGAATCCTCTTATCTGATGGTATGGGTTGGAGAGCACTTTTAATTGTTGGGGTGCAATACAAGCAATGGGACCCTGGAATAATTTTTATCTCATTGGTTTCATATTTTTTTGGGGAAGCAAGCAGTATGGGAGATGGATTCCCCACTTAATAAAGTGATTTTAATCAGAGTAGTGCAGCGGCAAGCATGGTGGTTCCTCTCTAAAATCTTCATGGAAACTCAAAGACTCAAGGTTGGGCAATTCAATGGCAACTTCAAAGAATTATACAGAAAGCAGGTTCTTCAACACCCACATTTAAAATTGCTTGAGGACAAGCAATATTGGGAAGGGAGGATTTGTCATGTCCCAAATTTGGTATTGGGTCACAATGGCCTAATCACATTGGCTCTATTCATTAGAGTTTGTCAAATTGATGCTAAAGGTCAAATAATTGCCAAGGAGGAAAATTACTAGTTTCCTAGGTTTGGGGTGGAAGCTTTGGGATTTGGAATAATGGGGATAATAAATGATGTTTGAACATTAGAGTGGCATTAATATTTAATAAAGGATCTAAATAAATATATACAAGTGAAAATCAAAGTGGCATTTGATCATGAAGACACATGGAGGAAGTGGGACCCACATATGGCTAGATTTCCCCACTACACTTGGCATCATTCTCTCACCAATTCGAATTCAAGGTGAATGGTAACATACTTGGGGGAGTCCAAAAGGTATTATTAATGGCATGAATCATCCAAGGTCGAAATATAGAGGAAGAGTAACTCCCACGGAAGAGGAAGAGGCAATTTGGAGTTAGTGAGACACTTGGGCTAGATTCCCTAGCTCTATGACAACAATGATGAAGATGCTATGACACCTATGACACAAATCAGACCTGAAGGCTGACATATGACATATATGACATGTCAGGGCTAAAAATAGACTCCAAAAGGGCGCTCAAGGGTGTTAGGGCAGCTAAGATGCTTCCACATGTGATTTGGTGGAAGTGGGAAACTAGGAATTGTTGTACAAGTGGCGTTCTTTGGAATCTCTTCCCAACTTGAGTTGGCATGAGTCTCTTGGAAGGAATTCGACCCATGGAGCACATTAGAACTTTATAAATGTCAATAACAAAGAATGAAACCATCTTTTGATCATTTGTAGAATTTGCAATTGCATTTGTGAAGAGGGAGAGCTAGTGGATGACTAGTTTCTTGCCTTAGCCAATTTCGAGGGTGAAAGATTCCCATCCAAGTTGGTAATTGGAAAGGCCATTCAGACCTTTCATTTGGAGCTTTAATGGAGTCTTTATTTGCAGGTGTAAGCTACAGGGAAGCTCATGGTTTCTTCTATTGCAGCTCACTCCTTCAACCATTTCCAGTTTTGATGGCATATTCTTGATCCTTGAGGGAGGGCGTTTTTGGTGAGCTATTGTACTCTTTGGGGAAGCTTTTAATGCCCAATTTATTTTTTAATATGAAGTAAATACTCTGTTCTTCATCTCCAAAAAGTTTCAGGTCGAAATTCCAAGTAGAAATGTATAAATCTCATTTTTAATGGAAGAACAATGCCATTTCCCCACTACCTTGTTGTGAGCCAATGTATTGATGATGATTTCGAATGAATGGATGATTCTATGATATATTTGTGATCAATATACTGCCATGGATGTATTCTACAAGTTTCATGTACTATACTTGAGCATTTGAAGCATTTTTACTCAGTTTAGTTGTATTGGGAGGTGAAATAGTGCCATTTCCCCAAGGGTCGAATTGGGGATTTTTGCAGTTGAATGGGAGAGGGTGAGAACAGTTGTAATAATCCATTAATGGTGCATATGAGACTTTAATAAAATACTTAACACATTACATACCTCTGTTCATAAATTTGAGTGCATTTGGAGGCATTTGGGAAGCCATTTTCAGTGCTTACCCCAGGGGGATTTGAACCCCAAATTACTAGTAAAATTGCATAATTGGTTCAGAATCTTAAGAGAGCTTGCAGAGGTCTTTTGGTGGACATATGTCATCCATAAAAATCGTATTCAAGTTATAATATCATTCGTACACCTTCCTTGAAGATTTGAAGGCATTTGGAGTCAATTTGAGACCTAGAGACCAATACTAGTCAAAGGAAAATCACTAGTAAAGTTACGTACATTGATTAGAATTGAAATAGGATTTGCAGAAGTATTTTAAAGGTCCAAAGGCATCCCTGAAACACATATTTATGTTATAATACCATTCATATACCTTCTCAGAAGATTTGGGATCATTTGGGGCAAAATTGGGACCTAGAGATCAAAACTAGTCAAAGGTCTAACTAGGAAAAAAAGTGAAAAATTGCCATTTTAATAAAATTCCTAACAAGGGACATTACAGATTTTCATTAATTGATGAGGGAAATAATTATTGTTTTTCCCATTTGGTTACCAATTTAGGGATTTTTGGGTTTTTCGAAGCCAAAAATGTGGGAAAATGGGATAAATGGGTTATGTGACTAGGGGGATGAGCTAGGTGAACAATTTTGGGGTGTTAAAAGATTGCCCCTAATGTGTGAGGGTAGGAGCTCATCATATGGTCGATAGACATCATAGCTTTTGAATTTTTCCAGGGGTGTGAGCATTGTAATGGCAGAGAGTCGAAATTGGTTGGAGACCGGAACACGTGCTTCATACGAACGACAAGGGAAAAAACTGGAAATACATCACCTCAATAATGGATGAGGAACATAATATCAAATATATGGATGAGGTGGGCATACCCATCCTCCTATACAAATAATGGTGAGGCCCAAAAGGGGACCTGGAAAATACATAGAGAACTATTGTGTACATAATAATGATCCAAAGGGGACACAAATCTGGGACATACTCATGGTCCAACCATGACTGATATGAAGAACTAATATATGTAAAGAATGGAATCCATCCTGAATGCAGCCATATCAACTGATGCTCTGCTAGATCTGAAGGCGTCCAACAACTGTATGGACTCAACGACTAAGAGTCAGAATCTCAAAGGTATATTGAACTGCATATGAACTGGACACTCTAGGAAGCATATAGTTGAAGGGATTCCAACAATGTCTCCAACGCAACTCAGATATCCATGGGAACATACAACTTGAGGGTTCCAAATAGACTCACCAATGTGCTATATTTAGGGGACATCTGAGGTCTTTGACCAATAACTGAAGGGACCAATACCCTACTCAAAAATCAACGGTGCGTTGATGGATTTGAAGTCAAGCACGTGAGAAACAACCAGTCTAAGAGGCACTACGGACTCCTCTCATATGGTCTGTAGGAACTCATTTCTTATGGAGATGAGTCCAAGGTACAAGGATATATGGGTCTATCCTAAGGAATAGATGTGCTGGAGTCGAAAGAGGGAGACCTGCAACTATCAAGTAAATGATGGTTCCTTTATAGGAGTGTGAGGTGTACAACCAAGAGGTGATAGTACTGGATCTAAGACTGACATACTGTGGGGGGGATACGGGGATCGCAGATTCATTGGACTCAAAATTCATTTGTTCAGAGTATGGTGGAAAGGCTAACCTGGAAGCATATGAAACTGACTTTGGGGAAGGAGATCATAGCTTAGGGTATCAATGACCGTGGCTGCAATGGGGGAGACTCAATGGGGGAACTGATGAGTGAGATCAGGAGACTTCAAGAGTGACACATCATAGAATACTCTGAATAAAGGTGACCATGATGGGGAGGATTCAAAAATGGGGGGACTAGATGTGATCTATCCGAGTGATAACATCATTTAGTGCAGGGACGTGTCTACACTAGCTTGACTATTTTTCTAAGAGATGGTGAGTCTCTACGTCAGAAACGAAAATATTATTACAAGCATCTATAGATCTAGATTCATTAATCAAAACTCATTAAGATCTAAAAACGTTTCAGAATTAAAGTCATGCAAGATAAGCAAACATTCAACACTAAAATGGCAAAAACTTGAATCAATTCATGCTAAAACAATGGAGAAGATACATGATTACCAGGAATCCTGGTGTGAGTGCCTCCTCCCTCGCCATAAGTTCTCCTTCCTTCACCCTTACTCTTGAAGAATTGGAGCTCTTTTCTTCCTTTAGAATCGCCTTAGCATTCCTTTGCTCTTTTTTTCCCCTTTTACCATGCCTCCCATGCCTTTCTTATATAGCATTGGGAAATGGGCCTTAGGATTTTCTTCTAAATGTGGGATTAGTCATTTTCCTCATTTTGATTATTTTTCAAGTGAAAACCCACTTTTGAATAGTTTTTAGACTTTTTGCTCCACTTAGTATGTTTTAAACACAATCAATGCATTTCTCAGAGAGGATTCGTCTTTGATTGAACTTGTGTCATGACTTTCCTGTAGTGGGTGCATGGTAAACATATATTGCTCTGTCACTTAGTTAAGGGTGTCAATTTGATTGTTAACAGCGAGCATTGAGAGGCATCGTTTGGGCCTTCTTCATGGTTTAAGGATCTTGAAGAAGGGATAGAAGTGTGCTCGAAATGATACCGTTGTGTGATATATTTGGATGAGCCCAGGACAATGCATGCTCGTGGGTGCTTTCAATTTTAAGGAGTCTGAAAGTGATAAGAAGACTCTAAAATGTGGAGAGGATACCGCCATGTGGATTTATGTGAGCCCGGGATGGTGAATGTTCATGGTCGCATTCAATTTTAAAGAGTCTAGAAGCAATAAGAAGACTCCGAGGGGGTTATTTTTCGTGTGTTAGTCTCCAAAGCCCGAAAAAGAATAAAATTATGCAATGGAGAACTCTTCTAGCCGATGTGACTAGAGTATTCATTTTTCGTAATTAGTCTACCAGGTTCGGAAAAGGGTTAAACTTATACCAGATAGATGCCATTTTAGATACTTTATCGAGCATCAAAGGAAGCAAGATTGCAAGACGATATTTTCATTCTTTAAGGATTTAGAAAAGCGCTTAACAGAAACTCCCTAAGTGCCTTTTTCGTAAAGGAGTTGCTCATCCCGAAAAAGGGATAAAATTATACCGAACAGATGTAAAATCCAAGCAAGGAGGAAGTGTTCAATCAAGGTTCACGTATGAGAACCAAGAATGAAGGTGAATGGGGGGGACATTGATAGGGCCTCCTTGCAGGTAGATGAATGGCGGAAAAATAACGCAATAACTGCATTATGGAGGGAACAGAGGGCTCATGTTTAGGTCGCGATAGACAAAATGGTCAAAGTGGATCAAAAGACGTCGATTGTTTTGATGGCACACAAATAGAGACAATGATGGGTGTGGGAAAAATTCCCAAAAAAGGACTGAGTGAGAGCGAGAAATGATCTCAAGCATAGTCATAGGCACAAAATTATGAATTTAACGGTGCAAACGGCACAAAAAATGGATTTCGGATGACTCTGCAATGGTCAAAGGAAAAAGGGAGTAAAAATGGCTATAAATAGAAAGGGTGCCCACCTCCACATGTCATTTTCACTGTGCGAATTGGGAGGAGTGTGGAAGGACCCAAAAGAGGAAATTATGATTTCTCTTAATTTGTCTAGTGGAATCGATTTCTATGACTTGCAGGTAACTTGTGAAGTTTTTTTTGTTATTTTTCATGTTTATTTCATTAGATTTGGTCCTTCGGAGAGGCCTGGCAAGTGTGGTTAGGGAACCATTGCGTCGGAGCACGATTTTCGAGGGAAAAAAAAAAGCACCTTGGGCACAACTTTGAGACAAACATTCACGCGTTTAGGGCACGACTATGGGTCGTATTGTTGTGCTTTGGGGTATGCCTTTCTTTGAGAAATGTGCTCTCCAAGCACAACTGTGTGCCCGATAGGTGCGCTTGAGGAGCATGCATTTAGATGGGAAAAGTGCGCTACAAGGCGCATCTGAGGGGAAAAAAGGCACACTTTGGAGGGCATGTTTTGCCCAATATGTGTGTTGTGGCCCTAGGGGATAGTTTTTTATGTACATAGTACGAATGAGGGGTTTTTTCATTTGTGTGTAGGATGCCAAGAGTGAGCTAGCAAGAGCGATAGCTCAGAAGGTTGCTTGATGACATCATGGATGATGCAGATGTTCATGGTACTTTGGCCTGGTGTGGGTTACTGAAGTTTGCCAGGGTGCCCCCAATACGTGCAGCGAAGTAACTGCTAAACAAATTGGTAGAATTTTTGGATGTTGATGTGGGGGCAATTGTGATACAGGGGGATTGAATGGAGATCACATTGACGGATGTGTACTTTCTAACTGGGATTCCATAGTTAGGTCTGATTGTGGACAAACAACAGAGGAATCCCAGTGATGTCTCGATGGAGGATCTATTGGAGTGGCACTATTATGCCATGACCTATGTGCATAACAATGCTATACTGATTTGCGACATAGAGAGTCTGGAGACATGGGCCATAGTAGCTTTGGTCTTGCAGATACTGGGGTCGAAGGCATCCCACAAGGTCTCTGGAGGTCAGATGATGCTAGTGGAGCAGGCACTAATAGGGACATACTTTGCTTGGGGGATGATGTATTTGATAGTGGTTCGCCGAGAGTTGAACAAGGTGAGTCGTAAAGGAGGGGATTTATGTTTCCATTCATTCCTATGCTCGTTCTTTTTTTAGCGGGTTCTAATGTTGCGACCACACAGAGCAGTGTGAGATGGTGGGTCCACTAAGCCGAGGATGCGGCTATGGGGAGAGATGATGACTCGTGGTGTTGGGGGACTAGTGGGTCGGCTGTTTACTTAGTGGCAAAAACTGCTAGTGGTGATCAAGGATTACCCATATGTAGGGATGGGCCACAGCGGAGATGCAGAGCTACCATGACCTCCTTGCTAGGAAGGGGGACCAGATGGTATGTATTTACTTAGTTTATAGTATCATGTTGTTTATACTTCATAGCACATATGGTAGCTAGAGGATTTTTATGATCCTGATACTCAATTGTGTGCTTGTGTATGCAGATGTGGGACCGAGGACTCTAGCAGGATACTGGGAACAGAGGGGTTGAGTGGAGGGGGTGGATCCTCCTGGTCATGGGAATCTATGGAAGCGGAGTGCTCCAATGACTTTGGATTCACTGCATGTGGGGATTGACCTCTTTCTGGATGGAGTGGTAGATGACAGATGGAAGCATTTGTATTAGGAGTTGATCGACATTTTCTATGACGCTCCACGGGAGTAGAGACCAGTGATGCGGGGGATTGCTATGGCAGCTGAGGCAGTGAGGGCCATGGAACAGGGGGAATCCCCATATGATAACAAGGAGGAGGAGACTGAGTCATATGAGCAGGAGGAGGAGGAGGAAGAGGGGGATGAGAACAAGGACGAGGAGGATAAGGATGAGGACAAGGAAGAGGATGAGGATGAGGATGAGGATGAGGATGACTCATATGGCTAGGAAGTTGATGGAACTTCCCACTAAAGTGATGGGCATAGGGAATTTTTGTATTCAGCAATTATTGTTATGACGAGGAATTTATTAGGGCTCCTCGATGCAATGATGCTTATGTTATGATAGAAACACTATGAAATTTTGATGATATATATATATATATGGATGTAGTTTATGATGATGATGAACCTTTTTTATTTTTATTATGTGGTATGCCTATATGATGTATATGTGCATGTGAATGATATGACGATGCATTTTTATGGTTTACTTCCTATATGTTGTGTTTTATATGCCATTCTATAATATTGTTATCCATTTGGTATGCAACACTATTCTGACTTCGTGGAAAATGAGTGAATGTAATGAACTCAAACTGTCTAATCAGTTGTCTAGTGCATAGGAATTTTCTAAAAAGGAAAGGATCCTGTACCTGGTAAAAATGATTGAGTTGGGAGATAAGGAGCTGGGAGTCAAGAAAGACACGAAGGTGATGAATTCCCAAATGGAGGGAAACTGTCAAGAGACTGGTCATAGCATCATACACAACCTCGTTATTGTTCGTAGCACCAATACACACTCCATCCAGGTGGATCAACTCATGTGAAGGGGAATACAATACCCAAGCTGCATAGGAGAGGTTTGGAGACCATCTAGTTGCATCATCGGCGAAACCAACATAGAGCGAGTGAACAAGATCCATCTGTGGTCACGTATGGAAGAAAGCGGTAAGGTTCAAAATGCAAAAAAAGAGAAAAACAAGAAAGGAAAGGAAATTATGCAACACGGACTATTGGGTCCAAAAACATTTAAGGGAAAAATCGCTCTAGATACAACCCATTGCGAGGGTTGGTCAAAGGGTGTCCTTCAAAATAGGTAGGGATGTATGACCCTTTTTCGAGATAGGTTTGGAAAATGTAGGGTCCTTGCCACATGGATTCAAACTTTCCGTTGTTGTGCTTGTCATGAGCTTGGTCATAAATGAGCACTAGGTCTCCGTCTTGGAAGTTGAGGGGATGGACGCGTTTTTCATAATGGGATTTGGAGCAATGTTTGCTAGCCTAGATTATTTGTAAGGCCACTCATCGGTCTTCGTCCACCTGTTCCAACATGAGTAAGCATTGCTCAAGAGGTGAGGTGTCCGGGAGAATGTCAACGACAATGTGTAAAAAGGGGATTTGACACTCAATGGGGGGAATAGACTCTACGCCATGGAACAAATGGAAAGGGGTAAAACCTGTGGAGGTCTTAGTAGAAGTTTGGTAAGCCCAAAGTGTAGGAAAAACCATATGGTGCCAATTTGACTTGTGCTTGTTCACTTTTCGTTGAAGGATTGTCTTCAGAATCTTGTTCATAGCCTCAACTTGGTTGTTCCCTTGAGGGTCAAAGGATGAGGCGTACTGGTGGTCAAACTTCAGGAAGGTGGACAAATCCTTCCAAACGGTGTCCTCGAAGTGTTTTCCATGGTTGGATACAAGTTGTTTAGGGACCCCAAACCAAGTAATCACATGGTTAAAAAAGAAACATGTTGAGGTCTCGGCCTGGTAGTTAAATGTGGGCATAGCCTCGGCCCATTTAGTAAAATAATTGACATCCACAACGATGTACTTATTGCCACTTTCTGAGGGGGGGTTTCACTCCATAAAATCAATGTCCCATTTACAGAAATGGCCAACGGTTATTACTAGATGGAGAGGGGTGGGAGGGGTCCTGGATTTTGGGGCAAAGAGTTGGAAATTACTGCAATGTTTGACAGTCATAATGCAATCAAGGAAAAGGGTTGACCATAAATACCTAGTGAAGATGATCTTTTGGGCAGTTTCCATTCCAAAGAATTGGCCACCACAGGCTCCGCTATGACAATCGTTCAAAACCTGTTCAACCTCATCATGTGTGAAGCATCGACATAACATGGTGTCGACGTCGCTGTGAAGAACTTGCAATATTTAATGAATGAAAACACACAAGATAGCAGAAATAACATAACTCATAATCACTTTTATATTGATCATAGGCCACTTCGAGGGGGAAACCTCCTTTAAGCAAGCTCAATACAAATAACTTCACCGTACTTTTATTGGTCTCAACACAAACTTATATACTAAGTCTAGGCTCCAATACCATGTGTCAGTACAAACCATGGGCCAATACAAAATATGGATCAACAATTACTATGGGATGACTTACAAAGCATATGCATCCAACAACAATAATACAAACTATGGATCAACAAATACTACGGGACAACTTACAAAGCATATGCATCCAACAAAAATATACTAACAAAGTAAATAGAAGGGTTGACATGGGTTCCTAACATCCCCTCTCCCTTAGAAAAAGCTTTGTCCTCAAAGATTTAGATGTGGAAATTGATGCAGAATCTGAAGGAGTGGTTCCCCTGTAGTATCCTCGGGTTGCATTCCATCCCACTGAAGCCTTTTGAGTTTCAGGTAGGATTGCATGGCAGGTTGTAGACGAAGAAGGACCATATCATCTGTGTGAAAAGTGCACTCAGAATGGTGTTGATTGGCTTGTTGTTTCAGTCGAATTCCTTCCATGTGAAGATTGTCCTGTAGAATGAGAAGAATTTGATTGCAGTTTCGAAGAACCAAGTCAATTGCTTGAACTGAGGAGCTGCTGAGCGTGTATGGAAGAAGAACTGGTGGTGCCTATCCATAAATTGGTTCATATGGTGTCCTTTTAGATGTAGATTTGTACCACTGGAGCACTTCTAGGAAATCCATAGAAATAGTTGTCCACATCTGTGTAAGGATACGAAATGGGTTCGAGCAATCCCGAAAGGAGTGTCGTTTCACCCTTGTTGACCTTAAAAGTATCACAGTCAGCCACCATCTGTTGAATTGACATTTTCAGTCCCTGCCAAAAGAAGTTATATTGTTCCCGATCATACATTTTGAGGAACCTAGAGTGCCCTACTGATGAAGAAGCATGGAGTTCATAGAAGAGATAGCCCTGTTGAACAGATTGCAGCCAATTTGGAACAAGCAGAGAAATAACTGTAAGAGAAACTGGGTCATCAAATGTGCAAGAAGGAGCATATGCCACCATATTGTCCTTGCCCTTCTTGTAAGTGATTGCATAGGCATAACCCATGAGTTGGATAACCCAGTTCAAGTGTGCAGGGGAGGAGACCTATTGTTCCAGGAAATTTTCTAATCTCTGGAGATCAGTCTTGATGCAGAAATAATTCCCTAATAGGTATGGCTACCACTTCTGTACTGCATGAAAAATAGCCATAATTTCCTGTTGAGATGTATATGCGGCTAAATTCATACCGGAAAGGTCTCTTGAAGGCGATAAGCCCACTGGTTCAGCAAAGACACCTGCATATCTATCCAAGGAAGTAGGGGAGACCGTTGATGGGTGCATCTGAATGGAATGGAGTTGAGCGATGACACAATGTGAATTCTTCTTAACGACCTTTTCCAGGCGATGCGAACTGATGATGCGAAGAGACCCTTGTAGTAATTAAATTTTTGTTGTTTCCCATTGACTGAAAAATGCATCCAAAGTTCAACAAAATCCCATAAGATGGGGCCAAGTGTGCGTAACCATTGAATGCCCAAGATCACATCACATCCACCTAGGGACAAGGCAAACATGTCAGAGCACAAGTTATAATATTCTAGAGAGATATGCACATTGTGACACTTCACCTTGCAAGGTAAGGTGCCCCCATTAGAAACCATGACTTCAAAGTTGGAGCAAGGATGGACAAAACAATCAGCATGTTTGGCGATCCGAGGGTCAATGAAGTTATGAGTGCTACCAGAATCAATGAGTATTGTAAGAAGAAGCTTCTTGAAGTAACCCCTGACCCACATTGTTTGGGGGGTGGTGATGCCAGATAAAGCATGGAGAGATATCTCTAGTTGTTCATCCTGAGATGGGAGGTCAATAAGCGGTTAATGAATGTCGATCTGATCATCCATTGTATCTGGAGTTTCTTAACCAATTGTAGAGGCAGGCGGAGAATCCATATCCAAGAGATAGAGCTTTTGTTGAACACATCTATGTACCCGAGTGAATTGCTCATCACAATTATAACAAAGCCCTTTTTCTCTGCATGCCTACATCTCTGTTTCAGACAAATGCTTGATAGGAGTTGTTTGAGGAGCTGGCGGGATGGGACGTCGTTGAGAACCCATATTTCGGAAGGGAACAAAAGTGGGTTTGGAGCATTGTTGGGCTGCAATCTTGTCTTCTGCCAACTTAGCCAACCCTAGGACTTCCATCATTGTGTTGGGATAGAACATTTTAACCTCTGAATGGATTTCATCCTTAAGACCACTGATAAAAAAACTCCTGTAGAATTCATCAGACAATCCTTCTGTGTGATTGGCTAGTTTCTCAAATTCTATATGATACTCTCTCATGGTGCCACTTTGACGAAGTTTAGTGAGTGCTACGGTGAAGTCATCAAAAGCACTAGGACCAAATCGTTGCAAAAGGAGTTGGAAAAAATCTGAGCATTTTGGCTCGTCATGAGCCTTGATGTACAACGGTACCATTGAAGGGCTTACTGTTCCAAATGAAAGGATGCAAGTGGAACTTTTTGGACATCAAAAGTATTATGCAGACTGGAATATTGTTCTACACGATAGATCCATCCAATTGGATCAGTACCATTAAAGCAAGGAAATTCAAGCTTCGGACTGTTATACCTCAATATTACACATTATGCATTAGTGTCGCATCCTTGTACTAGCGACCTAAACGACAGTTTCCCTTAAAGATCATCTGAACATCCAGAGTGAAAACCATTGACTGAATACTGAAAGCAAAACCTTTTTCTGCCATCTTCCAGCCCAACTTAGCCCTGTTTGTGAGCACTGTCGCTCCTTGCACATCTACAAGGGCGCGGTAGTTAGCACTACCGCGCGTTGCTCCTTCTCTGGGGCGCGGTACTACCGCGTTATGCTCAGTTATAGGGGCGCGGTAGTCTGAAATTAGCCTTTTTGCCTTGGATTTTGGGATTTCGACCTTCGAGGAGATTTTGTTGGGATTACTACCTTTGGTTCGATCCTAACTCCTTCTTTGTTTAGCTGGCCTGATCCACTAAACCCTCCATAGATCCACACTTCTCTCTTGTTGGTTAGCCTTCCCATGTGCTATAAGAGAGAAGCTTTCCATGAGCCAAAGGGAGGACTTTTGGGGCATCAAACCTATGATCTTGCAGCCTTGTGGAGATAGCTAAGAGGAGAAGACACTTGGAGTTGGAGGATTGGCTTGGGCATCAAGCACCCTTTGTAAGTAATCTTCAAGTTGTAATGGAATAACTTGTCTTGTTTTCCCAAATCATTTGTGTTAATTCTGTTTTAATGATATGATTTGTATCTTTCATAGATTTAGATCCTAACTCATGTTTTCAGATTGCTAGAGAATAGTACATGCTTGTGTTTTGGTTCCATTGTTAACAGGTTTACTTGTGAGGACTTGGAACTTGGAGCAAATATCAAAGACAAGCATTTGGACATAAGGTCAGTTAAACTCCTTCTATTCTCTCCAACATTTTAATTCTGAGATGTTTGTTAGATCTAGGGATTCAAGGTTGCATTTGTTTTGTCTGTTCTTAGCCTAGAGTTAGTTAAAGTCTACTTTAGCCTAAGGGAATTTTGACTTATCCGTAGGGCAGAATTCCACATAACAAGAATGGCGACTCCGCTGGGGAATATTGAATCCATTTTCTTTGCTTGTGAAGTTTGCTTTCAATTTCACTCATTGATTGTAAGAATTGGGTTCTTTCACCTTCATTCACTTCCCTGCTCTCTGCATTAGACTCCTGTTACAGATCAGTAAGTCCTCTGGGTTGGCGAACCCTTGAAAAAGTCAAGATCTTTTCTCAAAATTCCGCCTCTTTCCCTGTTCACACAGTGCCGCGCCCTCATAACCATTTACAGCGCGGTACTTACACAGTGCCGCGACCTAGGCCTTAATACCAGAGCGACAGTTGCACAGTGCCGCGCTTCAGTCAGGCTATAGACCGCGGTAGTTCCTGGAAAGTGTGTTTATTTGGTTTGTTTGGTTATTTTTGGGTCTTTTCGAGATTTGGATCCATGTTGGCCCTTTGAGTCAATACTAGTGTTTTGCTTGCATTTCTAAGCGAAATGGGTTCTATTTTTGAAAAAAAATCCCCTAGTCGTTTTGACCCATATTAAGGTTTTGAGATCATTTTTTTTGGTTTGGTGTGCTTGGCGTGTTTGGATTGCTTGGCATCTTATTTCCTTTACATCCTATCTAATGATTGTTTGAAAAGATTGATTCCTTGCCTCCGCTTTAGTTCAAAGAGAAGCTTGATTTTGTCGTTCTTTTACCATATTCATGAAATTGAAACACTAAAGTATTCTTCTTGCTTTAATTCAATCATTTGATATTCTTGGTATTACATTCATGAAAAGAAGAAATACTTGTTTCATATTTATGTGCATTTGAGTTAGACAAAATTATTAGATTCTTCTCTTTGTCTTGCATTTGATTGGAAGCATTTGTAGAATCTTTCTTTCCGTAGCTTGGATGTGTCTTTTTCAAGTGTAAAAAGATAGGAAATGAATTAGAATCATTACATTTGGTGTTCATATGAAGAAATTTTTCATTACTTTGGGTTAGTTTTGGGTACTTCTTTCTATCATTTTGAAAAGAAATAAAATTGCATGTGCATTGGGTTGTGCATATTGGGAACGGAAAGAATTCTTCCTTACTTTAGCTAGTGTTCATCGAAGAGAAAGGCTCATTTCGATTCATCTTCATTTGCATGGTTTGGGTCGTCATAACACCATCAAGTTGCACTTCCATAACCCGATTGAGTAAGACAGCCACTAAAATTAATCTCCCTAATTAAACCAACTTTAACCTCACTTGAGGAAATCAAAAGAATTTGGTAGTTAGGTAGGACACCGGGGATAGGCATCAAAATAATTCCCCCTTGTCATTTTCATCTGAGACATAGTCGTTGTCTTTAGGGAACTAAAATCCTCTAGTACTTATTGACACGGTCACAGCTAGTTTGTGGAGGGGCCTCCTGACTGTTTCCAACTTTCAGGGGTTAAACGGCCGCGAGATTGAGAACCGGACGGACTCTGTGGAATACCGCACTCCACTTAGCCCTAAGGCAACATCGATCGCTGTCTTCTTCGGAAGGCTGAAGTGCCCAAAACCTTTTCCGACGTGTCATGAACGAGGTAGCTTAGTATCTATTCTACTAGGGCTCTTTTACCCAGGATCCCTTTCGGTAGAGGGATATCCTTCTTATATCGGTCTCTCATGTTGTATTGTTCAACTTGGATTTCATCACCTTGCGAAGGATACAATTTGTTGAGGTCTCCAGCTCTTAGTTAGGAGGTTTTGCTTGCTATCTTGTAGAGGGTCTTTTTCTTTCTAGGGCTGCTTGTTGGCATTCTGGCCGTTTTGTTGTACAGCTCACTTACTGTGGCAGCGGCCTCAGTATAGTTTTTTGAGCTTGCTCTTTTGGCCTGTGAGCCTTGTCTTTTCCTAGCTCCCCTTTCGCACGCTCGGTTGCCTGAGGGTTTTTGAGTTCTTTTTAACAAGACTTCGTCCACATCACTTAGTTTTGTTCCATGGAGAATCCACCTCCATGCGCCCATGCTCCTTCTGGGACTACCAATCCGGAGACCCCTTTTCAAGGGGTACCTTTTACTTTTCCTCCAGTTGGAGATATTGGTCCTCCCTTTATTGCCACGTTAAATCTTCCTGGATTAACCATAGGATTACCGGTATGGTTATTCAATCCGGTAATTCCGATTGCGCCCAATGTTTCGAATGCTAACTCTCCACCACGAGAGAGTCAATCCCAAACTAATCCTTCCCCTTCTTCGTCGGATGAATCTTCTTCCGTTCCTTCTTCCTCGCCTGACCAAAGCAATAGTGTTAGTAATCAGGTGGATAAGAAGAAGAAGAAAAGGAAAGTTAAGAAGAAGAAGGATAAAGAAGAGACCAAGCGTAAACCAGTTGCCCCTAATGGCACTCATTCTACGAAAACAACCCGTAAGCCCAAGTTCCCTTGCAAACTTTGTAAGGGTGATCACCTTCTCAAGGATTGTCCTGATCTTTCCCGTGTGTCAGAAGTGTGGTCTAAAAACCCCAAACCAATCGTATCGTCGACCTCTGACCATCATGTCGATAGCACCCCCTCAACCAGTGACCCCTTGGTCAAGGGTCGTAAGGGTAAAGTCCTATATCCCTGTTTGATATGCAAGGGTATGCACCGTACTTTCCTTTGTCCAAGCATGGATGAAGCCTCGCGGTGGTTGGAAGATATTACTAGTTCTCAACTGGTGCCTCCAACAGACCATGGTAAACTGTCCCTCGACCCCCCGCTGGTTGACCAAGTGATCAATTCAGTTTCATCTGCAATTGATCCCACTCTCCCTTCCGAGAGTGAAGTGATTGAGTCGCTGTCATCCCCACTCGATCCCGCTCTTTCCTTGGAGAAAGTCCAGACTGAAGCTCACCTTGACACAACCTTCGTCTCATTCTTATCTTCCAAGAGAGAGTGAATTGGAAACCACTGATGTTTTCATTATCGATTCAGAACGTCCTCGGCAAGGGGAAACCCTGTCCGTTTCCGCAAGACCCCCTCCAAGCACTGAGGTTATTTCCTTTGATTGGAATGGTCTAACAGAATCTTGTCTTCCTTCGAGTGTTCCTTTTCAAATATCTGTAGGAGTTTCCGATAAAGAAATTTTTCGTACGATAGTTGATGAAGGAGCTTCTGTTAGTATTCTATCCTCAACTGCTTGGCAAGCCTTAGGTTCTCCTCGGCTTGTGCCCGTCACTGATCAGATACTGGCTTTCAACAGAAGGCCTACTGGACCTTTAGGGTCCCTTCCTCAGTTACCTATCACTTTGGGAGGGAAAACTGTCTGTATTGATGTCATGGTCATCCAAGGTCCCTTAGATTTTAATCTACTCCTTGGACGCGATTACGTCCATGCCATGAAGGCTGTAGTGTCCTCACTCTTTCGAGTGATGTATTTTCCCCATCATGGGAATATTGTGACCATCGATCAGCTTTCCTTTGTGACGCCCACTCATCGCATGACTCCTAGTCACCAGACTTCCCTAAATGTTCCACATGTTTTAGTGGTTTCTTCCCCCTAGGGGGGGGGGATGCTTGGAGCAAAGTTCTATTCTGGTGTCAAGCTCGTTAAAAAATGAAACCATCATTCCAAGCATAGTTTACTCTTGGTTTTAAGCTTGTGTAAAAATGAAACCAACCATCACTATGAGCATAGTTCCCTTTCTATGTCAAGCTCGTTAAAAAATGAAATAGATTCCCATGAGCATAGTTTATTCTTTGTTTCAAGCTCGTTAAAAAATGAAACCGACCCTCAAGCACAGTTTACCGTTGGTTTTGAGCTTGCGTAAAAACGAAACCAATCCCAAGCATAGTTTACGTTCGGTTTCAAGCTTGCGTAAAAATGAAACTACCCTCAAGCACAGTTTACTTTTGGTTTTAAGCTTGTGTAAAAATGAAACCAAATCCCAAGCATAGTTTACGTTCAGTTTCAAGCTTGCGTAAAAATGAAATTACCTTCGAGCATAATTTCTTTCTGTTTTAAGCTCCTTAAAAAATAAAAAGGACCCTTTCAAGCATTGTTATTATCTATTTCAAGCTTGTGTAAAAATGAAATAGATCTCCCTTCCATTTGTTCGAGTCTCTCGCTAGAGTTAGGGTTTGAACCTTCATTTCATCTGCCTGGGTCACTTGATCCTGGTTCTCCCTACTCCCCCTGGTGAACACATTTGGATTAGTAGCCAGGATTTTTTTTTTTTTTGGGTAAGGAAGAAGAGTAGTCAGACGAAACGAAGCTCGGGGGGCATGTTTAGCCGTTAGCAATCATGCTGGGGGCATTTACCAACCTCTGGTCATCATGTTGGGAGGGAACCCATCAATGGGCCTTAACCATGAGCAGAGTTTACCTTTGGCTTCAAGCTCATTAAAAAATGAAACCAGTAGTCTGAGCAAAGTTCTACTCCTGTGTCAAGCTCGTTAAAAAATGAAACATATCCTTTCCCTTTAAGTCGAGTCTCCTCGTAGACTTAGTACCTGAACCTTCTTTTCACTCGCCTATACCTTAGGTGAATGAAATGAAGCTTGGGGGCATGTCTTCAACCTCTGGAAGTTACGTTGAAGTCAACTCGATCGCCTCTCCACACCACGTTGGAGCTAAGTCACTTACTTCCAGCAATCATGCTGGGGGGCATGTACCAACCTTTGGATTTCATGACGGGAAGAAGTTCACCATTGGGAACATTTTCGAGCATACTTTCCTTTTTAGGTTTTGAGCTCATTAAACCATGAAAATTATCCCGAGCATAGTTCATCTTCTGTTACAAGCTCGTTAAAAAATGAAGCAGACATCATGAGCATTCTTCCAACCTATCTTCGAGCTCGTTAAAAACAGTAAGATGGTGTTTGAGCTTACTTTTCACTTTTTTCGTGCTCTGGTTAAAACATGAAAAGTGGTTTGAGCTTACTTTTTCCTTTTTCGTGCTCTGGATCCAAACATGAAAAAGATTCCGAGTGCTTTTGATACCATTATCGTGCTCGTTAAACAAATTGGAGTAAAAAGGTGTGTCTAACGAGTATAGGTTTATCACTTTATCCGGCCTCGCTAGACTATTTACGGAAAAGGAACTGTGCCGAGTTTACTTTCCCTTTGTCGTACTCGGTCATCAACCATGACAAAGTTATACATGGAGTCCATAGTTAAGCTCTTTTCAGACTCCCTAAAGTTGAAAAGATTGCCAAGCGAAATTGATTCGTTCACGCTTGTAAAAGGATTTGAATGACCGTCTCCCTAGTGATAGTTTACCCCTTTTTCGGACTAGGGGGCACTACTTACGAAAAAGGAATACTCCAGCCAATCATGACTGGAAGAGTCCTCTTCCGCGTTGTTTTACCCCTTTTCGGGCGATGAGGCTAACCTTACGAAAAAGGACCATTGGAGTCTTCTTTAGTTCTTTTCAGACTCTCTAAACATGAAATGACGACCGAGTTTTCCTTCCTTGGACTCGTAAAATCAAACATCGAAGGGCCCACTTTGGGACGAACCCCTCCTTTCTCAGGTTCGAAAAACATGTGAGATTGGACTCATCTATGAGATGAGCTATATCGAGCATCTGTTATCCTCCTCAAGCTCGTTAAAAAACAAAGAGGTACTCGTCCATCATGTCGGGGGAAAATTGGAAAATGAGTCAAGTTTACCTTGTTGGCAGCTTGTGAGTCATCACCTTTGAACATGGCATGCATCCTCATCTTGTCTGTTTTGGGTAGTCAGTCTTGCTGATAGTGTCATCATTATGATCATGCATCCTCATTATTGCTATGAGTTCACACTTCCTGCGGTTTTGTCTGTTCAAGTAATCCCTGCTGCCAAGCTCTGTTTCATGCCGTTATATGTTCAAAGGGTTATTACCTTGAGTCCACCTCCACTTTATGTCAAACCTTCCCTTTGTGTCAGTACATATTCTATTGTTTCATCGGTCCATACTATCTCTCGTTCTGATTTCGTGTCGATGATGTGGGAATCATTATGGCCCACCTTCGACGAGTCTATTCCTGTCGACACCAAATCACTATCCAGGAATTAGGCTTAGGAGTCAACCACTAGTACCTTGGTACCTGCATGCCTCAATGGCAGGTTTCCTCGTATTCAACAGTAGGTTTTCATCAATGACCTCTGATTGAATGATCTCTCGGATGCTCGACATCAACTCCTTTATTCGCATTTCGTTGAGATGTACTATAGATACCTTGGGGATCATCGTCATCATTGGTGATTTCCCTCGCATTTGTTAACGGTTCACATCATTGACCGGTAATCAAATGGTTTCTACCATGTTCGACTTCAACACCTTGTAATCACATGGCTAGATTCGTATCGTTTGCGATCGGGTAGAAGACCCTGGGCGCACCTTTGTATCTTGATTATGTCCAGGTTGCGATGGAGATGTCCTTTGTATTGTCACACAGATCCACTTATTGTATTGGTCGTGGCTGTGTCATTACTGTCTCATGGATCTACGCTTGTTCATAGTAGCCATGATTTGTCTACAGTCTATATCATCTCAGTACTCATGGATCTGCAATGTATTGGTCGGCAGCCATGCTTTGAGTCATTTGTTTCCGAGCATGGGAATGCCCGCCTCGGTGGTATATCTGACATTTTGTTTATTTTTCAGCTCCTTGTTGCTCTCCTCGATGCTATCTCCGAACCATATTTGTAAAGTCTTTCGGCCATCAGTCTCTTCTGACCTCACACTTTAGGGGGCATCTGTTATACCTCAATATTACACATTATGCATTAGTGTCGCATCCTTGTACTAGCGACCTAAACGACAGTTTCCCTTAAAGATCATCTGAACATCCAGAGTGAAAACCATTGACTGAATACTGAAAGCAAAACCTTTTTCTGCCATCTTCCAGCCCAACTTAGCCCTGTTTGTGAGCACTGCCGCTCCTTGCACATCTACAAGGGCGCGGTAGTTAGCACTACCGCGCGTTGCTCCTTCTCTGGGGCGCGGTACTACCGCGTTATGCTCAGTTATAGGGGCGCGGTAGTCTGAAATTAGCCTTTTTGCCTTGGATTTTGGGATTTCGACCTTCGAGGAGATTTTGTTGGGATTACTACCTTTGGTTCGATCCTAACTCCTTCTTTGTTTAGCTGGCCTGATCCACTAAACCCTCCATAGATCCACACTTCTCTCTTGTTGGTTAGCCTTCCCATGTGCTATAAGAGAGAAGCTTTCCATGAGCCAAAGGGAGGACTTTTGGGGCATCAAACCTATGATCTTGCAGCCTTGTGGAGATAGCTAAGAGGAGAAGACACTTGGAGTTGGAGGATTGGCTTGGGCATCAAGCACCCTTTGTAAGTAATCTTCAAGTTGTAATGGAATAACTTGTCTTGTTTTCCCAAATCATTTGTGTTAATTCTGTTTTAATGATATGATTTGTATCTTTCATAGATTTAGATCCTAACTCATGTTTTCAGATTGCTAGAGAATAGTACATGCTTGTGTTTTGGTTCCATTGTTAACAGGTTTACTTGTGAGGACTTGGAACTTGGAGCAAATATCAAAGACAAGCATTTGGACATAAGGTCAGTTAAACTCCTTCTATTCTCTCCAACATTTTAATTCTGAGATGTTTGTTAGATCTAGGGATTCAAGGTTGCATTTGTTTTGTCTGTTCTTAGCCTAGAGTTAGTTAAAGTCTACTTTAGCCTAAGGGAATTTTGACTTATCCGTAGGGCAGAATTCCACATAACACGGACCACAGAAATTCCTAGAAGAAGAGAACCCATTGGCTGCCGAAGATTTGTGTTGTCGGTTATTGTTCATGGCTAAATGCTAAAGATGGAGGCTGAGAAATTTTTCATCCAGATCTTGGAGTTTGGTTTGGATGGCTGCAAGTGCTTCCTCCATGGTTGTTTCTCCTGCACAGGTGACAACCATAACCAGGCAGAGAGGGACAAAGAAGCAAAATTAGGAAAGGAACTCGGTGGCAAAATTTGAAGGCAATTGGGTGAAATTCGAAGAAGTTATGGCAAACCCTAAAAATAGACAAATGTGGGATTTCAGGCTTTGGAAAGTGGAATTTGGGATAGGGTCCTCAGGAATGAAATATGCAGAATGGGATTACTGGGCTGTCAGGGAAGTTTCAAGGGAAACAAAGTGAAAACAAGGGAGATATGGATCTACAATGGCTTGGAAGGGATCGGAAACAGATAGATTTGTAAGGGCATGGAAGTGATCGAAAATAGAGGGATCTGAAATGACGCCGGCTGGATCTGAAATAGATCTGAAATGACTCGATCTGGAACGGCTTTCAGAATGGATCTGAAACCGCATGGCAGTGATTGGCAACAGTTCAACTGAAAATAGATATGGATCCTAGGTATGCGTGGCTTCCTAATAGTTCAGGGGTTTTACTCAGCCACCAATGTTGTCTAACGGCTTGCGTATTGGGGCAGTACCCCTCACTCCACGGCTCAAGTAAAACTGATAACCACTTTGGCACAAACAATAGCTCTTGGTTTACCTCACGGGTGGGAACTAGTCAATCAAGTAGGGGTCATTGCCCTTTTCGCTGCCAAGTCCTCTCAATGGGCCAACTACTTTGGGGTTCCTGTGGTACTCCTCACAATGAGTTTTAGGGATTATTCCCAAGTACTTCCCACAGTTAAGCTGATAGGGATTATTCCCAGATCCGAAGCTGCAACAGATGCAAAAAAAAAATTTGGCAAAAATTTCACCCAGGGAGCCCAAGAAAGTGCTTTGATACCAGATGTGAAGAACCTGCAATATTTAATTAATGAAAACACACAAGATAGCAGAAATAACATAACTCAGAATCACTTTTATATTGATCGTAGGCCACTTCGAGGGGGAAACCTCCTTTGAGCAAGATCAATACAAATAACTTCACCATACCTTCATTGGTCTCAACACAAACTTATATACTAAGTCTAGGTGCCAATACCATGTGTCAATACAAACCATGGGCCAATACAAAATATGGATCAACAATTACTACGGGACGACTTACAAAGCATATGCATCCAACAACAATAATACAAACTATGGATCAACAAATACTATGGGACGACTTACAAAGCATATGCGTCTAACAACAATATACTAACAAAGTAAATAGAAGGGTTGACATGGGTTCCTAATAGTTGTGTCCAGAAAGGGCATCGCCGAGAAGGAGGTATCTTGAAGCGTGATGACATATACAATGTCAATCATTGTGGCTGATGTGGGATCGAAACTTATGTGTTCGTAGGTATACAAGGATGTTTTCATACCATGGGCCAGCTGACGAAATGGTGAACAAGTGCTCATCGGGAAAATTAGTGATGATCGGAGGAGATGCTGATGAAGATGGTAGGTCAGCCATGAGATGTGCCAATGCAAGGGATTTGGTACTCTTAGGTGTAACAAATTTTAGGTCGCAATCTTGAAGGATAATGATCCATTTAGCCATGCGTCCTTGAAGAAGGCAACGACTCAAGAGATAGACCATGGGGTTGGATTCTGCCACAACTGTAGTTCAGCTCAGAAGAATGTAGTGGCGTACCTTCTGAATAGAGAAGATGATGACGAGGGCCAACTTATCCTCATGGGGGTAGTGTAGTGGTGGACCAAACAACGTTTGACTCACATAATATATGACATGTTCTTTATGTGCACTATCTTCCTAGACTAAAACATTGGAAACGGCATATTCGGATTCCGAAACATAAAGGATAAAATCCTTTGAGAAATTAGGAGGTGAAATCAAGGGAGCAGAAGTCAAGGCTTGTTTTAATGCTTCAAAATCCACTTGTTCCTATTCTTCCCAAATGAAGGGAACATGGTTCCAAATCAAAAGAAGGAAACCATGAACTTTCGTAGCATAGTCAGGAACGAAGCGACAGAGGAAATTGGCTTTGCCTTGAAGTATTTTTAATTGGTGTAATTTACGTGGGGATGGTAGGTCAAGAATGGATTGAACCTTCAAGGGCTTGACAGTGATCCATTTTTGGAAATAATAAAACCTAATAACTAGCCAGTAGGAATGCAAAAAACAAACTTTAGCGGGTTCAAGCAAATGTTGTATTTGCGACAACGCAAAAATACTTGCCGAAGATCGTCCAGGTGGTCGAATAGATTCTTGGATCAAGCGGTGAGGTTGTCCAAGTATACAAGGATAATATGGACCAAGTCATGAAAACAAAAGGTCATGGTCCGCTAAAATGTGGCACCAGCATTGTTAAGACTAAAATTCATAATGCAATACGTAAAGGTGCCCCATGGAGTAGTGAAGGTAGTCTTATACTAATCCTCTTTACTAATTTGAATATGATTTTAGCCAGAGAAACCGTCCATGGAGGATAGAATCTCATGACCCGCACATGCATCGACGAGTTGATCGATGAAAGGGGTAGGAAAGTTGTCTTTGGGACAAGAAAAATTCAGATCATGAAAATCGATACAGACACGAATGGTGCTCTATTTTTTGTTAACCGACACTGGATTAGACACCCATGTGGTGTAAGCAATGGGATAAATGAACCCAGCTTGTCGTAATTTTTCAAATTCGTCCTTCACGACTGGTAATTTAGAGGGGTGAATGGGTCGTTGATTTTGGAGGACAGGTGGGATGTCATGCCAATTATCAATACATTTCTAAACAACGGTAGGGTCAAGACCAAGCATCTCAGTATATGACCAAGCGAAAACATCACAAAACTCTTGGAAGAGATTCTTATAGGAAGCAACTTCATCTGGAGTACATGAGGCACCTAATGTAATGTTATCAACTATACCATGTGTGATGGAAATATCGACATGTATGGTGGAAGAGATGTTATCCATTTTACCTTCTTTGAAAGCATCAGGAGCTGGGATGGGGCTCTCAAAACAGTCCACTTGGTTATGGATGAAGTCTTTCGAATCGACCGAAATTTGGTCGGCTGTAACTAAGGTGGACTCCTCGGGAATCAAGTATGTTCTATCATGCATGTCATCCCAAGGGAATTCATGTGCGGTTAGGGCTTCGAGGATTTCTTCATCATTGCAAAAACACTGTGTGGAAATATTGGAAGAGGTAGAATTGGAGGTCATGGGGATGGTTGGTTCGTCACTTGTGGAAATCAGATAAATAGTGTTAACCTATACAGAGGAGGAGGATTCGGGTGGGTGAATCTCCTCGATGGTAGTAATGGATGATGCTAAATAATATTGACACATTTCATGCAGCACCAACCGATACTCTGGTAAGTCGGGAAATGATGAGAGTAATGGTTGTAAACTCCGCATATGGCACAGCAGTGGTTGGTGTGCAATGATATGTTACGTGGTGGGTGGGTGGTTGGTAGTTAGACAACCAGTATATTGGGGTTATTGTCCAATTTATTCATGGGTTCTTGAAGGTTGGGAAATTGTGGACAATTATGGGTTGCGTGGCCCAAATCATCGCATGAGGCACACTTGGGGGGTGCGCGGGCTGGAGCGAGGGTGCATGGTTTTAGTCGCATTTGGTGCAGTATGAGTTTGTGTGACTTTTCCCCCAGTTCTCTTGGACGATTGAGGAAAGGTGTTGGAGGAAGGTGATGTCAACACACCCGGGTGTGGATGAGTGGCGGTGGTGATCGGTTGAACCAATTGAAGAATGACTTGTGGAGTTGGAGTGGGATTAAGGGCAGGTAAATACCACATGGGAAGTCCTAACGTCAACCCTGGGAGATTCAGCGTGGCATGGTGGGAATACTTACTACCCCTGATGGTGTAAATAAGAATTCGATTATGTGAATCTGTGTGGCTCCAATGTGGCTAGGTACCGATGGCGGTTGAGATTGAGGTGGTGGTTGAGGGTTAGGGACCGATTGACTTAAGGAAATGGTAGACAAGTCATAGATATCAATGGTCAGAGGAGGAGGGGGTAAGGAATGAAATGGGGAGATGATTGGAGTCTCTAAATAAAGTATAGGACCTACAGTGGAAATCAAAGTGGTAGGCACACCAAAAATAGGTTGTTCAACCACGGGGAGAACATTTTCTATTGTAGCGGGTGCGTTCGGGTCATAGTAAGTGACTTGGTCGATTTTAACAACCCGACCCTCGTTGGGGAACATCAAAATCTAGAAAACAGATGAAGCAACAACCTTCATGGCATACGTGTAGCTTCTTCCTAGGATCATGTTGTAGTCGAGCTGGGCGTTGACGACTTCAATGTCAATCAGGACAGTTTTTCCATCTAATTGGACTGGAAGATTAGCCAAAAGGCCTTGCGGTTGAGATGAACAACCATCATAAGCTCGTAAGGTGGTCATGGATGGTTGTAGGGTAGGGGATCCTAGATTATTCCCCATGAATGCAGACATGACGCATGTAGAGGCACCCTCATTGATGATGCATCGATGAATACCAAGATTCTATATCGAAACAGAGACTTGAAATGCTAAGGTGGCCAAAGGCATGTGTGGGTCATATTGGTCTAATTCAAATGCCATCAGTCATGAGTCAGAAGGATTGATTTCACCTAGGGCGGACAACAATGTTTTGTGCTGCACTAGGAAGTTCTTTAAATCTTCTACAGTTGACATAACGGCAGGGGATTGGGCTAAGTCATCCACGATATTATAGTTGGGAGCAGCACAAGCAATGGGGTTGTTATTGATGTGGCGCAGACGAAATCAAGTTGCTTTGAGGGTTCCTTATAGCAGTGGTGGGGGTAGATGTAATGACTAATCTATGGGAAGAGTGGTAGCATCCTTGTCTACAAGAATGATCTTGTTGGTGGAACCATACTAGTTACGGTGTGTTTGAAGGTTGATATCAGTCGAAGACATCATTAAAAGGTGGTGGTTACCTAATTCAATGGGTTGACTAACAAGAGTAGCGTAAGAAACTGGTTGTTGTGGTGCGGTAGGGCCTTGAGGGGGATCTAAAGGATGGGTAGCTAATACCCCTTACATGGGTAGGGAATTATGCAACACCATAGGTTGTGTGTTGGGTTGCGGTTTGTTTGGGGGTGCAGGAGGTGCAACATGTCCTCAGCATTGGGCATCATCACTCTAGAGTTGGAGAGATTGCTCCATATGGGTACAATAATGCATGTAATGGACATAGACCCCGCAAATAGAACATGGGCGGTTTGTTCATCAGTTCATGTTTTTACCTTGCCAAGGAAGTTGATCAGGATTTTGGTTAGCCGGTGTGGCACCATTATTATTGGGTGGGTTCGGTGGTGGACCACCTCTACCGGGAGGCTATTTATTTCCTCGATTACATCCACATCAATGATTTTTTTTCCTTGTTGGTTCCGTTGGGAAGGTTGGTTCTGCAGTTTGTTTTTTTTGGCATAAAATTTACCTTGGGGAACAAGAACGGTTTGCGATTGAGCAGGTGTGGGGGCAACCGGTAGTGGATAATAAGTGGGAGGGACTTGAGGTTGTGCGGGCACAGGTGCAAGTGATGGATGGTAGTAGGAAGGTGGTGCGGCAGGGGGGCGTATGTGGGAGGTGTATGATCATAGCAATGCATCATAAAAGAAGGTCCATGTATATGAGGTGCTTGGGCCGAGGGAACATACAAAGGTGTTGCTCTAGAATAGGTCGTGGCGCACAAAAGGTTGGGACCACTACTCCTGGCGAGTGGTGCAGAACTGGACGCGGGATTATAAGTCGGGGTGGTAGCAGGAGACAGATGGACATATGAATGACTAGTAGAAGAAGCATGTCCAATAATTCCGCCAGCAGTGTGGGATGCCCCTAGCGTGTCCTTCTGGGAGGAATCACCACGAGGAGCATCCAGTATAATGGAGTAAAGGTAGCTCGACTATGCATATATAAGGTCAAAATGTTGGGATTTAAGTATGGCTTCTTCTTCGGTTTAGGGTTGTTTGGATGCCACATCCTTGGCGATAACTGGTATGAGGGACTTTAGAAACCAATTTAAAAAGATACAGTCATAGAATTTGATCTTGCACAAACTAGGATGTCTACGCCATTCATGGATATAGTCAGTGATATGGGTGGTCGTGTTCTGTCTACAATATAGTAGGATCTCAACACCAGCATCATAACGGACTGGTAACTAGAAGAACTGCAGGAAATTTGAAGCGAGGGATGTAAAAGTGGAGTGTGTCCCATGTGGTTGTTCAATATACCACTTGGTTGCAGCGCCAGTGAGTGTCTGTTGTAAGAGGCGTAGGCAGATTGAGTCATCCACTATGGAGTTGGAGGAACACCATAAGTGAAAGGAAATGATATGGTTTTAGGGGTCCTCACCACCCTTCCCTTCAAATTTTTGGATCTTCGAAGGCATTTTGGTAGGAATGGGAGGCCATGTAGGTTCATGTCGGATCAGATCGTTAGTCAATTGGGACATATCAGATAGGTTGAGGCTGGACATGAATGTAAAACTAGCAGGAGTATGTGACATGGTTGAAGTGGCCTGCATGCTAGCCATGTCAGTGATTGTGGGGCCACTTCCTCCGAGTGGTGGTGTAGTGGCTTGAGTCATAACAAGGATTGAGGGACTGCATGTAAAGGGCAGAGGGATTGAGTAGGAAGGGTCGATTCCCCCAAGGGTACTACTAGTAACCAAAGGGACGGTGGTCAGAATAGATCCACTACTGATGGGTATAGAAGTAGTGATTGAAATTCCAATCATAGGTCTTGTAGATGGTTTTATAGGTCAAACCTGCACCTCTCCATCCGTGATCACCTTAAGCTATTGATCACACAAAAGGACAACTTGGATAGAGGAGCATGTTGACCCTAGATGAGACTTTGACTTACTCCACCTCCTGACAAGACTGGAAAAACCCTAAAAATGTCATTCTGAGATATGAGCGCTACTCTACTTCAATAGACTAGTGCCTGTACCCTACTCCAGTGTGTAATAGTAGCGCTCAAGCCTCATGAGCGCTACTCCTCTTCAGCAGAGTAGCGCTCAACATTCAAAAAGTGATGAGCGCTAGTTCACAAGCACTATAGTAGCGCCCTAAATGCTACTTCACTGAATAATAGTAGCGTACATCTCAAAAGATGATTAAAAAATAATTAATTTCACAAAGAGGATTAGTTGCAGTTGGTTTCCCAACTTCCCCAACTTCCTCCATAACCATCTCTCGACCTGAACTGCTTCTCTTGTCCTATAAATATAGGGAAGAATAAAGAGAGGGGTTAGAGACATGAATGTTATTAAGTGTTAAGTTTAAACCAAATAGCCAAGCAAGATCACTGAAAGAAGCATAATCACAAGATAACACACAATATATCCTGGGAAACCCTCATGGGGTAGAAAACCCAGTAAAGCTTTCCTCAATAAGATGATCAACCAAAATACAAAGATGTGCTCCTTCTCCTTGACTCCTTAGCAGATCTCCTCAACTAGTGCGCACTCTTCCACAAGTGAGTGAATGATCTAATGAGGAGTTCACCTCCTCTATTTATACTTGACTCTCAACTCACTAAAAGACTGTTGGGGCCGACCTCACCTGGAGAAGTCTAATAACCCCTAAAATATAACTACAGGGCCGACCCACACATGGTGGGTCTAATAACCCTAGTTAATACCAACCCCTGGAGGAATAAACATCTCCAGATACATAGTAGGGTTACCTCGGAGGAATGAAACATCTCCGGAATAAATAATGTACAAATATAATATTCTTAGAAGTTACAATATTCAACACTCCCCCTTAACGAGAAGGATATTATAACAACATCTGTAGGAACAAGGAGTCATTTACTACATCATCTATATATCATCGGAAGCTTTCTTCAATTCATCATCATCAGTAACTTGACTAGTTACTGGAACATCAACATCGTCATCAGCATCGTCGTATGATCATTAGTATCGTCATCACACGATCATCATCATCATCGTCACACGATCATCAACATCGTCATCACACGATCATCAGCATCGTCATCATACGATCATCAGCATCGTCATCATACGATCATCAGCATCGTCATCACACGATCAGCAGCATCATCATCACACGATCATCAGCATCGTCATCATACGATCATCAGCATCGTCATCACACGATCATCAGCATCGTCATTACACGATCAGCAGTATCGTCATCACACGATCATCAGCATCGTCATCACACGATCAGCAGCATCGTCATCACACGATCAGCAGCATCGTCATCACACGATCAGTAGCATCGTCATCACACGATCATATTTACAGGATGATCAATCCTGCTCTCTTTAGGACATGAGTCCATGGATGATGCAATCCAGATCAAGTTCCAGGATGATCAATCCTTATCACAACTACAGAGCCAGCCCTGTTTCATGCTGGATGTATCACAACTACAGAGCCAGCCCTGTTTCATGCTGGATGTATCACAACTACAGAGCCAGCCCTGTTTCATGCTGGATGTATCACAACTACAGAGCCAGCCCTGTTTCATGCTGGATGTATCACAACTACAGAGCCAGCCCTGTTTCATGCTGGATGTATCACAACTACAGAGCCAGCCCTGTTTCATGCTGGATGTATCACAACTACAGAGCCAGCCCTGTTTCATGCTGGATGTATCACAACTACAGAGCCAGCCCTGTTTCATGCTGGATGTAACCTAGAGTAATTCTAGGATTTGTCACGTACATTTTGAACCGAGGTTCAGGGACGATTCAGTCCTGTCATTCAGTTATCGGAGACCTCATGTCTACGGCTCTTCTTTAGGACTGAAGTCCGGGAATGATCCAATCCCCTCAACTGTCCACTAAGGACTTCATTCTCGGAGACCTCACGTCTACGGCTCTCTTTAGGACTGAAAGTCCAGGGATGATCCAATCCCCTCAACTGTCCACTAAGGACTTCATTCTCGGAGACCTCACGTCTACGGCTCTCTTTAGGACTGAAAGTCCAGGGATGATCCAATCCCCTCAACTGTCCACTAAGGACTTCATTCTCGGAGACCTCACGTCTACGGCTCTCTTTAGGACTGAAAGTCCAGGGATGATTCAATCCCCTCAACTGTCCACTAAGGACTTCATTCTCGGAGACCTCACGTCTACGGCTCTCTTTAGGACTGAAAGTCCAGGGATGATCCAATCCCTTCACATGTTCACCAAGACAGAACATGTATTAAACATGTATAACCACAACATGTATCATCATCATCAAAACATGTATAACCACAACATGTATCATCATCATCAAAACATGTATAACCACAACATGTATCATCATCATCAAAACATGTATAACCACAACATGTATCATCATCATCAAAACATGTATAACCACAACATGTATCATCATCATCAAAACATGTATAACCACAACATGTATCATCATCATCAAAACATGTATACATCTAACATCAAAATCATGTATACATCTATCATCAAAAGCATGTATACATCTATCATCAAAACAAAGAATATAAGAGTCCTAAATCTAAATCATTCTAGGTGAATAAAAGCAGGAAAAAAAAAAGGTAACCTCATCATTGATGAGATAGGCTTGTTTTGTCAGATACTGAGCTACTCCCCCTTTCGAGGAGGGTTCTTCTGAACTACACCAAGCTTGTCTCGGAAGTGTTCAAACTTTACTCGAGACAGAGGCTTAGTCAGAATATCAGCAATTTGATCCTCAGTGCTTATGTACTCCAGCTTGATAGCTCCTTTCTGCACCATGTCTCGTATATAAAAGTATCGGATCTCTATGTGTTTTGACTTATCATGAAATACAGGATTTTCAGTCATCTTGATACAGCTTTGATTATCACACATAATCACAGTGGGATCCATTTCTAAGTCAAACACTCCAGATAAAAGTTTCCGAAGCCATACTGCTTCACAGCTAGCAGAGCAGGCAGCTATATATTCTGCTTCAGCAGTACTGAGAGCCACACTGGATTGTTCCTTGCTGAACCAGGAAATCATGGCAGATCCAAGACCATAACATCCACCAGAGGTACATTTTCTGTCTGAGACACTTCCTGCCCAATCAGAATCTGAGTAACCATGTAATCTGAGTTCATGATTTCCAACATAAAATAGGCCAAAATCTAATGTACCTTTTAGGTACCTCATTACATGCTTTGCAGCTATTAAGTGAACCTTTCTAGGTTCTACTAGATACTGACTTAGGGTATTTACAGCAAAGCATATATCAGGCCTAGTATTAGTTAAGTACATCAATGATCCAATGATTTGTCTATATAAAGTTATGTCCACTAGTTCTGATGAATCATTAACTAATAACTTTAAGTTGGAGTCCATGGGAGTGGCCATGGCTTTACACTCCAACATCTCAAATCTTTTGAGAATCTCCACAGTGTACTTACCTTGATTTAGAAAGATCCCTTTTGGTTCTTGTCATACTTCTAAGCCTAAGAAGTAGTGCATCAATCCGAGATCTTTCATCTCGAATTCTGAAGAAAGCTTCTTCTTGCTTTCAATAATCTGTTTCTCATCTCCAGTTAGAAAAAGATCATCTACATATAACAGCAATATAACTGGTTCATCATCCATCACCTTGAGATAAAGATTTGGGTCAGCTTTACTTTTAGTAAAGCCCATGCTAGTTAAGAAATTGTCAATCCTTCCGTACCAAGCCCTTGGAGCTTGTTTCAACCCATATAATGCCTTCTTCAATTTGCAAACATGAGTTCTTCCATCATTAACCTCAAACCCTTGAGGTTGCTCTATGTATACTTCTTCTTCAATTACACCATTCAGAAAAGCTGTCTTAACATCCATTTGGTGTAATTTCCACTTCATCATGGATGCAAGTGCCATGATAGTTCTAATTGAAGTATACCTGGCAACAGGTGCAAATGTTTCTTCATAGTCAATTCCCTCCTTCTGAGAGAATCCTCTGGCTACAAATCTTGCTTTGTATTTTTTGATGCTTCCATCCGCGGCATGTTTTATTTTGAAAATCCATTTGGAAGAAACCACACTTTTATCTTTCGGTTTGGGAACAATATCCCAAACATTATTTTTCATTATTGACTGGTATTCTTCAGTCATTGCTTCTACCCATTCTTTCTTTTGAGCTGCTTCTTCATAGCTAGTAGGTAGTTGATCCACAAGGTCACACATTAAAGCCATGTAGTTGGATACCAATTTTGGCTTCTTCCTTTCTCTAGTGGAGCCTTCAGGAGCACCATATCTTTCAGCTCCTTGAATAATATCTCTAGCCCATGCTGGTCTTCTTTTCCTGGATAATTCTGCAACAGGGGGTTCTTGTGGTTCCAGCATGTCATGATCCTCTGGTGTAACTTCTTCAGGGATGTGAACAGTCTCTGAGATCCTGGGTGATGAATCTTCTTCATAAACTTCTTCAAGTTGACACTTTCTGGATTTCTTGAGAGATGTTTCCTCATCAAAGGTTACATCTCTACTTATTTCTATATGATGGAAACCTGGTATGTAGATTATAAAGGCTTTGGAAGTTTCACAATAGCCAACAAACATTCCCTTCTTACCTGAGGGATCCAACTTGGTTCTCTTTTCTTTTGGAATGTGGATGTACACAGGACACCCAAATATTTTAAGATGACTTACCTCAGGCTTCTTACCTGAAAACACTTCTTCTGGAGTTTTGAATTCAAGAGCACTGTGAGACAATCTATTTTGCAAATAAACTGCTGTTTTGGCTGCTTCAGCCCATAAGTACATGGGAAGATCTTGGTCATGTATCATGGTCTTCACAGCTTCCATGATTGTTCTATTTTTCCTTTCAGCCACCCCATTTTGTTGGGGATTGTATGGAGTAGTTAGTTCCCTTCTAATTCCAGCTTCTTTGCAAAAGTCCTCAAAATCCTTTGAAGTGAATTCTCTGCCATTATCTGTTCTGAGAGTTTTGATTTTCTATTAGAGCCTTGAACTCTTTGAATTTTCCAAAGACTTCATTCTTACCTTTCAGGAAGTATATCAAAGTTTTCCTTGAATAGTCATCAATGAATGAAAGATAGTATTCATACCCACTTAAGGAAGTGGTGGGCATAGGTCCACATACATCTGAGTGTATAAGCTCTAAAATGTTCTTAGTCTTAGTTTCACTCTTTGGAAAGGGGTTCTTGATATTTTTCCCTTTCTTACATCCTTTACATGAGCCATCATGATCAGCCTTCAATTCTGGTAATCCTATGACTGCCTTGCTTACATAGGGTAAGGCTTTATAATTGATGTGAGCTAATCTTCTATGCCATAGCTCACTGGGGCTAGAGACCTCATGTGCAAGGGCAGCTTCTGGATGACCCTTGAGTTTATAGAGACCTCCTTCTTCTTCACCAATAACAACTGCATCTTTAATTGTCTTTCCTTTTGACCACATGAGTACTTGTCCATCTATGAAGGCTACTCTAAAACCTTTCTTATCTAGTGCTGAAATAGAGAGAAGGTTCTTCTTTAAACCTGGTACATATAAGATGTCTTTCATCTTCAAGGGTGTTCCCGAATCTAGCTTGTAGCTAGCTTCACCAATTCCTTTGATGGGATATTGGTAGTCATCTCCTAGAGATACCTTTTGTGAGGAAGACTTTTCTTCAAGAATTGAGAAGGTCTTCCTTTGACCTGTCATGTGTTTGGAGGCACCACTGTCAATGAGCCATGTATCTTCTCCAGGAGATACAGATCCAGAGAGTGCAGAGAATAGAACATATTCTTCTGGATCTTCTTTCTTCACCTTGTTTCTTTTCCTTTTAGGCTTTACCTCTACCTCTTCTTCTTCTTCATCTTCTTCACCTTCTTCTTCTTCACTATCATTTTCTGCCATATGAGCATGGTGTCTTTTGTGGACAAACTTCTTCTTTTGTGAGGGACAAAATCTGGAGATGTGACCTAGCTTATCACAGCTATAGCATTTGACTGAGGAATAATCTCTTACTGGAAATGGTCCTTTTCTCTTTTTAGAGAAGTGTTGAGATCCTTTGTGGTCAACCTTCTTGAGATGACTTGTTATTCTTCTTCTGGTATGGGTGGCCAAAGCTTGGTCATCTTCTTTGAGAAGAGCTTCTCTGTTGGCAACCCTAGCTTCTTCTTGAACACAATCCTCCCATACTATATCAAATTTCATGCTTTCTTTCCTAGCACACATGGTTTGTATGAAGGATTCCCAAGATCTAGTGAGGCCATTAAGAGCAGTCATCACTAGTTCATCCTCATCAAGAGTATCAACAATTGCATCTAGTTGTTCCTTGATTTGTGAAACCCTTGAGAAGTAGTATTGAATGGATTCTCCTTTGTGCATCTTGGTACTCTTCAAATGAGTCCTTAGATTCATCTTCCTATTGATGTTCTTTCCTTCATACATTCTTCCTAGGGCATCATACATTTCCTTTGGAGTCTTCTTGGAGGCCACTTGGGGAATCAAGTGGTCTTTAATGGAATCAGATATGATTCTCTTTGCCCTAATCAAATCCTTCCTATGCTTTTCTTTGGCTTCATCTCCTTCTGGTTCTGCAACTTCTTCCTTGATATACTGAGCAAGATCATTCTCTTCAAGAATGAGACCAATTCTGTATTTCCATGCCCGGAAATTTTCTATACCTTCTAGCTTGTCTTCAAGCTTAGTGTTTGGAGCCATCTTCTCTTGGGGGAGTCCAAGAGGCAGAGCAGACTTACCTGAAAAGTTGTTTTTCACTTTTCCGGAATCTGGAACAGAATTTTATCGCACTTTTGGTAGAATTAGGGTTTGACTTTCCCGGAGTTCTACTCAACCAAAAAGTTCGATCTATAGCTCAAAAGAATGCTCTTGAGAAGGGCTACTCAGCCATGCAATCAGAATTTAAAAATTCCAACTTTTTCTGAAACCAAAAACTGACGTATCGCACTTTTGGTAGAATTAGGGTTTGCAATTCCCGGAGTTCTACCCAACCAAAAAGTTCGATCTAGGGCTTAAAAGAAAGCTCTTGAGGAGGGCTTTCCAGTCATGCAACCAAAAATCAATAATACCAACTTTGGGCTGAAAACCCTAACTTCACCAAAAGGAGAGAGAGAGATAATCTTACCTTGTGAAAGATGTCCTATTCAGTCTAGCTCTGATACCATGTTAAGTTTAAACCAAATAGCCAAGCAAGATCACTGAAAGAAGCATAATCACAAGATAACACACAATATATCCTGGGAAACCCTCATGGGGTAGAAAACCCAGTAAAGCTTTCCTCAATAAGATGATCAACCAAAATACAAAGATGTGCTCCTTCTCCTTGACTCCTTAGCAGATCTCCTCAACTAGTGCGCACTCTTCCACAAGTGAGTGAATGATATAATGAGGAGTTCACCTCCTCTATTTATACTTGACTCTCAACTCACTAAAAGACTGTTGGGGCCGACCTCACCTGGAGAAGTCTAATAACCCCTAAAATATAACTACAGGGCCGACCCACACATGGTGGGTCTAATAACCCTAGTTAATACCAACCCCTGGAGGAATAAACATCTCCAGATACATAGTAGGGTTACCTCGGAGGAATGAAACATCTCCGGAATAAATAATGTACAAATATAATATTCTTAGAAGTTACAATATTCAACATTAAGAGACTTTTAAAGAGAAGCTTGCATTGGAGGAGTTTATGCTGGAAGATATCCAAGCTAGAGAAGAGCAAGACCCCAGGATCAAGCTACAGGAGCATGTCACAAAGTCAGGTATATTTTGTAACATCAATTTGCATTTGACAATAAAAGGTTGAAGTGTCTTTCTTGTCCCAAATTAAGTGTTCATTGAAGTGATATACTAGTTTGGATCTGTTTTGGTTGATATTGGATGCTTGAATTGCTTTGTCTTTTTCCATCATTATATATTATCCAAGATACGCTGAGAAAGGTACTTGTATTGCATTTTTAGTGAACGGGAGGTGGACTTGAGGATTGAGCGCAAGATCGAATAAAATCTAGGATCGAACGTCATTCGAAAGGTATGTTCTCAAGGCCTATAACCTATTTCCTTTCATGAACATCTCTGTAACGTAGATAATACGCTTACCTGTCATCCCCTTTCAGTTGATAGTATCTGTTTCCTTACTATAGGGTAGTTTTTCCTGCCAACATACTGGCGACTCCACTAGGGATAGTTGTTTTTTTGCTCTATGAAACCTTTTCTTTTTTGTCTTCCCAGAACTATTTCAACTCCTTTTATGTGCTGATAAACCCTGTAGGTACCTCCTACTTGTTTTTCTCTACTTCAATCAGTTTTTTTGCATCTTTTCAAAGTCAGTTTTTGACTTTTAAGACCTGAGCGCTACTTTGTTATACATACAATAGCACCCATACGCTACTTTGCTATACATACAGTAGCGCCCATCCCTTCAAGAGCACTAGTTTCCCTACTGCACAGTAGGGTATATTTCCTGTAGCCTTCTGTTAGTGGTCTGTTTGAGTTTTTAGCCTTTTTGGTGGTCTTCTGACTTTGTTTTTAGATCTCCTTGACTGGTATTTGAGGTTTATAACTTTTCTTTAAGTCATAGAACCTTTCTTTGAGTCTTTTTACCATCTTTAGATCACTTGCTTACCAGTGGAATGTTTGGACTATTTATAACTCTTTTGGAAGACTAGGTTTTGTTCTTTGGTGAACACTTCCACTTATTCTTGCCTTGACTGTATGTTGTTGATTTACAAACTTGTATGCTTTTGCATTCACTGTTTGTAGAAACATTTGTTTGCTCTTTACCTATCTTATCCTTTGTTTTAGGGTTTGGTTTATTTTAGAGCCTTTAGGGTGTCTTCCGAACTTGTTGATTTCCAACCTTCTGTGACTTGTTGTCTTTTCTGGTTTCAAGTGTGTTTAAAGTGTTTTAGGCTAATTCATTTCTCATCCCTTGTATTAGTAGGGTGTTTGGTAGCTTGCTTGCCTACGTTTTGCTTAGCGTAGTGGTCTTGTTAGGGTTTGATGCTTTGGGTCAGTCCTCTTGTGTTGGATTCCAGGTTTTAAGTATCTTTCTCCTATTGTTTTCTCCCCACTTTGTTTCTGAGTATAGAGGCTTTTTCTTTTGCAAAAAACCTATAGGACAAGTCTTTGTTGAGATAGTGCCTTGACAGCTGTAAGCTTAGGAACCATTTTTAGCCATACTTACACATTGCACACAAGTCTTATTTGCTTTCCATGTTTATAGTTCTTTTTCGTTTATAATAACAGAAAAAGAAAAAAAAATCGGTAGCTTAAGATTAATAAGGCTTATATTTGTTACAAGATAGCATAGATTATTTTGTGTACAATTTCAAAAGAAAACAAAAAATAAATTTAAGTAGATTTGCTCAGTTTTTCAGTTTGGAAAAGAATTTTAAATAAAAAAATAAAAAAAGAGTTTTGTTGTCGAAAGTTAGAATTTATGCACTTTTGCTTTTCTGTTGCAACCACGCCACACAAACGCACTACCTTTTGAGTAATAACAGCCCTAAAAATATTTAATAAAATCAAATAGAAACATTTTTTCTTTTTTAGGGATACACTACACCAACTAGTCTTGGTTAGGATCTTGAGTTTAAATCACCTTAAACCACTCAAGATCACACATTACGCAAAAATCGTAGTTCAACTATCACAGGTAAATCCATTTCACTCAAAGCTTGCCTGGGATCTATGTAGTAGGTCTTGTGAGATCAGATTGTTGGGAATACTCCTCCTACTTTCTGTTTCGAGCATATACCAGGATTGGATCGCGTTTGGGGACTCTTTTGAGTTTTGGGCTCAGTTACCCTGCCCACGCCTTCTGATTCGACCAGAGACTATTCCCCCAGGATTTTTTATTGTTGTGGTATCCTTAGTATCTGACCATAGGTTCATACACAGGTGACAGCAGAGGGTATATCTATTGTACCTAGGACAGATGTGGGAGGAAATCCCTTGCAGGTCTATGGGAGGGCGGTTGGGTGATTCCAGTGCTTGCACCCTTAGTCATTGTATTATGGACCCCGGGTAACTGTTCTTCATCCTTCGTTAATCTCTTCTGGGCCCTCATCATCCCAGACTCTTCTCCGGAAGGCATCTCGTTCGCTTGGTTTGCATACTTAGGAATTTTTATTTGGTGTGCTGTTTGCCCCTTAGTCGTAGTGGCCACTAGGTTTTCTAGTTTTTATTTATATATATAATCACGGAGAACCAAGAACTTCGTAGATCGAGAAGGCTTCAAAACCTTCTGCCACTTAGAACAGAACCTTTACCGCTAGCTAGATGACAGCGGGTAAACCCCAATGTTTCTTCAGAAACCATTCCTGAAACAGAACTTCCTGAGGAAATTTTTACAACGAAAAATCCTGAAATAGGAATTCCTGAGGAACTACCACTTGAAGTTGAGTTTCCTGAAGAACAACAAACAACAATAGAAAACCAACCGGGTACTCCATATGAGCGACATTTTCATTCAGTTGAGATTGAAGATCTTACTTCTGCGGAGTATAGCACTCCCTTTAATCCTCCTCTGACCAATCCTAGAAATCCGCTTCTATTACCCGTTGGTTTCTAGCAGCTCGATTACAGTGCATATAATTTCTTGCATGGACATTTGATGTCTACTCTAGGAGGTGAACAGGGAGTTCCACAAACTCCCACCTTAGGTATGAACACTAACACTGTAAATCCTCCTTTTACTGCTACACCGAGTTTGGCATAGACAACCTATGTGTCCACTTCGTCTTTCAGTTTTAATACTGGTACGTTAGGTATGCCGAGTTCAACAACTATGGCATCTACCTCTACACCTACTGTTGGACCTAGCAGTACAGCCAATTTAGTGCCACCTCCTGCGTTTCAACCGTTATATCATATACCCAGTACTTGGATTTCCACACCCGCTGTAGGGCCAAGTGCTTTTGCAATTGTGCCTGTCATGAGTACCATGACCGCACCGTCTACGTCAGCTACCACTGGTTTCAATACCTTTGCAGGTCCCAACATGAATCAATGTAATATGCCTGCAGGTAATGTCCCTTTTTCCTTATTTTCAGGGGGAGGGGGTAATATTTTTAACCAGCAATATGGCGGGGCTAACACCCAGCCACAGTGGATGAACCCACAGAGCACTAACCCACTTTCATATGGGTGGGGAAATTTCAATAATACTTTCGTGCAACAATAGATGGCAGGGGGCAACCCCTACCAACAAGTAGCTAGGGCAACCCCTATCAACAGATGGTAGGTGGAAATCCCTATCAACAGATGGCCAGGGGCAACCCTTACCAACAGATGGCTGGTGATAACCCCTACTAGCATACAGTTGGGGGAAACCCCTACCAGCAGTTCACGGGTCAAACTATGGGTGGTTCCCCTTTTTCGACCCCAACTTATCAAGTACCATCTTACCAGCCTCGTTTACCATTTTTGGCAACTTTAAATTTTCCAGATCTTTCCAAATTGACCAACGATCCAGTGTATCATAACGCTACATGGCCACCAGTTCCTACCAAGTTACCTTCGGACATTCCAAAGTTCGAAGGAAAAACAAGTGAAGACCCTGGTGACCATGTCACTACTTTCCATTTATGGTGTTCCTCGAACTCATTAAATGAAGATTCCATTAGATTGAGAGTGTTCCAAAGCACTTTAACCGGTGCTGCAGCCAAATGGTACATTGATTTACCTGCAGCTACATTCTTTAATTTTGGGGATCTCGCGACTATCTTTTTGAATCACTTCCAGCTTCCTGTTCGGTATGATGCCGAAACAAACCTTTTGTCTACATTTAGGAAAAATAAAGCCACTCATTTATCTGATCACATTCAGGAGTGGCAAAGACGAAAGAGGCTCATTAAGGCCAACATACCTCTAGAATTCCTTCTTGAGTGGTATTTGAAATCACTCCTTCCTTACATTTCTAAGGAAGTAGCTATGTCTGGAGTGTCTAACGAGGAAGAAGCCATCCTACGGACCCAGTAGTTAGATCTCGTTTATGCACAATCCAGGTTATTGTATGAGATCATACCTAATGCACCATGATCGAATACCGATCTGAGTAAACCTAAACCTGGACTACATGTTGACGGCATAGTGGGTTCAGTTGACTCTGCAGCTTTCGAAGCATTGACCAAACAGGTTCATGACTTATCTGTCAAACAATCGACTGTAGAAGTTTCTTTCGTCACAACCTCTCCTTCTACTTCTGAACCTGTCAACCAGGTTCAGAACAATCAAAAGGGCCCTCGGCAGCCCAATAACAAAAAGAAGGGCAAGAAAGGAGAGGGGAACCATCAGAAGCCCAAAAAAGAGAATGCCGAAGAGGGTAACAAAGAGAAAAAGAAGGTTAAGTTCCCTTGTAAACTTTGCAAGTAGGACCACCTTACTCACCAATGTCCTCTACTTGAATAAGCCCAGAAGCTATTAAGAGAAAAGAAGCCTGTTGTACTGAAAGATCCATTCCCTAAGGGGCAGAGCTCAGCTTCTGGCACCTCCAACACTGGGGGCACTACACATGCTACGGTTGATCAAAATTTTATTAACATGGTTAATTCGGATGCACTCTTACAAACGAGAGCCAGGAATTATACCCCGGACGCACAAAAAAAGGATAAAGAGATTCCAGAATCCTCCACTCCACTCCACATACCTGTAGACCCAATGCCCAAGATCTCGAAAGGGGTCTTGAAATGGGCATCGCACAATCCCAATACTTGGGATGCCTCCAACTACAATGTGGTTGAAGATTTATCCCAGACCTCTTGTGCCATGTCTACCTTGGAAGTCTTGCAAAGTTGTGCTTTACAACGGAATGCACTTCTGGAAGCTATTGGAAGTATGGAATTCTCTAGCATGTCTGCGCGATTTGATATGACTGATATCAAATACCGGTTGCCTTACCACGTTTCTCTTCAGATTGAAGTCATCCATGGCCCAATGACCATCAAATGAGCTGTCGTAGATGAGGGCACGTCGACCTGCGTAATGTCAATTTCCTATTGGAAAGCTTTGGGTTCCCCCGAGTTAGCCCCTTCTAACACACTACTTACTGCATTTGATGGCAGGACTTTCCGCCCACATGGGGTTTTGCCATCATTTGATGTCACATTGGCTGGTAAGACAGTTGTTGTAGAAGTAGAAGTTCTGGCCGCTCCGCTTGATTACAATATGTTATTAGGCAGGAGCTGGACATATGCCATGCGAGCTATTGCATCGACAGTTTTTAGAGTTGTTATGTTCCTGTTTGAAGGTAAGGTCGTTACAGTCAATCAGCTTTCTTTCACTCAGAGAAACAACCAGACTTCTTCAGAGACCACAATTCCCTTAGTTGATCAAACCGCCCCGGTTAATGAGAGTTTAGGAGCAGGGTTGTACGGGTCGTTAATAGGAACTTTTGACCTCCCCTCCCCTATTCTTTTTATGCGTTCTGATGTGGGTACTGCTACCGAAACATTCACGGTTGGTTTAAGAACTGATCCTTGAATCCTTCCCACTACGTCAAAACCTTTTGTGCCTCCATCCATTACAGAAGTGGCCTATATGGAAACACAACATGCTGCAATGGAACATATCATGACTCCGCCAGTCTCTACTGAGTTAGATATGGACTATGCTCCGGCATGGTCATTGAATTCCACTCACTCATTCGATTGTTTAGACATGGTTTTGCCGTCTGATGAAGCCATCTTAGAAGTCATGATGGGCCTGGACCAACCATGGGAACATATGCACCACAGGTCCTATATGCTTCCAAATCTAGACAGGATTGAGAGAGGGGAATTCCCTGTGAGATCCGGTGGATTGGTTGATTTGTCATATTTTCCTTCTACTTCGAGAGTTGTTTATGCTGAGGGAAATATGGCTAACATATAGAGAACAATTCCAATCAACATTTCCACCAAACCCGGGGTCGGGGAAAACATTTTTATTGGCATAGACTATTTTCCAGAAGAGATCACTCTGTATACAAAACTTTTTAAAGAATTCCGTGACGTTTTTTCCTAGTCATATGAGGAGATGCCAGGTATAGACCTAGCCATTGTGGAGCATGTCATCACGACATACCCTAATGCAAAACCTATGAGACAAAAGCTCTGTCCTGTGAACCCTAGAAAAGCGGCCGCCATCAAGGCGGAGGTTGAAAAGTTGCTTAAAGATGGTTTCATCTATCCGATTGACATGATGGAATGGGTTTCAAACCCCATTCCCGTTGACAAGAAGCAAGGTACCATTAGAGTCTGTACTGACTTCCGGGACTTGAACAAAGCTTGTCCAAAAGATAACTATCCTACACCATTTATCGATCAAATTATAGATGCTTGTGTGGGACATGAGATGTCCTCTTTCATGGATGGATTTTCGTGATACAATCAAATACAAATCAAACCCGAGGATCAGCATAAAACAGCTTTCATTTTCCCGTGGGGGATATTCGCTTACCGGAAGATGCCATTTGGCTTGAATAATGTTGGAGCTACCTTCCAGCGTGCGATGAATTTCACTTTTCATGATATCAAACACATAGTAGAACCTTACTTGGATGATCTCCTGACGCGATCTTGAAAGAAATTTGATCATCCAACTCATCTTAGATAGGTGTTTGAAAGATGCAGACAATGTAAAATTCGTTTGAATCCTAATAAGTGTGTGTTCTGTGTCGAATCAGGATGTCTACTGGGCTTCATTTTCTCCAATCGTGGCATAATGGTTGACCCGTTGAAAGTAGAGGCGAGTGTAAATCTGCCTCCTCCTCGCACCTTGTGACAACTCCAAAGTCTGTAAGGCATGTCTAATTTCTTATGGTGATTCAACATAAACTATGCTAAAATTACTAAAGTTTTTATGAGGCTACTCAAACAAAACTCCTACTTTGTGTGGGACGAGGCTGCTCCAGCATCCTTTGAAGCCTTAAAAAAGGCACTTCTTTCAGTACCCTTGTTGAGCCCGCCAGACTACGCAAAAGATTTTCTTTTATATCTAGCAGCGTCTCTTAATACAATTGGTATAGTTTTGGTTCAGGAAGACGATACGCTCCAATAGCATGTTGTCTACTATCTTTCTCGCGCATTGATAGCCCCTGAGGTTAAATATTCGCACGTTGAGAAGTTAGCACTTGCCGCAGTCTATGCGGTACAGAGGCTTCGTCACTATATACTTTTACGAACTACTACTGTGATAGCAGAAGTCAATCCTTTACAGTACATTCTCACCCGATGAATCATCGGTGGGAAATATAATAAATGGATTGTAATCCTACAGGAGTTCGATTTGGTCTTCCAATCGGCCAAGTCAAAGAAATCACTAGTGTTCGCTGAGTTAATCTCAGAGTTTCCCAGTGACCTAGAATATGTTGAGGAAGAATCATCATTCCCAGATGAACATATCTTCCTCATTGCTTCCTTTGACCCATGGGACGGGGATATCTTAGTATATCTCCAGACTTTGAGGTGTCCTACTACTTTTTCTCGACAAGAGCGACGCAAGCTCAAAATCCATGTGAAGAACTACCTCATCATCTCAGATACTTTGTATCGACGTGGGGTAGATTCCATTTTACGACGTTGCTTAACTCGAGAAGAAGCCGAAGCAGTATTAAATGATTCCCACAGTGGAGCTTGTGGGGGACATCTTTCCGGGTTGGCAACGGCCCAGAAGATACTACATGCGAGCTATTTTTGGCCCACAATCTTTAAAGATTGTGTGAAAGCGGTGAAACGCTGTCATCCGTGTCAATTTTTCACTAAGAAAATGAGGGCACACCCACCTCCTCTTCATCCTGTAATTACACCAGGTCCCTTCACAAAATGGGGGGTTGATTACATGACTTCCAATCCAGTTTCGGCTGGAGGAAATCATTACATCATCCTTGCCGTTGACTACTTTACTAAGTGGGCGGAGGCAATGCCTACTGTCAAGGAAGATGGAGAAACTGCCGCTTATTTCGTGTTTAATCAGATTATTGCACGGTTTGGCATACCTAAAGAGATAGTGACTGATCATGGAAGTCATTTACAAAATAGCATGATGACCGAGTTGTATATAATGCTTGGTTTTCGACAAGAACATTCATCTTCATACTATCCACAGATGAATGGACAAGTCGAAGCAGTGAACAAAACTTTAAAGGTTATACTACAGAGAACTGTTAATTCCAGTCGAAATAACTGGCACATCATGCTGTACCCGACTCTTTGGGCTTACCGAGCCAACGCTAAGACTGCTACTGGATTCTCTCCCTTCCAACTTATGCATGGGATAGAAGCAGTCGTACCGATTGAATGCGAGATTCCTTCGCTAAAACTAGCAGTTCAGTTACTCCTAGATACTTCAATACTAGAAGAACATTTGTTACACTTAAAACATCTAGATGAACAGTGCCGCGACGCGCTCACAACAAACGAGGTCCACAAAAAACAAGTCAAAGGACAGTATGAAAAATCTTTCAAACCTAGGGTTTTCATTGAAGGAGACTTGGTCCTACTTTGGGATCAAGATAAAGAACCCCTAGGACCCAAAAAATTCAAATCCAGGTGGCTCAGACCTTATATAATTTCCAAAGTACTGAAGAAAGGTGCCTATGAACTGATAGATTACGAAGGTAATAAGTTGGTCAAGCCTAGAAATGGGCTCTACCTGAAGAAGTACTACGCTTAGGCTAACGTACTTTTTCTTGTAACATAGCTGTATATTTTTGTAAAGCTAGTTTTCGTTATGCTTGTTAGTTAATCTTATGTGTGTTTTTCGTTTCGTGTACCAAATGTCAACCGAAAATTTCTTAGGATTTGTTGATGGCGCCAGTCGCCACACCTGTCAGTTAGCTACAGCAGCTTGGGTCATTTACTCACCCGCTGGCCAACTTGTCTCTTCGGGGGGGGGTTTGTTTGGGTCCTACCACGAATAATGTGGCCGAATACAGTGTAGTTATAGAACTTCTCCGAGATGCTCTCAGTCCTGGCATTTCACATTTGGAGGTAAGACTTGACTCACAATTAATTGTATTTCAGTTAAGAGGTGTCTACCAAATTAGAGATCCTGGATTGCTACGTCAGTTTCTATGAGTTAGACTATTGGAAAGATAGTTTGATTCTATTATATATGAACATATTCCAAGAAATTTAAACGCATTAGCTGATTCATTAGCAAACTATGTGTTAGACTGGCATTTGTATCATACACTTTCATAAACAACATTGCACACATAAAATTCAAACACATACATATGTAAATAACCGATACTGTATATAACCGATACTGTATCAAAAAATATATGAGTTTTGGATCACAAGTCTATCAAGTCATGTCATAAAAGTACAAAACTGGTCATAGTAGCCTCAAAAATATATACATAGAATGTATCCCTCTCCTATGGAGAAGGAGGGACCTCATCATCATCTACTGCATTGCGATAGCATATGACTAGCCTAGCTATCTTCCACAGCACCCTAAGCCATGCTGGGGGCACCCCAACTAGACCTTCCTGCATATCAATAGGTATCTGATCCATACGGCATGCAAGAACTTCATGAGTCAACCGACTCACTTTTCTCTCTATGGTCCCCAACATGGCATCTGCTGCAGTAATATCAGCTGGCCTCACAAAGATGGTAGGATGTCCCTTGGGAGGGACAAGCCCAAGATTTGCATATGACACTTGTTTAGCACTTCAAAATTCATTTATAAAAACCAAATACTTGAAAAGTTTGAAAAAATTAAATAATTCTCAAAAATTAAACATACCAATATCTCCCCAGGCTCCACCTAGAGGAAGCACCAGTTCTGGATCATGACGAAAATCTAATCCAGCATATGGAAACTGCTCGAAAGCAGGCACTTGCCTCTCCCACCACCCCCAGAAATCATTAGTATGATAACAGTAGTGAATTTCCCCACCACCCTAGCGGAGGAATATGTCACCCCAATGGCCTAGTCTGGGATCACAGGGGTTAATTTGAGGTAGAGGCATCCCCAAACTAATGGCAGGCATCCTCTCAAAGAAGAAAGTACACAAAATGCTACCGTACCCAAAATTCTTCATTGTGCCGGATTTACAACCTATCAATTGAGCTTTCATGCTTGCTAGTAAACTAGTACACCAATCATATACATGATCGTGTAAGCATTGTACACCAACATGCATAGAGTTCCTGGAAGCTAGGTGTAGTGAGGCACTACTTGCCACTCGGTTGATCATACTCACTATCACCTTCAAGGGGAGGCCTTCAATGGTAGAAATCAAGATTTGGCTTCCTGATTTCTCAGCTCCAGCCACACAATATGTATTCAAGTACTCTTGCACAAACCTTACGCCCACACGAGAAGACCCTTTCATATTTATTACATCTCCCCTCCGTGAGAGACCAGTAATGAAATAAATGTCATCAACTGTAAGCTCCAAAGTTTGCCCATGGATGACAAAAGTATTGGTATCCACATCCCAGTACTAAATAAATCTTCGAAATAATTTGTTTAGGGCCCTCATGTTTACGGTTCGGTAAAACTTCAATAAACCGCATCTTCTGAGAGCGTGGAGAGTGGCCGTGTCTTGCATGGCCATCCTATCCATGTCCTCATGTTCTCCCTCCCTCCATTGAAGAACCATCTTGCACAAAAAGTGACATTTTTTTTAGTCTCAATGCGTGCTTTTAGGTTTTCAGGCTTGAGCGCTACTGTGTATACTACACAGTAACGTATGGGTGCTACTCTGTTCGAGCATAGTAGCACTCATCTCCTTTACACGCTACTGTTATTGTTACACAGTAGCGCCCGCGCAGTAAGAGTTGTGAGCATTGCGTGGCAAGCAATTTTTGGCTCAAAAAATGAAAACTAAACCATAAAAATGCAAGTGGGGAGGATTCTAACTCACTTGGTGGAAGAAGAACGGTGTTTGGATGCTTGATTTGATCTCCATGGAGATTTGAAAATGCCAAGGTTGCCCCAAATCTTTTCCCTACAAAAACAAATTGGAAATTGAATTTTAAAATGAAATTATATATATGAATTGGATTTTAATTTTTACCCACCATTGTTTAGTTCTCTATAGTTTCAAAAATTTTCAAAATCACCTAATTAATCAATTGAAACATACATATGCTGTAATACTAATCCAGCTCCCATTTTTTCTTAAATTTTTGTAGGATCGATCTCCTAAATTTAAAAATTCTCAATGTTAGACCTTGTCAACTAAGTGATAGTTCAAATTCATATATCATTCGAGATTTTTTGTCGCATTAACTGATATTTTGTTGAAGACCTAGTTTTGGCAGATTAAGAAGCTATGATCCCAGAAGCTGACCTTTAAGTCATTTTAAGCTCTTGTTTGGACTATTTAAACCTAAACAAGATTGCCAATAAAGCTTGTCCTCTTCGAGCTCGTTAAAGTAATCGAAGGCTCATCCACTCAAGTATAGAATTATCCCTTTTCCGGGCTTAGGTGGATTAATTACGGAAAAGGTATACTTCTGTATGCGCTAGAAGAGTTCTTTTCCCTTTGTTTTATACTTTTTCGGGGGAGGAGACTAACACCACGAAAAAGGACCTTTTGGAGCCTTTCTTTAGGGTTTTCAGTCTCTCTAAACATTGCTACGAACATAAAATAAGATAATAATTAAATAATTAATAATTAGGTTAACTAAAGTTAGGTTATGAAATGAGGCGTCTCCTCAACATCAAATGCCCAAGCCATATTTAAGGCAGGGCCATCATTGTAACATATCATCTTTTATCCTATCAACTAATATATTATTCTTACTTATTATACAATATGAGAGTCAGATTCGACTATTAACTTAGTGAACGGATACATTCACTACATTTGGTATCAGAGCTAGCTTTTGATCCAGCGGTAGCCATAATCTCAGAGTTTCTCCTAACCTTGGCTTTTATCCATAACTTCAGAATTATCTAAACAGGGTTTTTGACCTCCCTCACATCTCTCTTCTGCTGCTACGCCCTACCTGATTCACGCATCTTCTGCACTCTGCTATCTTTCTTCCATGCTCACATTTCACCTTCTCATCCCATACGCCATCCCTTTCTGTGTCTCCTCTGCTACACGTTCTGGCATCCTCATCCTCTCACACATCCCCATCTCCCCTGGCATCCACCAACTCCTGCACTCTCACCACCCAACCACTCCCACTCTTCTACCCTTCGTCGTCTCTCCCCGCGAGCATCCTCCAGCTGGACACCTTCCCCGTCCACCTCCGTTGCCAATGCCCAACCCTCCTCTGCGCTGTTACCTCCCGTCTCGCTTCACACGTCCCTCTATGCACCTCCCTTCCCCACCTCATTGTTTCCCTCTTTCCTCCCCGCTGTTATGTCCTCCTCGTGCCTCCTCCCTCACACTCCGCTCTCCTGCGACTCTGCACCATAGCGTCCACGCCCGCTCTTCCTCACCTGCTGGTCTCTCCCCTCGCCTGTTGGTCTCTCCCCCCCCACCTGCTCGCTCTTCCTTGCGTCACCTCCCATCCTCCTCCCAAGAGCTGCCTTCCAGCATATCGCTAGGGTTGAAACCCTAAATAATTTCACATCAAACTATATAAAAAAAAGAAAGAGATAAGAAGTATTGAAGAAGACAAAATTGAGAAAAAGACAAGAAGACAAAACGAAGAAAAAAGACAACAAGTGAAGATCTAGCAAAGACTATCCATCATTGGATAAGTCAAGTCAAATAAAGACAACCAAGTTTAAGAAAGATTCATCAAAGAAATCAAAGAAGATCATCCCACCGTCGAAGAAGTCAGAAACCATGGAAGCCGATTTGCGAGAAAAATTAGAAGCCACATTAAAACGTTATCAAAAAGATAATGAAGAATTGCGTGACATAAATAACAGTTCAGAAATAAGAATTGAATTACAAGAAAGGTATAATGAAATAAAAATCTCTGACCAGGAAAGGCGTATAGAAAAATTGTATGTGCAAATTGATGAATTAAAAGCCGAAAATAAATTCAATCAGAGGTTAGGAAATCAAGATATAAAGAAGGAAATAAATAATTATGAAGCAAAAATAATACGCTTGAACAAAATCGTTAGCAACAAAGATGAAGAACTAATGTAGTTACGACATAAATTAGAAATTCAAGAATCAGAGGTCGGCCAGTGTCGACAACAGATAAAAGTTCTTCAACAACAAAATGATGACTCTAAAAAGACACATAAGTCAAAGATCATGAAGAGTAATAAAGAATTATCTAACAATGCTGAAGAAATTTTTAGACTAAGAAATCATAACAAGATACTAGTCACAAAAATTAAGTTGAAAAATAGCCGAAATATAGAACAATCTATGGACGACATTGAAGGGAAACTTCTAGACAAGCAAGAAGAAAATAGTTGTATCAGAAGTCATAATGAAGATCTTAAGGAACAACTTAAGACATCTGAAGATGACAAAAAATCGCAAGTTGAATTGATTAAGAAGTTTCAAAATGATAATAGGCAGTTAGAAAACAAGTTGGAAAAGATACAGAACAAAAACTTAAATCCTCAAGAGACGAAAATACAACTTCCAACTCAGATCAATGCTCTAAAGGTGACATTCGTAAACGAAAATGACATCGTGAAAGTTCCCTATCGACACCCCAACCATAAAAACTGATATTTGAAAAAGTGGGAAATGTCGAAAGATAATGGTACTAATGTGATCAAATCTCCTGACGACACATTAGTAGGGAATCCCATCAGTCCACAACAAATCAATTTAGGATGGATTGATCCATTGACATATCAGAAGTTATGTTCGACTCTTAGCAATTCGTATCGACATGTTTCGTCATCTACGACACCACATAAAATGATGCAGAAACATTATAAGGCTTTGAGGACAAAGCCTTTCTAAGAGAGTGGCAATGCTATGAACATAAAATAAGATAATAATTAAATAATTAATAATTAGGTTAACTAAAGTTAGGTTATGAAATGAGGCGTCTCCTCAACATCAAATTCCCGAGCCATATTTAAGGCAGGGCCATCATTGTAACATATCATCTTTTATCATATCATCTAATATATTATTCTTACTTATTATACAATATGAGAGTTGGATTCGACTATTAACTTAGTGAAAGGATACAATCACTGCAAACATGAAAATACCAAGCGAGCATTCACCTACTCGGGCTCGATGTGAAATCCACGAGAGGGTAAGTAGAGGACTGTTTAAGTTTTTCAACTCTATAAATAAGAAAACACCGCCAAGCACAGACCAATCCGGGCTCGATATAAAATCCACGGATAGGTGAAAAGAGGATTGTTTAAGTTTTTCAGACTTTACAAACAGGAAAACACCGGAAAGCATTAATCTGCTTGGGCTCGATACTAAAATCCACGAGAAGATATATGGAGTTATTGTTTAAGTTTTTCAGACTCCTTAAAATTGAAAACACCGGCGAGCAAGAACAGATCTCGGCTCGATATTAAAATCCAGAGATCAGTAATATAGATTAATCTTCTATCTCTTCTTCGAACTCTATAAATAATGAAGAAGGTCCTGAGTCTTCCTCCCATGGGCTCGTTAAACTTTTTACATGGTTGGATCTATTGAGTTTTTCATTCTTTCTTGGACTCATTAAAACAACAAGAAAGGTATTCTTTTATCTAAAAAGAATAAGGGATGGGAAAGATGTGTCATATCTTCAATGTCAAAGGCAGTTCAGTCAGTTCTATCCTTGAACACAGCACCTACTTGAGTCTATCTTGTCGGTTGGGTTTAGTTTTTTACCTCAGGGTGAACCTGATCTCTGAGTTGTTTACTCCCCCGGTTGGTTATTCTTCCAACCATATGGAGGGTCTGATAATGTCTCTTACATTTCAGGCTTATCATTTACCCCATTATGTCAGAAACTGCCTGAGTCACTTTGTGTCATGCTCACTGTTCAAGGATATACCCTATGTCAGCCATTTTGCAATTTACCTTGACCTCATGTGTCAACCATCCTAGTGTCAATCTTGTTACATATTATTCCATATCATCTCATACCAGTTGAGTGTTCCTTGAGTTGGATGATGGAGGATGCCTTAAGGCCTCCCTTCCAACGAACTTCTTCCCATCGGCATCAACTCATTTTACTCTAGGAATGAAGTTTAGAGTTTTGGTTAGTACCTTGGAAATTGCAGTCACCAATGGAAATTTTCCTCACTGTTGAATGTTGAGAATAAATCAATGTCTCTTCTTCGACAGGATCCCCAAGTGTTCGACTCCAAGTCCATCTATTCACACTTGGTGGACCATACTTGGTACCTTGGGCCCCATCATCATTATCGGTGGAAGTCCTCGCGTTTGTTAATGGTATACATCAATGACCGGTAATGAAAAGATACCCCCCATGTTCGACTGTCAACTCATCTATTCACATGGTTAGGGTTTGTACCTAGAGTTGTTTTGGATGAAGACCTTGGGTTTTTGGATGACATTACCTCATTCCGTTATCACCCAAGTTGCACAAGACTGAGCCTCACTTATATTCGGCTCTCCGTGAGACATAGATCCAGTTTGTTGTTATGGCTATGATCTCTCAGTTTGACATGGATCCACGCTTATATTCCAAGTGGCCATGCTATATATACATCTCCTTGTTATGTATCAGAGATCATGTTGTATCACACTGCACATCTATATGATGTCAAAGATGTAATTGCTTGCTGACCTTGATCTTTGTTTCAAGTGTTCTTGGAACTTGTTTCTGTGGTTCTTTTCTCCTCCTATGGCTTTGGATTATAATGTATTTAGGCCATCGTTTCCCTCTGACCTCACACATTAGGGGGCATCTGTTATAGGTCAAACCTACACCTCTCCGTCCGTGATCACCTTAAGCTGTTGATCAAACAAAAGGACAACTTGGATGGAGGAGCATGTTGACCCTAGATGAGACTTTGACTTACTCCACCTCTTGACAAGACTGGAAAAACCCAAAAAATGTCATTCTGAGATATGAGCGCTACTCTACTTCAATAGACTAGCACCTGTACCCTACTCCAGTGTGTAATAGTAGCACTCAAGCCTCATGAGCGCTACTCCTCTTCAACAGAGTAGCGCTCAACATTCAAAAAGTGATGAGCGCTAGTTCACAAGCACTATAGTAGCACCCTGAATGCTACTTCACTAAATAATAGTAGCGTACATCTCAAAAGATGATTAAAAAATAATTGATTTCATGAAGAGGATTAGTTGCAATTGGTTTCCCAACTTGCCCAACTTCCTCCATAACCATCTCTCGACCTGAACTGCTTCTCTTGTCCTATAAATACAGGGAAGAATAAAGAGAGGGGTTAGAGACATGAATGTTATTAAGAGACTTTTAAAGAGAAGCTTGCATTGGAGGAGTTTACGCTGGAAGATATCCAAGCTAGAGAAGAGCAAGACCCCAGGATCAAGTTGTAGGAGCATGTCACAAAGTCAGGTATATTTTGTAACATCAATTTGCATTTGACAATAAAAGGTTGAAGCGTCTTTCTTGTCCCAAATTAAGTGTTCATTGAAGTGATATACTAGTTTGGATCTGTTTTGGTTGATATTGGATGCTTGAATTGCTTTGTCTTTTTCCGTCATTATATATTATCCAAGATACGCTAAGAAAGGTACTTGTATTGCAGGTTTAGTGAACGGGAGGTGGACTTGAGGATCAAGCGCAAGATCGAATAAAAGCTAGGATCGAACATCATTCGAAAGGTATGTTCTCAAGGCCTATAACCTATTTCCTTTCATGAACATCTCTGTAACGCAGATAATACGCTTACCTGTCATCCCCTTTCAGTTGATAGTATTTGTTTCCTTACTATAGGGTAGTTTTTCTCACCAACAGATGGCATAGCAGGGATGGATGCTAAAATGGTGGCTGGGCTAGTGGTGGATCCACTACTAACAATCCTATCGTTAAAGGTGTTGGGATTAACATTGGCCATGGGGATAGATGAAATTGTGCATATGGGTAAGTATGACTCAGAATCAGATGTGAAACAAGGGGCGTTGGGATAAAAATATGGTGACGAAGATGTCCGTATCAAGGTAGCGTGACGAGTGGGGTCAAGTGGACCATACTACGGGGATGGCCCCCATGGTGATGAGAGTGTCTCGAGGAATCAATGGTGATAGGTGTAAAATTTCTAAGGGGATGTGGTAGATAAAACACTCAAAAATACTAGTGCAATCTTGTGTGCAAAAGCACAGCTCGCAAAAAGAAGGCACTCAGGCCAACAACAAGCTCAAAAAACACTTGTTGCAATAGCATGCTACAACAAGTGGAGCGGCAATAAAATGGTCATAATACCAACAAGAAACACTCCTAGAAAGGAAAAAAGACTCACTAACCAAGGGGGTATATGAGCATGCAAACACCTATCTCAAAGATATGGAAGCTCACACAATATATTCTCCTAGACGCCCTGTGATGGGGTGGGGATATTGGTCTTTGCATGATGAGTAGTTCTGTGGCACTGGACATTCCATCAGAGTAGGAAAATGTTTTCTTCTAAACATCCTGTGACGAGATGGGAATATTAGTCCTCAATTGAACACACTATCCTCTTAGAGGTTGAACATCGAGCATTTCCCCAGTAATGGTAATGATACTTGGCTAGGGATGGTTCAAGTGTGTACCTAGTACATTCAGTCATATGTGGACCCATAGGTACAAAGAATATCATATGGATATTGATGGTTGGAAGCAGGAGGCTCCAACAAATGTTTGTCTCTCTACTACAAATTTTCATCCTTCCAATGATCATGATGAATTGCAGTTAGTAGCAGTTGATGAGTTATTTGAAGTTCATTAGTTACTTCAACATGCTACCTAAGTTGTGGGAACCACATGAAGAGCAGTTGGCTTCTAGTTGGAATCATGGTAGACTCTAGACGTGGTTAGAGCATTACTTATTCTTGAGTTTCCATAATGCTCTAGGACGTGAACTACTCATTCAACCTTTGAGGAGGTGCAGTATACATATGTTCAGTTAGATTAGTGGCCTAGGATTCAGCATGTGCAGGTGGCACACATTGATGATATTGATTCCTTAATCATAATGTTGTTCCCCACCGATATACAGAGATTCATTTATAGATATAGAGGGATATAGCGTTCGAGATCGAGATGAAGAAACTTAACTTGATATGTTATTACTTGGGATTAGAGGTGTGGAAGAGAAATGGTGAGATCTTCTTGAGTTAGGGTAAGTATACTATTGATGTCCTGAGGATATTTGGGATGATAGATTGTAAATCCATGGCTACACCTATGGTGATGAATATGGAGAAGTTGAATGACTCAACTTCCGGGTCATAGTTGGTATATCCTACCATGAATAGACAGTTGACCGGGTTATTGATGTATCTGGATAACAACAGACCAAATATTTACATTGCACTCTCATGAGAAGTTGTGCAAAGCTAGTGTTCATGATGTAGTTCAGATTAGCATCCAGGATGACACCTCCTATAGGTTGATGGACTTGCTAGTGAGCAGCCCCAGAGGAAGTGTATATGTAGAGTTGCAGAGGGAGTCTACAAACAATTCCAAAGGGAGTTTGGAGTGATATCCAATGAGATAGAAAAAGAAAGAGGATATTTTTAGTAAACTCGTTGATGGATGAGTAAAAACATCCAGTATTGCAGCTTGCAGTGGTATGCTATTATGTAGAGGGGAGAATTAAAACTCCTATATATTCATTACATGTGGACTCCTTGATAGAATGAGTTTATTCGTTACACGTGTTGACTCCCCGATGGGCTAGGTTGAGTCATTGAATCCTCAATGGACTGATTTGATTCGTTACATGTGGACTCCTTGATGTACAGAGTTGAGTCGTTACACATTTTGAATCCCCGATGGACTAGGTTGATTCATTGACTCCTCGATGGACTGAGTTGAGTCATTACATGTGGACTCCACGATAGACTAAGTTGATTCATTACACATGTTGACTCCCCGATGGGCTGGGTTGATTCATTGACTCCTCAATGGAATGAGTTGAGTCATTACATGTGGACTCCTCGATGGATTGAGTTGAGTCGTTACACATGTTGACTCCCCGATGGACTGGGTTGAGTCATTGACTCCTCAATGGACTGAATTGAGTCATTACATTTGGACTCCTTGATAGACTAAGTTTATTTGTTACACATATTGACTCCTTGATGAACTGGGTTGATTCGTTGACTCCTCGATGGACTGAACTGAGTTTTACCATGTGGACTCCTTGATGGAATAAGTTGATTCACTACACATGTTGACTCCCTGATGGACTGGGTTGATTTGTTGACTCCTCAATGGATTGATTTGATTCATTACATGTGGACTCCTCGACGGACTGATTTGAGTCATTACACATGTTGACTCCCCGATGGACGAAGTTGATTTGTTGACTCCTCAATGGAATGAGTTGAGTCGGTGACACCTCTCGATGGATTGAGTTTTGTCAAAAGACCTTTCTTAAGATGAAGAGATTTTCAATACAAGTTGTGATGCTAAAATTATATCCATATATGTTTTTTGCATGATGTTACCTCCTTAGCTAAGAGGGAGTGTTGGTGATTGTAGTTGTGTGAGGTCTCCTCTTGATGTCGGCCCCAAAGAATTATTATTATTATTATTATTATTATTGTGCACAAAAGGAAATTTGGCCGCAAACTAAGTGGACAAGTTGGCCCCAACATAAAACTGAAAAGGTAAACATAACAAGTATAAATAGAGGATGCCTCATTCATTTCTACATCAAGCAAATTAGCTCAAGAAAAGGAGAAGTTTGCTCAAGCAAGGATAAGGCTATTTTATGGGGTTATTTCTTTGGTTTATTCTTCTATGTGATCTCATATCACTCTTATATTTTATTGTACTTGTATCTTGAACTGAAATATCTAATTAAGAAAAGGTTGTTGGGTTTTATCCCTTGTGGGTCCCAGGATAAATCTCTATGTCTATTGTTTTTCTGTGCATGGTTATTATTTTAGTGATCCTTATTTGTTTCCACTACAAATAAAGTTTAATTATATTGATATCTTAAAATATAGCATAGAGTACCAATCTCTAAGGGCTTGTTTAAGACCATAAAGTGCCTTCTTCATCCTATAAACCTTATCTTCTTTACCTTCAGCAATGAAACCTTGAGGTTGTTCAACATAAATTTCTTCCTTTAAATATCCATTTAAGAAAGAAAATTTAACATCCATCTAATAAAGTATTAACTTTGAATGAGATGCAATGGAAAGAAAATTCCTTACAATTTCCATTCTTTCTACATCAGCAAACGTCTCCTAAAAGTTGATTCCTTCTTTCTGCACATATCCTTTTGCAACCAAACATGCTTTATATTTTGAAATGCTTCCATCCATATTAAATTTTAGCTTGTAAATTCACTTTAATCCAATGGTGGATTTTCCATGAGGGAGATCAACTAACTTCCAAGTGTCATTTTTCTAAATCTTTGACATCTCATCAACCATGGCTTGCATGTTGGAATATGAAATCTTCCTATCTATGTCATTTAAGTGCATTGGTAGCATTAATTAATCTCCTATGGTTAATTCCTATGTAATAGACTAGAAAATTGCCTTGTGTGGACCACAAGGCAACATTAGGGGGACCACAAGACTTCCAAGAGTGAATCACAAGCTTCCTAGAGCACTTGGGTGCTTTTCTAAAATATTTTGGATAAGATTCTGAGCTAAAAGGCGCCTTGCTGATTTTTTACTACTTTTTCCCCTAAGGGGGGAAGCTAGTGAACTAGGAAACTTGTTTTTTGGACCACACATCCTCTATGATGTTTCTTCTTTCCAAATTTCAAATTAGCATTGTTTTTCATCATACATCACTCTCAGTTCACTAATTCAGAAATTCGTGAGCCTTTGGATTGACTTAGTGATCTGTATTTATGCAGGAACGAAATAAGATAGCACATACAGAATCATATACAGAGATATATTGCAAAGAACACAATGATACAATAAACACATATTCTATTAGATAGCAGAAATAGAACAGACTATAAAATACAATAGCTAGAATGGTGGTAGCTATCTCTAAGAAGAGATGTGGCTGCTATGCTCATTCGTTCCAAGATGAATACAAAGAGAGGCCGAAAGGGCCTATTTATCATAAGCATGAGGGAAAGAATCCCAAACATCCAAAAACCTAACCTAGGGTCGTTTGCATACGATCTCCATTTGGGGTGCTTGGTGTCCCATTGGAATGGTCTATTTGAGATTTACAACTTTCGACTAGGGCCGAATGAATGCCATAAGGAACCATTTGGCCCCCCAAATCACCAAAAAAGGTCGTTTAGGGCCTCAAAACGGCCCCAGAAGTTTAGGACCCAAAAAACCGTAGAACAAATACTAGAAAATTGGAAAAATGGGAAATTGTTTTGAGCCACTAGAATAGGTGGATGACCATCGATATCCATCTGGATCAATCCTCCCCCCTTAGGAAACAATGGTCTCCATTGAGTCAAATCCCTTATCATATGTCGAGTTGAGCTCCTAGTGCGGCATTTGCTAAAGTGGAAAGGTTGCCTTAATTTGACATATTCAGAGGGTTGTAATTGTTGTTGATGGATGCGGTGGAGTTGTTCAACAGTTTTGGTTGTTGTGGTATCCTTGGTCTGCACCGGTGTGGATGGTTTCTTTTCGGAGGATCTTCGTGAATGTTTGGCCTTGCACTGTAGAGGTACCTGAATAGGTGATGATGCACTGACTTCATGTTCTTCTTGTTTCTACTGAGTAAAGGGATCATGTGTAGAGGTTGTGTATGCCTTTGCGATATGATGTTCTCCTTCAGTGGAAATTGCGAATAGGGAAAATTTCCCAATTTGGGAGATTATCTTCCTACCCTACTTGGTTGGGGTAGGTGCAACTATCTCTGGTATCCAATAGAGTTGTCCTCCCAAAGTGACAATGACACTGCAAGGTCGTGATTCATAACGGCATGACACTTCCACATATATGGTTGTCCTAAAACAACATCACATACTTCAAGTGGGGCCACATCACATAATACCGCATCTTTGAAGGGCTTGATGCCATATGGTAGGTGGCATTGATGACTGACACGGATACCTCATCCTTGGCTTAGCCACCCAATGGTGTACATTTTTGGGTGTGGTGTTATTGGTAGCTCCAAACTCTTGATGACTTCTGTTGAGATCAGGTTCTTTTGGCTACTGCTATCCACAACAAAATGTATGGGAATTCCCTTCACCCACATCTGTGATTGGAAAAGGAGTTCCTCTACCTCTGACTCTTCAGGTTCCTATGGTTGAATCTACGTGGTTGCAACCATGGCACTAGGTTCTGCATCAATGATCTGCTTCCCTTTTTGCGTGGCTGTGAGATTAGGTTTCGGGTCAGAATCGGAACTGGGATCTGATTCTGAAGCTTTGATCTCAGCCATCAATGACTGTTTTGAGTGACATTCATCAGTGTTTTGCGAGGAGATTTTGTGGAAATCGCACCACTTATCGGTGTCCTTTTTTATCTTTTCTGTATTGGTCATCATAGTTTCCCATGGGGTAATATTATTCCTTAACGACATCTATGAAAGAGGCCCAAGTGGGATCGTAATCAAACAATCTAGACTCGTCTGATGATTTTTGCTCACAATAAATGTCCTACCAATTTTTGACATGGGGGACATCCTTGAGGAGTGCAAAGATGATCTTTTCCCTGTCGAAAAAATTGTGGACAGATAAATACCCTTCTAGTAGATTCAACCATTTATCTAAGGAATTGGCATCGATCTAGCCTTTAAATAAAGGGATATCAAAATTAACTTGTACCTTGAAGGGAGTCAGATCTCCGAAACAATTGCTCATTGAAGGTATATCTGTCGCCGTCGGCATGTGTCGAAGGATTTGGGCGAAATTATCCATCATCTCGTTCCTCTGTCACACGAGGGATTCCTCGAGTAACAATTTGATAGGATCTCCTGCTCCATCGTCTCTCTTTTCATCCTCCATGGGAGGCCATTTGGGGCGGCGAGACTAATCTTCCCCAAGTGTAACTAGTTCGAGACTCAACTCTCTGTATCTTGACCTCGTCGGGGACATGCACCGAGAAACAATCAAAGAGCAGATTGCTCTGATACCACTGATTCGGATTTATGCAGGAACAAAATAAGATAGCACATACAAAATCATATATACAGATATATTGCAAAGAACACAATGATACAGTAAACACATATTCTATTAAATGGCGGAAATAGAACAGACTGTAAAATACAATAGCTAGAATGGTGCTAGCTTTCTCTAAGAAGAGATGTGGCCGCTATGCTAATTTGTGCCATGAATACAAAGAGAGGCTAAAAGGGCCTATTTATCATAAGCATGAGGGAGATAATCCCAAACATCCAAAAACGTAACCCTAGAAGATGAACCATCATAAAGTTTGCGGCCCCAAGGTGGTTAGTTGAACAGTCAAATTCTCGAGGTCATAACTTTTGCATACGATCTCTGTTTGGGGCACTCAATAGCCCATTGGAAAGGTCTATCCGAGATTTACAACTTTCGATTAGAGCCAAATTTATGCCATTGGAAACCATTTGGCCCCAAAAATCACCAAAAAAGGTCGTTTAGGGCCTCAAAATGGCCCCGGAAGTTTAGGACCTGAAAAATCGTAGAACAATTACTAGAAAATTGGCAAAATAGGAAATTGTTTTGAGCCAGTGGAATAGGTGGTTGGCCACTGATATCCATTTGGATCAATTGGGAAGCACGCTTGCCACCTAGGGAGGATGTGAATATTTTTAGTAAGTCTGATGATATGAGGATCCAAATGGCATATTTAGCCATTCGAATCTCTATTGTAATGTTATATAAAAGAAGCCTATTATTTTCCAAAGGTTGGCTGATGTATTTTATTCATGAGAGTTAATACAGTTTTGTATTATTGTGAGTAATTTTCTGAGTTCTTTGACTAGTTGTGTAAGATATTTGTGAGTGAATGTAATTCTTGATCAAATATTGGTTTTAACTAAAATTTCACATCCATGGCTCATCAATACAAGCTTCATTGAAATTGAATGGTTCAATATGTGGAGAGGAAATAAGAGAAAAATTATCATTAGCATACCTAGGTGACTCATATATTTCCTTCAAAATTCTTATTTTTCTAGGAGGACTAAATGGAGGTGTTACTTGTGTATCAACTTGAGATCTTGTTGGAGTAAAAGCCTTTGATGGAGAAGTTCTTGTAGGTGAGCCTGTATTTTCATTGTAGAGGGATGAAAAGACTAATCATTATTACTAAGGATTAAATCTTCAACATGTGGATTTATCACTTTATCTCCTCATTCATTCTTGAAATAAACTCACCCTTCATCAAAGATCACATCTCTACTAACATAAAGCTTACTAGTAAGAGGATCATAACACATATAATCCTTACTTTCTTTTGAACATCCAATGAAAATACATCTCATTGAATTTTCATCTAATTTTTTTCTTTTTTGAATAGGAATATGAAAAAAACATGTACACCCAAAAAATTTCAAATGAGAAACACATGGATTTTTACCAAACCAAGCTTCATAAGGAGTAGAATTTTTTACCATCTTTGTAGGACCTCTATTGAGAATATATCTAGATGAATGTACTGCATCTACCCAATACATGTTTGGAAAAGACATTTCTTTCAACATATATCTGGTCATTTTTACAATTGTTATATTTTTCCTTTCCGCTATTCCATTTTGTTATGGAGTATAAGCTATAACTCCTTCTTGATGCCACATGAGTTACAAAACTCCTTGAATTCATTGGAGGTGAATTCTCCACCTTGATAAGTTCTCAAGACTTTGAAATAGTATCATAATTCCTTCTCAACAAGAGCTTTAAATTTTTTAAAACAACTAAAAGCTTGAGACTTTTCACTTAAGAAATAGACCCAAGACATCCTTCAGAAATCATCTACTAAGAGAAACAAATACTTATTCTTCCCAATAGAGCAATTTTGCATGGGTCCAAAAATATCTGCATGTACTAACTCCAATGACTCATCTTCTCTAAAATGAAGAATACGAAAGTTATCTTCGTGTTGTTTCCAAATTGCACAACCTTCACTTATCTTGTTATCAGAAAAACCTCTTACCAAATTATTATTTTGCATGGAAGAGACATATCCAAAATTAAGGTGTCTAAACCTTTTGTGCCATAGCCAAGACTCATCACTTGATTCCTTCAAGCAAGTTACATTTGATTCCAATTTTTAACAAAAACATCCTATTTTTTGTCATAGGGACTTCAACAACTAAACCATGCTTTTTAAAAATCTTACAAAAATTTCCATCAAAAATAGTCTTATAGTATTTAGATTTTAACTTCCCTATGCTAATCAACTTATACCTTAAATTTGAAACAAACATAGTGTCTTGTACATACATGATGCATCCATGCTTGAATTTTATTGCAAATGTATTGTTAGGAACCCATGTCAACCCTTCTCCTTACTTTGTTAGTATATTGTTGTTGGACGTATACGCTTTGTAAGTCGTCCCGTAGTATTTGTTGATCCATAGTTTGTATTATTGTTGGTGGACGCATATGCTTTGTAAGTCGTCCCGTAGTATTTTTTGATCCATAGTTTGTATTGGCCCATGGTATTGACCCATACTATTGGTCCCTAGAATTAGTATATAAGTTTTTTTGAGGCCAATGAAGGCACCGTGAAGTTATTTGCATTGAGCTTGCTCAAAGGAGGTTTCCCCCTTGAAGTGGCCTGTGATCAATAAAATATTTTGTGATCTCATATATTGTGAATTTTATCAATTAATTGTTGCAGGTCCCTCACATGTACCTTTTCCCATTACGTCAACTTTATTAGCATTGCCAAAATTAAATTTCCCTTATACACTCTCATTTACAAACAAATTTTTATGTATAGTCATGTGATTTGAGAAACCATTGTCTAAGTACCATTCAAAATTGTCTTTGGCTTCAAAACTATTGCATGTGATCCTCATAACAAACTTTGAGAGTTCTCACCTTCATACTTACTAAAATTTTCTTGATAGGTGTCTTTTTTCTTCTTAAAACAATAACTTTCAAGATGTCCATCTTTATTACAATAGATTGCAATGAAAGTTTCCTCTTCTAGGATGGTTGCTTCTTCCTCTTCCATTGCCTATACCTCCTCTATTTGATGATAAAGAAGAATTAGAAGCATCATCCATGGAAGTGAAAGGTTTCTTCTTCTCCTCATCAACCTTCAACATAGTTTGGAACGCTTGATCAAGAGCTTCCTCATTCTTTTTCAACCTGTCTTCATGAACTTGTAGACTTCCAAACAAATAAGAAAGAGTTATCTGAGATAAATCCCTTGATTCTTATATGGCAATAGTGACGAGATCAAACCTTTTAGGAAGACTTCTTAAAACCTTTTCAACAATCCTCCTATCTTCAAGTGATTCACCATAAGCATGAACAACATTCACAATATTTTGAACTCTAGTAATAAATAATTCAACACTTTCATTTTCTTTCATAGAAAAAGACTCAAAATCTCTTCTAATCATTTGGAGTTTGACAAATTTTACCTTAAAAGACCCCTTGTAGGCCTTCTCCAAGATTTACCAAGCATCATGATACCTTTCACATTCTGCAAACGTTGGCAATATTGTAATGTCAACTCCTATTTGAAGAATAAATAGAGCTTTGGAATCCCTTTTTCTGTTCTCCCTCAACTCTGTCTTTTGATTAGTAGATAGCGCATTATAGGAATATTTAGCAACTAGCTCTATGTAACCTACAAAAGAAAGCATCCATAAATCTTGAGAAATGAGTAAAGTTCTCATCTTAACACTCCAATACCCATATTTTTCTCCACAAAAAAGAGGAATTTGATATTGGATTGAACTATTATTTTGGGATAGTGTATCTTTCTCCTTGAAGCTGCAATCAACCACAAACCAATGCTTTTATATCAATTGATGGATCTAAATAAAATGACTTAAGTGCTCAGTGAGTAGTCACCACATCCCAAAAAATACAGATCTAGGAATTCAATATGTAAAAAAAATGATTGTATTAATGTAAGATTAACCAGAAATTTGATATCACACTGCACTAAAATTAATCTTCTTCTAAAAACAAATTGCAGTTATAGCTTTATTTCAAAAAGAGGAAAAAATGGAGTATCCTCTGTTTTCTTAATAAAAAACAGTGCCTACAATAGCTCACGACAAATCTAGAATGTTGAATATTGGCATTGATCCCAAAAGGTTTAATTAATTAATTAATTAAAAGTTAGTAACGTTAAACATAAATATAAAATAGAACTTAATAAATAGAGATTTGGAGAGACACGAACTGAAGAGACATGCTCCTATGAGTGAATGAGGTATTTAAATAGAGTTTCGATTTAGAGGAAAGATGTCTCTACAATGCAGATCGCGGCAACATAAAGAAAGGGAGAGACCAGTAGCATAAAGAAAGGGAGAGACTAGCAGCATGAAGCATTTCTAGAATTGATGAATCAAGTAGAAAATCAAGAAGTTATAAATATCAGGAAAGTTGGGTGGTGCTAGGGGCAGGTTGAAGCCTGTAAATGTGAAATTGAGTTCACATCAGGATCTTAACAAGAAATTACACTCTCTCATAATAAAATCTCACACAACTAGTCAAAGACACACAAAGTATGCACAAAGATGGAATTATGTATTAACTTCTCATGAAAAAAATAATTCATCCAACCTTCTTAAAGTGATAGGTTGTTGTTATAAAAAATTAAAACAGAGATTCAAATGGCTAAAGATGCCAAAAGAATCATTCCATCATCAGACTTACTAAAAATATGTTCATCACCCCTAGGTGGCAAGTATGCTTTCCAAATCTCTCCAAAAGCTCACGAGTTGCTAAATTAGGGAGCTAAAGGTGATGTATGATGAAAAAAAATGCCAAATATGAAATTTGAGAAGTTTAAACATTGTGGAGTGTCATGGGTGCAAAAAACAAGTTTCCTAGGTGACTAGCTTTTCCCCATGGGGACAAAAGATGTAAAAAGCAGTAAAAAATCAGAAATGCACCTTTCATAGTAAAATCTTATCTAGAATCTTTTGGAAGTGCACCCAAGTGGCCTAGGTGGCTTTTGGTCCACACCTTGGATGTATTGTGGTCTCCCCATGTTTCCTTGTGGTCCACACAAGGCAATTTCCTAGTCCATTACATAGTAATTAACCATAGGAGATTAATTAATGCATCTAATGTAATAAAATGACATGGTAGGAAGATTTAATATTCCAATAGTCAAGGAGTTTGTAGCCTCCTTCCAGCAGCAGTTGGAAAACAGGGGTGTTGCCGCATCCTTATCTGTTGGTGTAGATAGAAAGCTGGGATGTTGAAGCATCCTTTATGTTGCAGCAGAAAAATAATTTTGTAGAAATCATTTTACTAATAAGTTTGATTTGTTGGTTTTCTCTTTCAAGTTTCCACGATAAAATTCTATGTCATTGTTTGTTTGATTCATAGTATACATTGTTTTAATTAAAAGAAAAAGAAGGAAATACTGATTCACCCCCCCCCCCTCTCAGTATTGCTGGATAAACCAACAATTGGTATCAGAGCAAGGTTCCTTCACTACAATTTAATCAATGGAAGAAATATCCTATTAAAACACTATGGATCAACTAGAAGGTTTAGCTGCTAACAGACCTCCATTATTCATAGGACAAAATTATGTATACTGGAGTGCAAGAATGAGATGCCATCTAATGTCTCTTGGATGAAAAGTTTGGAATGTTGTTGAAAAGGGTTATAAAATACTAGCCATTCCACCAACAGATAAAAATAAAAAATATAAATATGAAGCCAATGCAAAGGCATTGAATGAAATTTTGAATGGACTATCAAATTCAGTGTTTGTCAAAGTCATGCAATGTAAGACAACCAAAGATGCTTGGGACAAATTAAAAAATGTGTATGAAGGAACTGCCAAAGTCCAAAAATCCAAACATACAAAGGACAATTCAAAAGTTTAAAAATGAAAGAAGAGTAAAACATTGTAGATTACCTTTTAAGAGTAGATGAAATTTTCAATGCAATCAAAGGCCTGGGAGGAGAAATACAAGATAAATAAGTTGTTGAAAAGGTACAAAGAACACAACCATTGAGGTATGCCTCCAAAGTGTCTACTGTAGAATATTGAGATGATCTTGACTTTATAATAGTGGGTAATTTACATGGAATCTTCACTGCATATGAGATGAGAACAGAACAGAATAAACCATTAAGAAAAGAGGCAACATTCAAAGCCATGAAAGAGTCAAAGAAATCTGAAACATTACCCAAAAACCACTCTGAGAACTCAGATGATGAAGAAGGTCTTTTCATCAGGAAACTTGAGAAAGGTACTGGTAAGTATGAAGGAAAGATACCCTTGAAATACTTTAACTATGGAATAATTGGTCATTTTGCATCAAAATGTCCCTATCCCAAACAAGATGATAGTGATGATAGAGAAACCTCTAAGAAATTCAAGAAGAACATTGCAACAAACAAAAAGAAGTTTAATGGGAAGAAGAATATATTTTACACTATGGAATATAGTGAAGATGAAGAAGACGAATATGAGGAAACAAAAATTATATTCATGGGAATAAAAACTCAAGCTTCAGATGATGAATCAGATATGGAAGGAGAGGTGGACCTAAAGGCCAAACTCATAAGTGCTCTTGAAGAATTGAGAAAAATTAAAAGAAAGAGTAAATGTTTAAGAACACAACTAGTTGATCATGAAGAGGAACAAAAGACAAGAGATGAGGATTCAAATCAAATCATTGTAGATATGAAGATCCAACTCCAAGAGGATAAGAATATTGAAGAGAACTTAGAATTGCAATTCAAAGAAAGAATGCAAGAATCTGAGAGACTTGAAGCAGAAATTATTCATCTTAAAAAGAAACTTTATGAGAAATCTATTAAAACAAAATTTGAGAAGATATCGAAGACTCTAGATGACATTATAAGTGCCCAAATACCATCAAGTGACAAAAGTGGGTTAGGATATAACAAAAGGAGTTATGCTGCTGCACTTATGACTCCAACCAAAACAAGGGATAGTCAGAAATCTAATCCTCATTTACATGAGACAAATATGGTTCCTAGAAGATCAATAACAAGCAGGTATCAATAGATATTTTTGGGTCACTGCTACTCATGTAATAATTTTGGACATAAATCCTTGAATTGCAAAGCATATGGAAACATTCATTTTCATAAGAAGAATACATATAACAATTATCCAAAACAAAGAAAAGGAAACCATAACTCATTTGCACCTCTACAAAGCTATGATATAGAATGTTACAAATGCAATAACCATGGACATATAGCTAGAGAATGAAAACCAATGACTCCTACAGAAAGGAATATTGCAAATAGGTTTCAAGACAAAGAGCATAGAAAGGTCTGGAAGAAAAAATAAATAGTAGAGAGGAAAAAATCCATGATAGCTCTATGTGCAACAAAAAATAAAAATATATGGCATGTTAATAGTGGATGTTCAAAACACATGAAAAGAGATCCAAACAAGTTCATAATCCTAAAAAGAGATCAAAAGGGAAAAGTTACTTTTGGAGACAATATGTCCTCTAAGATAATTGGAAAAGGTACAGTTGCTATCAGAAATAAAATCAAAGCTGAAAATGTGTTGCTAGTAGAAGACTTAAAGCCTAATCTTCTCAATGTGATTCAAACATGTGATCAAGGCCACATCTGCATATTTGATTTCGAGAAATGTGAAATCAAGAAGAAAAACTCAAGAAAACTTATTGGGACTGTTGTAAGGAATTCAAGTAATGTATACATCCTAGAAAATGAAGAGAAATGCCACATGAGTCTAATTGATGAAAGTTGGCTATGGCATAGAAGGATGGGACACTTGAATTTTGACAATCTTATAAAGGTGAGTAAGAAGGAAGCTATAAGAGGTTTTCCAAAGATTGTGAAGCCTCAAAATTCAGTTTGTAAACACTGTCAACATGGGAAACAAACTAAATCCAGCTTCAGAATCAAGGAATATACATCCTCACAGCCATTGAAAATAGTTCACACTGATCTTTGTGGACCAACAAGAGCTAAAAGCTTGAAAGGAGAATCCTATTTCATGTTGTTCATTGATGATTATACAAGGATGACTTGGGTGACATTCCTCAAGGAAAAATCAGAAGCTTTTGAGAAGTTTAAAATTTTTAAGGCAATGGTTGAGAATGGGACAAATCTGAAAATCAAATGTTTAAGGTCAGATAATGGAGGAGAGTTTACCTCAAACGAATTCAATGATTTTTTTGAAACCCATGGAATTAAAAGACAATTTGTAGCTCCAAGGACTCCTCAGCAAAATGGCGTCGTGGAAAGAAAAAATAGGACGGTCCAAGAAGCAACCAGAACTATGCTTAATGAAGCAAAACTTTCAAATACATATTGGAGAGAAGCAGTGTATACAGCTATCTATGTACTTAAGAGAGGACAACTCATAGTAAATAATGGCAATACTCCTTATGAGCTATGGTATGTAATATCTTCCTCTGTCAAATATTTCAGAGTGTTTGGTAGTAAGTGCTACATAAAGAGGAATGAGGATGATCTTGGTAAGTTTGACTCCAGAACCGATGAAGGAATATTTCTAGGATATTCATCCACCAAGAAAGCATATAGATGTTACAATCAAAGACTACACAATATCATAGAGAGTGTAGATGTAAGAATAGATGACATGAAGCCAAGAAGTATTAGAACTCAAGATGATGAGATAACAAATAATGATAAGGATGAAGAAGACTCAAACAGGAAAGAGGATTCACAAGATGAAGAAGAAATTGAGAGGAAGAAAAGGAAGATGAGGTATCTCACGAAAATAACAAAGAAGATTCTCCAAGACTTGATACAAGAGCACCATCAAGAAGAATTTAAAGAGATCATCTTGAAAGTCAAGTTATTGGTGACATAAGTACTAGAGTTCAAACAAGAAGAAGGTTAATATATGATTAAGAAAAACCGCTACTTTCGCTAGTAGAGCCTAAAACATTTGCAGAAGCTAGCAAAAGTGATGATTGGATCAAATCTATGAATGAGAAGCTAGACCAAATAGAGAAGAACCAAATTTGGGAAATTATACCAAGACCTAAAGACAAGAATGTGATCGAGACCAAGTGGATTTTCAAGAATAAGTTAAATGAGGATGGTAAAGTAATAAGAAATAAGGCAAGACTAGCATGCAAGGGATATGCTCAGGTGGAAGGTATTGACTTTGAAGAAACATTTTCCCCCTTAGAAAGACTTGAAGCAATCAGGATGTTCTTAGCTTTTCCATGTTACAAAAATTTCAAAGTATATCAAATGGATGTTTAATCTGCATTTCTGAATGGAAATCTTGAAGAAGAAGTCTATATTGAACAACCTAAAGGTTTCTCTTACCAGAAAACAGAGATTATGTTTGCAAATTAAAAAGGGCACTCTATGGTCTCAAAGAAGCTCCAAGGGCATGGTTTTCAGGACTTGACAACTACTTGAAACGACAAGGATACAGAAGAGGGGCCACTGATAGTAATATCTACATAAAATTTGAAAATGAGAATATGATCATTGTTGTTGTCTATGTATATGATATCATATTTGGAAGCAATCTACAAGTCCTAAGTGTAAATTTTTCTTCATATATGAAGAAAGAATTTGAATTATCTCTATTGGGAGAACTAACATTCTTCTTAGGATTACAAGTCACTCAATCAAACAAAGGAATTTTCATTTCTCAAACCGAGTACATTAAAGAGATGCTAAAAAATTTTAAGATGGAAGATTCCAAGCCTGTTAGTACCCCCATGATCATTGGCTGTAAGTTAAGAAAGGATGATGAATATTTGGAAGTGAATCATGCTATGTATAGATCTATGATAGGTATTCTTCTACATGTGACATCTACAAGACCAGATGTGATGCAAGATGTAGGATTGGTTGCTAGATTCCAATCAGCCTACAAAGAAACACATGTAACAGCAGTAAAAAGAATTTTCAAATATTTGAAAGGTACTATGGAGTATGGTTTATGGTTTATGGTACCCAAAAGAAAAAGACTTCACTTTAAAAGCCTTCATTGATGTAGGTTGGGAAGGAAGTGTTGATGACCGAAAGAGTACTAGCGGAGCAACATTCTACTTGGGAGAATGTTTGGTATCATGGCTAAGCAAGAAACAACCTTCCATTGCACTATCTGCAGCAGCAACTTAATATATTGTTGTTGCATTATGTTGTACTCAAGTCATTTGGATGAAGCAGACATTGGAATACATACTTGTGAAGTATGAGCATCCCATAGTGATAAACTGTGACAATAACAGTGCCATAAACATATCAAAAATCATGTCATGCACTCTAAGACAAAGCACATTCCAATAAAATATCACTTTCTAAGAGATCAAGTGTCACAAAAAGTTGTCAAAATGGAATATGTTGATACAAAAGAGCAGATAGTTGATATCTTCACTAAGCCACTACCCAAAGAAGCCTTTGAGTATCTTAGACAAAATTTGGGAGTAATCTCTTTACAATACATAAAAGAAGAAAATACCTTTTCAGGGGGAGACATGTTGACAGCGTAGCTGTCAAAAGGAGGCCTTTGTCATTGATTCCAAAGGGGGAGAACTATTGGTGTTTCCATCAATGCCAAAGGGGGAGAATGTTGAATATTGGCATTGATGTCAAAAGGTTTAATTAATTAATTAATTAAAAATTAGTAATAAACGTAGATATAAAATAGAACTTAATAAAAGGAGATTTGGAAAGACATGAATTGGAAAGACACGAACTAAAGAGACACGCTCCTATGAGTGAATGAGGTATTTAAATAGAATTTCGATTTAGAGGAAAGATGTCTCTACAATGAAGATTGCAACAACATAAATAAAGGGAGAGAATAGCAACATAAAGAAAGGGAGAGACCAGCAGCATGAAGCATTTCCAGAATTAATGAATCAAGTAGAAAATCAAGAAGTTATAAATATCAAGGAAGTTGTGTGGTGCTAGGGGCATATCGAATCCTGTCAAGGAGGTTGTAGCTTCCTTCCAGTAATAGTTGGAAAACAAGGGTGTTGCAGCATCCTTATATGTTGGTGCAGATAAAAAATTGGTATGTTGAAGCATCCTTTCTGTTGCAGCAGAAAAATAATTTTGTAGAAATAATTTTATTAATAAGTTTGATTTTGTGGTTTTCTCTTTGAGGTTTCCACGATAAAATTCTCTGTCCTTGCTTGTTTGATTCATACTATACATTGTTTAAATACTAATTGTTTTAATTAAAAGAAAAATAAAGAAATATTGATTCCCCCCCCTCTCAGTATTGGTGGATAAACCAACACTAGAAAACAACACTCAACAATATCCTTTGTTTTCTTAACAAAACACCATCAGCTGCAGTAGCTCACAATGAAGCTAGCAAACAACACTCAACACTTTCTCTTCTCTCAATACAACCAACAAAACACTTTTTAAATAAGGATGAAACACTAAATAAATAGGAGTGGATGGATCATGTTGGATACCCAATGCAACAGACAAGAAAAAAAACATGGCATAAATTTTATGACAGATGGAAGAATAATTGGTGATGCACAAATCAATAGCACCGAGTGTCCAATTTCATTCCTAAAAACTAGGCATTAAAGATTTCATATTTTTTACCATGACACTCATTATTTTGGTAGGTTGACCAAATTGCACCAAATTGGCATTATTCTGGACTATATGACATCCTTTGAGTAGTTATCCATCTACACAAAAGGCCTCTTTGATTCCTTTTTTGGGAATGTTTCATCAGTGGCCTCAAGGAGGTAATTTGTGCACGTGTCCTTATACAATGGCCCTCCACTTGGTTGGAAGCTTGTGATAAAACTTTCAAAGATGAATTGGTGATCAATTCCAAACCCAAGCACCCTTTTGTTTCCCACTCACAATGTATCTCCTATGGCTCCCCCTCCCAACACCTCCACAAACTCACCTTTCTGAATCCATAAGTTGAGCCTAGATGTCATGGCTGAGTGTTAGTGCCTAGGTCTTTGCTATAAACATGACGAAAAATATTTCAGAGAGCATAAATGCATTGAATAAAAACTATTCCATATTGAGGAAAATATCCTTGAGTCCCTAAAGGACTACACCTTGGAAGATAAACTTGAAATGGAAATAAATGATCAAATGCAACCCCTCTTCCTGATATGATTGTTCTTAAGAAACAACCTGTTGATGTATTTGTAACTTCGGAAGATATTCACTTGTATATTTGTAATGTCCCTATTTTGACCCCATTATATTAAAATGTAAATGATGTAATATTGTTAGAAAATCATGGTGAGGAGCTCAAGGCCATGGCCCCACCATTGATTTATTGATTCATATGGTTTATGTGCTAGCCAGGCACAATGGAATTGCAAATATCATGTAAATATACATTTTAATAAAATACCCACAACTAGCTATGCAATGCAACAAGAGATGGGGGCATGATTTTACAAGGAATTGGGAGGAAAACATTCAAACCCTTGATCCAATCAAGTCAAGCCACATGTCAATGAGAGAACCCATGAACCCTCAACTACCCATGTTGACTTTTGTATCCAATCATTCATTTCTCCCAAGAGTTGGTTGAGGTAGTTAATGCCTTGGGGAATGGGAGGTATGGCTGTCCAAATTTGGGTATGGGAAAGCCACCCTTCATGGAAAATCGCGTTTTGATTCTTGGGCACGAAAAGAGCCATGAATTTCTTTCCAATCCATTAACCATCAACCAATTTGGATCTCTCACGAATTGGGAGCTTGCCGGGAGTTTTTCCCCATCAAAATTATGTGTTTTCCTTCATTCTCAGCAGGGAGAAGGGAGTTTTTGTGTTATATAATAGTGGGGAAGAAAGGGAATTGAATTGGGGGTTCCATAGAGACCGTTTTGGTTGTTGAATGATTAGTTAGTTGGGAGAGAATTCGTTTTCCTCCCTGTGACTGTTTTTCCCCATCCCACAATTTTTTTTTGGCTAGGAACGATTTGGTAAAACCCATGACCATCTTGTTTGAAATCCCATTGTTAAAAATGTGCACCCTTGCCCAATAATTGTGCTTAATTGGTGAGGAAAGAGTATATTGGGGTGTGGGTTATGGGTGTTTATTTCTTTGACTGTGCATGAGCTTGAATGTCCCATTTTCCCTGTAAGAATCATGCCTGGCTTAGGGGTGGCAGTTGTGTTGAGAGACTGATGAACACAATTGGCATATGGTTGGGTGAAACGTTGCAGCGACATAGCTAGTTGCTTGGGACAATTGCACAATGAAGATAAGTATTCTCTATGTGTATTTACTTCTACAATAATTAATTTGATGATTATTTTGATATGCTGGATGAGTATGAAATGTGTGTGGATAATGTTTTATTCCGCTGTGCATATTTGTTAAATCTACATCCACACACTTTTGATTCTACTTGTATGAATCTAATGAATTTGGCTGAGTTTATGTAAAAGCCCAGATTTTGGTATCATGTTCCCTTCCTCGGATTGGGTCCATGAGAGGGGACGTTACAGAATGGTATCATGCGATGGTTGCAACATTGGGCCTACATGGTCCAACTTGAACAACTTGTAGAGGTAAGTATTCCTCCTTCTCAACAATGATCAGTAAGAAAAATTCAAAATTTGAAAATTTTTCTGAGTGTTTCTAATTTTTCTGCCAAGACTGTGTCGACAAAGATCAGCCAGAAACGCCGAAATAGTTGGCGAGTTGAGCTCAGTCCAAGGATGTGTTTCGCAGCAACGCGGATAGACGAGAAACTGGCAGAGTCACCGACACATTTCAATGTGAAATTGTTAAGTTCATTGAATCAAAGAAGTTTTGCGATACGTTTCGGAAAAACTCGCTGAGTGGCGCCGACACGATCGACGAATTTGGCTTAGTTGCACTAACAAAGTTTGCAAAAGTGCCTGGGGAAAGGAAGAAAAATTTCAAAGAAAAGTTTCAAATTTTTTTTCTAAGTATTTTTCGGCATCAAAGAGGAAATTTCGGCAAATCGATTGGCAGAACTCGGTGAGTTGCTCCGAAACGAGTCGGAGGAGATAGACGAGTTCACTGATCGGCAGAACTCGGTGAGTTGCTCCAAAATGGGTCGGAGGAGATAGTTGAGTTCACCAGTTGGCATAACTGGATGAGTTGCTCCGCAATAGGTTGGAAGAGACAGATGAGTTTTTCGACAGGCGTAAGTCAGTGAGTTTCCCCGCAGCAGGTCGGAAGAGACAGATGAGTTCACCGACTGGCATAAGTCGGCGAGTTGTCCCGCAACAAGTCCGAAGAGATAGGTGAGTTCGTCGACCAGCGTAAGTCGGCAAGTTTCTCCGCAACAGGTCGGAGGAGAATTTCCAAAGTCCACCAAAACAAGGAATTTTAGTTGTTTTCTAGGGAGATTTTTCATGTGCCAAAAGTTGACCCCGTCATCCCCCGGAGACAGTCGTTGAAAGTGTGAAATGCATTCTCTATGCTTGGAATGAGAAGCAAGAATTGCATGGAAGGTTTTTGGAAGCCTTATTGAGAGTAATTGGCGGTAATATGCATTGTGTAAGAGCAATGGGAGCAGTAAGGCAACGTTGATAAGAGGGGAATTCCTCACCTTAAACTATTTCTATTTATAGCATAAGAATTGCATGTTTGTAAAATATCAAGAATGAATGTTATACACGTATGTATATATTGAATTGCTAATTCGCGAGAAGATAATAGCTAATGATTGCTTGTGTACATGGTAGAGATCCCATGAAATTGGATCAGCTATGACATGGAAGAGGAAATTCAATGCTTCAATGAGGAAATTGAAAAGGGAGAATTCCTTAACTCCTCTCTTGCTATCATATTTATCTTTCCTGAGTTTTATATACTGAAAATTATGGCATAGGGATGTTGGAAATGCAAGAGAGTAGCAGATTAAATGCATATGAATTAATGGGCATGATTAAAGAATCATTGCATAGTGCTTGTGAATTGCTTATGCATGAGCACGATGTTGCATATGGGTAAAGGTAGTGAAGTTACACATGCAATAGCCCATTAATGGTATTGTCTATGGTTGATGACAATTAATGTTGTTGATAATGGTTGTAGGAATCAAACCATAGAAGCATGACTGAAAATGCAACAGATTAGATAGATGAAATGAATATGCACTAGATGGCATATTAATAAACATTGCACAGTACATGTGAAATGTTTTTGCATGTATATGATATTGCATATTGGTAAATAGTGAGGTTTTACATATGCAATGAGCCACTTAAGATAATTATTGTGGTCGCTAATAATTAGTTTTGTTTGCATTGGTTGTAGGACCAAAAACAACCAAAGCATGGCTAAAGATGTGGATGATGATTGTTGCATATGACCAACAACTTTATGAAGAAATAATGGTGCAACAAATCTATGATCATGATGTTGGCAAAATGACTGTGTAGCCTTGGTAAGAGGCCAACTGATCATGTAACATCAAGTGATGTTAATGACAGTTATGCAGGTAATGGTTATTTGTGCTTCATTTCATGAATGTGGAAAGAGGGTTTGGTAAGATCCCTTCAACTATGTTTAAACTATGTTGATTTGGTTTGCATGTGGTATTGAGTGCCTAAATGTGGATGTCAACCTACCAAGTACGGTGAGGTGTGGGTAAGTGAAGCAAGGAAGCCTTACACCCTATAATTGCTTAGAAACCTCAATGCGTTCATATGGAATTATATCATGCCATTTGTGTATATTGGTTGTGATTTTAACAACCAAAGCAAGTGAGGACTTATGGTCATGCCTTGGTAGTGAATGTTATATGTGGTAGTCATGGTTAGGCCATAAAATGTGTGAATACATAGTATTCATGAATTAATGCAAGGTTGCATTGAGGGAATGTGCATTAAAATACTTTGTACAAACTTGTGGGTATGCATTGAGTTAATGCACATTAAAATATTATGTAAATGTTGCGAATGTGCATGCATATGTGCGGGTGCACATGTTGAGATGCATTGTGTGAATGCATCGTTGTGATATATGTGTGTGTTTGTGTATGGGTGTGTTTGTGTGTGTGTTTCAATACATTTAGATAATAGATGAAATGGTGAACCATTGTTAATACTGAGACCATTTCATGAGCTGCTATGATTGCAGGAGAATGATTGCATGAAGAAGGTAGTCATGTTGATGGGCTACCAAAGTGATCTGTGGAAGGATAGAGTTGCATGAAATGTGAAGTAATGAGTATTTACAGCTTATTTAAATTGCATGGATAGTGTACCCATGTCTTGCAATTCTATTATGATACTGATGCATATGTAGATATCTATATTTCATTGCATTTCAAATTATAACAGTTGAAAGTGTTTGAATTATTGAGGGTTATAATTCTGAAATCACTTCAGTGACTGTTGTAGCAATGAGAAGATTATATGCCTAAATACTCACAACGTGTTTGGATTATTGAAGTTTAGATTTCAAGTACAAAAGTATTGCATATGGAAATGAGGATAAGTCCATAGTAAAGACCAGGATCTACCATGTGTAGAAGCCAAAAGTTATGAGAAGGTTCTCATGGTTGTAACTTATGCATGAAACAAATCTGAAAATTTTCTGGTTTAAGTTTATGAGAATAATCTCATGGTTGCAAATCTAATTTCTGTAGGAAAACAGATTCGTAAATTTTGGGTTTGAAATTTTGCTAATAATTGCTAATGATTGTTTGGCCTATATAAAAAATGTGTCAGGAAGACATGTTGTAGGTGGATGTTCATGTATGGTAGCAAGGGTGAAACCATAATGGACAGAGTGATACCACTTACAAGAGACAAACAATATGAGGATGGCCTCATGGTTAAACAAATCGATTTCTGTATGAGACAGAATTGTAAATTCATGTTGAATTAATTATTAATGACATTGATTGGTTATGGAACAATCAGATTTGAATTTTATTACTAAATGTTGCTGATTGTTTGGATATTTGATAAGTGTGCCAGGATAACACATTGCAGGAAGACCATGTGTGATGGTCTACAGAAGCCAAACTAGATGGGAAGGATCCCATGCTTTGGAAATGGGTTTCAAGTGAAACGCCATTGTAAATTTTGATAATACCTCAGTTGCATTGCATGTGAGTGAGATGGTAAAACTATTCCAAGAAGGCATGAGTGGGTTATGGAATGTGAAAAGATTGGGGTGGCAAACCGAAGGGCTGTTGACTCAAAGTAGGGAACCCCATTCTTCGCCAATGAAGAAAAGATACATATGTTAAACAGATGAGTATTCTATAACCCCAGCTAAAGAATATGCATGTCTGGTTACTAGAGTTAATATGCAGAGCATGTTTTATTATTTCATTATTATTCCAGACTGCTTGAGTGTGACGAGGGCCTACATGGATCACATCGGAAAGGGATGCATACCTTTTGGGTGTCGGGTTATGTTAGGGTTGTCAATATTGACTACACCCTAAGGAATGAATGTATTTCTGGTGTTTCAATACTTGATAATGAATGTTATGAAATATGGTTACAATTTTAGGGCAACAATACTAATGAGCTTGCTTATCCTTCTTGTGTTGTCAGCTTATACAGATGCAATTTGGTTTTGCACGTTAAGGGGCAATGTGAAGAGAAGGTACCTAGGAGGACTGTATGGGCAGTGGTAACCTTTCTACACTCACACTAAAAGACACTAAAAGGGATGGATAGGCCCGAGGAGTTGTGTAGCAGAAAAGGGGTATCATCCTTGTGTAGTGTGAGTGGGTATTGTGGGGCCATCCTAGCATGCAGTCAATAAATTCACCTATAGAGTTCCTAAAGGGAACCGTTGGTTTGCACAGGAGAAGGAGTGCCATCCTTGTGTGGATGAAGAATTGATGTGTGTGTGAAGAGTTGTGGTGATATTGATGAAGGCATAAACTCTCTATTGGGTCAGTAGTAAGGTGGGGTACCGAGACTGACTGAAAACCCTGAGATTCCTATGGCTCCGTATTAGAGCCTTGGCCTATAATGGTCAGTGGCATAGTTTCCTTCCATTGGTTGATGACCCAAACAGATGTGTTGGCTCGGCAATGGAGAAGGCCAACCAGGTATGGGACTGTTTGGGCACCACTAGTGCTTGGTAAATCCATAGAGTAACTGGTTGAGCACTATGAACACCTGGTAAATCTAGAGAGTAACTGGTTGGGCAATAATTATTTGGATGACATGGAGTGGCCTCGAGATAGACAACATCCAGTTTCGCAGGCGATCCCAAGGCTTGCAAAGCGAAGCAGGACCCTGTGGACCAGAGATTGAAATACACAATATAGATAAGTATTCATTTTCATTTATTTCTTTTTTGGAATAATGAAGATTTCAGGTATAAGTCTTCTAACAGTTGATCTGATACACTGTTGTTTCTTTGTTGGAAACCTTGGTCATTACAGGAAGCAAGGACCCTGAAAGAACTATAAATTATTGGTAAAACCATAGAGTAACAGGTTTTGCACTAAAATTCTTGGTAAAACCAGAGAGTAATTGGTTGTGCACTAAAATTCTTGGTAAAACCAGAGAGTAACTGCTTGTGCACTATAAATTCATGGTAAATCCAGAGAGTAACTAGTTGGAGCTATAAATTCTTTAAAAAGCCATAGAGTAACTGGTTGGGCGCTATGAAATTCTTGGTAAACCCAGAGAGTAACTAGTTGGGCATTAACTACTTGATGTTGTGGAGCAGCCAGCGTGTTGGCCAAACATTCATAAATTAATTAATAAAATTAGTCGGAAAACTGGCCTAGCATATTGCTAAATGGGATGTCTGATAAACCCAATCGGCGTACTAGCCAGGCATTGCATTCATTATTGTGTCCACGGGAAATCCAAGGCTTGTAAAGAAAAGAAGGATCCTGTGGAATAAAGTGAATACATCCAATATAGATAAGTATTTGGTTTTCTTGCAGCTTCTTGCTTATGAATATACATGTGTGTATGATTTGGTTATGATTTCTCAAACTCTTGTTTAGAGATAAACCCTATGAAAATAAACTAAACATGTGAACTGATTCAGTGTTTGAGTATAGGTATTGTTGGAAGAAAGGACTATGAAGGCATCATAGGGATGCATGTGGACATGTTACCATCCTAAAGAGCTCAATATGAGCAGTAATGAAAGATGGTGCTAGTGGAACTATGTGGGTCCTAGCAGCCAAAGGTTCGGAATGCATGTTTTGACTGAAAGCAGAGTGTGTTTATTTGCTTGAAATGAATTGTGAATGATGAAATAGTAAATTCCCTGTGAAAGGATGAACATGAATGAGTTCATGTGCATGTTGGGCAAGTATGAAAGGTGTGGAATTCCCATGAGTAAAGAATGGACTTTCCATGTCGATTGGGAAAATAATTGACTAATTTTAATATTGTGCTATGCTTGTCTCAATAGGAATTGCCATGATGAATCTCATAGGTGAGTAATTGAAAGACATTATTTGCAGTTGTTACTAGCCAAGTGTTGCTAGTGAGCAAAGCGAGAGCCAGTTGTGCACATTGATCATGGAAGCGGACGAAAAGCTATCGTTTTGGATGAGAATATTCCTCAAATAGTTGCCAATACAACAAGAAAGATGGCATCCATTAAATTCCAGACTTGTAGATCAGCTGGAAGGTAAAAAAGGGAAGGGATTGCTGTGGAGAAATGCCCACCTATAGAGCTGGAAGATCAAAGCCAGCAGGAGCAGCTTGTGGAAGCCAAAGGACTTGGTCCTGAAAGTTCAAAGTAAAGAGATGAAACACAATACAGACCTGCCACATTGTGTGAATTTTGGAAATGTGTAAAGTGGGTGTTTATTCCTAAGTATTGGAACACCGAGGACAATGTTATTCCAAGGGGGAGGGAAAAGTAATGTCCCTATTTTGACCCCATTATATTAAAATGTAAATGATGTAATATTGTTAGAAAATCTCTGCATATATCATTGATCATTTGATGCCAACGTGTCATTAACTGCACCTGCGCGACGCAGTTTCCTAGGGTTGTTGAACGATGGACTTTTCTCTGGAAGACGAATGTCACTAGGCATTTTCGTCGTCAAGCTCGATCAATTTGTCATGGCCGGTTTCTCTAAACTGTTGTGTCGACAAACTTCTTGGTAGGCGGTTGCTCGCATTTGTCGAGCTCCAAGCGTCCTTCATCTTTCTTGCAGGCTCTTCGACGAACTTCACACACTTTCTTCCAGATTCTAACATCACACGCTTTCTTCAATGTTCGATGCTTGGGCATTGGTCATGGTCGACATCTTCATATTTTTCTTTTTGCAGGAGTATCAAAACAGGAGCAGTCTTTCTTTCAGGTTTCTTCAACGAACATTGCACGATTTCCTTAAGATTCGATCACGCAGCATCATCTTTTCTGAGCATTTCTTTTAGTGTTCTTTCTCCTCACAATCTTTTGCAGGTTCGAACTGACTCCCTCTGTTGCTACTATCACCCAAACCAGAAGAAGATGGCAATGTCACCAGATGTTGTATTCAAGCATATAGTATAAGAACACACAAAGATATAATTAAGACAAGAGAGATGAGTCGAATGCATCCAACTGGTTATATTCATCTTGATAGGTATATTTATACATCTTACATGTGGTTGGAGCGGTTGCACCCGCTCCAATGGCTTCTTTAACTAGATTATTACATAGTAACTAATGACAACTAAGGAGCCCGAAGGGTCTCCTCCAGCAAATCCCAAACATCCAAAAATCTAACCCTAGAAGATGAACAGTCATAAAGTTTGCGGCTCTAAGGTGGTTAGTTGAACAGTCAACTTCCCGAGGTCATAAATTTTGCATACGATCTTTGTTTGGGGCATTCGGTAGCCCATTGGAAAGATCTATCTGACGAATACCCCAGGAACTATGAAATTGATGGGATTCGTTGGACCACGATTTCCCAAAAAACATCGTTTAGGGCCTCAAAACGGCCCCAGAAATTTGGGACTCGATAAACTATAGAAAAATTACTAGAAAATTGATAAAATGGGAAACTTTGAGCCATTGGAATAGGTGGGTGGCCACCGATATCCATCTGGATCATTTCCTCTACTGGACTACCCTGAAGTGTCAAGCCATGACTGTCTCCAGCTAGAACCTGTAAGCGGAAGTGTCGACTACATCAACCAAGCTTCCCCAGCAGAAAACGACCAGTCATCATCATACACCTTGGGGAGTGCGCCATAGCACAACCCTCCCATGACTCTGGGTTTCGGGGATAAACGGTGGGTAAATCCTCCACCCCCCTAATGGAACAAGGGACTATGTCTACCCGACATAATAACTGTGTTGCACCTGTACTCAGTTTGTCATCGTATAACCAATATGGGCGGTTGAGTTTCCTAAAACCCTACCCCACCCATACATCATAATAAACAACATAATAATCATCCGAAAGTAAATAATGCAGCACTTGCATACCATTTATCTTTCACAGTCCATGTCCCCGAGGCTCTCCCACCTCGTAGGATCCAGCTATCACTTAGCCACTTTAACCTATAAGTCAGTCCTCGACATAAAATCTAGAATATCGTGCACAAATCCTCAACATGTACACATACATTTCATCATAACATAACAACAATAATCAATTCATTATATTTACCATGCACATGGTATAACATTCATTCGGTCAACAATTAACTTTAACTATATCCTCATACCCATCATTCATCAACTTGCATATCTGAGACATAACTAACACATGATACATATCCAACATGACTATGTACCCTAATACTAACATCACACACACACACACACACACACACACATATATATATCGGCAAAATAATAGAACCACATGTCCACAGTGTCATCAAACCGACGAAGTCTCACAATCAAGCAAATACAACATATAATAGTAGTTCAGGTAGAAATGTCAAAATGGGGCGTTACATACACCCACCCTTCAGGAAACTTTGTCCTAAAGTTATGGTCAAAATAGTTTGGGATAATCACGACGCATAAGCTCTACATCCTCCTAGGTGGTAGAACCTAAGGTATACTTGCTATGCTGAGCCACCTCCTGACTATACATAACGACATTTACAAAATTTACTCATTCAATCTTATTGGATGTGTTCTTATATTTTGTTTAACATTTGCATAGGTTATTGGTTTGACTACTCAAGGTTCATTACCACCTTAATCCATAGAATAGTCAACATCCTTGTCCAATTAAATTAATTTGTACATTCTATAATGTGATTCAAAAGAATACCTTCTCTTATATATAAATTTTAATTTGATTCTAAGTCATTGTCATGACTCTTTAATCGGATCTCATCTTCAATCGGATCCCACTTCGACTTACACCATTTCTCTATATCAAGATTTATTATTAGTGATCAATTATGAAGCCAACATGCTCTTTATTTAAAGGTTGTTGGTTAAATGATACACCCTTTGAGAACACAGTTTAAAAATATCAACTAGAAATTTCCATATCATCATTAACCACTTTTTACAAGTTCAACTAGAACTTATCTTCTACTGCATTTCCATTTTTCTTGTAACCCTTACATCATTGTCCTATGTTTGGTACTATTTCGCTAACCATCCCTTACCTTGATATACACATTTCCTTCATTCATGTCTTTATGTTGATCCACTAATCCTATCTATTCTATTACTTTTAGCATCTAAGTTACACTTATTAGTTCTTCTTATTTGTAATCCATTAATTACACAAGATGATGACTCTTACTTATTCGTGCACACTAGCATTATAGTCCTTACTCATCATTACTTGAACTATAATAACCAATACTCATCACAATATGCAAATGAGCTCATCAGTTCTTATCACACCTTACCAGATACTGTGTTTGTTGCTCATGTTGTCTAACCCATTTACTTATCGTAACGGTCATTTGTCATTGACATGCCTATAATGGATATGTTGCAATTGTGTTGTTGTTTCTAGACGTACATAAATTCATTCAACGTCTAGTATTACTTATTGTGCACGATATCTTTTATTACTCATACATGAATAGGAGAAAGCTCGAAACTAACACATCATCAACAACGTATGCTAATGTGAGGTACTTTTATGTAATCCAAACTAGGCACACTCAACAATGTCCTTCAAAATCACTATTTAACCATACTCAAAGCTAACAATTAGGTAAAAATCAACTCGAATTCATTCCAAAATCTCAATTATCCATTAAGTAAACGACTACTTCTAAGTCATACATCACACACAATTTTCCCATCAATGTATTACATTATGAACCACTTTCAAGAAATCCGACTTATGCATCTTGCGATATATCAATTTGTTTTTGGTTGTTTACCGCTTATATTTTTTTTACATAAGGTCATTCCCTTACATGATAGCATCACACCCTCATGAATTTCTTCCTAGCATGACTATCTAGGTTCCTCATAAAATTTTACAATTTTACAACCCCATTTAGTGTCGATCAGCTTTTAATTTATCCTTATAGAGTGAAGATGAAGATCATGTATTTACTCGATGTACCCAACTTAATTTTATGTCCTACCATGACTTGACGAAACATGCACATATTCTTCTATTACGAGTTTCTCTTTATTGTTACTGCCAACTACTTTAGTTGTCACAATCTCTCACTAAAATATCATATGTCATTATACTCTTCCAGTTAGGGACTAAGTTAAATGTCCAAAATGCCACCTTAATCTTCTGCTTCCCTGATACCACTATGGATAATGCATTCCATAATTTATGAATCAGCCACTTATATTCCATTGTCTATATGTACATTTTTACAAAAATTTGGTATAACTTCACCCCATAATTATAGTATAATTACTAACTTTTCCTTCATCATTTGTTTACTCTCTTCGCATAACCCTATCTGCCTATGTGGCGATAGTTCCCTTTCTACCTCCATTGCGACCCTAAGCTCTCATATATTGGTATGAGTTATTTCATGCACATTCATAAATATCATTTGTTAATGCAATCCACTTCATAGGTGCTCCTCATTCTAAATACATAAGCACATTACCATCTATTGCATCGAGACATCTTATATTGTATTGACTCCCATCTCAGTTTTTAAAAACTACATCCTATCTACTTGTATTATATTAATGATTGCATTTATCACCACCTGGCCCACATATAAATTGTTTATGGATTGTTCCCTTATTAGGAATATTCTATCCCATGCACCTACTCATTTTAGTCTTCCTGCTTCATTGACCACTCCCTTCCTTTGCCCTTATTCAATTTAATCATTATTCCCCTTGTACTATCATAATGACTATCATAATGGTGCTCATCTTACTATACACACCTATTATCATCAACCAACACCAATTATGTTAATACTTGCATTTACTACATTCACAACATAATTTTAAATTGCACCAATTACTTGAAATTCTTTCTTATTATTTATTTCCCCATTTTATACCTTGCCATTTGTATCATATTTGATACTCTCATAACTGTGTGCCTTGACAATTATTTTCTTCTCTTCCCTATCCTTATCGGCACCACATATTCTCATTCATATTTGCATTATACATGTTATTTAATCACCTTGAGTTATCTTGATGTTACTCATTAATACCTTGCTCTCACTCTTGTGATACTATACCTTGTAATGATTTAGTTATACAATATGCTTTCATTATACTTACCATAATGGCCTCTAGCCCCTTTATCATATCCTAAACTTCCTTGAGATTCATTGCCCCTACTGATCCTTCCTGCCACAAATGAAGTTTAACACTGGGGTGACCATGCACCCTTCTTGCCACAAGATTTAAATCTAACTTTAGTTATTAGAAACGACTTCTTTAGGCTTAATTATAAATGAACTTTCTCTAGGTGATCACTCTAATAGATGTATGGATTGATTCCATTAACTATTTAGCTTAACCATACACTCGTCTACTCATAAGGAGGTAACAATCATTATATATATACCTTGCATTATGTAATTGTCTTATTTATTTATTTTATTTATTTATAAATTTATTTAATTTATCATTTTATCTAACATATAAATGTTACAAAACATCAATATTATCTTCTTATTTTTTATATTATAACTCATCCAAATAACATCATTTTAACCACTATGCAGTAGGAAGTAGATTAATAAATATCACATGAATTATACTTTATTAATCTAAAACAATTAAATTTCAAATAACTTAATATAATATGTCCCTATCGAATACATGTTCATATTAATTGTCAATACCATAACGCTTCATTGAATGTCTAAATGTCATGTCAGCACCAAATGAAATGTCATTTTCTAAAGCATTAATGTAATATTTCATCTTATCGATCCTACCAAATTCTCCTTCAGCATTTTGGTGATTTCTACTATCTTTTCATATCACCTAATATTAAACATCATATCATCTAATTTTACAATTATAATCATCTTTTATACCACTCCATTATTGTATTTAAGGATTTTAAATAATTAATTGTCTCTTATCATTCAGCTCGTCATGCTAATCCCACCGGTGTATCGTTTTCGAGATTTTGTGTCTGTCTCGCCCCTTCGACTATCAGTGGAAGTCTCGGCAGAATGACATTTTCGTGTCTTTATTACTTGAAATTATAGTTAAGCATTAGTTAACAAAATTATTATTATTAAATTTTAACACTAACTTTACTATTAAATATTAAATGTAACATTGCAACTAACATCTAATGTTTCACAACCATAAATTTTAATTTCATTGAACATCCCTTAACCATAAATTCCAAAATTGTATTAATCTTAAAATAGATTATTTTACTAATTAATATTAATTTAATTAGTATAAAAATTAAATTATTACCTAGTGTAATTAATTACTTAGCATATTTTATATTAATATTAATCTAACATTATACTAATTAATCATTAATATAATTAAACATTAAATATTATAATAATTAATACTAACACTAACTTTAATCAACTATTATAATTAATCTTACCCTAATCCGTGATTACTATCAAATTAAGCCCTAATCTAACCTCACCTACCTAGCCTCGGCAAGGCCATGCAACCTCCCTCGGCCATCCCCTCCATACATTAAAATATTAGATATTTTTCTATTTATACGAAAAAACCCTAGCTGTGGTCATTTTTCCCCATTCATTTTTGTTGGGCGAGCTCTGCTCTGCACCCTGAGCTCGGCTTTAAGGAGGAGTTCCTCCCAGGCCGCCATAGCTTAGAGAGAGCTCCACTCCATCACCACAAGCTCGGTTGCAGGTACAACTCTCTCTCATTCTCTTTCACGTTTCATAATTTTTGTGTGTGTTTTTTTTTGTAATAGATCTTTTTTTGTATTTGATGATTTTTTTTTACTGCACAGAGGGAGCTCGGAGCAGCAGCAACCCAGTTGGGTGTCCCCTCCTCCTCCTCCTCTCTGCATAAATGGGGCTTTCCCCACTAGTCGGCTTCCTGTCGGGCTACACTGAGGCTGGCCATGGCCGCAAGCCAGAAATTTTATTTATATTATAATTTTTTTTCTTATAATATGTTGACATATATATTTTTTTATGTGTTTTTGTGTTTTTTTTAAATGGTCTCTCAGAATTTCCATGGCCACAGCTGTTGGCTGGGTTTGCTCAAGGCCGCAGCTCAGCTGCTGGTCGAGCCGCCCAGGGTCGTAGTTGCTGGTCGGGCGTGCTCAAGGCCGCAGCTCACCTGCTGGTCGAGCTTCCCTAGGCTGCATGCAGCTGCTGCTTGGCCGGGCCTTGCCCAGGCTGCTAGGCTTCTGGTTGGCCATCCCAATCCACAAGCCCTGTGGGCTGCTAGCCAAGCCGCCATGGTCGTAGCTAGCTATTGGTTGACCTTGCCCAGGCCGCAAGCCATGCGGCTGCTGGCCAGAAACTCAACGCAATCCCTTTTTTTGTGTGTGTGTGTTAAAAAATAATATTTCATGTAATTTTTGTTTCAAAAATTTTCTATTTATATGTATAATTTTTTTTATATTTTTATTTAAAACATTTTTGTTTTTGTTACAATGTTTAAATAGTAACTCGATACTATATGTTTGTTTACAAATTTAATTTAAAATCTATATATGCACATTTTTTTTTAAACCCTTGTTTAGTTTTCTATATATATATATATATATATAGTTCATTGATATATATAAAAAAAAATTGAATTTAAATTTAGACTAAATTAATATATATATATATATATATGTATGTATGTATGTTTTGTTCGTTTAACAACACAAAATATAAATTCCCTTGCTTTAATTTAAATTTAAATTAATTTAATTTATATTAGGACTTTGTTTATAGATATATAATTTCCGCGTTTATATATATAAGATTTGGTTTATATGTATAAATTTTTTTATATAACCTTTATTTCTATCCTTCTTTTAATTCACAAGTAGAAGAAGTGATACTTTACCCTAATTATTTATACCCATGTAACTTGGTATTTTGCATCTTTGTAAATATGGATTTTCCCTCTATATTTTTCGGTATTTATAATTGATGGTTAGTTGCTTTTATAAATAAAAAAAATCTAACTCTCCTCTTGGTTTTATGCAGGTCCAAGACTTTCGCAACTAGTAATTAGTTGCATAGAAGTAAATTTTTGAATAGTTCCTCTTTTATGTTCTCTTTCCGTCGTCGTCAGCCCTCTGGTTCCAGATTTGGAACCATGGCTCTGATACCCCCTAACTCGGGACCCCAGTTTCTCAATAAAAATCAAGTCCTTTTTAATGTTTTCATTCTATGTGTATCTCATGTTTTGTTTCCTGTTTTTTTTTCATGTTAAAACAAGGTTTACATGTATGTAAATAGTCTACTGTCTATCTTATTTTAAGGTTTACTAACTATGCATGAGATGCAGCATATATAAGCATGTATTTCCAAATAAATTTATTTTAGTTATAACTAGCATAAGTAAAAATTAACAGGGTAGAAATGGATTTTATACCTGTAGAAAAATACCTCAAAATTAGCTAGTAGATCCCCTTTGCTGCTCCTTTTGCTCTGTTGTATGCTTTGCTTGTTGTTTGCCCCTGCAACCAAAAGCCTTCCCAAACCTTATGAAACTCAAGCAGCCCAAATAAATATGCCACCCTGCCAACTGGTGAGGTCTCACCGACCACCCAGCTCCAAAGGTACCCCTTTGGACCCCCGAGCCCAAACTGAGTACAAGCCAACCTGTTATATCCCTTCAGAAAATCTCCAACAAAAAACCCCCTTCTCCTCTTCTCTGTAAATTCTATCTCTGCTCCAATTTCCCCAAAAATATGCAAGGGTGAAGAAGATCCCCTCTTCCTCCCCTCTTCTTCACCTTATTCCCCTTTTCTTTGCTGACTCTTTCCCTATGCCATTAATACCCTATCTCTAACATAAATATTTTAGCCTCCAAGTCAGTCCTCGAGCCCTTAACCCTTGACTCAAACATTAAATTCCATTATTTTAATATTCTTCCCTTATTTCAAAATATAATATTTATTTAATTAATAATAAAAGTTATTTATGATAGTTTAAGTTTTGGGTCGGTTTTCTCACTAACTGTAAGTGTTTTACACTTACACATTTCACCTTATTAATTACTAGTCAACCTCGATGACCTTATAATTAAATGTTTCTTAATTGTTTTATAATTAATTCGTAATGAATTTATTATTTATTTTTATCATAATTAATTAATTTATTAATTTACCATTTCAAAACAATAACAAAAAACCATTGGAAAACCAAAAACCATTTGAAAACAAAAACAAAAAACCATTTAAAGCAAAAAACCAAAAACCATTTGAAATATGTTTTAAATTTTAAATTTATGTTGTATTTATTCTCTTAAATTATTAATATTTTTGTTTATATCAACCGGTAGCATTTTATGCACGGTAGCATTTCATTGCATAAAATGCTACCACTTTTATTTTAAAATGTGTCTTTTTCTATCCTCTGAGAACACCAAGATGATTGAAAAAAAAATCATATTACTTGTCGATTTAACAAAAACCATTAACATTAAAAAAAAACATTTCAAAACCTTTGAAATTGACATTGAAATTTTAATTCAAATTGAAATCGAAATTGAAATTTTATGTTGTTTTTCAATCCTTGAGAGTGCCAAGAGGATTGAAACAAAATATATATATATTGCATTGTCCATTTTTTTCGAATATAAGCTCATATAACTATGTAACAAAAACCATTAACATTAAAAAAAAAACTTTTGAAAACCTTTGAAATTGACATTCAAATTTTAAATTCAAATTGAGATTGAAATTTTAAATTAAATTAAATTGAAATTGAAATTTTAAATTAAGTTAAATTGAAATTGAAATTTTACATTTTTTTTTCAATCCTTTGTGAATGCCAAGACAATTGAAAAAAAATTATACATATTAAAAAACAATTGAAATTCTTTGAAATTGACATTGAAATTTTAAATTCTAATTGAAATTGAAATTTTAAATTAAATTAAATTAAAACTAAAATTGAAATTTAAAATTAAATCAAAACTGAAATTGAAATTTTGAAATATGAACATTTGATCAAAAGTTTGTAGTTTCAACGTTCAAATTATTTAGGATAAAATCACATTTGACATTTTACATATTGGTGTTCACTTATCACAATTGCAATTTGAAATTTCAAAATTGAAAATGAAAATGAAAACCAAATTGAAATTGAAATTGATATCGAAATTGAATTTGAAAATTGAAATTGAAAATTGAAAACTGAAATTGAAATATAAATGAAAATTACGAATTGGAAATGGAATTAGAATTTGAAATCGAAATTGGAAATTTTGAAATCGAAATTGGAAATTTTGAAATTGAAATTAAAATTGATTTGAAATTTGAGATTGAAAACCGAAGTCAAAGTTGGAATTGAAATTGGAATTGAAATTGCAATTGAAAATTGTAAATAAAAATGATATCGAAATTGAAATTGAAAATTGAAACTGGAATTGAAATGTAAATTTGAAATTGAAAATTGAAATAAAAATGAAAATTGAGAAATGGAAATGGATTTGAAATTACAATTGGAATACAAAATTGAAATAGAAATTGAATTTGAATTTCAAATTAAAATTGAAATTGAAATTGAAAACTCAAGATTAAATTTAAATTTAAATTCGAAATTGAATATTGAAATTGAAAAATGAAAATGAAAATGATATTGAAATTTAATTTGAAATGAAATTGAAATTCAATGGAAATGAAAATTGAGAATTGGAAATGGAATTAGAATTGGAAATGAAAATGGAATTGGAATTGGAAATCGAAATTGAAATTGTAGCTTGAAATTGAAATCGTAACTTGAAATTGAAATCAAAATTTGAAATTGAAATTGACAGTAAAATTGATTTGAAATTTGAGATTGAAAACTGAAGTTGAAATTGAGAATGAAAATGAAAATTATATTTATATTGGAAATTGATATTGAAATTGAATTTGAATTTTGAAATGATATTGGAATTGAAAAATGAAAATTGAAATTGAAATGGGAAATGAAAATTGAGAATTGGAAATGTACGTAGAATTCAAATCAGAATTGAAACTTGGAATTTGAAATTGAAAATTGAAGATGAAATTCAAATTCAAATTGACATTGGAATTGAATGTGAAATTGAACATGAAATTGAAATTTGAAATTTGAAATTGAAATTGAATTTGGAATTGAATTTCAAGTTGAAATTGAATTTGGAATTGAATTTGAATTTGAAATTTGAAATTGAATTTGAATTTGAATTTGAATTGAATTGAATTTTAAATTTTAATTTGAATTTGAAATAGGAAATTTGAAATAGAATTTGAAATTTGAATTTGAATTTGAAATGTGAAATTTGAAATAGAATTAGAATTATAAATTGAAATGTGATGCAGAGAGTTCTCAAGACTAAACTTCATCGCTTCGTGTTCGGCGAAGCACGTGAGGATTCGACATCGCCCAACAAGGTGTCCATCGACAATGCTCCCATTCACCGAGGAGTGAGGCCACGCCGAGGTTGGCTTCCACTGGTGGCAACAACAGGAGAGATAGCGTGTCGGTTCATCCCGACAACATACATCTTGATCCCTATGAGGGGGATGTGCGGAAAGACATGAGTGCATCAGGCGGATATTTTTTGTTAGATGCATTTTCAGTACATTTTTAGTATATAATGCATTGAATTTCATTTGCAAGTTATAATATATATTTTTAGTAAAATTTGTGTTTTGGTTTGGATTGCAGGTCCATCAGAGGGATCGTACGACGATGAGGTCGCACGCATCACTCTCACTGATATCACTACCCAGCGAGAGTGGGCACACTCATGTGTCTGCACATTGAGGGAGGATTCTCCCACCCGGCGATTATTATTCATGATGTTATCAGCAGTGGATGACATGCTAGCCCTCTACAAGAGGGTGGGACCTCTTAGTGGCATTTGGCATTTTGCATGCCAGAGGAGGAGACAGGATGTCATGGGAACCCACAAATGGGAGGATGCCAAAGCTGCCATAAAAGGGCATGACATCAAGGGTACTTTGTTCGACATCCCTCATGACCGCCCTGTCGGTCAACCATTTAGACTCAAGGAGTTTAAACTGGAGGCCGCTGCACCATATGTATCTGATAGATTCATCGAAGTGTGGGGCATGTTCCCCCACCATGACCAGGTCCCATTGTACTTTCCAAAACATATTTATGCAGATTTTGTTTTGGATATGCACCTAAATTACACCAGCACAGGGTCTGACTTCTTTGGGATTGGTAGGGGACGCTCCTACCAACGTCTTGGAGCTCATAGAGACCCTGTCTTCGTGCCACCCCCTCTGAGATTGGTACTGATTCCATACAGGATGGTTATTAGGTCAACGGACGTGGCACAGTCATCCTAGCTTGCTGTAGAGGCTAGACATGACATTGTAGAGTCGTTGTTCACTGCCATGGGCAATGCTGTTGTTTTTGTGCATGGAAATGCATCTAGACCACCCCCTGCACCTGCACAGCTAGAGATAGAGTGGGTCGTTGGTGACTTGCTCAGGTTTTTGGATGGTGAGGCCATACAGGGGTATGCTTGGTTAGCCTGGGATGCATACTTTTGGTTATATCATTGATACGTCGCTCCAGGAAAGGTATACTTTTGTACAATTATGTATATATGTTTTCATGTTACATCATAGTATATGTCGTAAATTGAATGGTCAATAATACTTAAGGGAGTTGTATTCTATTGCTCCATGCAGGGGACCACATTCATGGATCAACTCTTTGGTAGTGAGCCATCGGTTGGTCCATCTGCTCGTCCCAACCTGTGGACGACAGTGGTCGAGGTAAGTTATAATTTATGTTCCAATTTAATTTTTGTTTATTATTTCTCAGTTTAAATAATTTATGTTTTATTTCCTAATTTTTGAGATTTTATGTTTTAGATCTTAACTTCAAATGAATTTCAAATTGTACAGGGAAAAGGAACGGGAATTGCTCCCAGTAATAGACATGAGGACTGTGAAGGTCCTGAACAACCAGCTCTAAACACAGAGGTGATTTTTAATCTATGTTCCAATTCATTATTTAATCACATTTAGTAATTTATTTTTGTACTTTATGTTTCAATTTTTGAATTATAACTTAAATTATGTTTTAGTTTTAATTTTTAATAAATCTAACTTATTACATGTAATGGCATCTTACACAGGAATCGCTACAGGCGGGTGTCGATGTTGCAATGACTTTCTCAAATGATTGGGATGCAGCTCGATCATGTGGTCCTCATGAAGGGCCATCTACCCATATTCCTACCCAGATGCCAGATATCACCATTGACTCGACGGAGATCGAGGCCTTCTTTCATAGTTTACCGACTCAAGGCCAGCATTGGTCTACTACAAATGAAGGCAGTCACAGGGCCGATCAAAGGCCTCATGGGGGTAGTGGCCAATGAGTTGATGATGTATACATTTCCATGTTTTGGATATTTTCATATTTTATGTATTTTCATGTTTTGGATGATCTATGTATACGTTTTCATGTTTTGGATATGGATTTCTATCATCTATACATGGACTTTGGATATGGACTTTTGGATATTTTGTTACATATTTGGTATATTTTATCATATTGATGTCTTCATGTGTATTTTGTATCTAATTTGAAATCAATTTTTTTTATATTACATCTGGATATAGTTATTACAGTTACAAATTTATGTTTTTCGTTTTAAATGCAAATTTAATGTATAGTGATTACAATATAAAAGTTCAATCTCGATTTGTAGTTACAATTTAGTTCAATTTAAAATTTCAATTTCGACTACATTACAATTGCAAATATAAAATTTAGAATTGAATACATACATTACAATTTAAAATTGAAATTGCAATTCCATTATAAAATTTCAAATTTAATGTGTAATTTCAATTCCAATTCAATTACAATTTAAAAGCTCAATTTCAACTACATTACAATTGCATACATGAAATCAAAATTTAAAATTATAATACATTTGAAATTAAAAATTGAAATTACAATTAAATTATGTTTTCTACACATTAAAATTCAATTACAATTTACACATTCCAATTAAATTACAATTTCAAATTTAATTGTAATTTCAATTGAAAATCCGATGTGTTGTTAAAATTTAAAAGCTCAATTTCAATTTCATTATAATTGCATTTGAAATCAAAATTTAAAATTAGAATACATTGTGCAATTTAAAGTTTAAATTTTACAATTTTACATTGTATAGATGTATTTTAAATTCTCAATTACATTACAATTGTATTTTAAATTCTCAATTACATTACAACTGTATTTGAAATCAAAATTTAAAATTAGAATGTACATTACAATTTAAAATTGAAATTTTACAATTACATTATGTTGTCTACACATTAAAATTCAATTACATTACAATTCAACTATCTAGTAGATCTTTAATATTGTTTTTAAAGCATTTCAACAAATATTTATAAAACTATTATGGAGGAAGTTCCTGGACCACTGACCATACATTCAAGTGCATTCACATTGGAGCACCATGACCCAATTTTCACAAAAGCCTTACATCTAGTATTTTTAATCTTGGCATTAAAGCATCTACAAAAATACATTTATAAAACAACCTCCACAAAAATCTACAAAAAAATATTCAACAAGACAACATGACAACTATGTCAATTATGCAAGTGGCATACATGTAACTCATTCATCTGGCCAATGGGTTATAGGAATGCAAGTCTCCATAATATGATCATGGTTAGCTTCTGTCATCTTCCATCTCTTTGGATCACCTCTCTTCACCTTGATTTCTATTGGATGTATCTGAGCTGCCACCACCAAATGACTGTATTGGCATGATATATATTCAGGCATAAAATCTTTGTAAATAATATGAGCACCCTATTTTCACTCTTTCAAAAAAGTGTCCCATTAGATCATGATTAGAACCAAGTCTCCAATTTGGTATGTGAAGTCTCCATCTTGATAGGGTCGCACCAACCTACTTTTTATTTCTATGCATAGCATCAAATAATATGCCACATTTTCTTGGTTGTGGGGGTGTGCAATGACAACGAATACATCACCTGCAAGATAAATTACAAATATTATTCAAATGCCCTACGTGCATTTCTAGAACATTTGTATATGTGTAATATATAGTGAACTAATTAACCTAATGAAGTCTCTTGTACCTTCCCTAACCATATCAGAAACTCGATCATGATCTAATGAGACCATTGCCTCATCAGTGTGGATCTCTTGCCATGTTGGAATTGGATGTGGGTCCTTTGGATTAAGAGGGACATATTTCCATGGTTTCACATATACATCATTTTCACAATGATAAAGCCCACATCCATTTGTATCAATGCAAAAATCGCAAAAACATGCATACTTCCTCGTTTCAATGGCAAATATGTCACCCATGTATTTACTTTGAACATAATGTAATTCCATCACACCAGGTATGGTCTCACAATACCACAGCATGGATCTATTCACATCACCAAGGGAAACATCCCAAAAGAACCTGGATGGAATTCAATTTGTCATATATAAATTCCTATCGAGTATGTGTTCTTTTGGAAATGATGATATTGAATGTTATTAGCTTATTAATTGAGTTTGGAGTTTATTACCTACACACCGGCCTTGCTTGTTCGCGACCTTGATGTCCCAAATGACGTGTACACCAATCAACTACTTCCGTGGAGCATTTGAGTCGGGTTGCACCATGACTCATCTGGTACCTATGAAGTGCTCGTTTCACACATGCATCTGTGCCATCATGTTCAACCTTTCCATGCTCTATTTCAAAAAATCTCTAGGTGTGTCGGATTCCTGTCTCTTTGTGAAGGCGACTCAACCAATAAAATGAGTGTGCCGATTTGAATTGCCCTGCACACCCATCTGACCAAATCCAGTGTTCAGTAAATGATATGTCTCTCTACCTGAATGAATCATAAATCAACCCAAAGTAGTGTTGAATGAATATGAAATAGTTAATTTTTTTGGAAAATTGTTACTAATTGTGTAGTCTAAATAACAAATTGTACAAATATTTTTTTAACAAATAACAAAACAAGAATTGAAATTAAATTTAACTTGAAATTGTTAGTAACTTAAAAATTTGAAAATAGTTAAATATGTACATTTTAAGTTGAAAATAGGGTCCAAGTGTATATTTAATTTGAAAATTGTTCCAATAACATTGAAAATTGTTAGCAACTTAGAAATTTGAAAATAGTTAAAAATATGTACATTTTAACATGAAAATAGAATCCAAATGTACATTTCATCTGAAAATTGTTCCAATAACATTTGTTAGCCACTTGAAAATTATTCATTTAACATGAAAATTGTTTCAAACTTTGAAATGTAAATAACAAAGGGATGAAATAAATAAGAATATCATTACAAATAAATAGTAAATAATTTAAATTATAAAATTGTTAAATTTTTTGGAAAATTGTTACTAATTTTGTAGTCTATATAACAATTTGTTAAAAATATTACTACAAACAACATATAATAAGACTAAAATGAAAAAAAATAGTTAGCATATAACAAATTATTTGAGAAAGATAAAATATGATATTTAAATTATGTATCATGTAATTCAAAAATTTACCTTGGTTGTCCTCCATTGGAATTTGTTGCACCAAAGGTGCATCTTCTTCTTTTCTCTAGCTTGCTCTTTGTTGTCTCATTCTTTCTCTATTGTTCTCACGCTCTTCATTGTCATTTTGTTGACGATCATGCTTCCTTTGTCGTTTTCTTTTACTCCCCATCAAACTACAATGAAAACAAACAAACATTTCTTCAAATTGTTATAACAAACAACAATATGCTAATATGAAATTTTCAAATATGTCTACAAATCAATCTTATATGTCTAATGAACTCTAATTGAACAACATCAAAATCACAAAGCTCTAATTGAACAACATAAAATTCACATAGCTCTAATTGAAAATAAACTAGCAATGAGTTAAATTAGTGTTGTTGATCAATTGTTTAGTGATTATATAGAGGTTTCTTGTTATTTTTGCGAGGGAATGGTGGTTGGAAACATTAATTGTCCAACTCCTTTCACGGGTTCTTTTTATGTTTTATTTACACAGACAAATCCTTGATCGAGGTAATTTTACAAACCCTCGATTGAGCAATAGACCTCGATCGAGGGATTGAACATACCTTGATCGAGATCTATGTAAAAACCTCGATCGAAGGCCTAAAAATAGGCCGAGAGCCATTTTCACTGCATAAAGAAAGTTTTGTCTACCTTTCAGAGGCTTAAACTATGTCATTAAATGCACATTAATGGGAAGACTTGATACCATTAAGTTTGTCAATGAATCCTCTATCAATATACATAAAATTTACGAATTTTTATCTTCGTATGTCTTTTGTTCTTAAATTTCTACTAAAAATTGCCCTAAAAAACCTTGCCGACAACTTCGATTGAGCTCAAAGATAAATCAACAACATTCAAAATACACATCCAAAAAATTTGAAAAAATACACAAGCACTAGATAAGTGCATCCTCTTCAAAATGGTATTTTTAGTTTTGCAAATTATGTAAACAATCAAAAGATTTGGTGCACACACACACATGTGTGCAAAATGCGACTGAAATATTCATTGGTTAGTTTCGAAAAATAATAATAAATATAATTTTTCGAGAAAAATTAAAAGAAAAATATGTAAGCACTAGTGCACTCTGTCTAGATCATGTTCACATATTTCATTTTTTTAAATTATTAATTTAACATGAAATTATTGTACACACACACAAGCCACTTGTTAATTTCTCTTCAAATTGTTAAGGACACACATTTCATTAAATGAAAATTTGGCATGCTAAATGACATTGGTATATTTTTTAAAAATATCATTGGAAAACCAGCATAATTCTCTACATTTTGTTTTTTTAACCACATGTCGAAATTCATATGGAAAATATGAGTTTCGAGGGGGCGTCAATTTAATACATGGGTAAAATTTCCATTTTTCATCGCCATATTTGGCCAAAAAGAGTTACCCATGTTCATGGAATCACCAAAATGTAAAGAATCATTTATAAGTATTGAGGAGGCTCCATTATAATGTGGCTTGTAGGTGAGTGGGTGAGCTCACTTGGCCGAGTTGGCCAGTTTTGGCCATGTAATGAAGATCTTCGTTGGATGGTTTTTCGTCACATGGGGTTTTCCAGGGTAACCTATGTGTCTATGTGCATGTTGCTTGTGATTATTAATTTTATTCTCTCACTAATCATGTATTATGCTCTCTCTAAACCCTATCAAAGTTTATGTGTAATTGGAATAAGGCAATGGAGCAGTCCTTCTTAGCACTAAAGGAGGTTATGTGTACTATGCATGTGTTAGCCATGTTGGACTTCACCAACACATTCATCTTATAATGTGATGCCATGCAACCTGAGAGTCATCTTATTGGATGAACTATTCCCATTAGCCTTCACCAGTAAGTAGTTGTATGATAAAAATTGGGAAAATCCAACTATGTGAAATAATTGATGGTTATCCTTCATGTAGTTGAGACATGGAGACCATATTTAATAGGGAAACATTTCCATATCAAGACTGACCATCATAGTCTCAAGTATTTCCTAGAACAACAACTATCCTCACTTGAGCAACACAAATGGGTAACTAAGATGTTGGGTATGATTATGAAATCATATATAAGAAGGGTCGCGACAAGGTGGTGGAAGGTACTTTGTCTATACAATTTCAAAAGGAGGGTTCACTCTTTTCCTTATCCTTACTATCCCCATAATGGCTCAATAAAGCACAGAAGGAATAGTTGGCCCAAGGAATAATTAGTGTAATGTCCCCATTCAAATAATTGCATAACAAGACAACTCCATCAATCCTACTAGTTCCCTAGGTTAGATGGATACATTTGGAATTGTAATAAGGAAGCTAATAAATGATGTTTAGACATTATAATGGTTCAAGTATTTAATAAATAGGCTTATTAAAGAAATTCAAGATAAATTCTAGGTGGAAATGGGTTTTGAAGACATATGGAGGATGTGGGACCCACACTAGCTTGATTTTTCAATGCCACATGGGATCTCTCTCTTGCCATTTCGAATCCATGTGAAGGAAAATATTCTTGGATGAGTTGGTAGGCTCATACACATGGAATTCAACATCATAGGTCGAATTTGGATGGAATGGTAACCTCCATGAAAGAGGAAGAGTCAAACTAGAAGTTTGTGGACACTTGGGCTAGATTCCCTAGCTCCTATGGAAACAATGATGAAGAGTCTATGACATCTATGACAAATTTCATACCTGATTGCTGACATCTAACCAATATGACATGTCAGGCCCAAAAATAGGCTCTAAGGTGGCACTCAAGGGAGTTGGAGAAGCCAAAGAGACTCATACTCGAATTGGGAGAAGGTGGAAGGTTGGAACTTGGGAGACAAGTGGCATAAGGTGGAATCTTTCCTATGTGGAAATATCTAGAATCTAATGGGAGGAATTCGAACCATAGGAGGATAAGGTTGGTTATAAAATACATGAATCAAGCATGAGAAGGGTTTTTGATCATTTTGAGAATTTTCATATGTGAAGAGAGAGAGCTAGTGGATGACTAGTTTCTTGCCTTAGCCAATTTCGAGGGTGAAAGATTCCCATCCAAGTTGGTGTGTGAAGAGGCCATTCAGGTCTTTCATGGAGCTTTAATGGAGTCTTTATTTGCAGGTGTAAGCTACAGGGTAGCTCATGGTTTCTTCTAGTGCAACTCACTCACTCAACCATTTCCAGTTTTCATTGCATATTCTTGCTCATTGAGGGAGGGTGCTTTTGGTGAGCTATTGTACTCTTTGGGGGAGCTTATCATGCCCCATTTATGTTGTAATAAGATTCATATACTCTGTTATTCATATTTAGAAATGTATCAAGCTGAAAATCCAGTTGGAATGATGTAAATCTAATGTTTAATGAACAAACAGTGCCATTTCCCCACTACCTTGTTGTGAACCAATGTAATGTTGATGGATTTGAATGGATAAGTAAAATACTGATGTTTTATTGATGTATGGACTTTTAATTATGTATTCTAAGAGTTTCATGTTCAGTATCTAAGCATTTGAAGTCATTTTGTGCAGTTTCATTGCATTTGGAGAAGATTTGATGCCATTTCCCCCAAGGTCGAACTAGTGATTTTGTTGTTGTTTGGGAGAAGGCTAGAACAGACTTAATAATTGATCAATGGTGCGCATGAGACCTTAATAATTTCTATTAGACATCCCCTACCTCTGTTTAGAATTTTGAGTGGGTTTGGAGGCATTTGGAGAGCCATTTTCAGCACTTACCCTGGGGGGATTTGAACCTCAAATTGCTAGTTAAATTCCATACTTTGTCCAGAATATTAAATGGGTTTGTAGAATTCTTTTGGTGGTCCTATCATCCCTGAACATCATAATCAAGTCCTAATATCATTCATATACCTTATCATAATATTTGGGAGCATTTGGAGCAAATTGGAGACCTAGACATCAAAACTAGTCAAAGGTCGAATTAGGGAAAAAAGTGAAAAAATTGTCATTTTAATAAAATTCTTAAAAAAGGACATTACAAATTAGACACCTCATCAAACATATACAAGAATACATGAACCCCCTTCCTAGGTATACATGGAACCACAATATTTTGAGGTATGATGAGTGCATCTTTCTCACCTTGGATTCATCCTCGAAACCATGAATCTTGGAGGAATTGCATGCATCCCCCACAAAAATCCACTTAGGTTTTCATAAAACTTATGAAATAATTACTTTCTCTTTCTTATGGGAAGGCATGAAAAAGGATATCCAGGACTTTTTTGTAGCCTATGACACTTTCCAGCGACATAAGGGTGAAACAGTGAAGTTACCAAGTGCTTTGTATCCACTTCACATACCTAATCATATATGGAAAGACATATCTATGGATTTCATTGTGGGGCATCTTATAAAAATACATCCCTCAAGACCCATCTCCATCAGAATCTCAATCTAAATTTCCATGGACCCTAAACCATCCTCCAATGCATTGGGCAGGTGTCCTAAAAGCTTGCTTTTCCAAAACACTCTAAGATTCACCCAATCTTCCATGTCTCTTACCTCAAAAATGGTGGGATCTAATTGTAAAGTGTAGACCAACTTACTAGAATTGGATGAAGAAGGCTCTATTTGGATTTAGCCGACTGCAGTCTTAGATTCCAGGGAATGATAATTGAGAAGGTGCACAATCAAAGAATTTTTGATCAAGTGAAAAGATATGATGCTAGAAGATGCCACTTGGGCCGAACCATTTGACGTTTTGCAGCAATTTTTGCACCTTCAGCATTGAGGAAAGTGCTACTTTTGAAGGGGGAGAAAATTTTAGGGTCCTACCCTAACCCACCTTACTTTAGGAATTAATCACACAATTTTATAAGGCCATATCTTTGAAATAAGGCTAAATAAGTTAGTGTTCATCAATAAATGTAAAGATGTCTCTTTATTAATTAAGTCTTACTAGGAAGTTGTATTTGTTAATTATTTGACAATGGCAAGTAGTTAGGGTTTTGGGTCTCAGAAGTGTATTTAAAGAGATACATGCATATGAATAGTTTTTTCGAGTATTATTGTAACAAATATCTTCTTAAGTGAAAGGTTTCCTACCTCAAGAGGCATGTGAATAGTTCTTCCAATAGTTTTCTCTTAAAATAAAGCTCATATTCTACCATATTTATCTTTTGATTGTCTAACATTTCTTGTTTTTCTCTATAATTTCCAGTTTATTACATTTTAACCTATGTATATCCTATGTTATTTTAATTTACAAGGTTAAAGAACACCACAAGCCTTTATAATTCATTGCCTACAAGCATCGATCATTGATCTTTAGTCATATTCAAGAAGGCTTGAAAATAAGTTGTTAGGTTGCAGATTCAAGAGTCTGAAATGTCTCCATTCATTTGTCTACCATATTTGGGAAAGACGATTCCGGTATCCAACTGGAAGGTAGAAGTGGAAATCCTAGGTTGATGATGTAGTGCTTCAGTAAGGGCAATGTCCAATTCCTGAACTACTGTAGAGAGGTTGTAGCCTTCCTCATTTGAAGAGTTATCTCTATGGGGAGGCATGATGAAAGAGAAAAATTGGGATGGTAATGTATAGTTGTGAAAATCTAAAAGGTAAACCCTAAGCTAAAGAATTGGCTAAGTTAAAATCCAAAGAGATTAAGTTTCCAAGAGAAAGGGTTTTTGGAATAAGATGATGCAATGTAGAGGAAATATTGAAATAGGTGCATCATAAGAGAGTCTTCTAGGGTGGGAGGTAAAAGTCCAAAAAGAAAAGAAACCCAAAATGCAAGGTATATTTGGTAGGGAAATTTTTAAGGATCCATAATTTCCTCAAAGTGTAGAAACCTTGGTGAATATTACTAATTATTAAATTTGCAACCATGAATGTTTGGCGATTTTTTTTGTAAAAATATTCAAATTTCTAAGGACTTTATATAGATTTTGGACAATTTTGGTGATTTTTAGAGTAAAAAAAACCATCCCATGGAACTTGGGCTCATTATTGAAAAAAAGGCAAATTGGCGAATCTTTTTTTGGAAAAAAGGGAAAAACATAACACATGGTATAAATTATGCCCTAAAATTTTCCATGATATTTGGTTGGGCATTGATCCTGTAATACCCCAATTTGGACCCTTAGGAAATATTGGTTCTAATGTAAATATTGTATACACACGTTGTATGTTTCCCTAGCGTGGAGCTCAAGGCCAAGGCCTTACTAGTTTATGCTCGGACTTTATTTTAAATTAGACACGCTGATATTTTGTTACCCACGTGCTATTAAGCCATGGGATATTGTAAATTGATGTAAATATTTAATATTGAAATAAAATACCAAAACTGGCTATGGAGGCAACGAATGAGAAGGGGCCACGTGAATCCACTAGGGAGTGGTGAGGGGGATATGGGACTAAACCCTAGGATGCCATTTGTCATTATGAGAACCCATTGACTTCCCTAGGTGACATTTATGACTGTTGTAAGGAAGTGGTTGATATTTTCAGCCCATGGCTTCAATGGAGCATGGGCAGCCCTGAAATTCGTATGGGTAGTCATGGGCTCTTTTTGCTTGGGCAAGAAGTCACTCAACCTCATGGGAGGTTGCTTCATTCTCACCCCATTCCATTGTGGAGGTACCTAGCATCATTCTGCATCCAAAAACGAGTGCCAGCAGTGAGAGAACCAGAAAATCGCGACCTTGAGAGAACCTCGATTTTGAAAGACCAAAAACGCCAAGATTTGGCATGGGACAGGGAAATACAATGGGGGATCCATTAGCATAAAACTTGGGGTGAATTTGGGAGCATTAGCTACCCTGAAATCAATAGGAAAACCCATTTTTTGTAGCTCAGAAAACGAGTGACGGATTTGAATATTTGGTGAGCAGGATGGTAAGAAATCAAGTTGGGAATGACTATACAGAGGTTGGGTGTGCTTGATAAACCCAGTGAAGGCTAGGATCTCAAGGATCAGCAGCTGGACCTTTCTATGCCCATCCTGAAGAGCACTGGAGGGAAGAGTTGCCTAAGGGACTGTGTAATAGAGAAGGGGATCTTCCTTGTGTTGGATGTGGTAGGTAATGTGGGTGCCTGATTGTTGAGCTCACTTGAGATGCCTGTAGCTCTGTGGTTGAGCTCACTGGTTTAGTGTTACCCTCCTCTATCCCCTTGGATGCTTGACCGAAACCATGGTTGTGAGTGAAACCAGCTAGTTCCTCCTTAGTGGATACACAACCCAGCTCGAGGGTGATCTCTCAGCTGAAGGAATATAGGCTGGATAGAGATCTATGGTTGGGAGGAACGTTGCTCTCCCATAGCCAGTCGTTTGGACTGTTACAATTCAAGATAAGTATTCTTGTGATTTAAATTATTTGCATTCTGTGTTCTGCAGTGCATTCAATCTGAAGGATTAATTATTCATGTTAATGGAATGAAAGGCATCATGTTTTATGCAATATGAGAATTAATCACTGTTACATGTATGGTTGATATGGGTATGCTGAACGCATGAAGAAATTGTGTGCATATGTAATGTTTGATTTCTGCTGTGTTGATATTGAATTGAATCTACATGCCGAAGTTTTTAATTGATATGAAATTATGAGTCAAAATTTTTGGGGCTAAGTCTGCCCAAAGCCCGGTTGTTGGTTAGCGTTTCCTTCCTTGCACGGGAGTGATGGAAGGGGGCATTACAGATCCTAGTAAACTAGGTCTATGAAGTTGTGCAATAGACATAACTTTATTGGGTGGAGCCAATAGATTTAAGATAATCACCTAAACAGAGTAGCTAATGGGGTGGAGGATAGAACTAAATGAACTAGAATGATTGAATAGGACATGTGAGATGGGAGGGTGTCCTTCTAAAAACCAAATGTTTAGTGAAAGGAGAAAGTCAAGACTAATTAATATGATCTAATCTAACACTAGAAGCCTAGAAGCAATAGAAACATAAGAATAAAATAAATCTTAGATATGTGGCTTATACTTAGTACCTTTGTATGAAAAAATAGATCAATAAATATATTCCTATGTGTTGTAGTATTTTACTGAAGACACTATATGTTTGTATTCACAGAGCAAAACAATATTCTACAACCATTATGAGAACAAATAACCATATATTATCTAAAATGTTCAATATATTTGGCATTTCCTAAAATATTAGGTTGCTCACAAAGGGTGGAAAGACATTAGTTTAGTTTTGTTGAGGGCTTGATTAATGAAGAAGTAGATGTAACCATTTTTAGGGATATACACATTATAAGAAAAAGAATCTTGTAGAACAAAAATGATTGAAATCAAGTGGAATTGAGTATTTAATTTGTTTATGACTTAGTCAATTTTTAGCTTGAATTAGATGAATTTGAATTTTTAATACTTTATCCCTTTTAAAAATTCGAAAGTGCACAACCTCCTTCTTAATTTGAAATCCTTCGAACTCATAATTCCCCAATGGAATTTGCTATATTATGACTCCTTAAGGTTTGGACAAAGATTTGTTTTCAAAATCCTTCTGAGCACCAAATGCTTGAGTTGGATTTATCCTAGAGTCAATGTTTAGCAATGTCACTCGTCAAAATGGAAATCTTTTTCACCCTTTTTTCCACTCAAACAAAAGACATCTCAAATAATTAAATTCAAAGGAGCCTTGCATGTTTGTGCTTGAAAACTTCTAAGACCTTTAAAGGGCCTCCTAAGCATTAACAATTGATTGGGATCCATCTTATCAAGGGATTAAGACCTAAGAAGGAAAAAAACTCACAAAGCTCATCCTTATCATGAAGCTTCAATGGTTGATGTGTTAATGAACCCTATTATTCCCTCACCCTTTAGAACACATGGTGGGAATGTGAGCAAACTTGTCCATTTGAGAATCTTACTTTCTTATGTACCATTAAGAAAGTGGCATGTGATTGTTGACATCATATATAGTTTTATTTAAAATCATTTGAAAAAAATAATTTGCCTTATAATTTAGTGAATCAAAATATCCAAAAGTGACGTAGTTAAATACAAAAATGACATAGTTCGATATTGATTTAGGTTTTTTCAAGATTTTGGGTATCCTAAAAGCCTATATAGGTATGGAGGAACGATGTCCTTCAAACTTTGATGTATGAAACCATGTCTAAGACTGTTTTTTCCTACCAAAATATGTTACTTTGATCAAAATGAACCTTTTGAATAGCTCTTATAGTACGTTGTGATGGTAAGCATAAAAGTCTAAGAGGTCATTTCAAAAAGTGTGATCATCAAGAAAACATTAAAATGGGCCAAGTATCGAGGCTAGTGGGAGCCTCTTATGTCAATTGCGATTGCTGATGGCGAATATTGAACTTTTCTAGGAATGTTTTTCCCACCAATCCATGAAAAACTTATGTTTACTCAATCTTGACTTATGGATATTGGTGGGGACTCCTTTTATACTTTAAACTTATGTTTACTCAATCTTCATTTATGGATATTGGTGGGGACTCCCTTTATTTTTATTTGTACACTTGTACGTCTCGAAGGTTTTGGTAATAAACGACTTTGTCGAGTGGCTCTTAGATAGGCCAAAATCATTTAAATAATTGATTTATCCACACGTTCCTTGTTGCTACGTTTGCTCTCATTTCACTTGAGCTCGTGCAAAACTCAAAGTTTATTTATCACATAGACCAGTTTGTCGCTTGAAATTAAAAAACACCCTCCCTCCATACCTTTGTAGATTTGAATTTGATTTTATTTTGGGGAAAAGACGACGACGTCTTCGTCAAATTGAAATTGTTAGCCAACAACTGTAACAAGTATTTCAAACATTTGAAATAAAATTTCAACTTTCAATTTATATGGTGGATTGGCAGTGGGCCCCTAATTTAAAAGCGATAACGAATAAAAACGTGTTCATATTAGTTGACTATGGGTTGTAAAGGCCATGACAGGAACTATCAAACAAAACCATAGGTTAGAATCAACAAACATTCAATGACATTAATTTTAATCCATGGTTTTAATGTGATGTATTTGTCCTATACCATTTTCGAAGATCACCATCCAAAGTAATTTATAGACACGTCCTTTGTGAGTGCCTTCGTGAAAGATGTTCTCTGTAGGGAGAGTAAGAGACCATGAAAGACGGGCCATTCTTGTCTAGATTGATGGATGATTCTGATCGTCCAATATAGAGCAAGGTCATATCAATCGACCAATAATAAAAAGGTGAAGAATGTATAGAAGATTAAATATTTATTAATGAAAATATTAAAGTACCTTTCTCTATTGAGCACATTTAAACTAACCACGTTGATACAATAAAAGACATTAAAAAAACGCATACTGAAACCAAAAGTGATATGAAGTGTGAATGAACTCTAGGTATGTAATATTAATAGTCATCACCTTTGTAGGTGAAGGAGAGGAGTGTGGAATCTTTTGTTGATTTTTTTTAAATATTTTGTCAAAAAGACCGGAATCTTTTGAGAAATTTCTTTTAAATCTTTTGTTGAAAAACAGAGATTGGAATCTTTTTCAAAACTTCTTTTACATATTTTGTTAAGAAGATATCAACTTTTTGCAGAATTGCTATAAAATCTAATACTGTCCTTTAATTTTTCAATGCTTATATGACCTTCCCTGATCTAAATTAATATTAATTATATACATTGCAATGAGGGCCAACAGCAGCCACATTTTCCTCATAGTCATGGACGACCAGATTCGAGAATTGCCATGTGCACTTCCATCAACTTGGAGGCGACGAACAGTGGACACAAATCTCGAAAACCTAACTCAAATGAATGGAGAAACAAAACATTTTATTTTTAATGACAATAATTACTTCCAACAAGGAAACTGTTGTTGTGGGCGCGCAGGACAGATGCAAAGGCCAGTACGATAGACACTTGTAACATGGCAAGCTGTTAGGTATTAATATTTTTATTTTGAGAGGACAATCCACATATACAATTACATATGATTTATTTTAACTTAACAAAATAATAAAGTCATTTTATTTAAAAATATAAATATTACTATAGCTAACAAGCAAGTATACTGAATGGTTTAAATTTTCAAATAGTAAGTTGTCCGTGAAGGTGCAGCAGGTATGTTCTGAAAATTTCAAAATAATAATAGGTCCCACAAAGCCGTAAAAAGATATCGTTTAATTGTGGAGCGGCAAATTTAGTTGAACTCGACCCGTGGTAAACTGGTACTGATATGGATCCTGAAGATTAAAGTAGCGGTACTTAGATTTTATTTTCCATGACTTGGTCATATTTTTTTAATTTCCCGTGGGTAAACGAGACATTTTAATTATGTTGTATTTTTTTTTTGAGTTTTCTGGATTCAAACTTCAGAGATGAGGAAGGAATCAGTTTTTTTTGTTTTGTTAAAGTCATCTCCTAGATCCGTACTCCCTATTGCCCAGATCCTAGAGTTCGAACTTCTCACGGATTCCAAGCAATGAAAGCTTTTCAACGGCCTTTCAACTTTCGAGCCCCGAGCTTCACACTGGTCCCAAGTCCCAACCTATTCAGGCTCACATTTTCACCTTCTCGTTTCCCTAACAATTAAGTGGGCCCCGAGCATCTAGGATATTCATAGTATAATAAACGGCCTTCCAAAATGTTGATGGTGGTAATAGGTATCCACTTGTGGAGATAATTTCATTTCTTTAATGGGTGTTCAGGTTTTACGGAGTACAAATTTGGTGGAAACATCAGGAGATCTTTCTGCCAGTCTAGCCTCAGCCTAAACTCAACCTAGTTAAATAATAATAATAAATCACATCCCTGATTTTAGTTGCATGTTTGAAGTTCGGGTGAGCAAAATTTCACAACGTTCATTCCCAGTTACGCTAGCTAACGTATGTATTGTTAGTGGGGACATATGGTCTTCTGTGTTAGTTGGATGACAGTCGTGTTCTCCACAAATTATGCAATCGTGCGTGCAGTTGCACACTTGTATTGGGCTGAGGGCCTCCAATTTTTCTTTGGGCTTCCTGTCATAGTAATGGTTGACTTAAGTGGTTTTTTAAATGTTTTGTTGAAAATATATAAATGCCTCGTACATCCACTTAATTGGACCTTACTTTTGGGATCCGATTAATACGAGTGTTCAGTAGGTTAGCGTTTCCTTCCCGCGCCTTGTCTTTTCAAAGGCGCCTTCCCTGTTTATTCAACAATCGGAACAAAACAAGAACGAGCTGCAAAAAAGAAGAGACAATTGGTAGTGGCAGGAAGCGGTGCAAAAAGTAAAAAAAGAAAGAAGAAAAAGGTAAAGAATATATAAAAATATGATTGGATTAGAGATTAGAGACACCAGTTTGCCTCCTGAAAAAGGAGTTGCCTCCCTCCACTAAGAAATGTCGTAATTGTATCCTGCACGCTGAAAAGAAGAAGATGACGTCCTTGACAAATTCAATTTGTTTGACAACAACGGACGGATTTGAAACAAAGAAGAACTTGTCCATAAGACAAGTCGTTGTATGTCTCTTCTGGAAGATTCCCTTGATGATCAAGTAGCTGGCAAAGATGAAAGACAGGGATACTCCTTTAATGTTCACATATTGATATATATTAATTATGTTATTATGCGCAATCGTTACGTAGCTATTACGTTGTGAGTTCATTATTGCCTAGTCATTAAGCTATTAGTATTAGCTTATATTGAAGTGGTTAAGTGATTAGCTATATATTATCGCAGTTATTTAATTCAGTTATTTAATTTGTGTCTAGTGAATATTGATAGACCAAAGTGCTATTAACATATTAGTTCTTACATGTTTTGTTTTATATGAGTAGTTGTAATCACCTATTGTTTATGTCTCAACTACTTACTGGCCTTCTTCTACTTAGACAGATTGTATATTTAGAACTACCAGTTACCCATGCATAAGTTAGTTATCCATACATCAGCCGTGATTTTTTATATTCTTATTTTTTATAATTGTTTATTTCAAATTTGGAACAAAGACCATAAAATCAATCTCATGATCCTCTTATAACAAAAGAAAAGCACATATGTTAGTGCACCCCAAATTTTAAAGTGCTATATCCCATAATAAGAAGTATCTAAATTTTATTAATTTTTTTAGTTATTGGAATATATATTTTTTAGTTTTAAAAATTAAATTAGAATTGTAAAATTTTTATTTACTTAAATTGTTTTATTAAAATGTAGTATCAACTTCATTTTTTACATTTTAAATTAAGATTTATTTAATTTTTTTATTTACCTAATACCACATGTTATAGTGAAAAACTATTTTGATAATTAAAAGTTAATAAATTGTTTTTATCAACTTTTAAGATTTAGAAGTGCAATAAACTTTACACTAAAATTTATAAAATATGTGGAAATCTTTACAACCTATGTTCATGTTTAATGAAGATTTATATTTTATTGGTTTATAATGAATGGTGCAACATCGCATTATTATATATATATATATATATATATATATATATATAAAATGAAGATTTATATTTTATTGGTTTATAATGAATGGTGCAACATCGCATTATATATATATATAAGTGATCATAGTTGTAATTGAATTGATAAAGTATAACAATTTTATGTAGAATATGATCATTAAATTGTTATTATTTTTATAAAACTTAATTTTTTAATCAAAATAATTAGAATTATATTTGAATTAATAAATTATAATACTTTTATATAGAATATGATCAATAAAACAATATTTATAAAACTTAAATTTTTAACCAAAATAATCAGAGTTGTAATTGAATTGATAAATTATATGTATTATTTATTGTATATTTTAAACAATTTTATGTAGGATGTGATCATTAAATTGCTATTATTTTATAAAACTTTTTTTCCCACCAAAATGCTATGTTAATTTATTTATTATTTGATTTTATCTCAAATTTTGAATTATTAATGATATATTTAAAGCTCTCTCATATTCTCTCGCACGTTTATCTTTTACTTTTATTTTATACGAAGTCTTGAAAAAAAACACTCTTGTACGTTATTTTATATCAGGCTCCAATTGGTAATAATGTATTTGAATGGTTAACACGCTCTTAAAATCTCACATTCTCACCAATCCTTTCTAAAATCTTTTTTTTCACTTTATATATATATTTTTTCCACTTTATATATATATATATATATATTCACTTTATATATATATATATTTGGTCAAGTATTTTTAAGAGAAAATTGTGCTTCAGTGAAACTTAATATTTGAGTTAAATATTTTTGAAATAGTGGAAACTTGCGGGTGAGACATTAGGTGAAGTTCTAAGGTGAAAACCCTAGGTGAATCTATTGTGTGAAAGTTAAAGTAAATTAGCATCCGCTAGGGCATCTTCATTATTTATATGTGATCTTTATTTCATTCCTTCCTTCTCTACTTTCAATTTTTATATATATATATATATTTATATTTTTACATAAATATGAATAATTCACCACATTTACCAAAAACTGTTAAAGGCATAGCACAGTTACTCTACAGAGTCTATATGAATATATGGAGTGAGTAGAGAAATGCAGGGAAGAAGGAGAGGCTAAACGTAGGGAAGAAAGAGAAGTTAAACTCTAGATAGAGTTAAAAGCAATGTTCGATAATAAATTTACATCCTTTCAAGAAGAGCCAAAAACAAATAGATGATAAGATAAAAAAATTAGAGAACAAGGTAGAGATAATGGAGATTAGACTACATGCAATGCAATGGAAACACAAAAAACACCCAGGAAGTTAAAAGATATGATAAATGAGTTAGAGGAAAAAATAAATCACAACCTAACCCTAAATAAGATATCAAACCCATTAAAGAGGAAATGAATATGTCGATAGCTTTAGACCACGAGCGTAATAAAAGATCTTTGAACCTCATAATTTTTGGTATAAAAGAGGAGGTAGAAGAGGATATATTAGCCATTGTCAAGATATAATTTCACAATACATTAGAAATTGAAGCTATTGGTCTCACCGAAGCAACAAGGCTTGAAAAATTAATTGAGAATAAAGAAAGGCTAATACGGGTTAACGGTTAGCTCCACCAAATGGTTAACACCCAAAAAATGCTCACTAGTTCATCTCCTTGGCTACATGACCCATTTGTCCACTTTTCCCACCATTTAGCCTCCAAAACCTCAAAAAACCTTCAAATGGTCACCAAAAAGGCCAAAATTAATCTTTTTCTCCTCAAAATAGTTTTAACTTTCCTCAAAAAATGCCAAAACCCTCCAAAATGGCTCAAAATTCCAAAAAATCAAATAAAAGGGAATAAAATTCAAAAATTAATTCAAAAGAGGAAAAAAGAAGGAAAGAAACCCGAAACCAATAACCTAAACCATGTGTAACCAAATACTATGGGTCAATACTCCACCATTAAAAAACTTATAAATAGGTGATGGAGGCCCCCTATTCATCATCCACAATCCATCTTCCCTCATGCCACCCAAATCACTCCCTAAACCCTAAGCCCACCATTTGTGCTTAGATTCACCATTTGAGTGAGCCATTCGGCCAAACCCTATTGCATTTGGATAAGAGAAGGAGACATTGGAGCATTCAAGCAACTCGTCCCTACGGTTGCACAAGCTCCACCAACCTCGCCATTGAGGTAAAATCTTATGTAAAACTCCATTTTCAGGTTAATGAAAAGATATGGTTCTCTTTGTTACATCATAATCTTCCACCCTGTGAGCATCAGCATTATTTGGCCTGTAGGATCCATTTCAGTGACTTAGATCCATTTATATCCTTCAGAGATACTATTTTTCCCTATTTTTATTCCTACCCGCATGTTGCATCATTATAGCATGTGTACCCGCGAGTTGCATCACTATAGCCCACAGGTATCAAGTAAAATGGTAAAAACCACTATTAATTACTTTTTACTCCCAAAAAGCAGTCATTGGGTGACCTTTGGCTCTCCATCTGCCCAAGTAACGTCTCGATGTGTCCTTTCACCTACCTTTGAGAGGACTATATATTGAGCACATATGGCTTATGGACGGGAGGAAGAAGAGAATAGTAAAGGAACTCTAGTGGATTTTTTCCCTATCTTGAGTCTGCACTCATCAATCCTTGTAGTTGTGGACCATTTATGTTCACCTTCCAAACTCCTTTCTAGTTTGAGTTTGCCATTCATGGAGGATTGAAGTGGTGGAGGCACAAGTGGATTGATCTAGATCTTGGTTCAGATTGGTTGCTAGCAAGAGGTCGTATCACTTTGTACTTCTTCTTGTTCATTAATAGAAATGCTCATATTCTCGTCCATTCATGGTGTGAATGTTGTTTATTATACATTGGGTTACATTTGCTTATGATACTATGGACCATTGTTATTGATAATATTAATGTCAATTATATATTATTTGTACTTGTTGGATATTGGCTGTCAAGACTAATTTGTAGATTACAAGTGCACGGATTGAAAGCTCCAACGGGGATCTACATCAAACGTTTGGGTCGAGGTTGGTTACATTTCTCCATTATCTTAACATTGTCATTTATAATAGCATTGCTTTGAGAATTGAGTAGATTTCTGGTAGTCATCTGTCTGTTGTGGTATTCCCAAGCCATAGTGAGTTTTCTCCAATACAGAAATGGCCACTCCGCTGGGGAAAACAACCATGTTTGGGAAATTTTTTGAGCATTAGTCCATAATTAGAGTTGCTGTTTATCGAAGCTTGGTGTCACTGATTGGCCGTTAAGATACATTGTAGAAAACTTGCTTTTTCTGAGCCCTTGGACTCTTTATTTGCCCATTTGCCTTTCCTCGCCCGCAGGATAGCTTAGCTCAGCTTGCGTATACTTGCCTCTGTTTACACTACTGCTCGCGGGTACCCACAGGTATTCCTTCGACAGTAGTGTGTAACTCTGGCTTTTGGCTTTTGTTGGTTTATGGCTATTGGTTGTTGTTGGTTGAGTTTGGTTGGTTCTTGAGTTTTTGTTGGCCTCTCTCTTGACTATTTCATGCCTTGGTTGTGACCAGATCTCTTCGTTTATCTTGGTTGAGCCTTCTTGGTTTTTTACCCAACTTTGGATTTAGCCTCTTGGTTTTTTTTCCTTTTGAGCTCTTTCCTTTGGCTGATTCTTGTTGTTTAGGATCTGCTGGGTTGTCTTAGTGATCTTCTCGGCACTTCAGTGACTGAATAGTAGGATTTTGCTTGCATTTTTTCATTCCATTTATATTGAAAAAATACAAAAAATATACATTTAGTTTTTTGCATTTTCCTTCTTGTTTATCTTCGAAAATACAAAAATATTTTACTTTCATGTACTGCATCTTGCATTGAGTGCTTATTTCCTTCATTTAGGTTCTGCTTGTGCATCGAAAAGATATAATTTTGCATCTTTATTTCGGAATTATTGGTTGAGTTTGCATATTATTGACATTGTTTTATTGGATAGATGAGTCTAGGATTGGACAATTTTGCATACTATTGAGTCTACACATCACTAGTTTCACGATCATATCCCTTGAGTAATCACAACCACTAAAATTAACGCTTAATCTTAAAATTGATTAGACTGATTTTATTTATAGGGTACACCAACTAGCATAGGTTTAGAGTCTTGGAATAGATCATTGTGAGTTAACAATCCAAGACTACTAGACGAAACATTAGGTGTCTGACCAGGGAGTGGAGGAATCCATGGTATAGATCGATGTTCTCAGGAAGCTCTACTCAATCCGGGGTTAAGCACGAGGTCACGGGAGGTTGGTTGAGGAGATATCCCTCTGATACCGATTGAATGTGGGAGACATATCTAGGATTTGTTTGTATCTGGGGGTACCGGAGGTTCGTCCTCTTGTGCTTTGGGCTTATCTACCGTGCCCATACGATGGGTCCCACCTGCGACTGTCCCCCTGAGCATTGGTTATATTGCGGTGAACATAGTTGCCTTACCTAGGTACCGCACAGGGTACTTGCAGTGGTTATGTTGTTTGTGTCCTGAGTCAGATAGGGATTGGACAACACAGTTGTGTTCATGCAGTGGACTTGACCCTGTCGACGCAGTGAAGCCTGGGTGTCTCTATAATTGATTTTGTTACCTCCGGCTATAGTTTGGGAGCCTCAAGCCTCTCCTAGGTGAGACATACCGGCTCTAGTGTTGGGAGCTCATTTAGCCACTCTGTTTGTCTACTCTTGGCTGTAGTTTCTCTAGGTGTGTGCTTTTGATTTACTGTTTTTGATCGATAGTTGGCCTTTAGGGGGCGTTTTGGTTACATATTCTCTTCGGAGAGATCATGGCGAGGAGCCCTACTCTCTACCGGTCCCATCGTTTGGTTGGTTTAAAGCCACTCGAGTTTTCACGCCGTGTTGCTAGAGGATGCCAGAAGGCTCCCTCTGAGTCTTCAGATTCATACGAGACTTACATCCAAGATGTCATGGCTGCACATCCTGATACTGAGGAGAAACCTTCAACTCCTTCGGGTAGAGTTGACCATACTTCCGATCCCCATAATCCTCATGAGGAGTGGGGAGGTGATCCACCTGAGACTCAACCTGGTTCTATTTGGCCTAATCCACTTGATCGAGATCCGTTTGATCCTTCAAATCCAGATAATTATCTTTACGGAATGCCTGACTTACCCGAGGACGAAGAACAGGGCGAGCCTTTCGTTCCTTCGTTTCCACGCAGTTATAGATACGGGATGCTTGAATCACATAATGACACTACGATCAACCCCACCGCACTCTCTTTTGGTATGCCTAGTCATAGTACTGTCGAACCTTCCACTATGGTTGGTAGTCACGCTGGCACTACCCAAAGTGTTAGCCATACTATACCCATTGGGGGCACTACCCTTGCTAGGGGCACTATGTTGTCCACCCACTCACATAGTATGGGGACTGGTCGGATTCCTAACAATGCTAATGTTGGAACATGACCACCTCCTAGGATTACTCAACCTAACCGTAATGTTGTTCGAAATACGAATCACCATCGACCACCTAATACACGTGTCGCTACTCGTCAACCCAGGACTACTTTTACGAATGATACCGTTCCTCCCAACCACGGGGGTGGACATATACCACATACTTTTGCATCCACTACCGCCACTAGTAATGCTAATGTAGGGGGTGGGAACATTTCATATCCACATGGACATCACACCACCAACCCTGCTACTAATCACACCAATGTTGGGGCTGGGAATACTTCTCATGCTTATGGTCATCACATGACTGCTCAAGATAATCCTAATGCTGGGGGTGGGAACATACCATACCATTATGGTCATTACAACATGGTTCCCGCTATGAATAGTACATATATGCCCCATACTCATGGTGGCAACCCTTACTACAATACAGTCGGTGCTGGCCACCAGTATCACCCACCACCCCAATATGGTGCCCAAAACATGCATATACCTGCTTACTCTTAAATGGGTCAGCCAGGAGGAGGTTATCAATCCTATGGCCATGGGAAAGCTTATGGACCGTCAGGTCCTCATTATCAGTAGTTTAATCCTCATGGTCAAGCTTTTGGTCCATCTTATAACATAGTTCCGTTTAATCAACCTTTCATGGGAGCTTATAATCAAGCTTTCTAGCCTCAGCTCTCGTTCCTTGCACGCTTGAATCTCCCGGATCTTTCGAAGCTCACAAATGATCCGGTGTGTCACGACCCTAGTTGGCCCTCGGTCCCTACCAAGCTTCCTTCAGACATTCCAAAGTTTGAGGGGAAAGGTGGTGAGGACCCAGGAGATCATGTCACGACGTTTCACCTTTGGTGCTCCTCCAACTCTTTTAATCATGATTCCATTAGATTAAGACTATTTCAACGCACCCTCACGAGGGCAGCTGCGAAGTGGTATGTGGAGTTGCCCGAAAACACCTATAAGGGATTCAATGAGATTGCTTTGGTTTTCTTAGACCATTTCCAATTGCCGGTTCGTTATGATACTGGTGCTGAGTTGTTGTCCACTTTCCGTCAAAATAAGGCCACACATATTTCTGACCACGTTCAAGAGTGGCGTCGGCATAAGAGATTAGTGAAAGCCAACATTCCTCCAGAGTTCCTGTTGGAATGGTTCCTTAAGTCTTTACTCCCATACATTGCTAAGGATGTTTCGATGTCCAGCATTGTGACTGAGGAACAAGCTATGTTGAAAGTCCAGCAGTTAGATCTACTTTATTCTCAGTCTGGCATTTTGTATGACATTATTCCTGATGCACCGAGAACAAGACATGAGCCCACGTTAGTTCCTGGACCACATGCCGATGGCATCGTGGGATCTGCATGCACTCGCCCTATAGACTTGGTAGCTAATCAAATGCAAAATTTGTCGCTCAACCATTCTACTCCCGGACAGGTTCACACCATGTCCACTTCCACTCCGTCGTCTGATGTACACAATGTGCAATCAATGAAACCGTCGGGTAACCAGCAACCTGGTGGTAAGAAAAAGGGGAGAAATAATCGTAGGGGTGGAAACAATGGAAGTAATAATAATAGCAATCGTAATACTCCTCGTAAAGAGAATGCCAACCCTCCTCGGGAAGGCGGTAATGCTAGTGAGGATTGTAAACCTAGGCGTAAGGTGAAATTCCCTTGCAAACTTTGTGGGGAAGATCATCTTAGTCACTTATGTCCTTGAATTGAAGAAGCATCGAAGCATTTGGCACAGAGCCCAGCTGTGTTGAAAGATCCCCTACCTCATCACCAAAACATGGCTTTTCATGCTCCCACCACTGGTTATGGTGCTAATGAAACGACAACGTCTTCTTCCAATACTAGTGGTTATGGATGTGTGAATATGGTTTAGTCGGAGCTTTGTGTTGCTACTCATCAACGCGATTATGGTGCACCACAACCCAATTTGGGGAGTGAGCCTCCCCCTCCTCCTGACAATTCCTTGCATATCGAGAAGCCTTCCATTATGCCGCGGATACCGAAAGGTGTTCTCAAGCGCTCCATGCATAATCCTAATGCTCGAGCCGCCCAGAACTACTCCAACGTAGAAGATTTGGGCCAAACTCCGTGTGCCATGTTGGCTCTTGAAGTTTTGCAAGCCTGTCCTTCTCAGAAGCATGCCCTTTTGAGTGCGTTAGGAGTTCAGGATGGGGGAAATCCTAGTGTTATCAAGTTTGATAATACTGATGTCCAACCTCGCTTTCCAGGTGGTTTGCCTTAAGAGCTTCATCAAATGTACTATGGTTGATGAAGGTGCCTCTGCGTCAGTAATGTCGTTAGCTTGTTGGAAACCTCTTGGCTCTCCTCCTCTACTTGCGTCTAGAACTACACTCACTGCATTCAACGGTAGATCTTTTACGCCGCATGGAATTATCCCTTCCCTTGTTGTCTCCTTGGGAGGTAAGTCTGTGCCTATTGAAGTCGAAGTGGTTGATGCACCCATCGACTACAACCTTTTACTGGGTCAGAACTGGATGTATGCTATGAAGGTTGTCACGTCTACTGTATTTAGAGTCATCTGCTTTCCCCATGAAGGTAAGATTGTGACGATCGATCAGCTGGATTATGTTGGCACTCCTTCCATAGCATCCACGGGATTCGTAGTCCCGTAAGTTTCTAATTCTCAGCCGACAACTAGGAACATAGGTGTTGGAATGTACCCCTCATTGATGGGAACTTTTAACCATTATGTGCGTGTGAATTTTATTGGAACCATTACCAACAATGCGTCTCCTCCTTCGAATAATATGTTATTCTGGACCTCCTATTTAGATGATCTGTGGACTTTACCATCCACGAGTTCCACGTCTGGAGACATTGCACATGTCGGGATGTCTATGCCTTTATCTGTAGCAAAGATCGCTTATGATCATATCCAACAAACCACTGTAGATATGGATCTCTCTTCTTCCCAGACAGTTGAAGAAGATCCCGTTACATTACCAGTTTAGGCATCCAGCTCATCTTTCTCCCACAATTACCTTGATGATACTTTACCATATGATGAAGCTATCCTTGAGGCCATGTGTGGTAGTGAGAGGCCTTGGGAAGATATGCACCATCACTCTTATTTCCATCCCAACCTCGAGCTTGTTGAGCAAGAGGAGTTTAGGATGACTCTAGCAGAGATGGTTGGTCACCCTGTGGCTCTTTTGGAGTCGCATGATGTTTTTGCGGAGGGGAATATGGCCAATATTTCCCCAACCATTTCGATCAACATCTCTCGCACTCCCGAAAAGGTGGAGAACGTTTACATCGGTGCCGATTACACTCCTGAGGAGATTGCTATTTACACTGACTTGTTTACAGAACTCCGGGAAGCTTTCGCCTGATCATACGAGGAGATGCCAGGAATAGACCCCCGCATTGTTGAACATGAGATTAGAACGTACCCTGATGCTAAACCGGTTCAACAACACTTACATGTTGTGAACCCTAGGAAGGCAGCTGCTATTAAGGCAGAGGTGGAGAAACTGCTCAAAGATGGTTTCATCTACCCCATTCCCCTTACCGAATGGGTGTCAGACCCCGTTCCTGTGGATAAGAAGCAGGGAACAATCTGTGTATGCATTGTTTTAGAGATTTGAACCGTGCATGTCCGAAAGACAACTTCCCCACACCATTCATTGATCAAATTTTGGATGCTTGTAAGGGGAGTGAGATTTTTTCATTCATGGACGGCTTCTCAGGTTATAATTAGATTCAAATCAAACCCGTGGACCAGCACAAGACGACATTTATTTGTCCATGGGGAACATTTGCATATCGGAAAATGCACTTCGGCCTTAAAAACGCCGGAGCTACTTTTCAGCAAGCCATGACCTATGCCTTTCACGATCTTAAGATGATTATGGAAGTTTTCTTGGATGATCTTGTTGGCCACTCTCGCAAGAGAGTGGACCACCCCAAGCACCTCTGTATGATTCTCGAATGATGTATCCACTACAAAATTCGATAGAATCCAAACAAATGCATCTTCGCTATTAGGACTGGTCGCCTTCTAGGCTTCATAGTTTCGAGGGAGGGTATTAGAGTCGATTCTCTCAAAGTTGAGGCAATACTTCTGTCAGAACCCGATATTTCTGAAAAATTTAAAATTTTATTTCTTAACAATAAATGTTAACTAGATAGTATTTCTGATTTTGTTTTAATTTAAATAACTAACATAATCTGTTTAAAGACTCTGTCTTATTAAAACTTTGATTTCGGTGATTGTAATTAATGACTGTTTTGTTTCGAACCGCAAGGGAAGAGCTAGTCGTAGTCGACTGGCTTACTTAGCTCACGAGCTAATGCATATGTCGTCTTTTGTTTTTCAGGTGCGCCAGTGAAGTAAGGATCACTGTATGTTAAACTTGGTGGGCATCAATACTCCCTGTACTTTAAAACTTAAAAGATCGACATGATATTTCTTATTCAGCTAGTATCATCAGGTGTTGCGAAGATTTACACTGTTTCAGTTATAATTATGTTTTTATAATTATTATGCTATGTTACTGCTGTAACTATCAATGGAACAATTGTTATATCATAATCATTGGCTGCATAAGCGACGTTAACTTCATGTGATATGTTGTCAACTAATACCGGGATTACTGTTGTATTTCCGGATTGTTAATGTGAGTTGGGAAATGTGGCGCCTCTAGTGTTGTTCCATTACATTCGACTATACTGAAATGTTCAATGTCTACTTTAAGTTTTAAATCATGTTACCTGACTGTACCTTGATTTTAACTACCTTCACGATGTGAACCTGTAGATGAAATTCTATTTCAATATCTTAATAATAGAGATTATTATTCAAACTTGTTTACTGTAAACAATAGTATTGGTATAAAATACGATGAGAGTATATGATAGCAATTGTGTATAATGTCATAAAGACTTAGTAACATTTCGAGTATTAATTAACAAGGTATTTTCATTTGAAGGTTGGCTATCTTAGTGCTTACATGAACATAGAAATGTAATATGCCCGTGGCATTAATCTATGGCTTGGGTTCAATATATATATATGATATACTGGTTGTGCCACAAACATAATGTTCTCACACGTTGGCAAGCTTTAAATTCAATATAGTGTTAAGAGAAACTCTATGATTGAAGTTGACTATATCTCATTTGTATCGTTGTAGGAATTATACCTTCCATGTGCTTGGGATTCTCGACGATTCATTTGCAAGGCATGCACTATATGCTAAATGATTGTATATCATATGTTATCTTATACGTTTGACTTACATATGAAATGATTTTGGAATCGGTGTATAATGATTTGGATTACAATTTGAACTATATAATCTCGACCCATATTACGTTGATGTATTTGTGTGCTACGTGGTGGAATCTCCTCCATGCAATGGGCGATATATAAGCTGTTATCGAAACCCTACAGGTTATTGTAGTTGCCTTCGGGCTCGGGTCCTAAGGATGAAACCCTCCATGTCTGAGTTTCGCAGTGAGGGGCACTGTAACAAAGTGCAGAGTGTTGTGGTTCTGGTTTTCATGGGTTCACTCGGTGGTAGGATAGGTCCTCGGCTCTGCTGATAGATTTTGCTATGTTTTCATTAATTTCGTGGTCTCGTTGCTCCTTCTTTGTTAAGTCCCAGCTACTTACAGTTCTTCACTGTGCGGGTGTGAGTACGAGATGGAGTTTTGATATTGTCTTAAGTTATGAGAGGGTTAATGCATTTGGTTTTGGGTGTGCTTCTTGATTGGTTCAACTCCAGTTAAGGGTTGTCTGTCGCGGCTGTCCTTGGAAAGATTACGAGGGTATCCCTTGCTCCTTCAACCGACGAGGGTGATGGGGTTTCAATGCTTGCTTCCACCGGTGGCTTTCAGGTTTTCCACGGTTACATTGCTCAGGTAAGCAATTTCTGTTTGATAAACAAGTGTTGTTTTATTATTAATCAAACTCTCGGCATGTACAGGGTATTAATATCTCTCGGCATTTGTTAATGTGCAGGTCACGCGGCTCTTGAAGGTGTACAGGGCTTTGTCACCCTCGCAGGCTCCTCCGGGTAAGCCTGGTCATCCACGGCTGTCTCTTCCTTTGCTGGTTTTGTGGTTAGGGTTGTGTCATGGAGGAAAAACTCCTGTGTAGTGAGGTCTTTTGATGACTTGATGTTCATAGGCGCAGTCGTATGTATGAAATTGTTTTGTTGAATTGAAAAATGGGTTGAACCCTGTTTTGTTTATGGAGAGCCATTCACGGCCAAGACTGTATGAGGCCAGTGTCTCGATTATGGTTCTCGTATTGGCTAGTATAGGGTTCTAACCTTGCTGTATAAGATTTATACTTAATATATATCGGGCCTGGTATGGCCGTGTTTCTATTTTGTTAAAATTATTAGAATGTGTTTGGAATGTATGGATAGATGTATTCTTCGGTACCTGCAATGGATGATAACTCTGTTTAATGAAACCCTATAATTGTTTTTCTACGTTTTACTTCGATTTGGAGTGTTAAATAAAAGATTGGGGAAGTTTATCAACTGTGACGGTAATAGTTAAAGCATAGGGTTATTCTGACGAATTGGGGGTTTTGTTTTTATGTTCAAAGCATAAGTATGGTATTGTTAACTCGGTGGTGACTGGGAACGAGTTGTAACAATTTTATTTTGAATCTATATAAATATTAAATGGAACTGTGGATAGAATAATATGTATATAGAACTATGTGTAAAGTTGCTGTAGGTTATGGCTGCCATATAAGGCATTCTTTTCATTTGTTTTTCAGTCTGTTGAAGGGATACTGTAAAACTACGGCCGTGTAGGGTTTGGGGACTACTCCAAGGAAGACATTTATACTGAATAAATATTATTACTGTGTATAATTTAAGATGGTTTGTAACGGCCAATGATGGTTGCGCTCGTCGACAGTTTCTCTGTTTTATTAATATGTTTGTTTTGTTTGAAAACAACTCTGTTAATTCTTTTATAATAAGCATAACTACTGTATTCTAATACTAGGTAGAAAGGGAATAATACTCTACAGTTGCTAAGTGTTTGTATTTGACTCCTGTGTTAATACATAAGATTAGAAAGAAGCTTGTAACAATGAAAATATTGTTACAGTTACCCCTTTAGTTATTCGATAACTGTCAACATGTTTTGAGTATAAGCCATGAATTTTGTTTATCTGTTAACTTGATATAAGAATGACCTGTAATCTAAAGTTGACTAAAATATGCAATACTTATATATATACAGGTAGATTACTCTAACAGTAATTATCTCAAGGTAAAAACTAAGATTTATCTAGATTTGTTCTTATGATTGTTTAATAACTATGAATCTGGAATATCTAATGTCTAATATTTCTGTCTATTATTTAACCAATATCAAGTATTCTAGAATATGCCTAGACATGGCAATTGTAAACTGTAGCAGTAACAAATAGGTCCTGTATAAGATAAATACTCTATTAAAATAAAAATAGGAAATTTCTAAAACATCTGCGTTCTGAAATTTATACCAAAGGGAAGTGCAGAGAATGATTTACTGAAATTAAATACAGTCAAACATAGTTGTACTAGTCTATCTCATATGAACATAAACTAAACCAACAACAGGAAGAGTGGCAGAACCTGTAGCTATGGTAGACAATAACAGCAATGGGAGGCTGTTCCTCCCTACCAATTCCTGGAGAGTGCCCAGACAGCACTTCTCAGGACCCCCGAGCTTGCTCTGGTCTAACTGGCTAGAATCTAAGTACGGCCAATAATTCCCTCAGCCAAAACAGCTATACTGGAACCAAGTTACTGCAACTTCCTGCTTCAAAACACTTCCTTACTGTTTTCCCACTTCCTCAATGGGACTCCTGAATAACATTCACCTGAATGTATTCTCCCTCTAGAACAATAGCTGAACCCCCAGCTCAGTTCATTGAGTAGTATTTAAAAGATTGCCTAGGTCTTAGTTGGGCTAACTGTCATTAATGAGCCACCTGCTCAGATTCCACTTTCTTGGGGAATCATGACCCCAAAATATAGGGAAGTTGCCACCTGCAACTCAGGAAGTGTTTGAGGATGCTGCCACTTGTCTTTTGTCCTTCCACCTAATTCCATCCACCAGTTAGACCAGTAACCTCTTTTAACAGCTCTCCCATGCTGTTGTCTCCATAATTTATTTATTAATAATAATTATTCAGAATTTACATTCCATTTCTGGAGACTCTGCTGAGTCATCCATTCCTACTTAGCATTAAATTTAACATAATGTTCTCAGGAATATTAAAAATAATTACATTATTTTAATAAAATTGGGGTATGTGACATACACACCCCCTTAAAATGTAACATCGTCCTCGATGTTACTTATTCTTCGTCTTCAGCCACCTGCTGGAATAGATGGGGATATGCTTCCCGCATCTTACTTTCCAGCTCCCAGGTAGATTCTTCAGGACTAAGGTGCTTCCATTGCACCTTCACTTGTCCAATTATCCGGTTCCGTAGAGTAATTTCCCTCCTCCCGAGGATACAATCCGGTTCTACCAGAACTTCCCCTTCTGGCTCTACCTGTACAATGTTCCAATCAATAACATGAGTAGCATCATGAACATACTTTTTCAAAACAGAGATATGAAAAACATTGTGTACTTTTAAATTTGGTGGTAATGCTAACTGATAAGCAACTTGACCAATTCTAGCTAAAATTTCAAATGGACCACAGTAACGTGGTGCTAATTTTGCACAACTTCCTAATCTTAGGGAGCTTTTATTTGGTCTTACCTTGATGAACACATGTTCACCTACCTGGAACTCTTTAGGAGTTCTTTTCAAATCTGCTTGACTCTTTTGCCGATCCTGGGCAATCTTCAAGTTTTCCTGCACTTGTTTCACAATCTGTTCCATTTCTTTCAATAAATCAGGTCCTAACACTAATCTATCTACTGGATTACTCCAAGAGATAGGAGTGTTGCATTTTCGTCCATACAGAACCTCAAAAGGACTAAACTTAGCTGATGATTGATAGCTGTTATTGTATGCAAATTCAGCTAAGTGTAAATAATCCTCCCACTTACCTGGTTGATCTTTAACATACATCCTTAACAGATCTTCTAGTATTTGATTAACTCTTTCCGTTTGTCCGTCCGTCTGAGGATGGAAAGAGGTGCTGAAATTCAAAGTGGTGTTTAATCCTTTGAACAAGGATCTCCAAAAATTTCCTGTAAATTTAGGATCCCTGTCTGATATAATAACCTTTGGAATACCGTGTAACCGAAAAATCTGTTTTAGAAAGATATCTGCTATGTTTGCAGCCTTGTATGTGGTTTTAACAGGAATAAAATGTGCTGATTTAGTTAATTTGTCTACCACTACCATAATTGAATCATTCTGATGTTGATTTTTGGGTAAACCCGTAATGAAATCCAGACTGATTATTTCCCATTTCCAGCTAGGAATAGGTAAAGGTTGCAGCAATCCAGTTGGATGTTGATGTTCTGTTTTTACTTGTTGGCAGTCCAAACATTTAGCTAAATATTCAGTAGTTTCAGATTTCATGTTAGGCCAAAAATATTCTTTTCTCAACATAGTGATAGTCTTTTGATAGCCAGGGTGCCCGGAATAAGGGGTTTTATGTATTTCGTCTAAAATTAACAACTTAACTGTAGGTGCATTAGGGATATACAGCCTGTCTTTAAACAGCAAAAATCCGTTTTCGTTTAAACTATACCCTTTTATCAGACTTTCTGTGGGCTGTTCTTTGGCTGTAATTTGTAAATGTTGATACTTTTCGTCTAATTTTATCCCTTCAGCCAGCTGTTCCTTTAAATCAGAGGTATAAGTGCTGCTAGCTGATATAAAATTCAGTTTTGCATTCCTGCTCAAGGCATCAGCCACCTTATTCTCCTTCCCTTTTATGTGTTGGATTTCAAAATCGTATTCACTTAGGAATGCCAGCCATCTGGCTTGTCTTGCATTTAAATTTGGCTGGTCTAAAAGGTATTTCAGACCTTTATTATCTGTTAGTAAGGTAAATTTTCTGCCTATTAGGTGGTGTCGCCACATCTTTAAAGCATGAATTACAGCAGCTAATTCTAGGTCATAAGTGGCATAATTCTTTTCATGGATTTTCAGCTTCCTAGATTCGTAAGCAATGACATGTCCTTCTTGAGTCAGCACTCCGCCTAAGCCATCATTACAAGCGTCTGTGCAAACTATGAAATCTTTATTTGGGTCCGCTATTCTAAGAATAGGTGCAGTTGTCAATAAGGTCTTAAGTTTCTTGAAACTTTCTTCACATTTCGTATTCCAATCAAACTTCTTGCCTTTCTTCTGTAAAGAAGTGATTGGATTGGCTATTTTTGAAAAACCTTCAATAAACCTCCGGTAGTAACCGGTAATTCCCATGAAAGATCTAACGTCCGTCACATCTTTAGGTACTGGCCATTCTTCAATCGCCCGAATCTTTTCGGGATCCACTGAAATCCCTTCCTTAGTGACTACATGTCCTAAGTACTGGATTTCATCTTTGAAGAAGTCACATTTACTAAATTTCGCAAAAAGTTGTTGTTCTCTCAGTTCTTGTAAAACGATACGTAAGTGTTCTTTATGTTCCTCCTCACTCTTAGAATAGACTAAAATGTCGTCGATAAATACAACCACAAATTTATCTAAGTACTTGTGCATTATGTTGTTCATTAAGCACATGAAAACAGCTGGGGCATTAGTAAGTCCAAATGGAATTACGACAAATTCGTAATGTCCGTACCTTGTTCTAAAGGCTGTTTTGAAAATGTCTTCTTCTTTAATTCTTACTTGATGATAACCCGATCTCAGATCGATCTTAGAGAATACCGTAGCACCACGTAGTTGATCAAACAGATCATCAATACGAGGTAACGGATACCTTTTTTTGATCGTCATCTTGTTTAGTTGACGATAATCTATGCAAAGTCGCATAGTTCCGTCCTTCTTTTTAACGAAAATAACTGGTGCTCCCCAAGGGGATACACTGGGTCGGATATAGTTCTTATCTATTAACTCCTTCAACTGATTTTTCAACTCGTTAAGCTCCAAAATATTCATACGGTACGGGGCTTTTGAACTGGGAACAGCACCTGGTACCAGCTCAATTGTAAAGTCAAGCTCTCTCTTGGGAGGCAATTCTGGGATTTCTTCAGGAAAAATGTCAATAAAATCATTGACGACAGGAATGTTATCTACTGTTTTCTGGTTGTTTTCAGACTTATCGGTCTCGTCTGTAATAGTTACAGCATAGGTCTTGCACCCTTTCCTGACTGCTCTTTTAAGTTGTAATGCAGAAATTTGCCTAACTACTGTTTTCCTAGGGATACCCCTAACAGTTACAGGCTGTCCACTACTGTTTATACACCTAAAAGTTTTGTCAAAACAGTTTAAAACGACCCTATGTTGTTCCAACCAGTCCATTCCGATAAGTATGTCATAAGAGCCAAGTGGTAAAACGTTCAGTTTAACTGTAGTTCTAAAATCATTCATGCTTAAGATGCATTCTTTTACATAACAGTTTACTTTCTTCTTAGCCCCAGTAGCTAATTGTACAGACCAAGAATTATCAAACCTTTCAACAGTCAAATTACATTTTTCTACCAGTTGAGGTGAAATATAACTAAGACTAGCACCTGGATCTATTAATATAGTAACTGGGGTTTTGTTAATCATACCTCCTACTTCCACCATGGAAGTTTGGTAGTCAGCCTGGCGGTTTTCCAACGCTGCATTGATTCGGGGCATAGTTCCTGCAAAATCTCCAACTGTCATTTCATCTTGAACAGTATGAATATTGCTGACTTGTTTCTTTCTGTTTGGGCAGACTGAAGCATAATGTGGCCCATTACATTCCCAACACTTGACAGGTTCTTTTCGCTCAAAATTTTTGGTGTAGTTTCCATGGTTATTAGGAGTCTCTTTGCTGTTTTTGTAATTGTTTGAATGGCTGACAGCTCCATTTTTGTTTCCTTGGAAACTTTTACTATTAAAGTGGTTCCCGTTTTTGCCATTCTTGAAACTTTTATGGGGAACAAATTCCTTTTTCTTGTACTCGATCAGATTGCTGTTCTTTTTGGCTTTCCAGCTGGCTATCCCCTCTTTCTTTTTATTCTGTTCGTAACAGAAATTTGCCTTGCGCATAGCTTCTTCCAGTGTTTTGGGGTTGTCATATTCAATTCTGTCCTTGATATGATAAGGCAGGCAACTAAGAAACCGCTGTATTTTTGGTTTCTCTTCGACAAAATACGGTACATAACGCAACAGACTTAAAAATTTACTGTTTAAGTCCTTCATCGTCATAGATCCGAGTTTTAGTTCATAAAATTCTTTAGCCCTTTCTTCATAATACTGCTCGGACAGGAATTTCTTCTTGAAATACCTTTTAAAGGTACTCCAATTAACTTCTCTTTCTTTGATCCCTTTGACCCTTTTCAGGTCTTGCCACCATATGTCCGCCTTTCCCGAGAGGTTGTAGATGGCCATTCGTGCCTTTAGCTGATTTGAGTAGTTATAGATCTGAAAATATTTTCTCATCCCGGATAACCAGGATTCTGCCTCTTCTCCAGTTTCAGCTTCTCCATTGAAAGTTGGGGGCTTTATCTTCTTAAACTCCCCGAAAATCTCTTCATAAGGCCTGTACTTTTTCCTTCGGTTGTGCATCTCAGCTTCACTGCTGTCACTGCTAGTGTGATAACTGGGTTGTCCCTTTCTTTCCTCAGATGAGGAACTACTGTCAGATTTAGTTGGTTTTGTCCTTTTTGACCCTCTTGGATGATTAACTTCTTCTGAGTCAGCTGGTTTGCTCCTTCCGTCAGTCTGAAATTTTTCCATCAATAGCTGATTTAGCTGTTCCTGAGTCTTTAGAATTCTTTCATTATCCCTCTTAACTGTTTCCATTTCTGTCTTTAATCCTCTTATGGTCTGCATCAGCTCAATGGTGTGAGCAGTTTCTTCTTCTGTCTCAAGTTCTTTTGACATCTATCTTGTCACAGCATTGGGAGATTCCTCCTCAGCATATTCTCCCAGTTTTTCCATACCTGTCTGTAAAATTCAGAAAAGAAAATTTTTCTGTTCTGTTCATGAAACCGAAATATATGTTAGTAAAATAAATAAAAATCTTCTTTTATGGTCACTGTTGCGGAAGTTTTGTGGAGTCACATCCAAGCCTAGTGTCTGAACCTCGCTCTGATACCACATGTCAGAACCCGATATTTCTGAAAAATTTAAAATTTTATTTCTTAACAATAAATGTTAACTAGATAGTATTTCTGATTTTGTTTTAATTTAAATAACTAACATAATCTGTTTAAAGACTCTGTCTTATTAAAACTTTGATTTCGGTGATTGTAATTAATGACTGTTTTGTTTCGAACCGCAAGGGAAGAGCTAGTCGTAGTCGACTGGCTTACTTAGCTCACGAGCTAATGCATATGTCGTCTTTTGTTTTTCAGGTGCGCCAGTGAAGTAAGGATCACTGTATGTTAAACTTGGTGGGCATCAATACTCCCTGTACTTTAAAACTTAAAAGATCGACATGATATTTCTTATTCAGCTAGTATCATCAGGTGTTGCGAAGATTTACACTGTTTCAGTTATAATTATGTTTTTATAATTATTATGCTATGTTACTGCTGTAACTATCAATGGAACAATTGTTATATCATAATCATTGGCTGCATAAGCGACGTTAACTTCATGTGATATGTTGTCAACTAATACCGGGATTACTGTTGTATTTCCGGATTGTTAATGTGAGTTGGGAAATGTGGCGCCTCTAGTGTTGTTCCATTACATTCGACTATACTGAAATGTTCAATGTCTACTTTAAGTTTTAAATCATGTTACCTGACTGTACCTTGATTTTAACTACCTTCACGATGTGAACCTGTAGATGAAATTCTATTTCAATATCTTAATAATAGAGATTATTATTCAAACTTGTTTACTGTAAACAATAGTATTGGTATAAAATACGATGAGAGTATATGATAGCAATTGTGTATAATGTCATAAAGACTTAGTAACATTTCGAGTATTAATTAACAAGGTATTTTCATTTGAAGGTTGGCTATCTTAGTGCTTACATGAACATAGAAATGTAATATGCCCGTGGCATTAATCTATGGCTTGGGTTCAATATATATATATGATATAATGGTTGTGCCACAAACATAATGTTCTCACACGTTGGCAAGCTTTAAATTCAATATAGTGTTAAGAGAAACTCTATGATTGAAGTTGACTATATCTCATTTGTATCGTTGTAGGAATTATACCTTCCATGTGCTTGGGATTCTCGACGATTCATTTGCAAGGCATGCACTATATGCTAAATGATTGTATATCATATGTTATCTTATACGTTTGACTTACATATGAAATGATTTTGGAATCGGTGTATAATGATTTGGATTACAATTTGAACTATATAATCTCGACCCATATTACGTTGATGTATTTGTGTGCTACGTGGTGGAATCTCCTCCATGCAATGGGCGATATATAAGCTGTTATCGAAACCCTACAGGTTATTGTAGTTGCCTTCGGGCTCGGGTCCTAAGGATGAAACCCTCCATGTCTGAGTTTCGCAGTGAGGGGCACTGTAACAAAGTGCAGAGTGTTGTGGTTCTGGTTTTCATGGGTTCACTCGGTGGTAGGATAGGTCCTCGGCTCTGCTGATAGATTTTGCTATGTTTTCATTAATTTCGTGGTCTCGTTGCTCCTTCTTTGTTAAGTCCCAGCTACTTACAGTTCTTCACTGTGCGGGTGTGAGTACGAGATGGAGTTTTGATATTGTCTTAAGTTATGAGAGGGTTAATGCATTTGGTTTTGGGTGTGCTTCTTGATTGGTTCAACTCCAGTTAAGGGTTGTCTGTCGCGGCTGTCCTTGGAAAGATTACGAGGGTATCCCTTGCTCCTTCAACCGACGAGGGTGATGGGGTTTCAATGCTTGCTTCCACCGGTGGCTTTCAGGTTTTCCACGGTTACATTGCTCAGGTAAGCAATTTCTGTTTTATAAACAAGTGTTGTTTTATTATTAATCAAACTCTCGGCATGTACAGGGTATTAATATCTCTTGGCATTTGTTAATGTGCAGGTCACGCGGCTCTTGAAGGTGTACAGGGCTTTGTCACCCTCGCAGGCTCCTCCGGGTAAGCCTGGTCATCCACGGCTGTCTCTTCCTTTGCTGGTTTTGTGGTTAGGGTTGTGTCATGGAGGAAAAACTCCTGTGTAGTGAGGTCTTTTGACGACTTGATGTTCATAGGCGCAGTCGTATGTATGAAATTGTTTTGTTGAATTGAAAAATGGGTTGAACCCTGTTTTGTTTATGGAGAGCCATTCACGGCCAAGACTGTATGAGGCCAGTGTCTCGATTATGGTTCTCGTATTGGCTAGTATAGGGTTCTAACCTTGCTGTATAAGATTTATACTTAATATATATCGGGCCTGGTATGGCCGTGTTTCTATTTTGTTAAAATTATTAGAATGTGTTTGGAATGTATGGATAGATGTATTCTTCGGTACCTGCAATGGATGATAACTCTGTTTAATGAAACCCTATAATTGTTTTTCTACGTTTTACTTCGATTTGGAGTGTTAAATAAAAGATTGGGGAAGTTTATCAACTGTGACGGTAATAGTTAAAGCATAGGGTTATTCTGACGAATTGGGGGTTTTGTTTTTATGTTCAAAGCATAAGTATGGTATTGTTAACTCGGTGGTGACTGGGAACGAGTTGTAACAATTTTATTTTGAATCTATATAAATATTAAATGGAACTGTGGATAGAATAATATGTATATAGAACTATGTGTAAAGTTGTTGTAGGTTATGGCTGCCATATAAGGCATTCTTTTCATTTGTTTTTCAGTCTGTTGAAGGGATACTGTAAAACTACGGCCGTGTAGGGTTTGGGGACTACTCCAAGGAAGACATTTATACTGAATAAATATTATTACTGTGTATAATTTAAGATGGTTTGTAACGGCCAATGATGGTTGCGCTCGTCGACAGTTTCTCTGTTTTATTATTATGTTTGTTTTGTTTGAAAACAACTCTGTTAATTCTTTTATAATAAGCATAACTACTGTATTCTAATACTAGGTAGAAAGGGAATAATACTCTACAGTTGCTAAGTGTTTGTATTTGACTCCTGTGTTAATACATAAGATTAGAAAGAAGCTTGTAACAATGAAAATATTGTTACAGTTACCCCTTTAGTTATTCGATAACTGTCAACATGTTTTGAGTATAAGCCATGAATTTTGTTTATCTGTTAACTTGATATAAGAATGACCTGTAATTTAAAGTTGACTAAAATATGCAATACTTATATATATACAGGTAGATTACTCTAACAGTAATTATCTCAAGGTAAAAACTAAGATTTATCTAGATTTGTTCTTATGATTGTTTAATAACTATGAATCTGGAATATCTAATGTCTAATATTTCTGTCTATTATTTAACCAGTATCAAGTATTCTAGAATATGCCTAGACATGGCAATTGTAAACTGTAGCAGTAACAAATAGGTCCTGTATAAGATAAATACTCTATTAAAATAAAAATAGGAAATTTCTAAAACATTTGCGTTCTGAAATTTATACCAAAGGGAAGTGCAGAGAATGATTTACTGAAATTAAATACAGTCAAACATAGTTGTACTAGTCTATCTCATATGAACATAAACTAAACCAACAACAGGAAGAGTGGCAGAACCTGTAGCTATGGTAGACAATAACAGCAATGGGAGGCTGTTCCTCCCTACCAATTCCTGGAGAGTGCCCAGACAGCACTTCTCATGACCCCCGAGCTTGCTCTGGTCTAACTGGCTGGAATCTAAGTACGGCCAATAATTCCCTCAGCCAAAACAGCTATACTGGAACCAAGTTACTGCAACTTCCTGCTTCAAAACACTTCCTTACTGTTTTCCCACTTCCTCAATGGAACTCCTGAATAACATTCACCTGAATGTATTCTCCCTCTAGAACAATAGCTGAACCCCCAGCTCAGTTCATTGAGTAGTATTTAAAAGATTGCCTAGGTCTTAGTTGGGCTAACTGTCATTAATGAGCCACCTGCTCAGATTCCACTTTCTTGGGGAATCATGACCCCAAAATATAGGGAAGTTGCCACCTGCAACTCAGGAAGTGTTTGAGGATGCTGCCACTTGTCTTTTGTCCTTCCACCTAATTCCATCCACCAGTTAGACCAGTAACCTCTTTTAACAGCTCTCCCATGCTGTTGTCTCCATAATTTATTTATTAATAATAATTATTCAGAATTTACATTCCATTTCTGGAGACTCTGCTGAGTCATCCATTCCTACTTAGCATTAAATTTAACATAATGTTCTCAGGAATATTAAAAATAATTACATTATTTTAATAAAATTGGGGTATGTGACAACTTCAGTTGCCTCCTCCGCGTAATTTGTTACAACTTCAGAGCCTCCAAGGGAGAGCTACTTTTCTGCATCGGTTTATAGCTAACTATGCTAGTATTACCAAAGGTTTCGCGCACTTATTGAAGAAATACACACTTTTTATCTAGGATGAGCGAGCCTAGCAGTCTTTCGACGCCCTTAAGAAAGCTTTGGTATCGGCCCCTGTGCTTAGTCCACCGGACTTTACACGAGATGTCATTCTTTATGTGGTCGCATCTCAAGAGACTATTGGCATGGTCTTGGTTCAGGTAGATGATGCGCTCGTCGAGCATGTTATCTATTATCTCAGTCAAAATTTAGTAGATGCTGAACTAAGATATACTCACATAGAAAAGATGGCACTTGTGACTGTCCACACAGTCCAGCGGTTATGACATTATATTTTGCTTCAAACAACCACAGTTGTAGCTCACATCAATCCATTTCAGTTTGTGCTATCATGATGCCTTATCGGGGGTAAGTATAATAAATGGATTGTAATCCTTCAAGAATTTGATCTTGATTTTGCTTCGGCAAAATCAGTGAAATCACTAGTGTTCACTGAGCTTATGTCGGACCTTCCACGGCTTGATGACGATGTCATTCATGAAGATTCCTTTGTGGATGAACACTTATTTCTTATCTCGACCGAGGACCCTTGGTATGGGGATGTCATTGTATATCTCCAAACTTTAAAGTTTCCTCTGCATTATTCACGAGATGAGCGACGGCGTGTAAAACATCACACTAAAGATTATACTATCGTCGGTGACACTTTGTATCACCGAGGAAAGGATTCCATTCTCCGTCGTTGCTTGACTCACGAAGAAGCAGAACGGGTACTTAATGATTGCCATGTGGGGGCGTGTGGCGGTCACTTATCCGGGCTTGCTACAGCCCAGCGTATCATACGAGCTGGTTATTTTTGGCCTACTATCTTTAAAGATTGTATTAACGCTGTGAAGAGATGTCACCCTTGCCAGGTGTTTTCTTGGAACATACACTCGCATCCAGCGCCCCTCCATCCGGTCGTCACTGTCGGTGCCTTCACTAAGTGGGGGGTAGATTTCATGGATTTCAAACCAGCTTCGGCTGGGGGGCATCACCATATTATCGTGGCCGTGGATTATTTTTTCAAGTGGGCTGAGGCCATGCCTACTGTAAAAGCTGATGGTGCTACTGCATCCCATTTCGTGTTCAACCAGATTATCACTCGGTTCGGTATCCCGAAAGAGATTGTCACTGACCATGGCAGTCACTTTCAAAACAATATGATGGAGGATTTGTCTCTCAAGCTTGGGTTTCATCAGGAACACTCGTCTTCCTACTATCCTCAAGCGAATGGTCATGTTGAAGCCGTAAATAAGTCTTTGAAGACCATTCTCCAACGTACCATCCAACAAAGCAAGACCAATTGGCATATCATGTTATATCCTGCTTTGTGGGCATATCAAACCGCAGTTAAGACTGCCATCGGGTTCTCACCATTCCAGTTAGTTCATGGTGTGGAGTCACTTTTACCGATTGAATGCGAAATCCCTTCACTCAAGCTACAAATAGAGCTCCTCCCTAATATGACAAAGATTGAGCAACGTTTAGTACACCTCGAGCAACTTGACGAGCACCGTCGAGATGTCGTTGTGGCTATTGATGTTAACAAGCGTAGTGTCAAGTTTCAATATGATAGGTCTGTCCGTGCCTGGCAATATGCTAAAGGTGACTTGCTACTTTTGTATGAACAAGCTAAATAACCCCTGGGGGCAGGAAAGTTTAATCCCATGTGGCACGGTCCTTATATTGTGAGGTGTGTCCTTGAAAAAGAGATGATTGCTTGAGAGGAGTGAATGCATTACCTCCAATAGCTAGTTTTACCTCCAAAATAATCATGTGATCATGATGCAAACCAACAGACTCTGGTGCAAGAGAGGATTTAGGACCTTTTGCAATATTTAGAGTGTGAGTTGGCACAGAAAGAGAAGAAAGTTTGAGCATGAGTGGAGAATCTGCAAGTTCTTTGTCAATAACTTCAATATGAGATGATATTGGTTCATGATCTGAGAGACCATCAAGAGGAGCAAATGCATCACTTTGCTTGCTTTTGAATGGGTTAGGACCAAGTCCTTCATTCTTTCTGCCAAATTTTTCATCCAGGTGAGCCCATAACTCGTTTGGAGTCCATAACTCCTTTGGAGTTTCAACACCATTACGGTATTTGAATTGGAATCTCTGGTATGCACACAAAGAAAGCATCATTGCTCCAAAGGCATCATCACCTTTATTTAACCAATCAATCTTCTCTTAAGGGGATTCGAACTCTCTTTCAAAATGACAAAAAAAGGATCATGGATCTTCAAGTGTGCTATCATTCTTGGTTTCCATTCAACATAGTTGAATGGAGAAAGAAAAGGGATTCCTTCTAAATCATACATTGAAGCTGTAGAGGACCTGCAAAAACAATATAGAATAACTGCAACTGCTACTACTGCAAAAATGCAGAAACTGTTGCAACTGCTGCACTTGAAATCTTGGTAATAACCTGCAAAAAACTCTCAAGATTGAAGATAAACAATACTCTCAACATGCTCTGATACCATGTGAAAATCCTCACAGTAGATCTAAGAGATGATGTATACCTCACAAGAGTAATTATGATTAAGCAGGAAAATAGAAGAAGAGTGGTCAATATAGAATAATGGGCAACAGAATAATATGGTACAGTAGAACTCGGATAGAAGCAATAATACTTCACACACACTAGTTAATTAATCACAATATGGACAAATAAATAGTATAATTGTAGAGAGGATTCGAATGCCCAAGGTGGCAATTCGAATTAGCCTCTCAGAGTGATCATAAGATCAATAGAGTGTCATCGGAGCACAACTAGGTGTCCTCATGATCATCGGAGCACAATTGGAAGTCTTAATCATCATCAGTGGAGTCATCAATGCTCAAGTAACTGTCAACCATCAGTCAAACTGAGTCTGGTAGGTGTAACTGACTGTAACTGACTGTAACTTAGTGAAAACTGGACTGGTAGGTGAAGAAGGGCGAGTTGCTTCCTAAAATCAAGGAAGAAGGGTGCATTAATCAACTGGAGGGTTAAAACTGAATAGTGAGAAGCTCCTGGGGGATGGCTAACTGAGGGCTAGGTGCTGGACTGATGACTAGGATGCATGCAAAATTCATCCAAACCCTAGAATGCATGCAAACCCTAAAGGTGCATGCATGATTGAAAATGTAAATGATCAAAATACTAGTGGGACTAGGATGGAGTATAGGAATATCCTAACACCCCCCCTTAATCCATCCTGGGCCCTGGTAACTAAGACCAAAGGTCACCCAATACAATGAATAATAATAGTCAATAAACCAAGGAAGTAGGAAAATTTCATGGGAAACATACCCCCTCCTCAAAAAATAGATTGTAAGGCACACATAAAAATAAATACTCCAAACTCAAGCAAGTGTGATGCTTGGCCATATGTCTGGAGGTATATTCTTCTTGGGAAGAAGTGGATCATGCTCGAAAAGCATGTGCTTCTACATTCTCTTCAGATCGAATGTGATGAGAACAAATCCAACGGTATGAGAATGATCCTTGAACCTATGATTCGAATCAACTGAGGTAGGATCAAATCTATGAAAGTGCATATAGTCTTTTGTCTTCTCCTTTGAACCACCATGGGTGAGATTATGCCAAAAAGAACTATTACATGTTTGCTTGAAATCAAAATCAGATTTAAGACTTAAAAAATAGTTTCTTGAGATCTCCTTTGAACCAGCAGGGGTGAGATCAAAAGTATCATATGCATGAGAAATTATCCCAAGCAGTAATTGCTTAGAATCCAAATTAGATCCAAGACTTGAATCATGGTTTCTTGAGATCTCCTTTGAACCATGAGAGGTGAGATCAAAACTAGTAATTTCATGAGAATTTATCCCAAGCGAATGGAAATAGCCATAATCTTCAATAACCTTCTGAAAGCATGAATTAATGATCATATAGTAGTGTAAAAGAGATGATTTCTTGAGAGGAGTGAATGCATTACCTCCAATAGCTGGTTTTACCTCCAAAATAATCAGTGAACATGATGCAAACCAACAGACTCTGGTGCAAGAGAGGATTTAGGACCTTTTGCAATATCTAGAGTGTGAGCTGGCACAGAAGGAGAAGAAAGTTTGAGCATGAGTGGAGAATTTGCAAGTTATTTGTCAACAACTTCAATATGAGATGATATTGGTTCATGATCTGAGAGACCGTCAAGAGGAGCGAATGTATCACTTTGCTTGCTTTTGAATGGGTTAGGACCAACTCCTTCATTCTTTTTGCCAAACTTTTCATCCAGGTGAGCCCATAACTCCTTTGGAGTTTCAACACCATTACGGTATTTGAATTGGAATCTCTGGTATGCACACAAAGAAAGCATCATTGCTCCAAAGGAATCATCACCTTTATTTAACCAATCAATCTTCTCTTCAGGGGATTCAAACTCTCTTTCAAAATGACAATAAAAAAGATCATGGATCTTCAAGTGTGCTATCATTCTTGGTTTCCATTCATCATAGTTGAATAGAGAAAGAAAAGGTATTCCTTCTAAATAATACATTGAAGCTATAGAGGACCTGCAAAAACAATATAGAATAACTGCAACTGCTACTGTTGCAAAAATGCAAAAATTGCTGCAACGGTTGCACTTGAAATCTTGGTAATAACCTGCAAAAAACTCTCAAGAAGGGAGATAAACAATACTCTCAACATGCTCTGATACCATGTGAATATCCTCACAGTAGATCTAAGAGATGATGTATACCTCACAAGAGTAATTATTATTAAGCAAGAAAATAGAAGAAGAGTGGTCAATACAGTGTAATGAGCAACAGAATAATATGGTATAGTAGAACTCGGATAGGAGCAATAACACTTCACACACACTAGTTAATTAATCACAATATGGACAAATAAATAGTATAATGGTAGAGAGGATTCGAATGCCCAAGATGGTAATTCGAATTATCCTCTTAGAGTGATCATAAGATCAATAGAGTGTCATCGGAGCACAACTAGGTGTCCTCATGATCATCGGAGCACAATTGGAAGTCTTCATCATCATCAGTGGAGTCATCGATGCTCAAGTAACTGTCAACCATTAGTGAAACTGAGTTTGGTAGGTGTAACTGACTGTAACTAACTGTAACTGAGTGTAACTAAGTGTAACTGAGTGTAACTGAGTGACAATTGGACTGGTAGGTGAAGAAGGGCGAGTTGCTTCCTAAAATCAAGGAATAAGGGCACATTAAGCAACTGGAGCGCTAAAACTGAATAGTAAGAAGCTCCTGGGGGATGGCTAACTGAGGGCTAGGTGCTGGAATGATGACTGGGATGCATGCAAAATTCATGCAAACCCTAGAATGCATGCAAACCCTAAAGGTGCATGCATGACTGAAAATGTAAATGATCAAAATATTGGTGGGACTAGGATGGAGTATAGGAATATCCTAACACCCCCCCTTAATCCATCCTGGGCCCTGGTAACTAAGACCAAAGGTCACCCAATACAATGAATAATAACAGTCAATAAACCAAGGAAGTGGGAAAATTTCATAGGAAAGATACCCCCTCCTTAAAAAATAGACTGTAAGGAACACATAAAAATAAATGCTCCAAACTCAAGCAGGTGTGATGCTTGGTCATATGTCTGGAGGTATCTTCTTCTTGGGAAGAAGTGGATCATGCTAAAAAAGCATGTGCTTGTACTTGCTCTTCAAATCAAATGTGATGAGAACAAATCCAACAGTATGAGAATGATCCTTGAACCTATGATTCGAATCAGCTGAGGTAGGATCAAATCTGTTAAAGTGCATATAGTCTTTTGTCTTCTCCTTCGAACCACCATGGGTGAGATTATGCCAAAAAGAACTATTATATGTTTGCTTGAAATCAAAATCAGATTTAAGACTTAAAAAACAGTTTCTTGAGATCTCCTTTGAACTAGCAGGGGTGAGATCAAAACTATCATATGCATGAGAAATTATCCCAAGCAGTAATTGCTTAGAATCCAAATTAGATCCAAGACTTGAATCATGGTTTCCTGAGATCTTTTTTGAACCATGAGAGGTGAGATCAAAACCAGTAATTGCATGAGAATTTATCCCAAGCAAATGGCAATGGCCATAATCTTCAATAACCTTTTGAAAGCATGAATCAATGATCAAATAGCAGTATAAAAGAGATGATTGCTTGAGAGGAGCGAATGCATTACCTCCAATAGCTGATTTTACCTCCAAAATAATCATGTGATCATGATGCAAACCAACAGACTCTGGTGCAAGAGAGGATTTAGGACCTTCTACAATATCTAGAGTGTGAGCTGGCACAGAAAGAGAAGAAAGTTTGAGCATGAGTGGAGAATCTGCAAGTTCTTTGTCAACAACTTCAATATGAGATGATACTGGTTCATGATCTGAGAGACCATCAGGAGGAGCGAATGCATCACTTTTCTTGCTTTCGAATGGTTTAGGACCAAGTCCTTCATTCTTTCTGCCAAATTTTTCATCCAGGTGAGCCCATAACTCGTTTGGAGTCCATAACTCCTTTGGCGTTTCAATACCATTACAGTATTTGAATTGGAATCTCTGGTATGCACACAAAGAAAGCATCATTGCTCCAAAGGCATCATCACCTTTATTTAACCAATCAATCTTCTCTTCAAGGGATTCGAACTCTCTTTCAAAATGACAATAAAAAGGATCATGGATCTTCAAGTGTGCTATCATTCTTGGTTTCCATTCATCATAGTTGAATGGAGAAAGAAAATGGATTCCTTCTAAATCATACATTGAAGCTATAGAGGACCTGCAAAAACAATATAGAATAACTGCAACTGCTACTGCTGCAAAAATGCAGAAACTGCTGCACTCGAAATATTTGTAATAACCTGCAAAAAACTCTCAAGAATGGAGATAAACAGTACTCTCAACATGCTCTGATACCATGTGAAAATCCTCACAGCAGATTTAAGAGATGATGTATACCTCACAAGATTAATTATGATTAAGCAGGAAAATAGAAGAAGAGTGGTCAATACAGTATAATGAGCAACAGAATAATATGGTGCAGTAGAACTTGGATAGAAGCAATAATACTTCACACACACTAGTTAATATATCACAATATGGACAAATAAATAGTACGATGGTAGAGAGGATTCGAATGCCCAAGGTGGCAATTCGAATTAACCTCTCAGAGTGATCATAAGATCAATAGAGTGTCATCGGAGCACAAATAGGTGTCATCATGATCATTGGAGCACAACTGGAAATCTTCATCATCATCAGTGGAGTCATCAATGCTCAAGTAACTATCAACCATCAGTCAAACTGAGTCTGGTAGGTGTAACTGAGTGTAACTGACTGTAATTGACTGTAACTGAGTGTAACTAAGTGTAACTGAGTGTAACTGAGTGACAACTGGACTGGTAGGTGAAAAAGGGCGAGTTGCTTCCTAAAATCAAGGAAGAAGGGCGCATTAAGCAACTAGAGGGCTAAACCTGAATAGTGAGACACTCCTGGTGGATGGCTAACTGAGGGCTAGGTGCCGGATTGATGACTGGGATGCATGCAAAATGCATGAAAACCCTAGAATGCATGCAAACCCTAAAGGTGCATGCATGACTGAAAATGTAAATGATCAAAATACTGGTGGGACTAGGATGGAGTATAGGAATATCTTAATAGCTGCAGCGTCGATCTTCCTTTGACATGGGCAGAGAGGTAGTGCGTTGGAGAACTAAACGAATGGAGGAGAGGGAAGGTGGAGCATTGACGTGGGTGAAGTGTTGCGTTGGCAGGCTAAGCTTGGATGGGGGAAGTCTTCCAAAACATCGGCGTGAATGGGCGTGCGTGATTCCAAGTTGAATGGACGAGAGAATTGGCATGTAGACTGTTGACGTGGAATCATGGTGTGATGTTGAGTTTAGAAGGCCTGGGGACGAATCTTCCAGAACCAGAGCTCATTAACCATGACCCTTGCACGGAAAACAGAACCCACGTGCCCGATCTTGTCTTTAATGGCCCGAAACATGCCAACCGTGGATTTCGCGGGCTGAATGTGAGGCTGAATGACGAGCTGGACATGACTGAACATTGTCAATATAAACATGGGGTCTGAATGAAGGTCATTTGAGAAATCACAGGCTGTAGATCAAAACTAAATGCCAGGCATGACTGGATATATCACTTTAATCATTGATAAATCATAATATAACGATATTTGACCAAGATTCATATGATAAACAAATACATGCATACCTAGTCTGTTGATGGGATGAATGGCGGAAAGAATAAATTATTATATCAAAAATAATGAAATTAACGCCATTCAGAATAGATTTGATGATAAAAAATAGTGACAAAATGGACACCAACACTCAGATGCAAAATGCAGTACATAAATCAAATATTTTTGTATTTTCTCTTATAAATGCAAGGAAAATACAAAACACTGTTTTTGTATTTTTTCAATATAAGGAAATGAAAAAATGCAAGCAAAATCTAACTATTTAGTAAAAAAATGTAGAGCATATCAAATAGACAACCCAGCAAAACCCAAACAGTAATATTCAGCCAAGCTAATGAGCTATAAAATAAGAAATTGTGAAAAATCAAATAGATCAAAAACAAAAAGAAAGAGGAGTTTTTGGTCACAAACAGAGCATGGAACAGTCAGGAAACATGCCAACTAAGACTCGGGAACACTCAGAACCAACCAGCAACAACCCAAGGCCAAAAATCAACCAATCCCGGACTTGTACGCGACTATTCAAAGAACAACAGTGGGTAGACACGGGCTACAGTTCACACAAAGGCGGGTAGACATGGTCAAAACTAGGTTGACCCGCGTACAGGGAAAGAAGAGCCCAAAAAAGGTCAAACATCCCAGAAAATTATAGTTTTATACTGTAAATCCCAACGGGAAATCAATGACACAGAAACTCGACAAACAGAAACTCAAAAAAAGGACAAATGCATAAAAATCCCCAGAAATGGATGTTCTCCCCAGTGGAGTCGCCATTTCTGTTACGGAGAAAACTTCCTATGGCTTGGGGAAAACCACAACAGACAGCTGACTACCAGAAAATAACTCAATTCCCAATGCAATGTTATATAAATGACAATGCTAAGATAATAGAGAAAAGGCCAACCTTCAATCCGGATGTTCGATGTAGATCCCCGTTGAGCTTTCAACTTCTACACTTGAACCTGCAGATTAGTCTCCACAACAAGTACAAGCAAATGCATATAACATGTGAAAGACATTAGCATAATCAATAGCATGATCCATGATATCATAAACAAATATAAGGCAATGTAATTTAACAATATTCACAACATTAATTGGACGAGAAAATGAGTATTTCCATTAATGAATAACAAGAAGTACAATATACGACCTCTTACCGACAACCAATCTGAACCAAGAACTCGGTCTCTCCACTTGTGCCTCCACCACTTCAATCCCCCATGCAATGGAAAACTCAAACTATGAGAGGAGTTTGGTAGGTAAACATAAGGAGTTCACAACAAGAAGGATCAATGAGTATAGGCTCAAGTCACGACAAAAATCCACTAGAGATATCTTGCTCTATCTTTCTCCTCCCTTCCATACACCATAAGAGCTCAATATATAGCCTTCCAAAGGTAAGTGAAAGGTTGAATCGAGTCGTTTCGGGGTATATGGAGGGCCAAAGGTCACCCTAAGACCGCTTTTTGGGAGTAAAAAGTAATTTTCTATTGGTTTTTACCATTTTACTTGGTGTCCACGGGCTATAGTGGAACAACCTGTGTGTACGCTGGCTATAGTGGAACAGCTAGCGTAAAGGAACAAAAATAGGGAATTGTGTTTTCCTGGAGGATAAAATGATGGATCTGAGTCAATGAAATGGATCCTGAAGGCCAATCAATGCTGATGCTCACAAGGTGGAAAATTACGCTATAACAGTTAGTATGTTGTTGTTGGACGCATATGCTTTATAAGTCGTCTCGTAGTATTATATGTTCCATGGTATTGATCCTTTTGTTTGTATTAGCCCATAGTATTATATGTTCCATGGTATTGATCCATAGTATTGGACGCATATGCTTTGTAAGTCGTCCCGTAGTATTATATGTTCCATGGTATTGATCCATAGTATTGGCGCATAGACTTAGTATATAAGTATGTGTTGAGGTCAATGAAGGAATCGATAAGTTATTTGTATTGAGCTTGCTCAAAGGAGGTTTCCCACTCGAAGTGGTCCGCGATCAATAAATCGATTCTATGTTCTGTTATTTATGATATCTCGTGCATTTTCATTAATTAATTGTTGCAGGTTCCTCACAGTAGAGGATGTGTGCTTGGAAAGCATCACCAAGCACCCTTTGATTCTGGGAAAACATGGTGAGCACAGGATCAACTGAAACTTTTTCACACTAATCTTTATTGCATGAAAAAACCGTCATTAGCAGGCATGAAGTGTATTTTATCCTTCATTGATGATTTATCCATATTTCATGAGTATATTTCTTGAAAGATAAGAGTCATGTCTTTGAAATATTCAAGGAATGATAAAGATATGAATTTCTTGTTATGTGATTCAACGTGCAAATGCAGATAATTTAGATATGGCATGTTGTAGGTTCAAAGGGAATTCATGGTTCACACAACCACACATGAGCAGAGGATAATGACACTACAAAGTAAACACATACAAAATTAATTGCATTTTAACCCATGGCATAAAAATAAAAATAAAAAGAAAAAGAATAAAATCATTTTTTTGACATATGTACTCTCAGAAGGTTCAGATGGTCATGTGATTTCAACCCCGACAAATGTCCTTCTATAGTGAAGTAGCGTCATATAGTAGACCTATACAATGAAGGAACCTTCACACCAAATATAACTTCCTTTTCCAAAGAAAGATCGTCTTTCTTCAAAATCCATGGGACATCACCTTCTTTGAAAGACCAAGAGGGACCAACATCTCCTCTACTTGTCTTGGAAAATATTTATTTTTAGTGTAATTTTGAAAAAATAAGATCTTTCCTAACAGTCAATGTGTCACTTTGTTACGATGATATGTGCCTCCATAAAGAAGATGAAACCTTTTTAAATATATGCATGAGATATAGTAAGTGGGCAATCTTAATATGATCCCAATATGGGAGCTCATAAAAGACATATTTCCTTTTCATTCCAATGGGAAATTTCTCAACATTGGTGTCAAAAAATTCTGGATCATCGAACATAGGCTCCACATATGAATCAAACATTTATGTAATATCCTTATCCTTCTCTATCATATGCCATGAGCTAGTATGCTAGTGTCATTATTACAGGGCTTTGGGTTCTCTCTAGTTTATCATTGAAAGTAGATGTTGCTCTTCTATGTGATGTCCTTTCCCTAGTAACCTTGGTCAAGAATTGGATCCTCACATCCCTAGGGGGTCTAGGAAAAAGAATTAAATAGGGAATAATTAATAGGGGTAAATTTTGGGCACAAGTACTATAGTAATTAATTATTTTAATATTCTGAGTTTTTAATTACCTTTGATAATAAATGTATCATCATTATTAATTAATTTTTGTGGAAAGAATTGATGATGACATGGCTAGGAGGGCGCATAAGGTCAAAGTGGACCTCACTTACTCAAGAAGAAAGTTCAAAAAAGTCAAGGAGTTAGCTAAAGGCAAAGTGGCAGCGTAAGGAAGTGGAAACTAACAAAAGCAAGGAAAAAATAGGCAAAAGCACAAATCAAGAAAGTTTAAAAGAAGGAAAGTGCAGAAAGCAATAGTTTGGAAAAGTAGGAAACATTCAGAAAGTCTAAGTAGGGCACACTTTCTAATCTTAGTGAAAGGACCCAAAGTAGGAAAGTTTGCAAAGCAAATAGTTGCTAATTCTCTTAAGGAATGTGCCCTTCCTCTCTCACACATGTGGATAGATTGTGGATGAAGTTAACTCATATATAAAAGAATGATTCCAAATCCCATTCACATATTTTGGTTAAATATTTTTGTCATTGAGAGATTTTGCTACTCATAGTTGAGAGATGTGCCTCAACCTTTGCTTGGGAGATGAACCCAAAGGTATTTCATGTTCCAGTCAGTCTTTGATCATATCTAGAGCCATGGATTGCTGATATTCAAATCCATATTAGTCGAGTATTGAATATTCTCAAGCTTCCATAGAGTGATTATCAGTCAGAGTGCCCTTGGAGAGAGGATTGGAAGATTTCATCAGAAGGAGGTGCTCCATTTCAATGGAGGAGTCCAATGTAGCTCAGAATGTCCAATGCACACCTCATATACAGTAATAGCTTATCTACAGATCCTTATCAGTCTAGTATTGAAGATTCACAAGATTCCTTAGAGTGATCGTCAGTCAGAGTGCCCTTGGAGAGAGTATTGGGAGATTTCATCAAAAGGAGGTGATCCATTTTAGTGCAGGAGTCCAATGCAGATCAAAAGGTACAGTGTGCACCTCATCTATAGTTAATATATTTGAGCTCATCCTCCTATCAGGTCTAGTGCATACTTTATAATATCTCTTCAAAGGAAAGTCCTTGGATTCACCTTGTTTTGACTCTAGGGTTTTGTTTACAACTGGTTCCGAACTCCTATAAATGATTTAGAATTTGGGGAGGAAGGTATTGATGGGAATATGTCATATTAAAACACCTAACACACATCCAAACCACTGATATACCATATATTGTTCCTTTCAATTGAAGGTATTGATGGTTGCTTTATCTCACTGAGCTGTCACTTGGGATAAACTCACCTCTTAATTGAAAGCTTTCCCACTTAGTTAGGTGGTGAACTTAAGTGTCAACATACAATTGTCACAACTCACATGTCATATTTTAGTTTATGTTAGGAACCAGTGTTAACCCTTCTCTTTACTTTGTTATTATATTGTTGTTGGACACATATGTTGTGTAAGTTGTCCCATAGTATTATATGTTCCATGGTATTGATCCATAGTTTGCATTAGCCCATAGTATCGTATGTTCCATGGTATCGATCCATAGTATTGGACACATATGCTCTGTAAGTCATCCCGTAATATTATATGTTCCATGGTATTGATCCATAGTATTAGCGCATAGACTTAGTAAATAAGTACGTGTTGAGGCCAATGAAGGCATCCACAAGTTATTTTGTATTGATATTTATCAAAGGAGGTTTCCCCCTTGAAATGGCCCACAATTAATAAATATCTTATGTGTTCTATTATTTATGATATATCGTGCATTTTCATTAATTAATTGTTGGAGGTTCCTCACATCTGGTATCAAAGCACTTTCTTGGGCTCGTTGGGTGGAATTTCTGCCAAATTTTTTTTCGCATCTATATTGTTCATTTCAATTGCAGGTTCGGATCTAGGAATAATCCCTATCCACTTAACTATGGGAAGTACTTGGGCATAGCCCTAAAAATCATTGTGAGGAATACCACAAGAACCCCGAAGTAGTTGGACCATTGAGAGGACCTGCCAGCAAAAAGGGAAACGAACCCTAACTCATTGCCTAGTTCTCACCTATGAGGTAAACCAAGAGATGTTGTTTGTGGCAAAGCGGTTATCAATTTTACCTGAGGCGTGGAGTGAGGGGTACTGCCCCAATACGCAAGCCGTTATACAACATTGGTGGCTGAGTGAATCCCATTAAACTTTAGGAAGCCACGCATACCTGGGGTCCATATCTATTTCAGGCTAATAAATCATAGATTACATCTGTCCAAAACTGTTTCAGATCAATTCCAAGTCGTTGCAGATCCATTCCGAAAAAAAAAATCACTTTAACTCTGTTTCCCTTGAAAATTCACTAACACCCCTGCAATACCATTGTGCATATTTCATTCTTGAGGACCCTATCCCAAATTACACTTCCTAAATCCATAAATCCCACATCTATCTATTTTTAGGGTTTGACATAACTTCTTCAATTTTCACCCAATTGCCTTCAAATTTTGCCACAGTGTTCATTTCTTATTTCTGCTTCTTTGTCCCTCTTTGAAAAAAATTTCCATTCTTTCACCCTGCTTCTGAAATCCCCATTTTCTGCTTCCCTGTCCATCAAAAAGTGTCCAAAACCTAGTCAAACCCCAATTACCCATAATAGTTTTTCCCAAATCCAAATTTTCCTTTACTAAAGAAGCTTTTGTCTTTGTTTTTCTAACCATTCACAAAAAAAAAAACTCTTTTTTGTCACCCGCGCAGGAGCAAAAATCATGGTGGAAGAAATTGCATCCCTCAAAACCAAAATCCAAGATCTGGATGAAAAATTTCTCAGCCTCCATCTTCAGCATCCAGCCATGAACAATAAACGACAGCTGGAATCTTCTGCAGACACTGGCTTCTCTTCTTCCAACAATTTTTGTGGGCTTAATCTTGATTTTCCTCACTTCAATGGTAATGATCCGACTGGATGGATATATCAGGCAGAACAATATATCAGTTTGCATAATACTTTTGATGTCAAAAAATTTCCACTTGCATCCTTTCACTTGGAACATGAATCCCTCCAATGGTACCATTGGTACATCCAGTCTCATGAAGAGCCAAAATGGACAGATTTTTGCCAACTCCTTTTGCAATGATTTGGTCCTAGTGCTTTTGATGACTTCACAGGAGCACTCACACAGAAGGATTATCTAATTAATTCTACAGGAGTTTTTTTATCAGTGGTCTCAAGGATGCAATCCGATCAGAGGTTAAAACTGTATGTCCCAATACAATGATGGAAGTCCTAGGGTTGGCTAAGTTGGAGGAGGACAAGATCACAGCCCAACAACGCTCCAAATCCATTTTTGTTCTATTCGTAAATATGGTTTCCCAATGACCTCCCATCATGTCAGCTCCTTGACCAACTCCTATCAAGCATTTTTATGAGGCAGAGATGCAGGCATCTAGAGAAAAATGGATTTGTTATAATTGTGATGAGAAATTCACTCGGTGAAATAGATGTGTTGAGCAAAAGCTCTATATCTTGGATGTGGATTCTCCATCTGCCTATGAACTTGGTGAAGAATATCCAAATGCAATTAATGATCAGGTCGGCATTCAACAACCACTTCTTGACCCTCCGTCTTAGGATGACCACCCAGAGATATCTCTCCATGATTTAGCCGAAGTCACCACCCCACAAATAATGCGGGTCAGGGGTTACTTCAAGATTCTCCCTCTTACAATACTCATTGATTCTAGTAGCACTCATAACTTGATTGACCCTCAGATCGCCAAACAGGCTGATTGTTTAGTCCATCCTTGCTCCAACTTTGAAGTCACGATTTCGAATGGGGGCACCTTACCTTGCAAAGGGAAGTGTCACAATGTGTGTATCTCTCTAGAAGATTATAACTTGTGCTCTGACATGTTTTCCTTGGAATTAGGAAGTTGTGACGTGGTTTTGGGAGCTCAATGGTTACACACACTAGGCCCCACCTTATGGGATTTTGCTGAACTTTGGACGTAGTTTTCAGTCAATGCCCAAAAACACACATTGACAGGCTTAGAAGCAGGGTCTCTCTGCATCATCAGTTCACATCGCATGGAAAATATCCTTAAAAAGAATTCACATGGTGTCATTTCTCAACTCCATTCCATTCATATGCACCCATCAACAGTCTCCCCTACTCCTTTGGATTTACAAAAAATTTCAGATAGATATGAAGGTGTCTTTACTGACCAGTGGGATTTCCACCTTCAAGGGTCATTTCCGGTAAGAATTTAGTCGTCTCTACATCTGAGAAGGAAATGATGGCTATTTTTCATGCAGTACAGAAGTGGAAGCCATACCTATTAGGGAATTATTTCTGCATCAAGACTGGTCACCAAAGTCTGAAATATTTCCTGGAACAATGGGTCTCCTCCCCAGCACAACAGAAATGGGTTAGCAAACTCATGGGTTATGACTATGAGATCACTTACAAGAAGGGTAAGGACAATCTGGTGGTGGATGCTCTTTCTCGCACATTTGATGACCAAGTTTCTCTTTCAGCTATTTCTATGCATGCTACAAATTGGTTGCAATCCGTTCAACAGGGCTATGTCAATGACTCCTCATTATCTCAAATCATCCAACAGCTGGCAAACAACCCTTCGACTGTACTGCATTACTCTTGGAATGGTGATTCCATGAGATACAAGGGTCATATGGTGCTTCCTCAGATCACAGATCTTCAAAAAGATGTCTTCTATGAAATCCATGCTTCTCCATAGGCAAGGCACTCTGGGTTCCTCAAAACGTATGAGCGAGCACAACGTAACTTCTTTTGGCAGGGAATGAAAATGACAATTCAAAATATGGTGGCTTAATGTGATAATTTCCATCTCAACTAGGGTGAAACGACACTCCTTCTGGGATTGCTCGAACCCTTTCCCATCCCTACATGAATTTGGATAGATATTTCTATGGATTTCATTGAAGGGATCCCTAGATATGGAGGCAAGACAGTGGTTTTGGTTGTGGTCGATCACCTCAGCAAATATAGTCATTTTTGTGCCCTAGCCATCCCTATACAGCCTCCTCAGTCACACAAATTTTCCTAGACCAGATCTTCTGTCTTCATGGAATCCCTTCTTTCATTGTCTCAGATCGCGATGCAACTTTCACCAGTCATTTTTGGACAGAATGATTTCGCCACACTGGCACCAAACTGAAGATGTGTTCAGGGTATCACCCACAAACAGATGGTCATCCTGAAATTATCAATAAATGTTTGGAAACTTATCTTCGTTTCTTCACCTCCGAACAACAACATCAATGGGAAAAGTGGCTCCCTCTCATTGAATGGTGGTACAATACCTCCTACCACAATGCATCTAAAATGACTCCATATGAAGTAGTGTATGGTCATGAACCTCTATTTCTTCTTCCATACACCCCCAGTAGTTCACAAGTTCAGGAAGTTGACACGGTTCTTCGAAACACGATCATATTCTTCACATTCTGCAAGATAATCTTCACATGGAAAGAAATCGAATGAAACAACAAGCCGATCAACACCGTTCTAAGTGCACTTTTCAAGCAGGTGATATGGTTTTTCTTCATCTACATCCTTACAAGAAATCCTCCCTAAAAATAAAAGGGTGTTATAAGCTCGCTCGAAAGTTCTATGGGCTCTATAAGGTTCTTCAGAGGATTGGGTTTGTTGCTTATAAATTGGAACTTCCTCCTTCTTCCCGCATTCATCCATTATTTCATGTCTCTTGTATAAATAAAGTTTTTGGCACCAACATCAGAGCGCAGACTATTTTACCATAACTAGATAATGAAGGAGCCATCCTTTTGGAGTGGCAGGCCATCCTCAATAGGCGCACTCGTCAGCTTCGCTCTTGATCTCTCATAGAGGTATTAATTCAGTGGCACAGAATGCAACCAGAGGATGCTACATGGGAACCACTCCTTCAGATTCAGCATCAATTTCCACATATAAAGCTTTGAGGACAAATCTTTTTCTAAGGGGGAGGGGATGTTAGGAACCCATGTCAACCCTTCTCTTTACTTTGTTAGTATATTGTTGTTGGACGCATATGATTTGTAAGTCGTACCATAGTATTATATGTTCCATGGTATTGATCCACTGTTTGTATTAGCCCATAGTACTATATGTTACATGGTATCGATCCATAGTATTGGACCCATATGCTTTTTAATTCGTCCCGTAGTATTATATGTTCTATGGTATTGATCCATAATATTGGAGCACAGACTTAGTATATAAGTACTTTTTGAGGCCAATGAAGGAATCCACGAGCTATTTTGTATTGAGCTTGGTCAAAGGTGGTTTCCCCCTCGAAGTGGCCCGCGATCAATAAATCTCTTCTGTGTTCTGTTATTTCTGATATATCGTGCATTTTCATTAATTAATTGTTGGAGGTTCCTCACAGTTTAACATAAGTGTCATCATGCAATAACACTTAGTTAACTATATCTTCTTTGTTGTCACTTATTTAACTCTCTTTAAATGAAGTGTCATCTTTTAGTTTAACTAAACTGAAAACACTTTAGTTAACTAGTCCTTCTTATTTAACACTTAGTTAACTGAAATCATGCTGATTGATTTACTTGAAGTAACCACTGTGAGTTCTTTATTTAACTGATGCATATCTTTACTTGATTATTTAACTGAGGCATTGATACTTAAATGAAGCTTTAACAATTCAAGTTCTCTTTAATTAGCTAAAGTGTTTGCATGGGAAATTTCGAATTCTCTTGATCTCTATGCTTTATATTTTATTTCTTTATCTTTTACTGCATGGTCAATATGTGCTAACTGTAATTATCCATCACATTACATTATAATAAGTAGAATTATCATATGTTGTGATCATATTATATTATTCCAGACCAAATGATCACATGCTAAAGTAATTCACTTTAGAGGAGATCAATATCTAAATGAGACTTGATATCAATCTAGTGATCATGGTTACTAATACATCACACAACATTAAATGTTTTTAACAAGTAAAGCATGACCCTTATACGGAAGGTCTACTTCTATACGGGAGGTCTAGCTCATGGATATATTTGTACGAAAAGTTCACATGATAATCATGACTTGACACACAAGTCCTGAATCTTGTACAACAAGTCCTTACAACATCATTACTTTGATCAAGTACCTTTATACAAAAGGAAAAACCTTTACACAGAAGGAAATCAAATTGATCACTTCTATACGGGAGAATCAATCATGGTTCTATAAGATTGGTTTGGAGAATGCCTCCTAGTGTTGTATATTTAAAAATCCCTATCAGCGAGGGAGGCATTATTTTCCATACCAATCTTGTCTCAGAAGTACCTGAACTTTGTCGCTAACAGAGGATTTGTTAAAACATCTGCAATCTGCTCATCAATAGAAATGTAATGAAGTTTCACTCTACATTTCTGGACCATGTCTAAGATGAAGTGATACTTCATTTCAATGTGCTTCGACTTGTCATGAAACACTGGGTTTTCAGAAAGATTGATGCAACTCTGATTGTCACATCTAATAACTATGGGCCCAAACTTTTCACCAAACAACCCTGCAAGTAGCTTTCCGATCCACACTGCTTCTCGGAAGGAAACAGTAGCAGTTATGTATTATGCTTCGGTAGTTCTCTGGGATACAAATCCTTGCTTCCTGCTAGACCAATATATCATAGCTGATCCTAGGCTATAATAGTAGTTGGATGTACTCTTACGGTCCACAACGCTTCCTCCCCAGTCTGAGTCTGTATAACCAAGTAACATGACTCCTCCACTGGAGGAATATATGAGTCCATATAAAATTGTACCTTGAAGGTACCTAAGCACATGCTTAGTATCTATCTAGTGTTTGTGTCTTGGATCAGACATAAATTGACTCAGAATGCTCACAGCATAACATATATCAGGATTTGAATGTATCAAGTACATTGGTGAGCCTATAAATTGTCTATACAAAATGGGATATACTGGATCTGATACAGAGCTTGACTCATGCAATTTCCTCAAATTGGAAACCATCAGTGTATTCATATATTTTCAATCTATCATGTCAAACCTACAATATATATCCACAGTGTACTTCCCTTGAGATAGAAAAATTTCATCTTTTCTTTTCCAGATCTCAAGGCCAAGAAAGTAGTGCATTAGAACTAAGTATTTCATCTAAAAATCTAAGGTGAGATCCCTATTGCACCAAGCAATCAGATGTTCCTCTCCAGTGAGAAACAAATCATCAACATATAAAACCAATATCAACAGTTGATTCTTCACTACTTTGAAGTACAAATTTGGATCAGCTTCACTCTTACAAAAACCCAGTTTCTGAAGGTAATTATCAATTATGGATTACCAAGCCCTGGGGGATTGCTTAAGCCCATATAGAGATTTCTTTTGCTTGCAAACATGGGATTCTTTCCCATGCACCACATATCCTTAAGGTTGTTCAATATAAACCTCTTCCTCAACCTCACCATTGAGGAAAGTTGTTTTCACATCCATCTGGTGAAGTTTCCATCCTGGAACAGATGCAAGTGAAATCATTGCTCGGATTGTGGTGTACATTTCCATAGGGGAAAATGTCTCATCATAATCGATGCCTTCTTTCTTATAGAAACCTCTTGCAATGAATATGGCTTTATACTTTTCAATGCTACCATTTGAATCATCTTGTAAATCCATCTAGAAGTCACAATGGACTTCCCATCAGGTTTGGGAACAACCTCCCAAACATCATTCTTCATTATAGAGTTGCACTCTTCTGTCATTGCACTTTCCAAACTTGATTCTTTGTAGCTTCTTCATATGAGTATGGTTTTGAATCACTGATGTGACTCATCAGTGCAATATACCCTAAATATATGTCAGGTTGCTTGCACTCTCTAGATGATCCTACTTGTGCTCCATGTTTCTTTGCGTTTTGTAAGATGTCTTGGCACCAAGCAAATTTTATTTTAGCGGGAGGTTCATCAGGTAACCTCTCAACCAATTTTACTGTTTCTTTGGGAGCTAGTGAATCTGAGGCATCTTCTAGTTTCTCCCTCTCAAAATTTGAATGGGGAGAATCAGACTCAAAATCCTCCATCTATGAATGAAATTGAATCTCTTTCAATCTTTTGAAAGAGCTTCCTCATGGAAGGTAACATCTCGGCTGAATTCAATGTGTCTCTCACCAAGTACATATATTCGATATGCTTTGGATGACTCTCTTTAACCCACAAAATTTCCTTTCTTTCCAGAAGGCTCCATATTTGTTCTATTTTATTTCGGTACATGCATGTATACTGGGCTCCCGAAGATCCTCAAGTGTGATATGTTTGGATTCTCACTGGTAAACACTTCTTCCGGTGTCTTGTCATCAAGAATGGCATGTGAGCTTCTATTTTGGATGTACACAACTATACGGGTGCCTTCTTCCCATAATGAGGTAGACATATCTTGATCATGTATCATGGCTTTTGCAACCTCACATATGGTTCTATTCTTCCTCTCGGAAAACCCATTTTGATGAGGGCTATATGGTACCGTTAACTGTCTACATATTCTTGCATCACTACATAGCTCATTAAATGCATGTGAATCAAATTCACCTCCATTATCCGACCTTAATTCATGGATGTGCTTTTCTTTCTGATTTTCAACTAGGGATTTAAACTCTTTAAATTTGCTAAGAGTTTCACTTTTAGCCTTCATGAAATATATCCATGACTTCTTATTAAAATCATCTATGAATAGTACATAACATAAGAAGCCACTCAAGGAAGGGGATGACATGGGGCACATACATCAAAATGTATTAAATCTAAAATCCCTCTAGATCTAGTAGTACTACTAGAAATTTTTTTCTTAACATTCTTCCCAAGTGCACAACCCCAAAATACACTATCATGCTCAAATCAAATACAGGCATACCTTTTACCATATTTTGAAGTCCTAGTAGTGGTTTGTAGTGCAGGTTTCCAATCCTTTGGTGACATAGCTCGCATGGACTAATAGTGTGGTGAATCATAGCTTGAATGTACTTCCTTGGTACCTTGTAGATTCCTCCCTCTCAAACTCCAATCATAGCAGCATATTCAAGGATTTTTTTCTTCGGCCATAAAAGTGCTTTGTTATCCATGAAGATAACTCAGAATCCTTTGTCTTTAAGAACCAAAATTGAGAGGAGGTTCTTATTCAAGCTTGGAACATATAGAATTTCCTCTAGATGTAGAATATCACCAGTGCTCACCTAGAATGAGGCAAATCCAACTCCTTGGATCGAATAAGTTGAGTTGTCCCCCAACTCTACCATGCATGTGAATTATTTCTAATTTATATTGGTGATGGAACTCTTGTAACCAATCATATGTTTGGATGCACCACTATAAATCAACCATGTGTCTGCATTTGTGATGAGAGATCCTAAAAGGTATGAGACAAGATAATACTCCCTTCTTGCCTCCTTTTCTTCAGATGCATTCTTTTGAGAGATTTTGTCTTCTATGGAGGTATAATCATGAAACTTTCCTTTCCTCTTTGATTTTCACTCTCTTGAGAAATGGTTTTTCTTGTTTCAATTGAAGCATCTAGCTTTTGACTTGTCAAAGCCTTTGTTGAACTCCTTCTTCTTTGGATGAGGGAAATTATTTTGGAAGAAGGGTTTCTTTCCTTTCTTCATTCTTTCCGTGAGGGAAAGGTTTTCTTCTTTGATGCACACTTACTTGCTATGGATTCGCCCCTCCTCTTGGACGCAATCATGCCACGACATTTCAAATTTAGGTTTTACTGCAGCCAAGAATGTATCCCATGAGGATGGGAGACCATTAATAGCGGTTTGGATAAGATCATCTTCATCCACCACTATTCCAATACTAGCAAGTTGATCTCTTACTTGAGAGATATTGGAGAATAAGGAGGCTATTGTCTCATCCGTCTCCATATTTAAGTTTCGAATCTTATTCTTCAACGCCCTATTTTGACTCGGGGCCTTCTTCTCATATAGATTAGTCAATGTATCATAACATTCTTTCGTGATCTTCAGGGGTGTGATAACGGGCATCAAATGATATTTTACCGAATCATAGATGATCCATTTGGCCTTAGCTTGATTCTTCTTGAAGTTAATGTGCCCTGCATTAGATGTAGGCTCCTCCACCACATTGGATACGTAGCCATCTAAGTCATGTTCCTCTAGGATGTTGAGAATCCTATCCTTCCAAGAGTTGAAGTTTGAGGTTCCCTCAAGACAGTCTTTCGATCATACAGAGACTGATGCCATAGTCTTCAATTCTTGTGCTCAACTTCTCAGGATCAACATAGTGGCATGCAAAACTGAGCTCCTTCATGCCCTAAGCTCTGATACCATGTTGAAATTTGGTTGATATTTGATCTTTAATTATTTTAGATGCAAATACTTGAAGCAATGAGACTATTAAATCCATGAAATTCATACAACCATAACACAAGATATACCCTGGGGAAAATCCTCAAAATTATGAGAACAAAAACCCTAACAATTCTTCTCAGTATAATATAATGGATAGCAAAGAATGCTTTCTTTTACAACATAGCAGATTTATTTTGGAAGATAAGAGATCACCAAACACTCTTGATGAAGATACAAAAGAAATAGAGAAGATAGATCAATTGGATGTGTTCCTAGCACAACAATAACAAACACGAACAATACCTTGCACAAAGAGGAGTGCCCTTCTTTCAATGGAGAAGAGATTCATCAATCCCGTATAACATATTTATACACTCTTCTCTTCTATTTTAATCTTCTAACTTCAGGATGAACTCACCCTCAAACTGGATGTATTAATCTTGCATGCAGAGGTGCGCCCCACTTCCCATGCAGTGCTTTATCTCACTGAGATATCACTTAGGATGAAATCGCCTCTTAACTGAAAGATTGCCCACTTATTTAGGTGGCTAAATTAAGTGTCAACATGCAAGTGTCACAACTCACGTGTCATATTTTAGTTTAACATAAGTGTCGTCATGCAATAACACTTCGTTAACTAGATCTTCCTTGTTGTTACTTAGTTAACTCTCTTTAACTGAAGTGTCGTCTTTTAGTTTAACTCAGTGAAAACACTTTAGTTAACTAGTCCTTCTTATTTAACACTTAGTTAACTAAAATCATGTTGATTGATTTATTTGAAGTGACCACTGTGAGTTCTTTAGTTAACTGAGGCATATTTTTAACTGATTCTTTAACCGAAGCATTGATACTTAACTGAAGCTTTAACAATTCAAGTTCTCTTTAATTAGCTAAAGTGTTTGCATGGGAAATTTCGAATTCTCTTGATCTCTATGCTTTATCTTTTACTGCATGGTCAAGTGTGCTAACTTTAATTATCCATTATACTAAGAAGAATTATCGGATGTTATGATCATATTATATTATTTTGAACCAAATGATCATATGCTAAAGTAATTTGTTAGGAACCCATGTCTTTACTTTGTTAGTATATTGTTGTTGGACGCATATGCTTTGTAAGTCATCCCGTAGTATTTGTTGATCCATAGTTTGTGTTATTGTTGTTGGTGCATATGCTTTGTAAGTCGCCCATAGTTTTGTTCATCCATAGTTTGTATTGGCCCATGGTTTTGACCCGTAATAATTGTTGATCTATATTTTGTATTGGCCCATGGTTTGTATTGACACATGGTATTGACCCATGGTATTGACACCTAGACTTAGTATATAAGTGTGTGTTGAGGCCTATGAAGGCACCATGAAGTTAATTGTATTGAGCTTGCTCAAAGGAGGTTGCCCCCTCGAAGTGGCACGTGATCAATATAAAAGTGATTCTGAGTTCTATTATTTCTGATATCTTGTGTATTTGCATTAATTAATTATTACAGGTACTTCACATAATTCACTTTAGAGGTGATCAATCTCTAAAGGAGACTTAATAGCAATCTGGTGATCATGGTTAATAATACATCACACAACATTAAATGCTTTTAACAAGTAAATCATGACCTTTATACAGAAGGTCTCCTTTTGTATGGGAGGTCCATCTCATGGATACCTTTATACAGAAGGTTCACATGATAATCATGACTTGACACACAAGTCCGAAGACTTTTCCAACAAGACTTTACAAAATCAATAATTTGATCAAGTACGTCTATACGAGAGGAATAGCATTTACACAGAAGGCAATCAATGTGCTCACCTCTATATGGGAGGATCAATATTGGATGTACAAGATTGGTTTGGAGAATGTCTCTTGATGATGTATATTTAACAGAGGGTACATGGAAGATAGATTGCATGTGCAGATGTTGTCTCACGGAGTATTACTTGAAAGGGTACCAATAGGGGTTACAACAATGTCTAACAATTGCACCAACTGAGGGTACAACGTGACTAAGTATCAATTGTATTCTTTGCAACTATTATTTCCTAGCCACAATGTTACTTTTTGAATGATAGATCTCTATGGTTATTTAAAGATGTTATTACATGTCTCTAGCCTAAAAAAATTCTATGAAATAGTTGAGGTGTGCTGGCTCATGAAAGTGGCTCTGATACCACTTCTAGTGTTCTTTAGCCCTAAAATTTAAAACAACAAAATATATACCGAGATTTAAGATGCAATAAACCAAAGATTATAGTGTAGAACAAGAAACAATAGACAGTAGAAAGATTCTTCTTGAAGTTAATGTGCCCTGCATTAGATGTAGGCTCCTCCACCACATTGGATACGTAGCCATCTAAGTCATGTTCCTCTAGGATGTTGAGAATCCTATCCTTCCAAGAGTTGAAGTTTGAGGTTCCCTCAAGACAGTCTTTCGATCATACAGAGACTGATGCCATAGTCTTCAATTCTTGTGCTCAACTTCTCAGGATCAACATAGTGGCATGCAAAACTGAGCTCCTTCATGCCCTAAGCTCTGATACCATGTTGAAATTTGGTTGATATTTGATCTTTAATTATTTTAGATGCAAATACTTGAAGCAATGAGACTATTAAATCCATGAAATTCATACAACCATAACACAAGATATACCCTGGGGAAAATCCTCAAAATTATGAGAACAAAAACCCTAACAATTCTTCTCAGTATAATATAATGGATAGCAAAGAATGCTTTCTTTTACAACATAGCAGATTTATTTTGGAAGATAAGAGATCACCAAACACTCTTGATGAAGATACAAAAGAAATAGAGAAGATAGATCAATTGGATGTGTTCCTAGCACAACAATAACAAACACGAACAATACCTTGCACAAAGAGGAGTGCCCTTCTTTCAATGGAGAAGAGATTCATCAATCCCGTATAACATATTTATACACTCTTCTCTTCTATTTTAATCTTCTAACTTCAGGATGAACTCACCCTCAAACTGGATGTATTAATCTTGCATGCAGAGGTGCGCCCCACTTCCCATGCAGTGCTTTATCTCACTGAGATATCACTTAGGATGAAATCGCCTCTTAACTGAAAGATTGCCCACTTATTTAGGTGGCTAAATTAAGTGTCAACATGCAAGTGTCACAACTCACGTGTCATATTTTAGTTTAACATAAGTGTCGTCATGCAATAACACTTCGTTAACTAGATCTTCCTTGTTGTTACTTAGTTAACTCTCTTTAACTGAAGTGTCGTCTTTTAGTTTAACTCAGTGAAAACACTTTAGTTAACTAGTCCTTCTTATTTAACACTTAGTTAACTAAAATCATGTTGATTGATTTATTTGAAGTGACCACTGTGAGTTCTTTAGTTAACTGAGGCATATTTTTAACTGATTCTTTAACCGAAGCATTGATACTTAACTGAAGCTTTAACAATTCAAGTTCTCTTTAATTAGCTAAAGTGTTTGCATGGGAAATTTCGAATTCTCTTGATCTCTATGCTTTATCTTTTACTGCATGGTCAAGTGTGCTAACTTTAATTATCCATTATACTAAGAAGAATTATCGGATGTTATGATCATATTATATTATTTTGAACCAAATGATCATATGCTAAAGTAATTTGTTAGGAACCCATGTCTTTACTTTGTTAGTATATTGTTGTTGGACGCATATGCTTTGTAAGTCATCCCGTAGTATTTGTTGATCCATAGTTTGTGTTATTGTTGTTGGTGCATATGCTTTGTAAGTCGCCCATAGTTTTGTTCATCCATAGTTTGTATTGGCCCATGGTTTTGACCCGTAATAATTGTTGATCTATATTTTGTATTGGCCCATGGTTTGTATTGACACATGGTATTGACCCATGGTATTGACACCTAGACTTAGTATATAAGTGTGTGTTGAGGCCTATGAAGGCACCATGAAGTTAATTGTATTGAGCTTGCTCAAAGGAGGTTGCCCCCTCGAAGTGGCACGTGATCAATATAAAAGTGATTCTGAGTTCTATTATTTCTGATATCTTGTGTATTTGCATTAATTAATTATTACAGGTACTTCACATAATTCACTTTAGAGGTGATCAATCTCTAAAGGAGACTTAATAGCAATCTGGTGATCATGGTTAATAATACATCACACAACATTAAATGCTTTTAACAAGTAAATCATGACCTTTATACAGAAGGTCTCCTTTTGTATGGGAGGTCCATCTCATGGATACCTTTATACAGAAGGTTCACATGATAATCATGACTTGACACACAAGTCCGAAGACTTTTCCAACAAGACTTTACAAAATCAATAATTTGATCAAGTACGTCTATACGAGAGGAATAGCATTTACACAGAAGGCAATCAATGTGCTCACCTCTATATGGGAGGATCAATATTGGATGTACAAGATTGGTTTGGAGAATGTCTCTTGATGATGTATATTTAACAGAGGGTACATGGAAGATAGATTGCATGTGCAGATGTTGTCTCACGGAGTATTACTTGAAAGGGTACCAATAGGGGTTACAACAATGTCTAACAATTGCACCAACTGAGGGTACAACGTGACTAAGTATCAATTGTATTCTTTGCAACTATTATTTCCTAGCCACAATGTTACTTTTTGAATGATAGATCTCTATGGTTATTTAAAGATGTTATTACATGTCTCTAGCCTAAAAAAATTCTATGAAATAGTTGAGGTGTGCTGGCTCATGAAAGTGGCTCTGATACCACTTCTAGTGTTCTTTAGCCCTAAAATTTAAAACAACAAAATATATACCGAGATTTAAGATGCAATAAACCAAAGATTATAGTGTAGAACAAGAAACAATAGACAGTAGAAAGATAAATATTACAGGAAATAAGCTTTATATTATGAGAATAAATTTAGGAAGCAATGTTCACACGCCTTCAAAGGTTGGGCAACCTTTCACTTGAGTCGAGCTCTGAAACAATTCTTGACAAAACCATTCATAGGCTTATAGCCCTTAAATAAGCTTCCGAGATCCAAACCCTAACTAATTAAAAACCCCAACATCTTAGTGGGTCTTAATTAAAAGAAAGACGATTTTTAATATTATTGACTACTAACTACTCAACCTTTTCAAAAAAAATAGTTATATATCCATTCAAAAAATACATATAAATATATGTCTATTCAAATCCATATCCACAAGAATATAGAGAGACATATATTACTCTATGGCATATTGATACCCATGTCAATATCTAATAAGTATATGGAATGATATGATTTAACCGCTATCTAGTAACTAGCTTCATTATACCTTAGTCTATTGTAGTAAGGAAGTGATGTTAGAATTAAATTTTTAACATAGTGTTACATTTAGAAATTCATAATTATTTTTCATTAAGAAATTATAAAATAGTTTTACAATTATATATTAATTTTAAAATTAATATAATTATATAATAAATATCAATCTATATCATATGATTCTAACTTTATTGATGTTGTATAAATATAAATATTTAAATGGGTCATATCAATATGTTGTTAATCCTTTGAATCTTTATATCATTTGTAAAACTGATATATAAATAGAAATATAAATTATTATTATAATGAGAAGTGATTATTACAACAAAGAATGATTGGAGCTCAAATGATATAAAGGACGTACATGATCTTTTACACCAAGTATGATTGAATTCATAAATAATATTAAGGATATCTACAATATTTTATATGGTTGGACATATATTATTTTGTTGTTAACACTTTGTTTCTTTATATCACTTGTGAAATAAAAAAAATGTTCTACGGATAGAACATAATTATTGTACGGATAAATTATTTTTACACCATTTAGAACGAACATAATTATTTCTGCTAGAACGAACATAATTATTGCAGTGAGAAACAATCTTTCCACCGGCAATGATGGAAAAATGAAAACAAAATATAATTATAAAAATATAAAATCAATTTAATAGCTTATGTTTTTATGTATTACTTTTTTTTATTTGTGTTTTTAATATTTAATTTTTAATTTTAAGCAATTATGATGAAGAAGATGAAGAATATGTTATAAAAAGAAATTATAATTTTTTTTTAACAGAAACAGGGGATGAGTGTATATATTTAAAAAAACTGTGCACAGCCATACAGTACAAATATTATGAAGAAGTTTTCTGAAAGAGTATAATCAACAGAGATTTCAAAGTCTACCTTAAGCCTTGCAGAGGCTCTAATTCTAGTTTTCTTGAGATTTCCCAAAATTTTGTTGGAAAATACCTTAACAAACTAATTGTTTAGATAGATACAGAAATACATAAAGAAAAAATATTACAAAAAGGAACTTGTGCTAGAGCTAGACTAGCTATATTTCTTGAGCTGGATAGAAGCTGCATCCACCATCTCTTGATTGATTTCCTGGTTGACAGTGGGAGTTTCATGGACCTGGATGCCTTGCGTTTTCCCTGTCATAACTGAGATGTCTTCCTGCATAGCATCCACTTTCCCCATGAGCTCAAAAAGAGTTTTCTCCAAGTCGTCTATTCTAGAATCTTGGCAAGAGAGCTGCGTGGTTGTGTATCTCATTTCTGCGACCAGTTCATCATTTTGGTTCACGCTGGTACAAATAGCGTCGTAGGTGCTGCGGACGGAGAGCTTAACTTCAACCAAGGTGCAGCTCAAGGCAGCGATGGCTACCATAACATTCTGCATGGCGTTGAGGCCAAAACGGGAAATAGGAGGAGAAGGGGGGTGGAGGGTGGAGAAGGGAGTCGAAGATTCCAGGTCGCAGAGGGAGAGTCGACGCAGAGCAGAGCAGATGGAATGGGGTGGGTGAGCCATGGCGGAAGATAGGAAAGGAGGGGAGTTAAGGCTGGCTCGTGGGAGCTGACAGTCAGGGAAATGGCCATGTGAAGAGCGCGTGGAAGCCAGGGATGGCGTGTGGCGCAAGAAATAGAGGATGTGGGGCAAGGGAGCAATGAGGGTGGACCAAGAGAATCAAATAAGCCATGGTTTCTAAGTTTTGAGTGGAGGTTTACTCCAAGATGACCAAACAAGGTGGAAAGTATCACTCTTAGCATACTTAGGGGATGAAATGAAAACCTATATCTCCATTGTGATAATGGATTCGCCCAATTTCCAAAGTGGCTCCCTTGTTTGCCTCAAGGTCCGCTAAACAGTTATTTTCTCTTAAAATGTGGAGAAAAGAGACGTCAGGGGGAAGGGTATAGGAACTTATTCTTTTGAGATAACTGAGAGCTTTGGTGCCTTTAGCTGCACTGCCTTTTCTCATGGATTGTATTACATGTCTGGAGTCTCCAAAGATTCTAAGTTTTCCAATGTTGAGGGAGGAGGCTAGTTCTACTGAGAGTATAAGAGCTAGCCATTCAGCTTCATTATTCGTTTTTGTGCCAAGACCCCAAGAAAAAACTGTGACTTTGTTTCCTCCAGGATCAAAAATGATCCCACCCGCGCCTGCCGCCCTAATAAAAAAAAATTATAACATAAATAAAGAAGATATTAATTTTTTTCTTTATTCTTTGAGTTAGATTTAATTATTTAATTATTTAATTTATTTAAGTATTAAATTTATTTATATAATGATTATAGATTGAAGATGCAAATCACTCTGTTTTAAAATATTTTAAATAAATATTTTTAACTTTCTAAATATAATAATTTTTTTAACTTTTAAATATAATAACTTTTTTAACTTTTTAATTCATAACTTTTACATTTTTAACCTTTTAATTCATCACTTTTGATTATTTAGAATTTTTTTTTTCAAAAATAAAAAACTTTAATTTATAATTTGTTATTTATAATGAAATCAAAATTACATAGTTCATAACAGCATTATAACTTTCATTCAGATGGCTAATAACAGTCATCACAATGACAAGAGAGTGTTCCGGCTAAAAGGCATACAAAGAATAGGAATTAGTAGGCAAATTTGCAATGTATTCTTCAAAATGGGTGAAGCCATCTGTTGGTCTAAATGTTTTCTTTGAAAAGGAGATCAACTTGTCCATTTAGGTCTTAGAGAAGGAGATGTGAGAGAAACAATTTTAAAAATGTTTTTTTTAAGTTTTTTTAATATAAAAGTAAGTTTTTTAAAAAAACTTTAACATAATGTCTATTTTTAAGGTTCATTAAAATAAAGTTTTTTATTATATTAATTAAATATTTATTAATTTTAAACTAACTGAATTAGATAATATTATTTTTGTAAACAAAATATTTACATAAAAATCATAATTTCCATCCAATTTAATATATTCTATAAATATTTTTTTAAAAGAATTAAAAAATAAATAAATAATATGACATAACGTTTAAATATTAAGATGAAAATCATAGTTTCCATTCAGTTTAATATACTCTGTAGATATGTTTTTTTAAAGAATTAAAATAAATAAATAATATAACATAATTTTTTTATTTATAAATTATGAAAATACAATGTTTATTTTTTTTATTTCCTAAAACTAACGTGTTAAAGTATTCTTAATATATTTTTTTAATTAAAAGATTTTTCTTATTTTTAATATACATCTTAGATATTGATCTTTTCGCTGTTATTATATTTTTTATTTAAACTTATTTTAATAAGATAAAACCATTTTATTATTTTATATTAAGTTATTCAATCTTAATTAAACTTCATACATCATATTTTTTTTAAGAAATTCACATACATCATATTTTTTTTAAGAAATTCACATATGATAAAACCATTATATTATCTTAAAGTCATCTAATAAATCTTCATATATACTAATATCTATTACTAAAAAATAATAAATATTCAACAATATTCTTTATAATTAATTAAGATATATAACCTTTAAAACTACACATTTTCAATACATTATTCAGAAATATATTAAAATGTCACTCACTATTTTTACTACTAAACAATAAATTATTTAATAATTTTAAAATATTAAAACTAAAAGTATTGAGTATGGAAAATATTTTCTTAAATTTATAATATTTAAAAACGTTTTTATTTAATTTTCTTAAATATAAAAATAACAGCAAATCAAATAATTACTTACCTTTCTTTTTAACTATACTCATCATCATACATAAACATATATTTATAACTACATCTATAAAATTCAAAATTTTAATATTATATTAAAAATTCAATATTTTAATAATTATATAAAAACATTAATTTATTAATATATATTTTATAAATTATAAATTTATAATTTATAATTTATATTAAAAGATTAATGAACAAAATTATTTTATTTTATTAAAAACTTAAATATAAATAAAATCTAAGTTTTGGAGTCTTGGCTATATGTTTGTGTTTACTTTGTCCTACAACATAATGGAGACCAACTTTGGTCTATCAGACATTAACAAGGTTATTACTTAGTTTGCTTTAAAATTTTATTCAAAAAACTTGGTAAGAAGCTTTCCAAGCTCACTATAGTTTTGGCAAGTTAGGAGGTTAGCAAGGTTTGTATTGTAGAAAATACTATGAAACTCAAGTGATATAAAAACCCACAAATAATTCTATAACGCCCACGAATTCTTGAAAACCTACATATTTGATAATTGATGAATAATAAATGATTTACATTTACAATGGTCGAACTTATATAAGTCCATAAGTCCATTCATGACTTTCCAACGTAAAGTCATGACTCTTTGATAATTATTAATTATCTATTAATATTAATATTAATATTAATGTTAAGATATATTATTAATATTAATATTAATATTAATATTAATGTTAAGATATATTATTAATATGTTTATATATATATATATATTATATATAACATTGTCTCTCTCTTAGAAAGGATTTGTCCTCAAATCTTTATAATGTTGTTGCATCGTTCCTTGTGATGTCGTGGTTGACGAAACATGTCGATACAAACTTCTAAGCGTAGAGCATACCTTCGGAAATGTTGACGGATCAATCCATCCCAAATTGATGTGTTGTTGATTGTTGGGATTCCCTACTAATCTGTCATCAGGAGCTTTGATCACATGAGCATTGATCTATGTTGGACTTTGTATTTCCATTCCTTGATTTGTTAATGTTTCGTTCTGTATCTTTTTCAACCAGGGATAATTTTAAGGACCCATACTTATTTAAAAGTAACCAATTCTTAAAATGTTAACTATAAAATATTTGGCGATATTTTTCTAAAATTATTTCGATTTCTAAGAATTTTATATAGTTTATATAATAATTTGGTGAAAAGCATACTCATATAATTAATTTATATTAAAGCATAAATAATTTAATCATTTATTTGAAAACATTAAATTTTTAATATATATTTTATAAATTTAGATTTTATAATTTTATATTAAAATATTAAGTATATACATTCTTATGAGATGAGAATAATTTTTTACAAAATGTAAAATGATTGGTTATTTTTGTGAGATTATTAAAGTTAAAACAAAAGTTACTTTTTCTTCCCCAAATACTTCTTCTTAAAGTTTTTTAAGATAGAAATAAAATTTCACAATAAAATACGCATTTTCTTTGTTTTCTTTTTTCTTAAAGTCTGGAGACAAATAATCTTATTAGACTTTACCTAGCATCATCGTCAATAACAACACATTTATCTTATTTTTATTAAAAACTTAAATATAAATAATAAATCCTTTGATAACAACCTATTTTTATTGTAAAAATGGTAATTTAATCTATTTTTAATAAAAACTTAAATATAAATAATAAATCGTATGTGAACAGCTTATCTTAAAAATGCTAGCGTGAACAACTTATTCTTTAAAATGCTAGTATTGGAGTATGGCGCTATGCCTATGTTTATATATGAGCACTAACATGATTTAGGCACATACATCCTTTAAAGATATATGAGAATGGTTAATTTTTGTATTTTATATATTCTATTCTATTCACACTGAACTTCACATTGATGTAATACATTTGATAGAGATTGGAAGCTTGTCCTTGTTACACCACATAAATTTGTCACATATTTGATACGATTGATATTATTTTTGATGTTATACAGTATCTTTTGTACGATTGCCAATGACAAAATGGCAAATGTATACATAAGAATTTTAGTGAACAGCAAGTATACATCAATAAATCCTATCCATGCTTCCAGTGCAACTATAGCAAAATAAACTATTATAAAACGATTTCACAGAGTTAAAACCAGGTTCACCGTGGAATCGCTGCTAACGAAGATACATTTATCCAGTAGGCTGAAATTACAGTCATTAATTAGCAAGGGGAACCGGGGCGCAGTACGCGAACATCTAGAATTAAAGGGAATTCAAAGCTTTTTCAGGTCAGCGAGAGGAGATCCGTCATCTACATCTGCCTGCTCCATGAACCTCAGCAGAGACTTGGGAATAGGCGGCGTATTAACATCTGCGATACCTTCAAGCACGTTTACAACATGCGCCATGGATGGCCTCGCATCCACGTCATCCTGAATGCACCAGCCCCCTATCATGGCAGCTCTTCTCAGCTGCTCCACATCTATTTCTGCGCAATCCATGTTTTTATTGAGCTTGTCATCCAGCAGGTCCATTACATTTCCCAGCTTCATTTGAGTCCCTGCCCAGGTTGGGAAGAACAACCTACTCGACGGCACGCTGAAATCCAAATTCCGGCGCCCGGATATGATCTCCAGCAGCGTCATGCCAAAGCTATAGACATCGGCCTTGGCAGTAATGGGCATCCCGCAAATCCATTCAGGCGCCAGGTATCCTCTCGTTCCTCTCATGGTAGTCAAGACGTGGTTAAAATCTCTACCAACCAGTTTTGCCAAACCGAAATCGGAGACTTTGGGGCAAAAATTGGCATCCAAGAGAATGTTCTCAGGCTTGATATCGCAGTGAATGATGCAGTCTCTGCATTTATCGTGCAGATAAAGAATTCCCCGTGCCGTACCCAAGGCGATGCCGTAGCGGGTCTTCCAGTCGAGAATTTGGTTTTCCGGGTGGCCCTTTGGCCTGGAAAAGAGAAAGGAATTCAGCGAACCGTTGGGCATGTATTCGTAAACAAGCATTCTCCGAGAGCCTTGACTACAAAATCCTCGCAGGGGCACCAGATTCATATGCTGTATGGTTCCAATCGTGCTCACTTCCATGCGAAATTGCTTCTCGCCTTGGTTGGAACTGGAACGTTCTAAGGCTTTCACGGCCACCAGCGTCTTGTCCTGGAGAGTGCCCTTGTAGACGGAACCGAAACCTCCACTACCCAATCGCTCCGAGAAATTCTTCGTTGCAATCTGTAGCTCTTTGTAGCTGAACATTCTGAGGGAATAATCCGAAAATTTGTCACGCGATCTCTGCCATCGCCACCACCAGAACACTGCAAGAACAAGGACAACTACAAGAACAGCTACGCCGATGGTGAACAATGTGCGCTGCATCACGCCTCCTCCATTGCCATGCCTCACAGACGATTGTGATTGTGCAGTTTCAGAGGCGGCTACCCGGACGAAAAGAGAGCCATCGCCATTGGCGCTGGTTTCGTGCACGGTGAGCAAATCGCCAGACCAAATCTTGCAAGAAGGCGGCATGGAATTGGAGCTTACGTAAGAAAAAGCAGTGCAGGAGCAGTTTCTGAGACAAGCCGTCCAGCAGCCTTGAAGCGTCTCTTCGTGTTGTAATATTAAATCCGGTTTGTCACGCAACGATCGGCCTTTCAATTCCAGAAATCCGTCTGTGCTGCCGTTTTCGCCATGGCATTGCAACCGCTCACGCCGTGCACAACCGCTTGACCAGTCTTGTGAATTCCATTCCCGCCAGTCTCTAGGCTGGAACCCTTGTATGCAGTTACAGAACTGGACATTATTCTGGCTGCAAACTCCATAAGGCCCGCAGAAATCATAAACCTGGCATTGATCTGTGGGCTGCGACCAAATCATGCTCCACATGCTGCTATCTTCCCTCCAAATGTAGAGCCGAGCTTCTCCATCTTTATCCAGCACGAAGCGGGTAATGATACTCACCTGAGGTTTGAGAGAGTACGTGAAATATATAATTTTTGTATTGTTTTTAGCAACGCTGAAAACGTAGACATATTTCGTTGCCATTTCTGGAAGCCCGCTGAAAATCTCACCGTTCCAGAGCCCACTTTCCCAGTAGAGAACAGATCTGTTCCACAGGAGAACAAACTGGCTTGCCCCAGATGGATCCAGCTCGAGAGTGAAAGATCCAGGGGCCGGATCAAAAGAATTTTTCCAGGAACTGAGCTTCTGCCCCATCCCAATCTTCATCCCCGGCAAAAATGTATCACCGGGATAGTTGAAGCTCTCCCAAACAGTACTCTGATTTTGATCAATCATAACCAAATTGCCAGAGTCCAATATAACCGCCTTAGTTGCTTTCCGGCTCCCATTGCTGGACCAAACAGAGGTACCATTCGGATTCCGGCCATTCCCGTCATAGAGAACAAGCTGACTCCCATCTTCTGATAGCTTCAAAGATGCACCGTCGTGACTTTCCAATGGCTGCTCTCTGTTAGCCACCCATACGACGGTTTGCTCTGCAATCTTGGCATACCAAATCCCAACATACCATTTTTTCGTTCCCTTGGGTTGGAAGAATCCAATCTCGAAGGTCCCATTTCGTGATACTCTGGTTTGATTTGCAGTAAGGGAGGCACCCAGGGATATAGTGTCCTCAGTACCCGAAGCTGCATGGCAAGCAAAGACCATGAGTGTGATCAGTAGCCCTTGTAAAAGGGTACTATGATGCTTATCCATGGCCATTCTTTCTCCAGCAATTCTCCAGCCAGTACAACGAGAGTGAACTACAAGTATTAAAGGGCCTTTAAATCCTTAAAATCACTGGTTTGGCTGTGGGCCTGTGGCCTTTATAAAGGAAAAAGGACTGGGCTCCTTTTTGACTTTGGAGTCTGGCAACAGGAATTTCCTTTGAAGATCTGACAGAAGGAGCCGACAGGTATAATATACAAAAAGGAGAGAGTCCCACAGCCTCCTATCATCGATAGGAAACAATCAACGTCTGTAAATATCATGTCACCAAGGCCATGAAAGTTGAAACATCTCAGTCGGTCACCATGAAACCTATCAATTCAGTCACTGCTCATCGACTGATTGGTGGTTTATGAGTCAAATAAATATTACAATTTGATGATCTCAGTATCGTGGATTGTTTTCCAGCCGTAGGCTTTATTATATTCCTATCATCAACACGTTTCGCCATTTTAATAACCTTATTCGTTGAAGGTATTTCTATCCGTGGCTCTTACAATAATTGTATCGGTGATAAGAAAAAATAAAATAAAATAAACAATTCATCACCATTAGAAAAGCTTTATATTTCGGTGGTTTTTTAATTTTTATTTTTGGTGATGGTTGGAAGTAAGCTTTCAATATTAAAATTGTGGGTTTTTTAATGCGCTTTGTAAATCCATATACAATATTATAATTTTGGAAATCACATATTTTTATTTTATTGTTAAAATTGCAGTTTCGTGTTGGAGAGGGACGTTTCTAATATTATTTGTGTAAGACAAGTCATTGAAATAATAATAAAATGAATAATTATTTAGACTGATTAATTGATGTTGTAATTGTAAATTCGCTTAAATTCTTGATTGAGTGACTTTGCAATTGTGTTTAGATTTGGATTTTACAAATTATTATTTAATAATAATAATAATAATAATAAATTTATTAATATTTATAATTTTAAAAGATAAGTTTAATTGGTCACATTATTAGGTTATGCTAGTTGTTTATTAGGAACATATACTAGATAATTTGGTGGCAAAGTTATGTTTATATGTTATGTGGATTTTTGGTTTTGCAAAGTTTATCAAAGGTTTAAAGAATTATTTGGCTTCATGTGAGGAGTCTCAGTGATGGTGTCCAATGCTTGTCAAACGTTATGATATTAGGTACACGCTTTGGTGGATATTAATTGGTCTATTGCTTAGATGTTAATGTAGGTAGATGGAGTTGTGAATGTGTTTAGTACCCGTCTGTTTTTCTTGTCCTATCGACTTTGGTTCTAGGTATTGCTTGGGAAAAGGTAGATGATTAGATGTAATGCATATGGAGGCATGAATGCTACTTGTGTTGGCTCATTGCTCCCATCCTAACCACTTTGGTTTTGGGTATTGCTTGAGTGTGATTGGCTTGTCAACGATGGTTCTGGGTATTGCTTGGGTGTGTTTATTGTTGTGTGTATTCCTTTGGAGGCACTCTTGTTTTAGGTGTTGTCGTTTGCTTCATTATTGCTTCTAAGCAATCATGCCTTTTGTGAATTGTTGCAGTTTTTATCATGAAGAGATTTCTTTATTTTATTTGTTGTTTGTTCTCACTAAAAATTGCTTGGAGGGAGCTTATAAGGAAGGGTGCCCTATGGTGCATCTAGGAGATGATTTGGAAGTAAAGTATGTTTAAATGTTGGGAAAAATTGGTTATTTCTTTGGAGTGGTTGCACCTTTTATGATGTGGTGTGGCTTTTATTGTGGAGGAAGTTCTTTCTTTTGTTTAATATTCATTCTCTTTGAAACTTTTATGGAGGGTGTTTGCAATGAAACTCTGTTCAAATGTGAGGAGATTCTTTTGTTTTGCAAATTTTATCAAAATTTTGGAGAATTATGTGGATGAGGTGATTGGAGTTTGTTTCCTAGATGCTAATGTAGGTAGTTGGAACCATAAATGGATCTTATTTTGGTTCATTGCACCCATCATATCCATTGTGGTTCTAAGTATTACTTGGGTGCTTAGAGTGATATTTTGGACTAGGGTTGAAGGATCTAAACTTGGGTTCTTGGGAATTATTGTGGCTTTTATGGTGGAGAGTTTTCTTGCTATTTTCTTTATTTTGAGCTAAGGATCTAAGGTAAGGATCTTACTCCCTATGGGCTAGTTTTCCTAGTGAATTTTGACTTGGTTTTTCTATCTCCAGAACGATATTTTCTTTTTTGCATTGTGTAGATAGCTTGGGGTTTTTTCAGGTATTTCTTTTATGTTGTTCATTCTTTATGAAAAGTGTCTAGAGGGAACTTGCAAGGACAAATACTTCTTATTTTCCTTGCACTTTTCATGTGGGTTGGTGCAAGCACATGCTTCACTTTCATGACACATTACTTGTAATGGAAATCTAGATATACAATAATCTTTGGACTTGGAAAAATTATTAGAGGTACATGCACAACTTATTAGAATATGTTGTAAAAAGATGAAATGTAGGATATCAAATAAGCTTCTAGAATATATAACTTTTATATATGGAAAATTTTTATGACTAAAAAAATCTCATTCTTCTAACATTGGTGTGTTATTGTTCCTCTAAAATATAATCCATATGTTCACGTTAAGGGTTCAATTTAGTATCAAAATGATGGAATTCATTGAAACAAATGTGCGTCATTGTAGATAACATGTAGTTCTTATGCACTTCAATTTCCAGACTTTTAATTTTAATTTTATAATTTTTTAAATTAATAAATGTAATACCCACATTTCGACCCTTGGAATTATTGGCTTGATATGTAAATATTGTGATTACACGATGTATGGTTCCTAATGTGGAGCTCAAGGATAAGGCCCCGCTACTGAATGTCTGGTTTATAAGGGAAAGTATTTTCTATTTTGTGGACATGTGCTAGTCATCCATGGAAAAATGTAAAGACAATGTAAAAATTTATAATGCAAATAAAATTATGAGAGTTGGCTATGGAAGCAACTAAAATGAGGGGGTTGTGTTTATCCACTAGGGAGAGGAGATGGGTTTGTGGGATTAAATCCTTTGTTTCCAAGTGTCATCTTGAGAACCCATGTGCCATAAATGGTAAGCAACTACCCAAGTGGACTTCCTTACTAATCTTTAATTATATTGTAAGAGGACAGTTGAAAAATCAACTCAGGAATTTAATGGAGCATGGGTCGAGAAAATAAATTCGTATGGTTGAGTATGGGCACAGTTTTTTGTACCCAAAAGTCAATTTTCCTCATAGCGATTTGATTCCCTTCATTCCCATTCCATTGTTAGGCAACTAGACTCCAATTTTCAACAAGCTATGCATTCCCAACACGAAAAATAATAGAAATCGTAACCAGAGAGGAAACCATGTATTAGAGTGTAAAAAATGCCCAAACAATCATGTGGGTTGTGAAATTCAGTGGGGAACCATATATGTCGAACCCGGGGTAATTTTTAGGGGTGAAATTTAGCCAATTGGCTATTTTTTGGGCATTTTTTCAAAAAATGAATTCGTTATTTGGTCATTTTTACTCTCTAATATCGCCTATATTTACATAAAATATGATTTTTTATTATAATATTCGCCAAAATTTACAATTTTAGTAGTAAATTGTACGTTTCATATTTAACATTCGTCTACCTATCTAAATATTTGATTTTTTCAACTCAAAATAATAGCTTAGAATACTATACTTACAATGGACTGCTCAAACGAGCTCACATCAAAAAGACTGTCAACATTCTCTTAGTCTAGTTTAGGAACATGATCATTTAATCCATCTCTTGTTTACAAAAAGAGTATATACTTCTCAGTACAGTTTTACACAAGATCTGGAGATTTGGTTTTCTCCATGACAATCTATTTCCATGAACCCAGGTTGAACAGCTAGAGCAAGTTTTGAGAAGGAGTCAGCTTCAGTATTTAATTCTCTGTAGATGTGGATGAAAGTGGATGCTTCAAAGCTGGATTTCAATTCCTTGATTTCTCTTAAGAGATGTTGTAAATTAGGCACTCTGATCTCATTCAGCTCATTTTCCCAATTGATCACCACCTTGGAGTCTCCAAAAATTTGAATTTTTGTTATCTGAGCATTTTTGGCTATTTTTAAGACTGCCCAAAGTGCAGCTAGATTTGCTTTGTTGTTTGTTGCACCTCATGTTGCATACTTAAAAGCAAATATTTTTTGTTTCGTTCTGAAAGATGATTCCTCCTGCCCCTCCTAGAGGTGGATTTCCTTGGCTTGCCCCGTCAAAGAAAGCCCACAGGGTGTTCTTGTCGATTTCTGGAGCAGAAATAATCCTTTGTTTTTTTTTGTTTTGGGAGTGTGTTTGAGCTCCTATAATTTCTTTCACAAGAGCGCACTAGTAAGAGCAGGTGTCATAAGGACATTTTGGAAAATAACATTATTCTGAGCTATCTATATACTAAAGACAAAGAGGGCTGGAAAGGCTTCATAGTTGCGTACCCCTGTATTGAGCCACCGGTCTTTTGCGTGTTGTTCTAGAGACAGGGAAGTTGGGAGTGAAGGGAAATTTACAACAGTGGCTACTAAGTTCCAAATAGAACCTGCATAAGGGAAAGATTCAAATAGATGAGAAGAGGTTTCATCATGTGCTTTACATAAAACACATATGGCAGGACCTTCAAAACCTCTTTTTTTAGTACTTCCCATGTAAGAAGTTTGTTAGTAAGTGCTAGCCACAAAGTGATTTTGGTTTTTAAAGGGCTGTGAATTTTCCACAGTTTTCGCCACCACCACTTTTTTACTTCTCTGACGGTGCACTTGACTTCATAACCGAGTTTTGTTGTATACTCTCCATTATGTGCATTCTTGGTCTAGATTAGTTTTTCCTTCGATTCTTCAGAAAGTTGAATGAAATTTGCGTTCAAGGAGTGGATATACAAATCCCATTCAGCTACTTGTTCTTCGTTCAGCCCTAAATCAATGCCTGACTTCCAACCTGGTCTTCCAAGTGGGGACCTAGGGTATAAACAGGCATCAACTAAAACACATATTCTTTGTGCCTTCAGCTTACCTAGAAGGGGTTCATAAAGCTTTTAGTTATCTCCGCTTCCTGACTAAGGATCCTCTCCTATTCTTACTCTTTTTCCATCTCCAATCTTCCATGCTACCCAGTTTCCAATCAGGGGAAAAGAGATAACCAACGCTTTCCATCCTATAGATCCATTTTTAAAGGATTTTTTTGGGTTTCTGAACTAACTTAATAAGGATGAATCAGGGTAGTATTTGGATATCATGACCTTCCCCCACAGGGACTCAGGAAGCTATGTCAGCCTCCATAGAGATCTAGATGCCAGCACTTTGCAAAAAATAGAAGGGTTTTTTATACCCTAGCCCCCTATTTCCTTGGGTAAGGACAGAGTAGTCCATTTGACTAGAGGTATTCCTTCTTTTTTCCTGCTAGTTGTCCAAAGAAAGGAAAATCATTTTTTCCTTATCTTTGTGAGAATTCCTTTAGTGATATAGGTTATCATAGCCTAGTAGACCGGAATACTCTGGAGTACTAATTTCAGCAGCACTAGCCTTCCTCCACGAGAGAGGAAATGGTTGGACCAAGAGTCTATTCTAGCTTCAACCTTCTTAACTAACCAAGTCCAGTCCTGAAAAGAATAGCTATTGGGTTTGAGGAAGAACCCCAGGTACTTGAAACCATCCTTAATGGGAGAGCTAGGTCATGGAAGTACTGAGGCAGAATAAAGTAAAAGGTTACTCGAGAAGTCATTAAAGACTAAGTTGGACTTATGGGTATTGATCTCCATACCTGTAGCTTTCTTATAGGTTTCAAGAATCGTAGCATAGGCCCTTAGATTTTATGCAGAACCTTTGCCAAACATTAACACGTCATCCACAAAGAGTGTGTGAGTAAGTTCTACTATGCTCAAGACCCATACTCCTTCAATTTTTCTTTTTGACTTGGCATCCAGTATTAGGCGACTCAAAGCTTCAGCAACTAGCAGAAATAAGAAGGGGGACAGAGGGAATCCCTTCCACAGACCTCTAGTGGGGAAGATGAAGCTTGTAGGGGATCCATTCACAAGTATTGCAAGATTGGTTGAAAGGATGCACCCCAATATCCAGTCCACCATTTTTAGGTTCATTCCTATCTGGATGAGAACCAGTCTCAAAAAGGTCCATTCCACTCTATCATAAGCCTTGGAGAGATCAAGTTTAAGAGCAAAGGCACATAAATTTTCTTTGTTGATGATGTGCAAAGCTTCCTGAGCCAGGGAAACTGCATCATGGATCTGTCTATTGTTGAGGAAACCAAATTTCTCTTCAGAGATGATTTCGCTTAAGATTGGCTTCAATCTTTGAGCAATGGTTTTGGAGATTATTTTGTAAATGAGGTTACATCATGATATCGACCTAAAGTCATCAAAAGTGGAGGCTTTTTGTTTTTTAGGGATTAAGGTAATGAAAGTCGAATTCATGGATCCCAGCACTTTACCAGCCTTCTGAGATTCTTGTACCACCTTGAGAATATCTCCCTTCAGTAGTTCATAAAAGCACAAGAAAAAATCAACTGAAAACCCATCAGGACATGGGCTTTTTCCTCTTTGGAAAGAGAAGAGTATAAATTTTATTTCTTCCTTAGTAATTTCTTTGTTAAGCTCCTCATTTATTTCGTCAGAGATCAAATGAGGGAACATTTTCAATACTTCAAGGATCTCTAAAATAGAGATACCTTGGTATTCTCTTAAGATGGAAGAGATATGTCTCTTCGCCTCCCTGGCTTTATCTGCAAAGGAGGTGACAATGTTACCATTACCATCCTTGATTTCAGTGATTGTATTGATGCCCCTTCTATGGGATGCATACTTATGAAATTTTTTTGTATTTCTATCTCCTTCATCCAACCATAAGGCTCTGCTCTTCAATCTCCACTTTCTTTCTTTCTGTAGAATAATTGCATCTTTTTTGGTTTCCAGTCTTGATAAACTCCCGATTTCTTCAATAGTAAAAACCCCAGTGGTGTTACTTTTAAAAAGAACCTCAATTTCCGATTCGACATCCTTCAATTCCTTTTGAAAGACCATTTTATGTATCTTGTCCCACTCCTTGGAGAATTTTTTAACCTTCTTCAGATTATCTATAAACTGTTGCATGAAGGATAAGCCCCTAGTTTCAATTAGAGAGTCCCAGGTGGAGAAAACTAGTTTCTTATAATTCTCATCATCAGCCCAAAGGGGATTGTATCTGAAGGGCGCAGGGGGTTTTTATTCAGGGGAGGAAATTTCTAGGGTTATGGGTCTGTGATCTGAAGAGCCACCAGTTTTGAATGATGATTTTATTATCAGATGATCATTCACTAGTGAGTCACTGACCATAAATCTATCAAGCCTTTTGGAGATGGCGCAGTCCCCGCCCCGTTTATTCTCCAAGTTGGTTCCAGTTTCACTGGAGTGATGTCTACAAGTTCTTTTTGTTCAAATAAATTAGTGAAGAACAGAATTAAGGAGTCAAACCTTGCCTTCTTACCCCAAAATTCAGAGGCGGACATAGTTAAATTCAGATCTCCTCCTAGGATCAAGTGTGGAGTGGATAAAAAACTAGAGTTTGCAAGGGTTTCCCAATAGGATTTCCTGTTAATATAAGGGCCATAAACATTTAGAATTGAAAACATGAGCCCTAAGGACATATCTACCAAGCTTGTGCCGATGGCTGAGTCAAGAGAAACTGACCTAGTCAGGGTGAGATCTAGGCTCCAGGCAGTTAACAACCCTCCATAGTTTCCAGAGGCGTCCAAGCTAGCCATCTTCCAATCTTTACAGAAAATATGTATGACTTCTTCGCCTTCTTCCCCTCCATCATCGTTTCTTGTAATAAAAGTACAGATGGTTTGAGATTGGACACCACTCGTTTGAGGGAATTTTGTTTGGAGGCTCCCCCCAGCCCCCTTATGTTCAAGGAGAGAATTAACATTAAGAACCCTTATTTAGGGCTTTTACTCTAAGCGCCTGTGTAATGGTAGATTATTTACCATTTTTTATATCTGCAACTGCTTGTTTTTGAGATTTAGACAGGAAGGATATTCTTCCCATCTGAATTTTGGGTGTAGGGTCCAGGGCAATACCCCCTGATGAGGTTACGAGTTCCTCTCTGGAGAAAGTTGAGTGGGACCGAAGATTGTACACCTTCCTTAGTGGGGCTAAGGAGGAGGGAGGAGAGTCTGAAGACATAGGATCAGAAGGGTGGGCGGAAATAACAGAGGAGGGACGTAACAATAAAGGAGAAGAAGGGAACAAAGGGATGAACGGGGAGGGAGACATACCTTGAATTAGAGCAGTTGGAGTGTCCAGTGGTAACACAGGTCCTGCGCTGGAGGGTAGACCCGAATCTTCCGTGCGCTCGGGTATTAAAATCGTAGAGAATGATGACTGTTCTAAGTATTTAAGTGTTCGTGGTGAAAACAAACCTTGTCTATCACCTTGCTTTGTTTCAATAACTTTTTCTTGGGCTTGCGTTGCACTATTGAGACTCGTGTCGTTGTGCCTTCTGCCATCTGTCTCTCCAACTTTTCCTTTTTCAAAACACGTTGCGCTACCAACCACCTGCTGCTATTTAGGGGATGTCTCATTATGTTCCGCCACCTTTTTAATGTCGACCGCTGTATCAGCCGGGGATGTAACCAACCTAGGTCGATAAGAGGAAGCGTAGTATTTTTTAACCCACTCTTTCTTCGAAATGGTTTGAGCTCTCTGTACTACGCAGTCTCTTTGCAGATGACCAACCATGCGACAATTGAAGCAATGGAACGACAATTTCCAGTAGTCCAGCTTCTGTGTCCAGGTACTTCCATACATTTGAATTTTAACTTCTTCGTAGAGACCTTCTTCCAAGTCCAATTTGACCAGCATTTTGATGCATCTTCTATCTTGCTTAGAATCCCAATTGTCTTCTAGGGATATGAACTTCCCGAGTTTGTTTCCAATGGCCTCAAGCAGAGGGGGTTGCCAGAAAAACATTGGGAGTCTGGGTAAGATTATCCACACCTGCTGTTTGTTATGGGGTTCTATTTTAGCATCGAAATCTATCCTCCATTTTTCCGGCAATAATCCTGAGGGACCCCATCTCCATTTTTGGTTTAAAAGTTTGGGACCATCATCTTGCTGGTGAAGTTTGATCAGAAACCATACTCGAGGGAGGATATGAAAATCAGGTTTATATCCTAGCAAAGGATTCCAGTTACCGTCCATCAGATTCTCCAGAGCTGCCTGGCCCGTAATCTTCCCGCAGAACCTACCAACCAGAGCCAAGTTTAGGTATTCTGGGATTTTTGGAATTTGAATGTCCTTTCCAATGACGAGTTCTGCACATCATTTCTTTGGCCGGATGCTTCTGAATTTACCTGAACTAGGCTTAGCATTCAAAGGACGACCAGGTGGTGATATTTCATCTTGTTTTTTCGTGGAGCTTGTCATCTTATTACTCTGGGGCGTGCGGACTTCCTGTGACATCATAACGAGGGTTTCCACCTCCACAAACTTGTTGCGAAACTTGTTGTCCGTACAGAATATTGAAGTGTCTGGGGAGTACGGTTCATAATCCACCATGTCGCATGACATCTTAATCAATGCGCAATAACATCAACGTAAACTATCTTACCTGCTGGTTATGGAGCGAAAAGTCCGTCTGGAAGCATCTTGGCCTCCACGTCTTAGGAAAACCCAAAAGTAAGATGTAAGACCCCACACTTTCTTCGCACATATGCGCACCTTATCCCTGCACCGAGCTCCATCCTTCCTCTCTCTCTCTCTCTTTGTATATATATATATTCTTTCTTAAAATTGCACATTTGGAATCTGTAGAAAAAATGCTATATGTGTCTAAAATTTCATAAAAAATGATGGTGTGTAGCATATTGTAACCAGTGGATAAACATGGGCACACTTATAAAATTGGATACAATGCTCAATTAGCCATGGTATATCATATTCCAAGCCACATGCATGGTAAATCTGAAGCAAAGTCTGAAGCAGACACATAGGGATAGGAATGTCACTCTAGCTCATGTGGAGGTTCGAGCATAGTGATAAGTAACGTGTACGTGTTTTGAGCTCAATGGTTTAGCATATCCCTCCTTGTTTCTCTGCATGTTTGATAAACCCAGTTGTGTGCTGGCTTAGCATGAGTGTGTGTGCCTATGGTTATGATTGAGCCTCTATAGTTCCTCCTTAGTGGATACAATGTTGGACAGAGTGCCTACAATTGGGTGGAACGTTTCTCTCCCATAGCCAATTGCTTGGACACCTTCAGTTAAAAGATATGTGTTTGTTGTCATTTCTTAATATGCCAATTTTTTGTGTTATGAATGATTATTTATCTATGTCGAATTGAATGAGATGGCCAAACTTGAATTGTTAAATTGGATGCCCGTGAATAACATAAAAATGATTTTATCTCTATCCATGATGTTTATTATGATGCACATGATAATTATGTTGGTATATGCATGATGTGTGTACAGATATATCTATTTCTGTTGTGTTTATATTTTTGCGTCTGCACACACATTCAAATGTTAATGAATTTCGTAATATGGACATGGAGGCGAAATTTAGAACTCCATAAACTATACATGTTCCCCTCAGTTGGTTGGATTGATAGGTGGGGATGTAACAATAAAGGTAGTGAATCCCTGATAAATTATGAGGTCAAGTGTTAAGACTATGTTTAAGGGTCTTAACATAAGCAATCAATTTTATTTTATTTTAGTGTGTATATATTTGTTTTTTCTTGTGCGCCATATAATTTTTTTTCTAGATGGATGAGGAAATAAAAAATAGAAAGCAATCAATTTTTCTTTAAAAGCATATAATTAAAATCTACATAAAAAGATCTATAAATGTATGTAGTTTCATCAACCATGAATATGTGCATCCTATTTAAAAGTGTGGTTGAAAATGGATATACGAATGGGGGGTTTGGAAAATATATGTGTTTTTTATGCATCCCAAACCACTAGGTTTGTCATTCTAAAGTTAAAATCAAAGAAACCAACTCATCCAACATGTAGTGTAAAAGAGGTAATCCTAACATTTTTTTAAAATTTATAGGAGTGACACACACACATTCTTATTACATATATTCATAAGTTTTTAAAAATTCAATCACCTTCAACACTTTTTTTGTAAGCTATTATATATTTATATTAATCTAGAGGAAATATAAAGAGCATGATTTTTTTGGTTTGCCACAAGTGAAACTAAAATAGCTGCAAAATAATAAATTTTCATTTGTGATCCATATTGTCTTACTAGTCCTAACATATGATTTCTTTAGATTGAGAGAAAAACAATAATAGTCTAATATAACTTAGATGAAACTAGGATAACTTGAATGTAAAATAAAGATATGAACAAAGACTAATATAGGAAATTGGATCATCACCAAAGATGGAGATCATTGGCACCTCATGTCCTTGGGATGTCTCAGGAGATCTTGTTGTGAAATCAATCCCTGCAATAGATTTAACCATAATGTTGAGCATAGAATCTATTTTTATAATTTGTTCTTTCATTTCATCCACTTGCAACAATAATTCATTTTTTCCTTTTTACCATCTACAATATTTTTTCCCAAGAGCAACTTCATCTGTCGATATATGGACATAGTTTTGAAGTACCTAGTTTCCATGGAATGAGAGGTACATCCATTAGGAACCCAGTGTCCGATCTATTTTTCAATCTCCTCAACTCTGATATAATATTGCTTAGTCTTAACCCAGTCTTCAATTTGATAAATTTCCTACTGGATATTAGAAGGGATTTGTTGAAGGTAGGTGGCCTCTTCTTCCATCACTTCTAACCTGACTCAAGGGTCCAAAATTATGCCCCTACCTCTTTGCATGCATTGTTAGTACATTGACTTATCATGTCGATTAAAACTTGAGCTAAGTTCCTATTCCAGGGGTGGAAGACCTAACTATTAGGAAATCAATGAATGTGGAGCTATTGTCTTCACCAAGGGAAAAATTTCTTAGAATGAATCCCCCAAATCATGTTAATCCTAGTCCAATGGGAAATATCAAGAGGAATGAAGATTCTAATGAGGCAAGGATCTGGTCATATAAAACTATAGAATTCACAAAGCGTTCCCCCGATGGTGAGATTTTCTACGAGGGATAATTGCACCCTATACAAAGAGAAAAAATCACACCAGAGAGGAGCAGGGAAATGAAGAGGGCTAAACAAACTAAGTAATGGATCCCAAGAATACTTTGTCCTGAATAGAGAAAAAAGTCAAATACCCATTGCATGCAATACAAAATATTGTTTGATGATTGTCATTGCTTCATGCCATTACATGTGCAATAAACACCCAAAAACCACAACAACACTAGCCATCTTGTCGTCATAACAATCATCGTCATGGACGGATCCTGCAAATAGAATCCCAGAGTAAACAATCCCCTATCTCTGAAATCATTCTTTCAATGTAAAAGGGTCATGTATGCCTCCCACTTACCAACTTCCCTCACTTGTGTCATTGAGAATTGTGTGCATTGGAGACAGGGCCACATCCTCAGTTCACCTTGGCCATCGAGTCACACCTTCATTAGTCCTTGGGACCCTATTCAAAGGTTAATTACCTTTATCATTAGGATCTATTTAGAACCTATGTTTCATAAGGAAAGGTTTAATTAGAACATTTTCCCTCTCATGGGCATAGTCCTAGTAGGCCCATCCTCTTTGTGCAAAACCACCTAATGGTGCAAGGAATACCACTTAGGTGTCAAAGACACCATAGAGAGGGAATGTGTTATGGTTGGGGGCTTTGTTCAAAATAATTAAGGCATATAAAGCTCATTTTCTTACATAAGGTCCTTGTTTTTCTATTCGACCATGTTCTAGGCCCCTAGACCCATCACTAATACCCAAAACCAATTAATAACAACTATATCCCATATCCCACTTAGGGAAATCATGTGTTGGTACAAGGACTCATTCAAGGCTCTTAAGTATAAGAAGATTCAATAATATATCGAGGAACTTTTATTCCTTCATCAACCATGTTCAAGGTATTGCAACCTATCCTAGGTGTACAAGAGTGATTATGGAATCCATATCTTACCTTGATTCCAAAGACCCCTAGAGAAGGTTTTTGTTATGGTTAATAGTGTTATAGGTCAAATCTGCACTTATCCATCCGTGATCTAGTGGTGTGCTCTTTGTTTCGTTTGTTTTTAGTTGGCCTTGGATATTTATGGCCCATTGAATCGAAAACTATGGACAGTATCCCGGTGAGCACCAATCAAGGGACCCCTATTCAAGGGGATCCTTGTGCTTTTCCATTCATTGGGAACATTGGTACTCCCTTAATGGCTACCTTGAATATTCCGGGATTCACTATAGGGATACCGGTTTGGTTGTTTTCCACTCCAAACACCTTGCATGCTCCTGAAGCTTCTCAAGTAAGCACCTCACATCAAGAGCATCAAAACCCTATGCCTTCTTTGCCAGTAACATCTTCTCCTCCTCCTTCTACCTCATGTGGTGAAAGTATTAATACTAGTAACCAACAGTCTAAAAGGAATAAACGGAGGAAGAATAGGAAGAAGATGCCAAAGCAAGGGGGCAGCCACCCAACCTCTGAAGGTCATGCTGGGGGCACCTACCTAACCTCCAGTGGTCATGTTGGGAAAAGTCACCCAGCCTATGAAGGTCATGCTGGGGACACCTACCCAACCTCTGCTGGTCATTTTGCGAGAACTCATTCAGTCACTGGAAATCATACTGAACCTCACCACCCAGCCTCTGAAGGTCATGCTGGGGGCATCTACCCAACCTCTAGTGGTCATGTTGGGAGAACTCTTTCAGTCATTGGAAATCATACTGAATCTCGCCACCCAACCTCTAAAGGTCATGCTGGGGGCACCTACCTAGTCTTTGGAGGTCATGCTGGGAGCAAACTTTCAGTCAATGCAAATCATACTAAAAGCATCTCTTCAACCACTGTTGCTCATGTTGAGGACACATCATTGATCACTGCTGGTCATATTAATGACAAGTTACCAGTTACTGTGAGTCATACTAGAGACACTGAATCGGCCACTGCAAGTCATGCTGAGAATGTTGACATTATTGACAAACCTAATAAACAGAAGCTTAAGTTCCCTTGTAAGTTTTGCGAGGGAGACCACCTGACCTATTTGTGCCCTATACTTCCAGAAGTGAAAAGAGTGTGGTTCATAGTTCAACAATCTTATGCTTCTGAGCAACTAGCCACTACAAGTCATGCTGGGGGAAAGCTGTCAGCCAATGCTAGTCATGCTGAGAGTACTATTGTTGTAAAGGAGTCTAAGCTTATAGGATGCAAGCCAAAGTTCCCTTGTAAACTTTGTAAGGGAGATCACCTTACTCACCTGTGCCCTACTATTCCAGAGGTGCGGAGAGTGTGGTCCATGTCTGAAGGATCCTCTGCTCCTGAATTATCTATAGATTTCCAACAGCCAGATCAACCTTTGGTTGATGAAGTGGTTGAACCAATGCAATATTTGGTCAACCCCACTCTTTCTTTGGAGAGTGAAGTGATCGAATTGATGCAATCTTCAACCGATCCCATCAGTCCTTCGGAAACTGATGCACCTGTCCCTGAAGTCTTCTACATTACCAGTTCGGATGTTTCTGAAATGGGGGGCACTTCATCTATGCCGAGTGAACCCCTACCAAGCTTTGGTATCATTTCCTTTGATTGGAATAGTCTAATTGGGCCCCACCTTCCTTCTGCTACATCTTTTCAGATAAAGGTTGATATCGGAAACCGTGTGGTTCATCGATGTATTGTAGATGAAGGAACCTCTGTTAGTATCTTATGCCCTTATGCTTGGAGAGATTTAGGTTTTCCTAACCATTTTCCAGCTGTTAATTGGCTGTTGACTTTCGATAAAAGACCTAGTGAACCGTTGGGATTCCTCCCTTAAGTACCCGTTACTTTGGGTGGAAAAAACAGTCTTAGTTGATTTTATGGTTTTAAAGGACCCTATGGACTTTGATATGATCCTAGGGCGTGATTACGTATATGCCATGCAGACCATGGTGTCTATGCTCTTTCGTGTGATGCATTTTCCTCACAACGAAAGCATTGTCACTATCGATCAGCTTACATTTGTTGATCCCTCTTATTACCCAACTATAGACCAAGTATATCCCTCGCCAGTAGGCACTACCATGTCACAATCAAATTATGTGGCATATTGTTCCTTTAGTCCAATTGCTGCTGAGAAGAAGCCTCTGAATTCATGCTTACCTTCTAGGGACTGGGTCCCGGGAATTGACCAGGTGATGACTCCATCTGAATGTTTAGATATGTGTTCCATTTGGGATAATATACTTCCCTTTGATGAAGTTTTCCTAGAGTCTATAATGCAGTCTGCCATTCATTTGGACATTGATCCACCCATGAGCATTCTTCCACCTTCACTTCGAGCTCGTTAAAAACAGTAAGGAGGCTATGGGCATTCTTTTACCTTCACTTCGAGCTCATTAAAAACAGTAAGGAGGCCACGAGCATTCTTCCACTTTCACTTCGAGCTCATTAAAAATAGTAAGGAGGTTACGAGCATTCTTCCACCTTTTCTTCGAGCTCGTTAAAAACAGTAAGGAAGTTACGAGCATTCTTCCACCTTCAGTTCGAGCTCGTTAAAAACAGTAAGGGGGAAACGAGCATTCTTTCACTCTTCCTTTGAGCTCGTTAAAAACAATAAGGAGGCTATGAGCATTTCTTCCATCTTCACTTCGAGCTCGTTAAAAACAGTAAGGAATTTATGAGCATTTTTCTGTATCTCCTTTGAGTTCATTAAAAACAGTAAGGAGGTCATGAGTTTACTTTTTCGGGATTGTTAAAACTTTACGAAAAAGAACTTTATAGAGTTCTTTCACGCTCTTGTTTGACTCTTTAAATATGACAAGATTGCCAAGTATAGTTCTCATTCCAGAATCCTTAAAGGATTTGAAGCGACATCCACTTAGGTATAAGTTTACCCATTTTTCGGACCTTTGTGGATCATTTACGAAAAAGGAATACTCTAGGCATACATGGCTAGAAGAGTTCTCCTCTCATTGTTTTATACTTTTTCAGGGGAGGGGACTAAATGTACAAAAAGGGACTTTTGGAGCCTCTCTTTAGGGTTTTCAGGCTCTTGAAACATGAAAACACCAAGCGAGCATTCACCTACACGGGCTCGATGTGAAATCCACGAGAGGGTATATAGAGGTTTGTTTAAGTTTTTCATACTCTATAAACAGGAAAACACTAACGAGCATTAACCTACTCGGGCTTGATATTAAAATCCACGAGTAAGTGTATGGAGGATTATTTAAGTTTTTCTGACTCCTTAAACAAGAAAACACCAGCGAGCAAGAATAGATCTCGGCTCGATATTAAAATCTAGAGATTAGTATTATAGAGTATTCGTCTATCTCTTCTTCGAACTTTGTAAAAAATGAAGAAGGACCTGAGTCTTCCTCCCATGGGCTCGTTAAACTTATTACATGGTTGGACTTACTAAGTTTTCTATCTTTCTTGAACTCATTAAAACAACAAGAAGGCCATTCTTTTACCAAAAATAATGAGGGATAAGAAGGGTATATCACATCATTTTTAGTTTCAAAGGAAGTTTCAGTCAGTCATATCCCTTAACACAGCACCTACTTGAGTCTTCCATGTAAGTTGGGTTTTAGTTTTTGGCTTAGGGTGAACTTGATCTCCGAGTTTGTACTCCCCCAGTTGGTTATTCTTCCAATCATATGGAGGGTCTGTTATGTCTCCTACATCACAGACTTATATCATTTTCCCCTTCATGTTGAAAACTACCTAAGTCACTTTGTGTCATGCTTACTGTTCAAGGATACAGCTTGTGTCAGCCATTTTGCAGTTTACTTGACTTCATGTGTCGGCCATCCTGGTGTCATTTTGTTTCATCTTGTTACTCATCCTACTCCACATCAGCTCATACGTGTGAGTGTTCCTCGTGTTGGATGATGGAGGATGCATTAATGCCTCCCTTCCAACGGACTTCTTCCCATTGACTTCAGCTCATTATGCTTTGGGAAAGAAGTTTAGAGTTTCGGTTAGTACCTTGGGGATTGCAGTCATCAGTGGCAATTTCCCTCCCTGTTGAATAATGGGAATACATCAATGTCTCTTATTCGACAGGTTCCTCAAGTGTTCGACTTCAAGTCCTCTTATTCACACTTGTTGGATCGTACTAGGTACCTTGGGCCCCATTATCATTATCGATGGAATCCCTTGTGTTTGTTAACGGTATACATTAATGACCGGTGATCAAACGATACTCCCCATGTTCGACTTCAGCTCATTTATTTGCATGGACAGGGTTTGTACCTTGGGTTGTTTGGATGAAGACCTTGGGACTCTGATAGCATCACCATATTTATGTTATCGCCCAAGCCACGCAAGACTGAGCCTCACTTATTTTGGCTCTTCATGAGACATAGATCCAGTTTGTTGTTATGGTTATGATCTCTCATTTTGACATGTATCCACGCTTGTATTTCAGTGGCCATGCTCTATATATACATCTCCTAGTTATGTATCGGAGATCATGTTGTATTATGCTACACATCTATATGATGTCAAGATTGTAATTGCTCACTGACCTTGATTGTTGTTTCAGGTGTTTTTGTGACTTGGTTCTGTGGTTTCTTGCTCCTCCTCTGACTTGGAATTTTAATGTATTTCGGCCATCGTTTCCCTCTAACCTCACACATTAGGGGGCATCTGTTATAGGTCAAATCTGCACTTCTCCATCCATGATCACATTGCTCTATTGATCACACAAAAGGACAATAAGGATTGAAGAGTTTGATTGACCTGGATGACTTGTTGCTAGAAGTACACTCTTCAACTAAAAATCTTGCAGTTTCTCCTAATTTTACCACATGTATGCCCCTCTCTGTATAGAAAACCATCGTACACATTGTAAAAATACTCTACTTTGCTCAAGGACAACCAACGCACTTCTCCCAAAATGTTGTAAACGCTTGTTGCTGAGCACAAAAGTTGCTCTCTGTACGCTACTCTTGTTGTATGAAATCTGCGTACATCTTAAGATGAAATCAAAAAATATATTAAGTTGACGAACTAGGATTAGTTGAAGTTGGTTCTGCAACTTCCCCAACCTCCCAATTCAACTACCTCTCGAATCCAACTGCCTACCTTGTCCTGTAAATACAAGGAGGATCCATGAGAGGGGTTAGAGATAGAAAGAAGTGAAAAACTTGGAAAGAATGCTTTGAGTACTATTACGCTGGAGGAATTCCCAAGTCAGAGTGAAGAGCAGGAGCCCAGGATCCGGTTGCAGAAGCATCTCTACACGTTAGGTATATTGTACTGATTCATGTTTCTTTGACAATAAAAAGGTCTAAATACCCTTCCTGTCCCAAATAAGATGTCTACTAGATTGCATGTCTATTTGGCTTAATATCTGATTATATTTGATGTTAAATTAATTTCTGATTTCATCATATTTATATATAGTCAAGATACACTGAGGAAGGTATCTGTTGTGTTGCAGGTTCATCAAGCGGGAAGTCAAGTGAAAGCTAGGACCAGCCATCGGTTAAAGGTATGTTTTTCGATATCCCGATCTCTATCATTTGTAAGAACTAGTTGCAACATAATAAATGTATTTACCTATCAACCCCACCTAGTTCGTAGTGTCCATATCCTCACTATAAGGTAGAAATCCTGAACAAATAGTCATTTATTAGTTTGATTAATCCTAAGAAGTGGTGTCTAAGGCATGATCCCTAAGTGTTTTCCTCCCCTAATCATAGCTCTAGAGCTCTAAAAGAGCTTCAGTTAGGGCTTATTCCCCTTATTTCCCCTGTGAACATCTTTAGACCTTGAAGACTATTTCTAGCACACAAAACTGACTCATGGTACCTATAGCCCACTTGGATGCTAAATAACCCTAATCATGGCCTAAGGATTTTGATATAAAGGTGGAAGAAAAAAATATCAAACAAAAGATAAAACACAAGAATCAATGGTTCACACACAGCACACAAAATTTTACCCTAGAAACACAAAACTAGTAAAACTAACCTACTTGAGAGTTTCTTCAATCTCTATCTCATTATATTGCCATTTTTGAAACAATACAATATTAGAGAATCCAAAATCCTAATCCATTAACCCATATTAGATTACAACTTTAATTCCTTAATCACAATTAGTTTACAATGGGCCAAAAAACCATTGGTGTCAAAACCAAGTATATGTTCATTCCCTGGTTTTGACATATACTTGCTCAAAACTCTAATTGCATGGGAAATGTCTAGTATAGTATAGACCATAACACACATCATACTTCCAACAAAAGTAGCATAGGTAACATTAGATGTCATCTACCTCTTCTTGTATCTTGGGACTCTGATCTACATAGAACTTTGCACCTACAAGAATAGGGACCTAAATTAGTTTACATATTGCATATTAAACCTTTGCAATATTGTCTCAACATATTTCCTTTGACTCAAATAGAGTCTTCTATTAGCTTGATCTCTTTTATTTTTCATAAAAAAAAAAAACTTGCAGCACCAAGATATTTCATATCAAACTTAAAAGACAACCAGTATTTGAAATCCTTAATGATTTCCTTGCTGTTTCCAATTAGAAACATATCATCAACATAAAAGACCACATAAATAAAATGATCACCAACCTCATTGGTATGCACACAATGATTGATGTTTCTTCTTGAGAAACCAAGTCCCAATATATAAGTATCCAATTTTGATACCACATTCTTGGTGATTGTTTTAATCCATATAATGAATTGTTTATCTTTCAAACTAGCTCCTTCTTTCCGATCACTGAAAAACCTTATGTTAATTCCATTTAAATATCTTCTTCAATATCATGACGCAGAAATGTTATTTTCACATCCATCTGCTCTACTTAAAGATCAAAAGAAGCAACAATAGACAAAAGAAATCTAATAGAAGTTAATTTAGCAATATGGGAAAAAACTCTCACCAAAATGAAATCCCTCCACCTAGGAGTATCCTTAGCTTCATACAAGGTGGACTTTGTACTTCTCCACCTGACCTTATGCATTCAAATTCTTCTTAAACACCCATTTACTACGAATATGTTTTCTTCCAGACAACAACTCTGTTAGAAAAGTATAAAAAACATAAGAAAAAAAATAACAATAAAGCACTAGATTTACATGGAAACCCTGTTGTATGCAGGTAAAACCATGGGGAAATGACAACTTCATTCTTTTAAAATTACTCATAAAAAACTTGCAATGGTTTCTTTTATTTCTCTTGTATTACAAATTTTAGAAGGTCACTCCAGTGTTATACAATACATATAAGGGTCCTAAAAGGAACCAAAATACACTAGAATGGTTTATAATTTTTTTTTGTCTTAGGGGTCTACCCACAAACCCCTAGAGGAGGGCCTAGGACCTCCCCGAATCCCCCTACGTGCACGATCCGTAAACTGGGTAAATTTACAATCTACGGAAAAGACCTTTTAATTGACATTAATTTGCATATAAAAATGAGCAATAATGATATAATTATATTTAAACCAATAAGTTGATTGAGAGCAATAAACGACATCAACCATTCAATTTGACATGCATATGGTAATGGAGTTCACCAACAAATATTGGTTACATCTCTGGGCCTGCTCAAAACTCACGTGATCGATCCATTAATAAGATGGATAATAAAATGCATAAAAGATTTACATCAATAATGGATTTTTCACTTGCACTAAACTTCAAAATCCATGACAAATGCTTATGCAAGACCATGCTCTCCTTTAAGTCCTTTAATCTTTGGACAGAAAATGCTTCAAAGCCAACACTTGTAGTTGTTATTGTTCTACCACAACTGTTCTACAAAGTCCCACTCTCGTTTAAGTCCTTCAATGGATGGAAAATGTTTAAGGACCAACAATTGCTGCAAGGTACACCATCGTAACTGATAACATCTGATCATGAACTATAGGAAGAAGCAAGATTATACTTTCCTTATTATTCCTAAAGTGTTTCGAGAGACTGAGAACAAGTTTACACAATTTGCTCCAATAATGGCTTAGGCAAGAATAAAGCCTTTAGCAACATTTCTTCATAATAACAATTTTTCCAACAAAGTATAGTGGTGGAAGACTCTATGGTCTTTAAGAACCACTTATCAAGGAATACATATGGTTATGTCCTTCTTCAATGTGTATAAAAATGCACTGGAATGTAGACTCTATGGTAAAAAATATTCGCAATATAAGTACACATGAAAAAGAATTTTGTAATCACAAAGCCATCAAGATGCACCAAGGTTAAACTCTATGGTCATAACCCCATGCTCAAATTTGCATATGGCTTCTTACAACTCAAAACATATATAAAAAAATGTTTTAACCCAAAGTTCTACCCACTTCACCATATATATATATTCTCTCACTCACTCTCTCTCTCACACACATACACACACATATTCACACATATATTGGGCGCGCCAAAATAAACCATATAATATAAAATCTTATGGTTTAAAAAAAAATCCAACTTATTTTATACCATAGTTTTCTTTGAACTATGGTGATTCTTACGCACTTGGTCCTGTGGGAGCCTTCGAGCTGGTCCACCCAATGGTACTACAACAAAACTAAGCCCCGATGGATTATACTCGGCCTTCTTTCCACTCTTTAACTCGGCCTTTGAGCAAAGCTTAGTCTCTGTATCGACCACTTGGTTTTTGCAAACTCGACCTCCAAAATTGTGTTAAAGACTTCGTTCTTCAACCACTCGGCATCTTCGTGGCCTCCTTTTTCCTTTGCAACCTCTGCGATAAGGGTTAAGCCAGATGGCTTCATGCCTCATCCTCTGTTTGTCTCTACAATATCTGGGATGAAGACCAAGCTCGTTGGCTTTGTGCCTCGGTTCCAACGTTTCCTCTACAACTAAGCCCGATGGATTCTCACTCTCGATTCCGGCGTTTCCTCTGCAACTAAGCCCGATGGCTTCTCCAACCTCTCGGTTATCGTCCTCCAATCTAGAATTTTCCCTTCGGTTGTATCCTATGCGTTGGAATGTTATCCAATCCATTGGTATCCTGTTGGCATAACTGTAATACGTTGGTGCTTATAACCACCACCACCATGTTTTAACTCCTGCCAAATATTACCATACCACATGAACCATTTAAAAGGGTCGACTGGTCTGGTGCCAGCCGGTTAACTCTTCCCCCAATGAAGAGGAAATTTGGTCTCCAAAAGTTACATCCAGAGAATAAAACTCAAATTTATGAATTATAACTTCCGTCTCAACATAGAATACTTAAACAAAATCACATTGTTGCATTTAGGAGCAATGTTCTTATAGTCATTAATTTTTACATAATAGTCCAGTCATGGAATCAAAATTGAAACATTTAAACATCATAGCATTCAACCTTCTAGATAAGCAATCCATTTCTTACTCATCCAGGTGAGTATGCCTTCCTCCTTTGGCTGATCTTTTGCTTCGGGAATTTGGTTGACATGCTCCTCTTCCTAATTCATTGCTTGTTGCTCAAGTGTCTACATAACTTGTTTGTCCTTTCTTGGACCAAGTTCCAGATGGGGTTTCCAACATTTTTCGATCCAATGACCACTCAACTTACAATGAGTGCAATAGTTACAAGACTTCATGCTTGTCTCACCTTTACTGTAAGGAAACTTCTTCTTCCATTGCTTTACATAACTTTTTTTGTTACCAGTTTTACGAAGAGGTGGTTGGAATTATTTTTTCAAAGAGCTTTTTCCTTTGTCCACCTTGGAGCTCTCTTCATTGTATGCCAATTCTGCATATTGAGGTCTTCCTGCAACTTCTATTGGCTTGACAATTCCGTGACCATTAAGGCGAAATCCTCCACTATTGTATCCCATATGGGCTAATAGTTTATCTCCAATCCCCAAAGTATGATTTTCAAAGCATCCCAATGAAGAATCATCATCATTTATCAAATGAATTGAACAAGAAGTACTTTTTACCTTCTTCTTGGATTGTGACTCATGGTCATTTTCTTGAAGTTTGAATGGATCCTCTTTCTCTCCTTCCTTGGCTGATAGTATAGGAGAAACTTCTATGAATCCACCTTTTCCTAGTACATAATATGTATCCTCCAAGGAAGCTTGTTCATTTTCGGAAGGACTCTTTGCTCCTCCTTTGTTAGAGCACTCTCTAGTTTGTTCCTCTATGGCATTTTTCAATAGTAGATGTAGCTTCTACTTTTTTTCCTCGGCGTCTGCAAGTAGTCTTTTGAGCTTATCATTTTCCAACTGAATACATTGGTCAATCCCCTTCAATTCTTGGAGTCTTTCTTGTTTAATACCTTTGTGCATGATGTCACAAACCACAAAAACTGTCAATTGTGCTTTGATACCAAACTTGATTCATTAACTAGGTAAATTTACAGTCTACAGAAAGGACCTTTTAATTGATGTTTATTTGCATATAAAAATGATCAATAATTGTTATAAATATCTTTAAACCAATAATTTAATTGAGAGCAATAAACAACATCAACCATTCAATTTGACACGCATATGGTAACGGAGTTCACCAAAAAAATATTGGCTACATCTCCGGGCCCGCTCAAAACTCACGTGACCGATCCATTAATAAGATGGATAATAAAATGCATAAAATATTTACATCAATAATGTATTTTTCACCTGTATTAAATTTTAGAATGCACAACAAATGCTTATGCAAGACTACACTCTCCTTTAAGTCCTTCAATCTTCGGATGGAAAATGCTTCAAGGCCAACACTTGTAGTTGTTACTGTTCTACCACAACCGTCCTACAAAGTCCCACTCTCCTTTAAGTCCTTCAATGGATGAATTTTTTTTAAGGACCAGCGATTGTTGCAAGGTACACTATCGTAACTGATAACATCTGATCATGAACTGCAGGAAGAAGCAAGATTATACTTTCCTTATTGTTCCTAAAGAGTTTCAAGAGACTCAGAACAAGTTTACAAAAGTTGCTCCAATAATGGCTTAGGAAAGAATAAAGCCTTTAGCAACATTTATTCATAATAACAATTTTTCCAACCAAGTATAGTTGTGGAAGACTCTATGGTATTCAAGAACCATTTATCAAGGAATACATATGGATATGTCCTTCTTCAATGTGTATAACACTGCACTTAAATGTAGACTCTATGGTCAAAAACCTTCCCAATATAGGTGCACATGACCAAGATGTTTTTTATCACAAAGCCATCAAGATGCATCAAGGTTAAACTCTATGGTCATAACCCCATCCTCAAATTTACATATGGCTTCTTACAACTCAAAACATATATATAAAAAAATGGTTGAACCCAAAGTTCTACCCACTTCACCATATATATATATATATATATATATATATATATATATATATTGAGTGTGCCAAAATAAACCATATAATATAAAATCTTATGGTTAAAAAAAATCCAACTTACTCAATACCACAATTTTTTTTTTAACTATGGTGATGCTTACGCACTTGGTCCTATGGAGCCTTTGATCCGGTACGCCCAATGGTAGTGCAACAACAATAAGTCCCGATGGCTTATGTACCATCCTTCTTGTCGCTCTTTAACTTGATCTTTGATCAAAGCGTAGTCTCTGTATCGACCTCTTGGTTTTCACAAAATCAACATCCAAACTTGCATTCAAGAGCTCAGTCTTCAACCACTCGGCCTCTTCGTGACCTTATTTTCCTTTGCAAGATCTTCAACCAGTCTTCAACATAACTTTTATATAATGTTTACACATAACTACCTTCAACAGTGAAGTAACGTTGTGGTTATTAAGGACTTTATGATTAGGGACAATAATGATAACAATCCCCCCCTTAATCATAAATCCATACAAATATATCAGTTAGCAACAAAAACTAGTGCATAAGTTGATATCACATCCATGTCTTCAAACTGTAACCCAATGTTTGAAATCTCATGAGTGTCGATGAAGATAAACTTGATGAGAGAAAATCTTTGATGAGAATTGAGTTGGGCTCAAAATCCAACACATCTCATAACTTGAAAATGCATAAAAAATTTGGATACGCCAAGCAAAGATGTAGAAGAATCATCTATCCTCTGCAAGATCCAATGATCATCCCTGTAAGTGAACAAATAAGTTCACAAAATTGCTCTCAAAGAACAATGCATAAAAAACTGCCAAAGATCCGCTGACAGGGAAAAGTATCCAATGGCATCCAATGTTAAGTTTAAACCAAATAAACTAGCAAGATCATTGAAAGAAATATAATCACAAGATAGACACAGAATTTACCCTGGGAAACCCTCATGGGGTAGAAAACCCAGTAAAGCTTTCCTCAATAAGATGATCAACCAAAATACAAGATGTGCTCCAAGACTTGACCTCCTTCTCTATCTCCTGAATAGACCTCCCAGACACAAGTGCGATACTTTTCTGAGTTGTGTAAGTGTGTCTAATGAGGAGCTCACCTCCTCTATTTATACTAGTTCCCAACTGACCAAAATCCCTAATGGGGCCGACCTCTCCTGGAGAAGTCTAATAACCCCTAAAATATAATATCAGGTCAAACCCCCACATGGTGGGTCTAATAACCCTAGTTACCACAAACCATCGGAGGAATAATCATCTCCGGATACATAATAGGGTTACCTCAGAGGGATGAAACATCTCCGGAATAATAATGTACAAATATAATATTCTTAGAAGTTACAGTATTCAACACCCCCCCTTAACGAGAAGGATATTATAACAACGTTTGCAAGAGAAAGGAGTCGTCTACTACATCATACATGATACATCTATAAATCATCAGAAGCTTTCTTCATTTCATCATCATCAGTAACTCAACCAGTTACTGGAACATCAACATCATCATCACACGATCATCAGCATCGTCATCACATGATCATCAGCATCGTCATCACACGATCGTCAACATCATCATCACACGATCATCAGCATCGTCATTAGATGATCGTCAGCATCGTCATCACACGATCATTAGCATCGTCATTTCACGATCATCAGCATCGTCATCACATGATCATCAACATCGTCAGCACACGATCATCATCATCGTCATCACACGATCATCAACATCGTCATCACACGATCATCAGCATCGTCATCACACGATCATCAACATCGTCATCACACAATCATCAACATCGTCAGCACACGATTGTCAGCATCGTCATCACACGATCATCAGCATCGTCATCACACGATCATCAACATCATCATCACATGATCATCAGCATTGTCATCAATACAAGTATCCATACCAATGCAAGTATACACATTATCAATGCAAGTATCCATGCCAATACAAGTATACACATCATCAATACAAGTATCCATACCAATACAAGTATACACATCATCAATACAAGTATCCATACCAATAAAAGTATACACATCATCAATACAAGTATCCATACCAATACAAGTATACACATCATCAATACAAGTATCCATACCAATACAAGTATACATATAATCAATACAAGTATCCATACCAATACAAGTGTCTACATCATCATTTAAGACACCATAACATGTATAGGGATGATACAGTCCACTCGTCAACTTAGACAAAATCTAAGGACCACTTTCTCGGAGACATATGTCTACGGATCAATTCAGGGACCGTAGTTCGGGGATGATACAATCCCTATCATGTACATTTTGAACTAGTGGTTCTGGGATGATGCAATCCCCATCACGTACATTTTGAACCAGTGGTTCCGGGATGATGCAATCCCCATCAGTCCACTTTGGGATTCATTCTCGGAGACCATACGTCTACAGATCAATTCAGGGACCGAAGTCCAGGGATGATACAATCCTCATCTGTCCACTAAGGACTTCATTCTCGGAGACCATACGTCTATGGATCAATTCAAGGGACCAATGTCCAAGGATGATACAATCCCTATCTGTCCACTAAGGACTTCATTCTCGGAGACCATACGTCTACGGATCAATTCAAGGGACCAAAGTCCAGGGATGATACAATCCCTATCTGTCCACTAAGGACTTCATTCTCGGAGACCATACGTCTACAAATCAATTCAAGGGACCAGAGTCCAGGGATGATACAATCCCTATCTGTCCACTACGGACTTCATTCTCGGAGACCATACGTCTACTGATCAATTCAAGGAACCAAAGTCCAGGGATGATACAATCCTTATCTGTCCACTAAGGACTTCATTCTCGGAGACCATACGTCTACGGATGAATTCAAGGGACCAAATTCCAGAGATGATACAATCCCTATCTGTCCACTAAGGACTTCATTCTCAGAGACCATACATCTACGGATCAATTCAAGGGACCAAAGTCCAGGGATGATACAATCCCCATCTGTATCCTTATCAATACAGATGTCATCAGAACATGTATTCTCATCAATACATCAATAAAACATGTATCCTCACCAATACATCAATAAACCATGTATCCTCATCAATACATCAATAAAACATATAAAGTAAAAGTAAGTGAGAGAAAATAAGTATTCTAAGTATAAGAGTCCTAAGTCTAAGTATCTAAAATAGGTATCCACATCATCGACCTTGCTGTCGATGAGGCAATCTCATCATTAGTGACCACACTACTCCCCCTTTCAAGGAGGGTCCTTTTGAACCACACCAAGTTTGTCTCGGAAGTATTCAAATTTCACTCGAGACAAAGGTTTGGTCAAAATATCAGCAATTTGATCCTCAATGCTCACATACTCGAGCTTAATAGCTCCTCCCTGCACCATATCTCGTATATAAAAGTATCGGATCTCTATGTGTTTTGACTTATCGTGAAATACAGGATTTTCTATCATCTTGATACAACTTTGATTGTCACACATAATCACAGTGGGATCCAATTCTAAGTCAAATACTCCAGATAGTAGTTTCCGAAGCCATACTACTTCACAGCTAGCAGAGCAGGCAGCTATATATTCTGCTTCAGCAGTACTGAGAGCCACACTGGATTGTTTCTTGCTGAACCAGGAGATCATGGCAGATCCAAGTCCATAACATCCACCTGATGTACTCTTCCTGTCTGAAACACTTCCTGCCCAATCGGAATATGAATAACCATGTAATCTAAGTTCATGATTTCCAAGGTAGTAAAGACCAAAATCTAATGTACCTTTTAGATACCTCATTACATGCTTTGCGGCTATTAGGTGAACCTTCCTTGTTTCTACTAGATATTGACTCAGAGTATTTACAGCAAAGCATATATCTGGTCTGGTATTTGTCAAATACATCAATAACCCAATGATTTGTCTATATAGAGTCACATCCACTAATTCTGATGAGTCATCAACTAATAATTTCAAGTTGGAGTCCATGGGAGTAGCCATGGCCTTACACTCCAACATATCAAATCTTTTCAAAATCTCCACAGCATACTTGCCTTCATTTAAAAAGATTCCTTTTGGTTCTTTCCATACTTCTAGACCTAAGAAGTAGTGCATTAATCCTAGATCCTTCACTTCAAATTCTAAAGAAAGCTTCTTCTTACATTCGATAATTTGGTTCTCATTTCCTGTTAGAAATAGATCATCCACATACAATAGTAATATAATAGGTTCATCATCCATAATTTCGAGATAAAGATTTGGATCAGCTTTACTCTTAGTAAAGCCCATACCTGTTAAGAAACTGTCAATCCTTCCGTACCAAGCTCTGGGAGCTTGTTTCAATCCATACAAAGCCTTTTTCAGCTTGCATACATGAGTTCTTCTATCTTTAACCTCAAATCCTTATGGTTGTTCTATGTACACTTCTTCTTCAATGACACCATTCAGGAAGGCTGTTTTAACATCCATCTGGTGTAATTTCCACTTCATCATAGATGCAAGTGCCATGATAGTTCTAATTGATGTGTAGCTAGCAACTGGTGCAAATGTTTCTTCATAGTCTATTCCCTCCTTTTGAGAGAAACCTCTGGCTACAAATCTTGCCTTATATTTTTCAATGCTACCATCTACATCATGTTTTATCTTGAATATCCATTTGGAAGAAACCACACTTTTATCCTTTGGTTTGGGAACTATATCCCAAACATCATTTTTCATTATTGACTGATACTCTTCTGTCATAGCTTCTACCCACTCTTTTTCTTGAGCTGCCTCCTCATAGCTGGTGGGTTGATGATCCACAAGATCACACATTAAGGCCACATAGCTTGATACAAACTTGGGTTTCTTCCTTTCTCTAGTGGAACCTTCAGGAGCTCCATATTTTTCAGCTCCTTGAATAATGTCTTTAGCCCACGCTGGTCTTCTTTTTCTAGATAGATTTGAAATGGGGGGTTCTTGAGGTTCTATCATGTCATGGTCTTCTGGTGTATCATCACTTTTGTAACTCTAGGAGGTGAATCTTTTTCATATATTTCTTCAAGTTGGCACTTCCTATATTTCTTGATAGTTGTTTCTTCATCAAATGTTACATATCTACTTATCTCCATATGATGAAAACTAGGTATGTAAATTCTAAAAGGTTTGGATGTTTCACAATATCCAACAAATATTCCTTTCTTACCAGAGGGATCCAACTTGGTTCTCTTTTCTTTTGGAATGTGAATATACACAAGACATCCAAATATTTTGAGATGACTTACCTCAGTCTTCTTTCCTGTGAACACTTCTTCTGGAGTCTTAAATTCAAGAGCACTATGAGAAAGTCTATTTTGTACATAGACAACTATCCTGGTTACTTCATCCCATAGATACATGGGAAGATCTTGATCATGTATCATAGTCTTTACAACTTCCATGATAGTTCTATTCTTTCTTTCAGCAACCCCATTTTGTTGGGGATTGTAGGGAGTGGTTAGTTCCCTCTTGATTCCAGCTTCTTTACAAAAGTCTTCAAATTCCTTTGAAGTATATTCTCCGCCATTGTCTGTTCTGAGAATCTTGATTTTATTTTCTGAGAGATTCTCTATTAAGGCCTTAAACTCTTTGAATTTTCCAAATACTTCATTCTTACCTTTTAGAAAGAATATCCAAGTTTTCCTTGAGTAGTCATCAATGAACGTGACATAGTATTCATATCCACTCAAAGATGTGGAGGGCATTGGTCCACATGCATCAGAGTGTATTAAATCCAGGGTACTTTTAGTCTTTGTTTCACTCCTCGGAAATGGGTTCTTGACATTCTTCCCTTTTGCACATCCTTTGCATGTGCCATCAGGATTAATCTTTAAGTCTGGCAAACCTATAACTACTTTGCTTACATAAGGTAGTGCCTTGTAGTTAATGTGAGCAAGTCTCCTATGCCATAGTTCATTTGGGCTAATGGTTTCATGAACAAAAGCTGCTTCTGGAATGCCCTTAAGTTTGTATAAACCTCCTTCTTTTTCACCAATGATAATTGCATCCTTGATAGATTTTCCTTTGGACCACATTAAGACTTGTCCATCAATGAATGCAACCCTATAGCCTTTCTTATCCAATGCTGAGATGGATAACAAGTTCTTCTTCAATCCTGGTACACACAATATTTCTTTCATTTTCATGGAGGTACCAGAATCAAGCTTGTATCTTGCTTCACCAATTCCCTTGATGGGATATTGAAGGTCATCTCCTAGAGATACCTTTTGTGGAGAATTCTTTTCTTCAAGACTTGAGAGAGTCTTTTTCTGACCTGTCATGTGCTTTGAAGCACCACTGTCAATAAGCCATGTATCTTCTCTAGGAGTTATAGATCCAGAGAGTGCGGAGAAAAGAACATATTCTTCTGCATCTTCTTCTTTATTTCTCCTAGATCTTCTTTTGAAGAAGGTCCTTTCTTCTTCTTCTTCTTCTTCACTTCTAGGTCTTTTATTGTGAGGCCTTTCTTCCTCTTCTACTTCTTCTTCACTATCATCTTCTGCAAGATGTGCTTGATGTCTTTTGTAATGAGAACCCTTTTTCTTCTTTAGAGGGAAATCTCTAGCAAGGTGTCCTATTTTGTGACAAGAAAAACATTGGAAAGAGGAGTAATCTCTTCTTTGAATAGTTCCTCTTTTCTTTTGAAATCTATGTGGAGGATGAGACTCCTTGCGACTATTCTTTTTGGAGTAGGATTGATTCCTTCTTCTCTTGGTGTGGGTGGCCAAGGCTTGGTCATCTTCTTTGAGCAAGGCTTCTCGGTTTGCAACCCTAGCCTCCTCTTGTACACAATCCTCCCAAACTACATCAAACTTCATACTTTCTTTTCTGGCACACATAGTTTGTATGAATGACTCCCAAGGTCTAGTGAGACCATTTAGAGCTGTCATCACAAGTTCATCTTCATCAAGAGTATCACCAATGGCATCTAGTTTCTCTTTGATTTGGGTGATCCTTGAGAAGTAGTCTTGAATGGATTCTCCTTTGTGCATCTTGGTACTCTTTAGTTGAGTTCTTAGGTTCATATTCCTATTGATGTTCTTTCCTTCATACATCCTTCCTAGGGCATCATACATTTCCTTTGGAGTCTTCTTGGAAGCTACTTGGGGAATCAAGTGGTATTTAATAGAATCAACTATGATTCTCTTTGCCCTAATCAAATCCTTCCTATGCTTCTCTTTGGCTTCATATCCTTCAGGTTTTGCAACTTCATCCTTGATATAATGAGCAAGGTCATTTTCTTCAAGAATGAGACCAATTCTGTATTTCCATGCTCAAAAATTTCCTATACCTTCTAGCTTATCTTCAAGCTTAGTGTTTGGAGCCATATTCTCTTGGGAGATTCCAAGAGATAAGAGATAGAGTAATACTTACCCGAAAACTTTAACTTTTCACTTTTCCGGATCTGCAACATAATTTTTGGTTTTATCGCACTTTTGGTAAAACTAGGGTTTGACTTTCCCGGAGTTCTACCCAACCAAAAACCTCGATCTAAAGCTCAAAAGATAGATATTTAGAATGGCTATTCAGCAATGCAACCAGAATCTAAAAAATACTAACTTTTGTAGAAACCCTAATTTTGGAGAAAGAGAGAAATATAATTTCACCTTGTGAAAGATGTTCTATTCAGGCTAGCTCTGAATAGCATGTTAAGTTTAAACCAAATAAACTAGCAAGATCACTGAAAGAAACATAATCAGAAGATAGACACAAAATTCACCCTAGGAAACGCTCATGGGGTAGAAAACCCAGCAAAGCTTTCCTCAATAAGATGATCAACCAAAATACAAGATGTGCTCCAAGACTTGACCTCCTTCTCTATCTCCTGAACAGACCTCCCAGACACAAGTGCGCTACTTTTCTGAGTTGTGTAAGTGTGTCTAATGAGGAGCTCACCTCCTCTATTTATACTAGTTCCCGACTGACCAAAATCCCTAATGGGGCAGACCTCTCCTGGAGAAGTCTAATAACCCCTAAAATATAATATCAGGGCCGACCCCCACATGGTGGGTCTAATAAACCTAGTTACCACAAACCATCGGAGGAATAATCATCTCCGGATACATAATAGGGTTACCTCGGAGGGATGAAACATCTCCGGAATAATAATGTACAAATATAATATTCTTAGAAGTTACAATATTCAACATCCAAAACTTGTATTCATAACTCGTATCCATAAAATCTTGTGAGTAGTAAACCATGTTAATAAAAAAACTGCCAAAAATCAACTGACATAAAAAAGTGTCCAATGGCATCCAAAACCTGTATTCATAACCTGCATCCATAAAATATTGGTAGTAGTAAACCGGGTTAATCACTAGTACTAATATAAATACTGAAATCAAGTGTCAAATGTGACAAATCCATCAAATGTCCATGTGTTGAACAATCCATCAAATATAATAATCCTATCTGAACACCTATCCTGAAACATCCTCAATCCATTGTGTCTTGAATCCAACATGCATAATCCTCAAAAATCACTAGACAAACTTTGAAAATTGAAGTCTAACACTTTATCCATATTCCCCCCTCTCAACTAAAAGTGAGAAGTTTTGAAGCATCCCCCCTAAAAGAGGAAAGGGATAATGAAACTATCTTTGACCAAAGTCTAAATATGCGATCTTCAACTCAAAAAAATATAGAAAAAGTGTTGTCCCCACTCATGCCTTGAAATCAAGCAATCCTGAATCAAAACACTCATGTCCATTTGCAATAGTAAGATCTCCAATCAAACATGTTTGTACTTGTGTATGGATCTAACTATAGGATTGCTCTAACAACTTGGATTCAAATGACCAGCACCAAGTACATAACCATCCAAAATGCACATTTTTCCTCCTAGTTTTCAAATGCTTCCAACACTTATCTAAAACATGATCATTCTGTTGGAAAATCAAGTAATACTGAGGGGGGGTGAATTAGAATTTAGATATTTCTTCAATTTTTATCACTTTTAAGACAAAATCAAGAATAGAAACCAAACAAATTTTGTTATCATGGAAACCCAATTGAGAAAACCACAAACACTTTCTATTACTGCAAAATTATGTTTACAAGTATTTGCAAGCACCAACTTGTTGGATGCTACAACACCCAAGATTTTCAGCTACAACTGAAGACTGCAACGACACCTATGATTGTTATCTACAACTGAAGGATGCAATGACACCTTGCTTACCAACAACAACTGGATGGAAGCTACGACTTCCTACAGGATTTTGTAGCATGTCCTTGCGCCTCCCAACCACCATTTAAATGATGATGTGTTCTCTATTTTCTGTACACCTTCTGATTTTCTATTTGAATGTATAGAGACACACTATTTGAAGTATTAAAGCCTTGTTTATATACCCTCAATCGTGCTTCGTCACCTAATATTCACAATTATTCATCATGACCCTTCATAAATAAAACTAATTTGAAATTACCTTTCTATTTTATCCCATGAGTTTGACATCATGATTATGAAACTCTTTGACTCCGCAATCCCGACTCCGACATGTAGACTCCGAATTTCTTATTCGTTGATTTACAATACGTCAATATTCGTCGTCGATTCCAAATACGCTATTCTGATTACGACCGGTCGATTCCAATGACAGGAGTCAGATCCTCAAAAATACACTCTTAATTCAGTGTCTACAACTCCGCCGTTTCGACTCCAACTTGTCGATTCTGATGTCGAAATCGACTCCGACTTGCCAATTCTGATGTCGAACTTCGACTCCGACTTTCTAGCTGTGATTCTGAATTGTGACTTTGGTTCTGATTGGAAATTCGGATTCCGAATCCAACTTGCCAAATACATCTCTGACTCCGAATCGACTGACAATGGTCGACAAGAGGTCGACTGTTTATTTAATTTACAAGGGCTCGACCACTTGACCATTATATAAGAGTTCAACACTAATCGACAACATGTTGAATCTTGACTTAATTTACAAGGACTCAACCATATGTCATGTCCCAAATTTTGTATTGGGTCACAATGGCCTAATCACATTGGCCCTATTCATTAGAGTTTGTCAAATTGATGCTAAAGGTCAAATAATTGCCAAGGAGGAAAATTACTAGTTTCCTAGGTTTGGGGTGGAAGCTTTGGGATTTGGAATAATGGGGATAATAAATGATGTTTGAACATTAGAATGGCATAAATATTTAATAAAGGATATAAATAAATATATACAAGTGAAAATCAAAGTGGCATTTCATCATGAAGACACATGGAGGAAGAGGGACCCACATATGGCTAGATTTCCCCACTACACTTGGCATCATTCTCTCACCAATTCAAATTCAAGGTGAATGGTAACATACTTGGGGGAGTACAAAAGGTATTATTCATTTCATGACTCATCCAAGGTCGAAATATAGAGGAAGAGTAACTCCCATGGAAGAGGAAGAGGCAATTTGGAGCTAGTGAGACACTTGGGCTAGATTCCCTAGCTCTATGACAACAATGATGAAGATGCTATGACACCTATGACACAAATCAGACCTTAAGGATGACATATGACATATATGACATGTCAGGGCTAAAACTAGACTCCAAGAGGGCGCTCAAGGGTGTTAGGGAAGCTAAGATGCTTCCACATGTGATTTGGTGGAAGTGGGAGACTAGGTGTAATGTCCCCATTATTGACCCCATTACATTCAAATGCAATTGATGTAATATTGTTATGAAATCATGGTGAGGAGCTCAAGGCTAAGGCCCCGCCATCAATTTATTGATGCACATGCTTTGCCTGCTAGCCATGCACATTGAAATTTCAACATCATGTAATATGCATTTTAATAAAAAATACCCACAACTAGCTATGCAATGCAACAAAGAGACGGGGCATGATTTCACAAGGAATTGGGAGGGAAAACATTCAAACTCTTGATCCAATAGAGTCGAGCCAAGTGTCGATGAGAGAACCCTTCAACCCTCAACTACCCATGTTGACTTTTGTACCCAACCATTGATTTCTCCCAAGAGTTGGTTGAGGTAATTAATGCCTTGGGAATGGGGAAGTATGGCTGTCCAAATTTGGGTATGGGCAAGCCACCCCTTATGGAAAAATGTGTTTTGTCTCCTTGGGAAAAAAAGAACCAGGAATTCCTCCCCCAAGCCATTATCCATGATGATTCTTCCTCCCTCATGAGTGGAGGGCTACCTGGGCGTTTTCCAGGCATGTTTGCAGCGTTTCTTCTTTTTCCCCATCAGAGAAGGGCATTTTCTGTGTTGTATACCAATGGGGAAAGGAGGGAAATCGAATGGGGGTTCAATAGAGGTCGTTTTGGGTTGTTGAAGGCTGAGATATTGGGGAAGAAATCGTTTTCCTCCATGTGGTTGTTTTCCCTATCCTCCAATCCGTTTTTGGTTGGGAACGTTTTTGGGAAAACCCATGGCCATCTCATTTGTAAATCCTACTGTTTATCCCTACCCCTGTTTGTGCATGTTGTGTGAGAGAAGAGTATGTTGGGTATGGGTTATGGGTAATCCCTTGTTTTGGCTTGAGCTTGGGAATAAGCATCCATTGTGCAAGTGTAGCCTGATAAATCCAGTTAGACTGGCTTGGCTAAAATAAAATGGTTAATGGACTGTGTGTGAGCGTGAATGTCCCCTTTGTCCTTGTGAGAATCATGCCCAGCTCGGGGGTGGCCTTCGGACGGACTCAGTATAAGTTGTCGAAGATCCTATGGTTGGGTGGAACGTTGCAGCAACATAGCTAGTTTCTTGGGACAATTTCAATGAAGATAAGTGTTTCTGCCTATGTATTTACTTCTGAAATGTTTTATTAATGACTGAAATTGATATGTTGAATGCATATGAAGAGTGTGTGGATGTTGTTTCCGCTGTGCATAATCGATTGTTTTACATATACACACTCACATTATTATTTATATGAATCTAACAATGGGCTGAGATCATGTGAAAGCCTTGAGTTTGGCATCATGTTTCCTTCCTTGCATTGGGTCAGCAGGTGGGTACATTACACTAGGAATTGTTGTACAAGTGGTGTTTTTTGGAATCTCTTCCCAACTTGAGTTGGCATGAGTCTCTTGGAAATAATTCGACCCATGGAGGACATTACAAGTTTATAAATGTCAATAACAAAGAATGAAACCAGATTTTGATCATTTGTAGAATTTGCAATTGCATTTGTGAAGAGGGAGAGCTAGTGGATGACTAGTTTCTTGCCTTAGCCAATTTCGAGGGTGAAAGATTCCCATCCAAGTTGGTAATTGGAAAGGCCATTCAGAACTTTCATTTGGAGCTTTAATGGAGTCTTTATTTGCAGGTGTAAGCTACAGGGCAGCTCATGGTTTCTTCTATTGTAGCTCACTCCTTCAACCATTTCCAGTTTTGATGGCATATTCTTGATCCTTGAGGGAGGGAGTTTTTGGTGAGCTATTGTACTCTTTGGGGAAGCTTTTAATGCCACATTTATTTTTTAATATGAATTAAATACTCTGTTCTTCATCTCCAAAAATTTTAAGGTCTAAATGCCAAGTAGAAATGTATAAATCTCATTTTTAATGGAAGAACAATGCCATTTCCCCACTACCTTGTTGTGAGCCAATGTATTGATGATGATTTCGAATGAATGGATGATTATCTGATATATTTGTGATAAATATACTGCCATGGATGTATTATACAATTTTCATGTACTGTACTTGAGCATTTGAAGCATTTTTACTCAGTTTAGTTGTATTGGGAGGTGAAATAGTGCCATTTCCCCAAGGGTCGAATTGGGGATTTTTGCAGTTGAATGGGAGAGGGTGAGAACAGTTGTAATAATCCATTAGTGGTGCATATGAGACTTTAATAAAATTCTTAACACATTACATACCTCTGTTCATAAATTTGAGTGGGTTTGGAGGCATTTGGGAAGCCATTTTCAGTACTTACCCCAGGGGGATTTGAACCCCAAATTACTAGTAAAATTGCATAATTGGTTTAGAATCTTAAGAGAGTTTGAAGAGGTCTTTTGGTGGAAATATGTCATACATAAACATCATATTCAAGTTCTAATATTATTCATACACCTTTCTTGAATATTTGAAGGCATTTGGAGTCAATTTGAGACCTAGAGACCAATACTAGTCAAAGGAAAATCACTAGTAAAGTTACCTACATTGATCAGAATTGAAAGAGGATTTGCATAAGTATTTTAAAGGTCCAAAGGAATCCCTGAAACACATATTTATGTTATAATATCATTCATATACCTTCGCAAAAGATTTTGGATCATTTGGGGCAAATTTGGGACCTAAAGATCAAAACTAGCCAAAGGTCTAACTAGGGAAAAAAGTGAAAAATTGTCATTTTAATAAAATTCCTAACAAGGGACATTACAGTGGTATCAGGGCATGGTCCTTGCACCTATGGATTAGGAACATACATTCAATAAAAATTGGCAACCATGTCTTACTATTATGATGAATCCTATGAGTACAATTCTTATGAGCAATATGCAGATGCTTATGAGCAATATGAAGCAGAATGCGAATGGTATGAGGAAGAGATGCCATCATGCAACACTTCTTACAATTTCAAGAGAAATGAAGATTATTATTATGACTTTAAATCTGATGAATATGAGTGTTTCACACCAACCAATGATAATTCTATGAGTGAGTTTCAAAGATGGAGAGCAAAATATAAAACCTTGCCCCAACAATATAAAAAATATCAAGAATATCTCGCTTTTAGCAAAAATACACAAAATGCCATGTCTTTTGAGTACTATGCTGAACATATTTTTGAAAATAGGCCCAAAAATGAAGATGTGGAGTTAGTGAAGAAAGGTTTATGCCCTTCTTGTAAAAACCCTTGGAGCGAGTATCATATATGTGTGCATGAAATGATGTCCTCCTTGAGGAGAGCTTTTGAGATTTATTCAAGAAGAGATTCCAAATATACTGATCCTAAGGAAAACAAGGGGAAAAATGCATCAGCTTGCTTGAAGGAGAAAAATGAAGAGACATCACAAGAGCATGAAGAATATTCTATTGAAAATATGGAAGATCATTTCGAGACACCTTCTATCTTAGACATGAACCAAAGAGCATCTACTGATGGATGCTTAAACTATGAAGGAGTACCTACTGATGGGTGCTCACACCTTTATGTTGGTGACATAGAGATCACTTTTGAAAGTGTTGCTGCAAGCCCAAGTTCCATTAAGCATGATAATGAAGACCTTGTAGCAGTTGAAAAAGAACCAAGATCAACTTCCCCATCACCACTTGAGCTTCATGAAGTTGGTCCAAGCAAAAATGAAGAAGATGAGGAGGTTCATTTGCAAGAGCCTCATTTTCTTGAAAGGTTCTTAAAGATGAATGAAAAGAAGATCCAAGAGTCCCTCAACATTCTCCATGACACTCAAGCATTGGTTTCAAATTCTTGTTGGAGAGCTACTTCATTGGAGGAAACATCCTTCATTGAAGACATGGAGAAGATTCAAAGAGCAATGTGCCACATCAAAGGTAATTTCATGTCTTTGCTTTTTGATAGAAACCATTTGTTTGAGCTTAATGAATTCTTACATGATGCATACTTGAAGAATAATGAGGATATTCATAAGCTCACAATTCAAAATGAGCAACTTCTTGAAAAGTTGCAAGATACTTATTTTTCCTCCTATGTTTCAGATTGTCAAATGGTAGATTGTTTGGAGGATTCTCATAACATGGTGGATCATGAGAAATGTGGAAATTTGAATGTGCTTAATGTGTTTGAATATGAAATTGAAGATATCCAAACACTTGATGTGGTGGAAGAGGAACTTGAATTGTCTCTTGATGAAGGTTATGCAATTTTTAAAGAAGAGCATGATTCCTCTACATTGGAACCAATCTATGACAAAGGTTTCACACTTTTGAAGGAGATGCATGATACTACCCATATGGATCCTTCCCATGATGAAGCTTCTGTACTTTTTTATCATTTGGGTAAGTTAGTTCATTATCCTACATCCTACAATTCCATGTTTTGCAGCATTAGTCTCAATGAAGTATGGGTGAAAGGGTTCTTTTTTATGGTGCCACATGAGGAGTATGAAACTCCTAGATTTAAATTTTATGATGACATGGTTGGAGCACATTCTTATTCACATTTGTAGCAGCATCCTTTGTTACTTTATGATGATGCACATCTACATGAATGCAACTATGATATGCATTTGAGCCACTTGAAGACTCATGGTTTTTCTTGCCCAACATTTGATTCATTTGATGTTGGAGGAACTTCATCCAACACTTGGGTGAATAGATTTATGATTGGAGAACATTTTTGTTGCAAGACACATACTTTGTTATATCTTTATGACTCTCACATTCAGGGATGTATGGGTGACACTTCTTTGAGTCATTTGAAGTCTCCTTGTTTTTTCTGCTGATTATTTGGTTCAGATTTTAGTGGAGATTCTTCATTCACTTCTTGGATGAAAGAATACATGGTTGAATATTTTGATGCATATCGCATCCTTTAGGAGCAGCATTATAGGACATGGGATCCTCAACTATGTCATTGGAGCATATTTGATTGGTCACTTGAAGCTTGTATGAACTTGGAAAATGGTGGTCTACTTGCTTGGAGGTATAAGCACTTTCATGACTCTTTGATGAAGCATATCCTTGATGTACATTTTCATTATGTTGTTATGTACTTTGATGATATCTATTTGGTACTCATGATGTCTGGAAGGATGCATACAAGAAAATGGGATCTAGGAATCCTCTTAACTAATGGTGTGGGTTGGAGAGCACTCTTAATTGTTCTGGTGCAATACAAGCAATGTGACCCTCGAATACTTTTTATCTGATTGGTTTCAAATTTTTTGGGGAAACAAGCAGTATGGGAGATGGATTTCCACACTTAATAAAGTGATTTTTATCAGAGTAGTGCAGCAGCAAGCATGGTGGTTCCTCTCTAAAAAATATTCATGGAAACTCAAAGACTCAAGGTTGGGCAATTCAATGACAACTTCAAAGAATTATACAGAAAGCAGGTTCTTCAACACCCATGTTTAAAATTGCTTAAGGACAAGCAATATTGGGAAGGGAGGATTTTTCATGTCCCAAATTTGGTATTGGGTCACAATGGCCTAATCACATTGGCCCTATTCATTAGATTTTTTCAAATTGATGCTAAAGGTCAAATAATTGCTAAGGAGGAAAATTACTAGTTTCCTAGGTTTGGGGTGGAAGCTTTGTGATTTGGAATAATGGGGATAATAAATGATGTTTGAACATTAGAATGGCATAAATATTTAATAAAGGAGCTAAATAAATATTGTTAGAACAGTAACCACACTTAGTACCATAATCCATAAATTTTAATTATCCATGTGCTTAATTAAACCATGTTTTGGATTAAGTGACTATAGTTGGTCAAAAACCCACTTTGAGAGTGTTCACACCCACTTCTGAGCAAACCAGTTCACCCAGCCTCCAGTTTTGTCCACAAGTGCGCCCTCATTTATTGCTGGTGCGCCCTCTCTCCTTGTTTTGGGGAATTTAGTTGACCAAGGGCGCTAGGGTGGTTTTTTGCCCACTTTTGGCTAGATTTGGAGCATTTAATGCTCCCTTGGGCCCCCAAACCTCCTCTATTTGCTCACCCAAGCCTGCCTTGAGCTAATTAATGACTCAGCATGCTTCAGCCACCTCCACACCAGAATTCGTAGCTGTTTGGGGTGATTGGGATTGAGTTGGACCCACCTAGGGGGGATTGAGGCCAATTTGGCATTGATGACTTGTACACTCAGCTTGAGCCACCTAATGCTCTCGATTTTCTCATGGATGTAATAAAAACCTGTTACTAACATTTTCACACGTTAGACAGTCAGTTAATCAAAGATTTGAGCATACATTGTGTGTAAATTTATCTCTTTTTTCAAATTTTTCCACTGTAATTGCAAATTAATTCGATTTTGTGAGGTTCTCCATAGCTCCTCGATCTTCTGTGATCAAAATACTCACATGGTATCAGAGCCATCGTGGAGTTAGTGAGTTGCAGGCCAACATTGAGCGTTGAACTGCATTCTAGAGAGGATTTCCAGACAAAAATTGAGTGTTTTTTGCAGGTGTTTCAGTAGTTTTCTCACCATCAACGCAGCAGTCATGGAAGCAAACCAAATGTTGCTCACACCCTTCAATTTTTTCGATTGGAAGGCTGAGATGGTCATCAAGCTGAGATCTAAGGGTCTCTATAGAGTGACCATGGGCACAGAAGTGGAGCCAAATTCTGCTGTGGAGAAAGCAAAGTACTACAATCGACTTGATGAAGCTTATGGATTGCTATGCCTGAGCATTTCAAGGGAACTCTTGTTTCATACAGACAGTTTAACAACTCCCAATGAAGTATGGGTGAAGCTAGAATCACTCTTTGGGAAAACTGATGAACTGAGAGGCCACCAGCTTGAAAACGAGCTCATTAGCTTGAGCCCAGCGCATTTGAAACCATCCAGGAGTTCTTCACGAAATTCAAGTCAATGGTGCTTCAACTTCAACAATGTGGAATTGTTAAGAAGGAGGAACAACTGATTCTGTCCATCCTTTCGAAGCTAGGCCCAGAAGTTTTCAGTATTTGTTAGCACATTTCACTCAGCCAAAATGACCCTTCGAAATTGGCAAATGCCATCACTAGCTACCTTCATGGAGTGTCTCACTCAGGAGCAGGATAAACTAGTTCAGATGGGCACCATAAAATCAAAGGACCAAGCATTGGCAATGGTTGTTTCAAATGCAAGCAAAGGAAAGCAGAAAGCCAAGAATTCGAAGCAGCAAGAGAAGAGGAAGTTTGACAAGACCAAGTCTGCAGATGGGGGTTCGAATCTGTCAAAGGAGAAGGACAAGAAGGGAAAGGAAAAGACCAAAATGCACCTATTGTCATAGGGGGATGGCATCCAGAGAGCTCATGTATGAAGAAAACCATTGACTCAATGGCGCAGCTGCTGGAGAAGAACAACATCCCAGTCCCTGTGGCGCAAGGAAGAAAGAGAGCACCTCAAACCCTGACAATAAGGAGAAGTGTCATGCTTTGGTAGCAGGTACTTCGAATCCCTCTTCCTTCATCATTGATTCAGGAGCTTCCAGACATATGGTTTCGATCCAGAGAGCTCTTCTCCTCTTTGCATTCGAATGGTGGCCCAACAGTTCGAATGGGAGATGAATTCAGAACTCCAAACCAAGGGGATTGGAAGGATTGACATGGAGCATGGCTATTTCAGTGATGTGCTCTATGTACCTTCATTGGCTGCAAATTTGCTATCAGTCTATCAAATGACTCATACAGGAGAAGCCAAGAGAGTGACATTCACTCCAGATTTGGTAGAAATCTCAGAAATTTCCTCAAATCAAGTTGTGGGCAGTAGGGTATGCAGATCATGATGAGAGAATGTACAAAATTCTCAAATTTCATATCCAAATTCTAGTGACCATGCTCTTGTCTCTCATGCCAACGAGACCCTCCAAGTTGTGGCATGAAAGATTTGGCCACATGAACTACAAATATCTCCAGCAATTGCACAGGGACGAGATGGTGGAAGGGCTTCCAGAAATCAGATCATCGAATGGTCGATGCATTGGGTGTGTAGTTGGGAAAGCATCCTGAGCGCAGCTATGAGAAGGGAATGGCAAGGAGAGCCACTCAACCACTTGGATTGGTACATTCAGACCTCATTGGTCCTCTTCCCACTCCATCATATGGTGGATCAAGGTATGTACTTACATCATAGATGACTACTCTCGATTCTGCTGGGTTTACTTCCTTAAATTGAAGTCAGAAGTGTTTGAGAAACTGAAGATTTGGAAAGCCCTAGTGGAGAACCATAGTGGTCATAAGATAAATATCCTTAGGACTGATAATGGAAAGGAATATGTGAATAACAACATTCAGCACCTTTGTGAGGAATGTGGCATCCAAAATGCAACATTCAATCCCCTAACACACTCAGCAAAATGGTGTGTGTGGCAGAGAGGAAGAATAGATCTCTCAAGGAGATGGCTACTTGCATGATTGAAGCTAGGGATCTAAGCCCTAAGCTATGGGCTGAAGCCATCAATTGTGCTGCTCATATTCAGAACAGCAGAGCCTTTCACAAATCAGTCAAAGGAAAAAACCCCCTATGAGGCATGGTTTGGCCAAAAACCAAATGTGTCAAATTTCAGGATTTTTGGGTCTAGAGCATGGGCTCGAATTCCATCAGAAAAGAGGAAAAAGTAGGGAATGTATCATGGTTGGATATGGTGAGGACACAAAGGGCTACAAGCTCTTTGACACATCCACACTTAAAACTTTCATTGAGAGAAGTGTGCAATTCGAAGAAGAACCAATTCCAGATTTTGAGCTTGCACCGGGGGGAAAGCTCCTCTCCTCCACACCTCAATGAGATTAGTGATGATTCTTCCTCTGATTTTTCTGATATTGCTGAAGATGACATAGCTGAAGATGACATTGCTGTACATGAGTCACCATCAAGGCCCAAGTGGGCTGAAAAAAATCAATAGAAGCTGCAGGTGAATTGGCAGGCAATCCCCAAGAGCCTAGGAAGACTAGATCCCAAACAATCAATGCTTCATTTGCAAATGAGAGTGAGCTTGCTGATCACTGTTATATGATGATTGGATCTGATCCAACATAATATCAGGAAGCTCATCATGATCCAAGGTGGAGGGCAGCAATGCAAGAAGAATTCCAATCTCTCCAAGAGAACAAAACATGGGATTTGGTGCCTCTTCCTCCCAAGAGGAAACTAGTGCAATGTAAGTGGATTTTTCGAACCAAACCTGTTGCTGATGGTTCTGATCTGAAGTATAAGGCTAGGTTAGTGGCTAAGGGCTACTCACAAATCCATGGTGTGGATTATACAGAGACCTTTGCACCGGTTGCAAAGATGGACTCAATTAGACTAGCTCTAGCCATAGCAGCTAGTAAAGGTTGGGAAGTTCACCACATGGATGTCAAAAGTGCATTCTTGCATGGTGAGCTACAGGAAGAGATATATATGCAGCAACCTGAAGGATTCCAAGAGGATCCCACACTTGTATGCAGGTTGAAGAAGTCACTCTATGGACTCAAGCAAGCCCCCAGGGCTTGGTATGCCAAAATGGATGCTTTTTTGCTCTCAATTGGTTTCTGTCGATGCAAGTCTGATCCAAATGTTTATTTGCAGCAATTGTGATGGTAATTTGCAGGTCATTGTACTGTATGTTGATGATCTCTTAATTACAGGGAGCTGCACCAAACAAATTGGCTCAATTAAAGCTTCTTTGCACAGTGAATTTGCCATGAGCGACCTAGGATTGCTAAGGCAATTTTTGGGTTTGGAAATTGAGCAATCTGAGAGAGGTATTTTGCTGAGTCAATCTAAGTATGCTTCAGACCTGTTATTCAAGTTCAAAATGGATGAATGTAAGGCAGCCAAGTGCCCATTCCTTTCAGGCATAAAACTAGGTGAATTTGAAGACTCTCCGGTGGTGGATTGCACACTCTATAGGCAGCTAGTTGGAAGTTTGCTGTACCTTACACATACAAGACCTGATTTGTCTTATGCTGTAAGTGCTTGTAGCAAGGTATATGCAGCAGCCACATGAGATCCATTGGAAGGCAGCCAAAAGAATCCTTCATTATGTCCAAGGAACTAAGAGCTTCGGGGTACACTATGCAGCTGGTTCTTCACTTCAACTAGCTGGATTTTCTGATTCCGATTGGGCGGGAGATCCCATCGATAGAAAGTCCACTTCAGGTTTTGTGTTTATGTTTGCTGAAGGTCCTATTTGCTGGTCAAGTAAGAAACAGCATACAATTTCTCTTTCATCAGCAGAGGCCGAGTACAGGGCAGCAGTGAACGCAGCCACACAGTGTGTTTGGTTTGCAAGGCATTCTTCGGGAGTTTGGTGTTGCTATTGATTCTCCAACCAATATTTGGGGTGGATAATCAAAGTGCCATCAAGATATCTACTGATCCAGTACAGAGGCAAAAGAACAAAGCACATTGAGATCCACATGCATTACATTCGGGGCTTGGTGCATGACAGGGTGATTTCATTGCAGTATTGCCCATCCACCGAGCAAACTGCTGATATTTTCACCAAGTGCTTTACAGAGAAGACCTTCACTTACTTGAGATCTTTGCTTGGAGTGAGTGATGGATGGTGATTGCTGCAATTTAATTGCAGGTTCAGCCCCATGTCCATTTTTGAGGGAAGTTTTTTATCCCATGAGGTTTTACTTCTTTTCCTCGGTTCATATGGACAAATAAAATTTCTGTTTGTATTGAGGTGACTTGAGCCTTTGTTGCCAAGGCCTCCCACTTATCTTTCATGAGATGTACAAAGTTATGGTTAAGGGGGGGGGTGTTAGAACAGTAACCACACTTAGTACCATAATCCATAAATTTTAATTATCCATGTGCTTAATTAAACCATGTTTTGGATTAAGTGACTATAGTTGGTCAAAAACCCACTTTGAGAGTGTTCACACCCACTTCTGAGCAAACCAGTTCACCCAGCCTCCAGTTTTGTCCACAAGTGCGCCCTCATTTATTGCTGGTGCGCCCTCTCTCCTTGTTTTGGGGAATTTAGTTGACCAAGGGCGCTAGGGTGGTTTTTTGCCCACTTTGGCTAGATTTGGAGCATTTAATGCTCCCCTTGGGCCCCCAAAACCTCCTCTATTTGCTCACCCACGCCTGCCTTGAGCTAATTAATGACTCAGCATGCTTCAGCCACCTCCACACCAGAATTCGTAGCTGTTTGGGGTGATTGGGATTGAGTTGGACCCACCTAGGGGGATTGAGGCCAATTTGGCATTGATGACTTGTACACTCAGCTTGAGCCACCTAATGCTCTCGATTTTTCTCATGGATGTAATAAAAACCTGTTACTAACATTTTCACACGTTAGACAGTCAGTTAATCAAAGATTTGAGCATACATTGTGTGTAAATTTATCTCTTTTTTCAAATTTTTCCACTGTAATTGCAAATTAATTCGATTTTGTGAGGTTCTCCATAGCTCCTCGATCTTCTGTGATCAAAATACTCACAAATATATACAAGTGAAAATCAAAGTGGCATTTCATCATGAAGACACATGGAGGAAGTGGGGACCCACATATGGCTAGATTTCCCCCACTACACTTGGCATCATTCTCTTACCAATTCGAATTCAAGGTGAATGGTAACATACTTGGGGGAGTACAAAAGGTATAATTCATTTCATGACTCATACAAGGTCGAAATATAGAGGAAGAGTAACTCCCATGGAAGAGGAAGAGGCAATTTGGAGCTAGTGAGACACTTGGGCTAGATTCCCTAGCTCTATGACAACAATGATGAATACCTATGACACAAATCAGACCTTAAGGATGACATATGACATATATGACATGTTAGGGATAAAAATAGACTCTAAGAGGGCGCTCAAGGGTGTTAGGGCAGTTAAGATGCTTCCACTTGTGATTTGGTGGAAGTGGAGACTAGGAATTGTTGTACAAGTGGCATTTTTTGGAATTTCTTCCCAACTTGAGTTTGGCATGAGTCTCTTGGAAGGAATTCGACCCATGGAGGACATTATAAGTTTATAAATGTCAATAAAAAATAATGAAACCAGATTTTTATCATTTGTAGAATTTGCAATTGCATTTGTGAAGAGGGAGAGCTAGTGGATGACTAGTTTCTTGCCTTAGCCAATTTCGAGGGTGAAAGATTCCCATCCAAGTTGGTAATTGGAAAGGCCATTCAGACCTTTCATTTGGAGCTTTAATGGAGTCTTTATTTGCAGGTGTAATCTACAGGGCAACTCATGGTTTCTTCTATTGCATCTCACTCCTTCAACCATTTCCAGTTTTGATGGCATATTCTTGATCTTTGAGGAAGGGCATTTTTGGTGAGCTATTGTACTCTTTGGGGAAGATTTTAATGCCCCATTTCTTTTGTAATATGAATTAAATACTCTATTCTTAATCTCTAAAAATTTTCAGGTCGAAATTCCAAGTAGAAATGTATAAATCTCATTTTTAATGGAAGAACAATGCCATTTCCCCACTACCTTGTTGTGAGCCAATGTATTGATGATGATTTCGAATGAATGGATGATTATCTGATATATTTGTGATAAATATACTTTCCATGGATGTATTATACAATTTTCATGTACTGTACTTGAGCATTTGAAGCATTTTTACTCAATTTAGTTGTATTGGGAGGTGAAATAGTGCCATTTCCCCAAGGGGTCGAATTGGTGATTTTTGTAGTTGAATGGGAGAGGGTGAGAACAATTGTAATAATCCATTAATGGTGAATATGAGACTTTAATAAAATTATTAACACATTACATACCTCTGTTCATAAATTTGAGTGGGTTTGGAGGCATTTGGGAAGCCATTTTCAGTACTTACCCCAGGGGGATTTGAACCCCAAATTACTAGTAAAATTGCATAATTGGTTTAGAATCTTAAGAGAGTTTGCAGAGGTCTTTTGGTGGACATATGTCATACATAAACATCATATTCAAGTTCTAATATCATTCATACACCTTCCTTGAATATTTGAAGGCATTTGGAGTCAATTTGAGACCTAGAGACCAATACTAGTCAAAGGGAAAATCACTAGTAAAGTTACCTACATTGATCAGAATTGAAAGAGGATTTGCAGAAATAATTTTAAAGGTACAAAGGCATCCCTGGAGCACATATTTATGTTCTAATATCATTCATATACCTTCTCAAAATATTTGGGATCATTTGGGGCAAATTTGGGACCTAGAGATCAAAACTAGTCAATGGTCTAACTAGGGAAAAAAGTGAAAAATTGTCATTTTAATAAAATTCCTAACAAGGGACATTACACCATAATACGTAGAGGTCATCACCGACTAAATTTGTATGACTATTTACCACCTTTTTGTTTCGACATTTTCAGACTAGTTTTTAAGAGCCAACCAGAATTAAGCATCGAATAAATATGGAATCGACCATTTAGAATGAATTTCTATACTTTTCCTTTTTCATTAGTGAACTTCTTTGAAATTAATGAAAATTATACTCAACATTATCCCCCTTTTCCATTGATGACAAAAACCCTTCAAATCCCCCCCTTTGACATTAATGACAAAGGATCTCAAAACTCCCCCCTGTCAACCTATATCCATATTTTTTGTGACAGGGGTACAATCTTCAGTTTATACTAAGGAAGAGGGATAACCCCAAGCTTATGCCCGAGATAGAAAAAAATACCCTCCAGTTATTGGCTTTGTAAAGATGTCTGCAATATGTTCCTTTGTATCAACATACTCCAACTTGACAACATTTTGTGACACTTTTTCTCTTAGAAAGTGATATTTTACTGGAATTTGCTTGGTCTTGGAGTGCATAATTGGATTCTTGGTGTTGTCACAATGTATCACAATTGGGTCCTCATATTTCACAAGTAGATCTTCTAAGGTTTGTTTCATCCATATGAATTGAATACAACATGATGCAAGAGCAATATACTCATCTTCTGTTGTAGAAAGTGAAATGGAGGAATGGTTTTTACTTAGCCATGATACCAAGCAATATCCCAAGTAAAATGTTGCTCCACTGGTGCTCTTTCTATCATCAATACTTCCTACCCAATTTGCATCAGTAAATTCCTTTAGAGTAAAGTCATTTCCTTTTGGATACCGTAATCCATACTCCATAGTTCCTTTCAGATATCTAAGGATTCTTTTTACTGCTGCCACATGTGTTTCTTTGGGGGCTGATTGAAATCTGGTGACCAAGCCTGCAAACTGCATCACATATGGTCTTTTAGCTGTTACATATAGAAAAATACCAATCATTGAACTATACATGGCACGATCTACCTCCAAAGACTCATCATCCTTGCTTAATTTACAACCAATGACCATATGAGTACCAACAGGTTTTGAGTCTTCCATTTTAAACTTTTTCAACATATCTTTGATATACTTTTTTTGAGAAATGAAGATCCCTTTTTCTAATTGATATACTTGTAAGCCAAGGAAGAATGTCAGTTCACCCAACATTGACATTTCCAACTCCTTCATTTATGAAGAAAATCTTACACTCAGAATCTGTGGATCACTTCCAAATATGATATCATCTACATAGACAACAACAATGATCATATTTTTGTTTTCAAAATTTATGTAGAGATTTTTGTCAATGGACCCTCTTCTATATCCTTGTTGCTTCAAGTACTTGTCCAGTCTTGAGAACCATGCTCTTGGAGCTTGTTTGAGGCCATAGAGTGCCTTTTTTAGTCTGTAAACATAATCTCTATTTTCTGATAGAGAAAACCTTTAGGTTGTTCAACATAGACTTTGTATTCAATTTCTCCATTAAGGAATGCAGGTTTTACATCCATTTGGTATACTTTGAAGTTTTTGTAGCATGCAAATGCTAAAACCATTCTAATGGCTTCAAGTATTGCCACAGGTGCAAAAGTTTCTTCGAAGTCAATACCTTATGTTTGAGCATATCCCTTGCATACTAGTTTGGCTTTATTTCTTATGACTTGACCATCTTCATTAAACTTGTTCTTGAAAATCCATTTGGTCCCAATAACATTCATTCCTTTCGGTCTTAGATCAAGTTCCCAAGTTTAGTTTTTCTCTATTTGGTCCAACTCATCATTCATGGCATTGATCCAATCATTATTTTTGCTAGATTATGCAAATATTTTTGGATCAACTAACGAGATTAATGCTTGTTCTTGAAACATCAACCTTCTTCTTGTATTGAATTGTGCATCCTTGTCACCTATGATTAGAGTTTCGGGATGATTCTTTTGAATTCTTCTAGATGGAGTTCTTGTATTAGATCTAGGAGAGTCTTCGTCTTCACTTTCATGTGTTTCTTCATCTTCTTTTTCTTGTTCTAAAACCTCCTGCTTTTGAGAATCTTCATCTTTCTCTTCTTCTTTTAAAAGCTCCTCCTTTTGAGACTCTTCATCTTTCTCTTCACCATCAGTTTCTTCATCATCCTCATTTTCTTGAATTTTAATTTTTCTTGGTTTAGTGCCATGAACAATTACACTTGCTCTTTCTATGATCTTGTGTGACCTTAGATTGTAACATCTGTATGCTTTTTGGTGGATGAATATCCAATAAATATGCCCTCATCTATCTTGGAGTCAAATTTTCCAAGATCATCATCATCTCTCTTTATGTAACACTTACTTCCAACGACTCTAAAGTAATTGACTGATGCTGGTCTGCCAAACCATAGCTCGTAAGGGGTTTTATCATTATTTACTCTGAGCTATCATATTCTTTCTCTCAAAAAATCCATTTTGCTGAGAATGTTTTGGGGCTGAAAACTACATTTTGATTCCCTGAATTTTGCAAAACTCATTGAATTCATTTGCAGTAAACTCACCACCATTATCTGACCTTAGACATTTAATTTTGAGATTTGTTTCATTCTCAACTAGTTCTTTAAAAGTTTTAAACTTCACAAAGGCTTTTGATTTTTCCTCAAGTAATGTCACCCAAGTCATCCTTGTATGATCATCAATGGATAACATGAAGTAACATCCACAAAGATCAGTGTGAATTATTTCCAATGGTTGCGATGTTTTTATGATCTTTGATCTTGAAGCTTGATTTTGTTTGTTTCCCATGAAGACAATGTCTACAAACATAGTTTGGAAGTTTTATGATCTTTGGAAAGTTTTTTACGGCTCCCTTCTTACTTAATTTTACAATATTCTCAAAGTTCAAGTGCCCCATCCATCTATGCCACATAATACTTTTATTAGTCTGACACATGTAACATTTTTCTTCATTTTCTAGGATGTCTATATTGCTTGGAGTTCTCACAACAGTCCCAATAAGTTTTCTTGAATTTTTCCTTCTGATTTCACATATCTTTGAGTCAAATATGAAAATGTTTCCTTGATAACAAGTTCGACTCACACTTAGGAGATTAGGTTTTAAGTTTTCTACTAGCAGAATTTTTTTTGCTTTAACCTTGTTTCTAAGAGCCACTGTACCCTTCCCAAGTATTTTAGAAGATAAATTATCTCCAAAAATGACTTTTCCTTTTTGATTTCGTTTTAGACTTATGAACTTGATTGGGTCTCCTGTCATGTGCTTTGAACATCCACTATCCACATGCCATAGAGTTTGCTTTTATGTGGCACATAGAGATATCATACATTTTTCATTCACATCTTTTATCTTTTTCCAAGCCTCTCTTTTCTCCTTGTATTTAGTTGTGGCTCATTTTTCAATAGGAATAAATGGTTTACATTTTCTAGCTATATGCCCATAGTTACCACATTTGTAGCATTCTATGTCATACCTCTGTAAGGGCGCAAAAGAATTATGACTTTTGCTTTTTGGAAGATCACTAGAATTGTCTTTGTAGGGAGATTTCTGATTATGTTTTTGGCACATCGTACAATCAAATTCTTTATGGCCAAAATTATTAAAGACAACAATTACCCAAAAAGAGTTGCATATTTCTGCTTTTCATTGGTCTTCATGGAATTTTTCCTGTCCTACTTTCATTTTGAAAAGAAGCAAATTTTTTACTATCTTCTTTTTCAACTGGGTCTTTGAGTACAACACCATAACTCCTTTTATTTCCATCTTGTATTGTGGAAGAGGATTGTTCTTACTTTATTCCTTTGTCATAACCTAATCTTGTTTTATTACTGGATGATCTTTGGCAACTTAGGATGTCATCTAGAGTTTTTGAGTTGTTCCTAAAATTTGATTGAAAGTATTCTTCATCAATCTTCTTTCTAAGAAAGACCATTTCAGCTTCAAACTTATCTAATTCTTTCTCTCTTTTCTTGAGATACTATTTTAGATTGTTTTTCAACCCTTTTAGCTTCTTGAAGCTGATTTTTTAAGTCAGCAATGATTCTTTATGTATCATTGTTTTTCTCTTCAAACTATGTCACTTTGGTTTTTAATTGTTTGTACATACTTTTATACTTTCTTAACTCTTCAAGATCACTTATGAGCTCTCCTTCAATATCTACCACTCCTTCTAATTCTTCTTCAGGGTTTTCACTCTCTATTCCCATGACAAGAACTTCTACTTCTTCATCTTCACTATACGCATCTGAGCAACTGTCATCCATGGATTAAAATGTCTTCTTTGTTAGGATATTTAGACACTTAGGATTTAGTTAAGGTCAACTTGTGTAATAAATCCGTTAGGTAAAGTGTGTTTCTTTAGTATGCATTTGTAGATACTTAATCCGACGGTCATGATATGTTCCCGACATAGAGTGATCCGACGGCTCAACTTCTCTTAGATCATACCTACCCTTGATCCATGGCTTAACACCCGATTGGTCCATGATCTCTATTTAAAGAGCATGGAGGATCATTGGGAAGTTGATTGATTATGAGAAGTTCATTTGTAACTTTCTTTCTTTGCATAATAAATTGTCCCATAGAAGCTATTTGGCCGAGGCCGTGGAGTGTTTCCCTCACGAGGGTTTAAACCACGTCAAAACATCGGTGTATTGATCTGTGATCTGTTTGTGTGAAGTGGTTGCTCTAGGTGTTCGATCTTTTGGGAGTACCCTGTGTACCCGAACATGGTATCAGAGCTTTTATGAAGAGCTGCTTTTGGTTATGATCTAGATCTTGAACTGTTGTTGCCGAAACTCGAAAGGGTTTCTGGTTCTGGAATTTCTATCCATTTATGAGTTGTGGGAGGCATTCCATTACATCCAGAGTGTCGTTTCCATTGAGAAATAGTTTTCATTTGATAAAAAATGGTTCTCAGTTGCTTCAGAAACGCGTATTTCATCAGATCTGAAGGTATAATGTTATAGTGACGCATTTTTTTAATTTCTGTTTTAAAAATATCCCATATTTTATCAATTTTTTATTGTTAGATTTTTTTTTTGTTTCAGTTTGTTTCTTTCCTTGTCCACGTATTCTCTTTGCCGTGCACCTTGTGCGATCTCGACAAATCAGAAACATAAAGGGAAAGGGTTTTCCTTGGCTGCGTATGCTCTTTGCAAATCATAAACAAAGAGAAAACATAGAATTTCCGGGCAAGCTAACGAGATCTAACTCCATATTATGGAAAAGTTTTTGTTTGTTTCGGTTTGTGGTGTGATTTGCAGGAAAAAAGGCAAGCACAGAAACCAAGCAAGAAGAGTAAAAAAAAAAAAAAAAAACCCCCTTCCTCATTCCCATATTTTACATACCTTTTAATCTAGCTCACCTGGTTCAAAGTTGCTTTATTCTTTAATAGGTCTTGAGTTCAAGTCTTAGGAAGTTACTTTTAAAAGAAAAAGTGCATGCAATTTCTATTTTCAAGTTACTTTATTGTAAAAGTGCATCTCACTTAAATAATTAAAAAAAAAAAAGAAAAAAAAAAAGTGAGTCACTTAAGTTCCTTTTTATTGTTGCACTATTTAAAAGTAATATCATTGTAAAAGTGAAATGACTTCTTTTACAAAAATGATTCACTTAAAGTAATATTTTTGTAAAGTGATTGTCAAAAGGTTCATCTTGGGAAGGGGGGGGGGGTTCTTTTTTTTAGCTGTACATTGTCTATCTGCCACGTCACTATTTGGGACATCTTCAACAGTTTCTTTGTTCAAGCATAACTTCATCATCCGAAGTCAATTTTTAGTGCCGTTTTTTTGAAACCGCCTATTTTTTCAAGCTCTTCGCATCCAAAGTATTGGTTTATGCTTTTGTAGCCATTAATTTATAAATATGGCTGCCCCTTGTGATATTGTGCTTACCAGTTCCAACTATTTCTCATGGAAATCTCATATGGAGGATGTTCTACGAAGTAGGGGACTTTTCATAATTACCTTAGGGAAGGAAACAAAACCCACTGATGATGATAAGAAAATAAAATGGGCAAATAGATGTTACAAAGCTCATAGATTTATTGGGATGTCAATCTCTACTAATTTGAGATTCCATATATCTGGAATTGATGAACTTGATGTTGCTTGGGACAAGTTGGAATCTGTGTTTGGTAAACACAATGAAATTCGAGGTCACCAAATTGAAAATGAGTTGATTTCTTTAAATCCAAGTGATTTTTCATGCATTCAAGATTATTTATTTAAGTACAAAACTCTTAAACTCTTATGTGCAGAATGTAAGATTAAGAGGGAAGAAAAGCAATGCATTTATCATATTCTTTCAAAACTTGGACCTGCATATTCTATTTTTGTATCTACATTTTACTCCATAAAAGAATCCTTGAATGCAACTAGCTATCAAGAGCCTAGTCTTGAATCCTTTTGTGATTCCTTGATTAGAGAGCAATACAAACTCATCCATCTTGGAATGATCAACAATGCAGATACATCTGGGAAAGACTTATTGTCCCAACAGAAAGAAAAGTCCAAGCCTCCCAAGAAACAAAATTTTTGCAATAATGAGTCAAACAAGGGTCCCAAACCCTCTCAATCAGCTCCTTCTTTAAAAATGACAAAGGATCCAAGCCAAAAGGCAAGAAGACTGAGCGTCATTGCAACTATTGCGGGAAAGATAATCATGATGAATCTAAGTGTTTCAAGAAGATGGCAGCCTTAAAAGCAACAATGAAGAAGCACCACATCGTCATATATTTGCCTTCAGAATCTACCTCTCATGGACAAACATTTTGTGCTTCTGGTTATTCTTATAATGCATCTTCTTCTACTATTTCAAATGAATGGCTCATTGATTCTGGAGCATCTTATCATATGGATAAGGATAAAGCCATCTTTTCTACTATGCATGAATGTAACACCAAACAAATATTTGTTGATGATGATAAATATCTAAGTGTTGTAGGAGATGGAACAGTTCTAATAGATAATGGTCATTTTAGTGATGTACTATGTGTTCCAAGAATTTCCTGCAATTTGTTATCAGTTTATCAAATCACTCATTCTGGTGAAGGTACAACTAAGACGTTTACACCTCACCAAGTTGTAATCAAGGATTTTAAAGATCCTCAACAGGTCCTAGCTACCGAAATTGTTGATGATATTACCAGGTTGTACAAATTTAACAACTTTGGGTCATCACCTTTTCCTTCATTTTTTGTTTCTCATAGTGATAACTTGAGCAAAATTTAGCATGAGCGATTTGGTCACTTAAATTATCGCTCATTGCAACAACTATGTAAAGACAATATGGTGATATGTCTTCCAATGGTACCTTGTAGGGATGGTGTTAGTTCTGATTGTGTACTCAGAAAACATTATCGGGACAGTTTTGACAAACGTGCCTCTTGGCACGCCTCGGTTCCCTTGGAGCTTGTGCATAGTGACTTGTGTGGTCCTTTTCCATCTACTTCATTTCCTGGTTTCAAATATTTCTTAACTTTCATTGATGATTACACCATACGAACTTGGGTTTATTTCCTAAAACTTAAGAGCGAAGTATTTAACATGTTCTTGGCCTACAAGGCCCTTGTTGAAAAACAATTTTGTCATCAAATTATTAAGTTAAGATCTGGCAATGGAGGAGAATATGTTAACAAAAATTTCACTACTTTTTGCACTGAATAAGGAATCCAACAACAACACACTATTCCATATACACAACAACAAAATTGTGTAGCTGAACGGAAGAACTGCACTTTAAAAGAAATGGCTAATTATATGATCCAATCTAAGGGACTAAGTCTTCAATTTTGGGTTGAAGCCATTAATTGTGCAAATTACATAGTTAATCGCACTCCCACTAAAGCTTTACAGGGTATCACACCGGAAGAAACATGGAGTAAAACTAAACCTGATGTAAGTCACTTTCGTGTGTTTGGTTGTGAAGCATGGGCTCACATTCTAGATGAAAAATGGAAAGCATTGCAGCCTAAAAGTGAAAAGTGCATATTTGTTGGATATTCTGAAGATGTAAAAGGTTATAGAATTCTTCAACCACATTCTCATGATGTAATCATCAGAAGAGATGTTAAATTTAATGAAAATATCTTGGCCTGTGAGCCTAACTCGACGATTGTGCCATCTTTGGCATGCGAGCCTGATTCGGCGATTGTGCCTTCTTCTTCTTCCAACTTCCTTGACATGTTTCCAACTCCAGTTTCTGATGATGATAGTGAGGATGAAAATCCACCTCTGCCTGCTCATGTTCCTCTAGTTGAACCAGCACAAGTGCTTCCTCGATGGGTCCATTCAACATGTGAAGCAGCTGGTGATCTTGTCGGTGATCCTAGAGATCAACATCGAACACGTTCTTAGTTTCAGCGAACCTCTTCTCTTTTGGCTCAAGTTTTCGAGAATCATGATCCAAAACATTTTGTAGAAGCTTCAGGAAATCCAGATTGGGATGCAGCTATGGATGAAGAATATCGTTCATTAATGGCGAATGATACTTGGGATCTTGTACCTCTTCCAAAAGGAAGAAAGCTTGTCAAATCTAAATGGGTCTATAGAACTAAGTATGCATCAGATGGAAGTGTTGAAACACTTAAGGAAAGGTTAGTTGCCAAAGGTTTTTCCCAAGTTGAAGGGATTGACTACAATGAAACCTTTGCTCCTATCGCAAAAATGAACTCCATCCGCCTTGTTCTTTCCTTTGCAGCCTTACATAACTGGGAATTCCATCAAATGGATGTCAAGTCTTCCTTCTTACACGGTGATTTATAGGAGGAAATTTACATGGAATAACCTCCTGGATATGTTTAGAATAACTCTAGCCTTGTCTGCCGCCTTAAGAAATCCTTATATGGCCTTAAGCAAGCTCCTAGAGCTTGGTATGCCAAAATGGATAGCTTTCTCCTTGACACTGGTTTTTCTAGATGCCATTCTGACCCCAATGTCTATACCAAGAAGCTAGGAAACCATCTCATCATACTTGTTCTATATGTTGATGACCTTATTCTTACTGGTAGTGACCCTACACTTATAACCCATGTAATATCCAGTCTTAAGCAAAATTTTGAAATGTCAAACTTAGGACATTTGCATTATTTTCTTGGTCTCCAAGTCCTGCAAATCAAAGAAGGAATCTTTCTTTCTCAGTCTAAGTATGCTTGTGACCTTCTTCGTCGCTTTCACATGGAAGATTGTACACCAACCCCTTCTCTCTTCTAGCCCGGAGTCAAACTTTATGCCACTTGTCCTTCACCTGAAGTAGATGCCACCTTGTATCATTAGCTTGTTGGTAGTCTCTTATACTTGACTCATTCCCATCCTGACCTTTCCTTTGTTGTTGGTCGTGCTGCCCGTTATATGTAAACACCTCATGAAAGTCACTGGAAAGCAGCTAAAAAAATACTTCGATATATTCGAGGTGTAATTCAGTTCGGGATTCATTACAGTATAGGGGGGAAACCTTTGCTGGTTGGTTTCATTGATTCAGATTGGGCCGGCGATCCTGATGATCGAAAGTCTACTGTAGGTTATGTTTTCAGTTTGGGATCTGGACCTATTACTTAGGCTTGTAAGAAACAATAAGCTCTTGCTCTTTCTTCAGCAGAGGCAGAATATCGAGCCGCAGCTAATGCCATTCAGGAAGCTTTATGGCTTCAACAGATCCTTTCAGAGTTTGGATTTGAACAATAGCAGCCTACTCCACTTTGGTGCAACAATCAAAGTGCCATCAAGCTTGCCAAAGATCCAGTCCTACATCAACGCAGCAAACACATTGAGCTTCATATGCACTTCATCAGAAATCTTGTTCATGATCGTGTTCTTGAAGTACTCTTTTGTCCTACAGATGATCAAGTTGCAGACATCTTCACCAAGTCTCTTACAGAAGTGAAGTTTTCTAAACTTCGATCTATGTTAAGAGTTCAGGAACTTGTCATTAAGGGGGGATAGGCTCTAATGCCTCCTTCCTTCTCCTAATAGTGTCACTTTTGTAAATCCTTCAATCCTATCCCAAGTTGTTCTTAAGAGGGGATGTTAGGATATTTAGACACTTAGGAGTTAGTTAAGATCAACTTGTGTAATAGATCCGTTAGGTAAAGTGTGTTTCTTTAGTATGCATTAGTATGCATTTGTAAATACTTAATCCGACAGTCACGATATGTTCCCGACATAGAGTGATCCAATGGCTCAACTTCTCTTAGATCATACCTACCATTGATCCATGGCTTAACACCCGATTGGTCCATGATCTCTATTTAAAGAGCATGGAGGGTCATTGGAAAGTTGATCGATTATGAGAAGCTCATTTGTAACTTTCTTTCTTTGCAAAATAAATTGTCCCATAGAAGCTATTTGGCTGGAGCAATGGAGTGTTTCCCTCACGAGGGCTTAAACCACGTCAAAACATTGGTGTATCGATTTGTGATCTGTTTGTGTGAAGTGGTTGCTCTAGGTGTTCGGTCTTTTGGGAGTACCCTGTGTACCTGAACATTCTTTTTGTTTTTCTTCCTAAAAATCCTTTTTTTCTTCTTGAAGTCTTCAGGACACTCATCATTGTCTTCTTGTTTGGGATAAGGGCATTTGGAAGAAAAGTGACCAATTCACCCATAGTTGAAACATTTTAAGGGAAATTTCCCTTTGTACTTACCAGTACCCTTCTTAATATTTTTAACAATAAGTTCTTCTTTATCATCAGAGTCTTCTGATTGAATCTTCGTTTTATGTTTCTTATCTATTTTTTATGCTTTAAAAGCTACTTCCTTCTTTTGAGAATTATCTTGTCCAATCCTCATTTCATAAGCTATGAGGATCCCATATAGTTCATCCATGGTGAGCTTCTCAAGATTTTCTCTATCTTCTAGGGTGAAAATATTAGGTTTGTAAATCATTGGAGGTGATCTTATTACTTTTTCAACTATTTCCATTTCTTCCAATTCTGCTCCTAGCCCTTGAATTGCATTAACAATTTCATCAATTCTCTCAAAGTATTCTGAAATGTTATCTTCTTTCTTCATTTTCAGAATTTCAAATTGAGCTTTAAAAGTTTGGAGTTTTTCCCTTTTTACCTTGGTGTCTCCTTCATATATAGTTTTCAATTTGTCCCATATCTCCTTATCTATTTTATAATGCATCACATTGGCAAAGACTGTTCTGTTTAATCCAACCAAAATTGCATTAACAACTATTGCATTGTATCCAAATTGTTTTATTCCTTCAATATCTGTGGGAGGAGATTTTGGATATATATAACCTAATTCTATAGATAACCAAACTTCTAGTCCAATATACATTATATGAATTCTCATCCTAACACTCCAGAGTGCATAATCCTCACCATTGAATAGAGGAATCGTGGAGGACATTTTTCCATAGTGATAAAATATCTCTCTTCAAGCAGTTAGACTTTAGTGAAGAGATCTGCTCTGATACCAATTGTTGGAAAATCAAGTAATACTGAGAGGGGGGGTGAATAATTATTTAGATATTTCTTCAATTTTTATCACTTTTAAGATAAAATCAAGAATAGAAACAGAACAAAGAATTTTATCGTGAAAACCAAATTGGGAAAACCACAAACACTTTATATTACTACAAAAATTATATTTACAAGTATTTGCAAGCACTAACTTGCTGGATGCTACAACGCCCAATATTTTCACCTACAAATGAAAGATGCAACGACACCAATGATTTTCAGCTACAACTAAAGCATGCAACGACACCCTATTTACCAACAACAACTGGAAGGAAGCTACTACTTCCTACAGGATTTTGTAGCCTCTCCTTGCACCTCCCAACAACCCTTTAAATGATTATGTGTTCTTTGTTTTTTGTACACCTTCTTATTTTCTACTTGAATGTACAGAGACACACTATTTGAAGGATTAAAGCCTTGTTTATATACCCTCAATTGTGCCTCTTCACCTAATAGTCACAATTCTTCATCGTGACCCTTCACAAATAAAACTGATTTGAAATTACCTTTCTGTTTTATCCCGTGGGTTTAACAACGTCATTATGAAACTCTTCGACTCTGCAACCTTGACTCCAAAATGTCGAATTTGAATTTATTATTTGTTGATTTACAATATGTCGATATTCATCATCAATTCCGAATCTGCCATTCTGATTAAGACTGGTCGATTCCGATGACGGGAGTAAGAAACTCAAAAATACACTCTTAATTTAGCATCTACGACTCCATCGTTTTGACTCCGACTTGCCGATTTCGGTGTCGAACTCAACTTCGTCATTTTGAATCTAAATTTTCATGTCCCCAATTTTGGCTCATTTATCTCCCATGGGTAAATGGGACAAAATAAACCCTAAGGAGATAAATTTATTTCATCTTTGTATACTTAGAATAAAAATTATCCTAAGTCTAGTATAAACAATAATTTTATTTAATTTTAATTATTTTTAAAAATAATTATTCCTAAATATTGAGCAAGTGGGCCAAGAGGGCACCCTCATGAGGATAAGGTTGATAAAATAGAACTGTAGGCAAGCAAATAGAAAAAGAGGAAAAGCAAGGAAGGTGTAAGAAGATGCCAAAAGCAGAAAAGTGGAAACACCCAAAAAAAGATAAGGAGGGCGCAGTTTCTAAAAGGGAGCTCAGTTTACATAGCAGGAAACTCTAATAAAGCAGGAAACATATTGAGACAAAGGGGGGCGGAGTTTCTAAAGGAAATAAAAGCTTGTAAGGAAAAATCAAAGCAAGTATATCCACTCATGGGTGGCCCATGTGTAAGGGTTCTCACAGGTCACTAATCTATTCAACTTGCTCAGCAAGTCACCCTAAAATTCCATAAAAGAATGATTCCAAATCCAATTCACATTTTTTGACCATTTTGTAATTGAATGTGAGAGATTTAACTTCTCTTGTTGAGTGATGTGCCTCAACCTTGCTTTGGGTGATGCTCCCCTTAGTCATTATTGTTCCAGTATCTCTTCCACTCTATCTTACAAGTATTGAAGACTATTGTACATCCATTGAAGATCATCTTGCAGCCATATATATTCTGATGTGAAGGTACTGAATTCCATTCAAGATTATTTGAGAGTCAGAAGAATGAATATCAAGCATCCAATTTGAAATCTCTACTCATTCCCTTCATTCAGTGGGAACAATGTGGAAGGACCGAAATGGAGCTTCTAGGTTCATCACTTATGGATTGTGAGACCTATTCCATTGCGTCTAGAGGGTCGCTTTCAGTAATAAACTCCTTTTTCCTTGTTGAAAAACATGTATGGATGACCAAGATACAACCATTCTCACCAAAGACAAGGTTTCAATGTTAAGGAGCGCACGTGTGAAGTTTCAATTGATAAATGTGCCCCTGATCATATCATGAATCTCAATGTGACATCATCTATAGATATTAGACCTGTTATCTGTCATATATTAGATACAGTGCATAAATCCATTTCTCCTCCTCCTCCGATACTCTTTCTCTTAGTGTGTAGGAATTCTCTAGCATTGGAGACTCCCTGAAGTTTTGAATGTAATAATTTATCGAATATCTGCTCATGACCTCCATTTTCAACATGATTCTGTTCATTAAACTTTATCAGAACCCTCACATGATTTATAACTTATTTTTGTAATTCTTTAAGGCAATTTGGAACAAGTAATTCAAAGACTAGCTCATTATGCACTTTTATTTAACTAGTTTTACCATTTCTGCAATTCATGACTAAGTATGAGTCATTTTTATGATATGAAGGTCACTTGATGATCCTGAGACACTAATGAATCTATTCCAATCGTTTTCTTGAGGATTCAAATATTCCTAAGCATATTTGAAAGAGCTTGGAAATCCACTAGTTGAGCAATCCTAACTAGCGCCCTTGACTCTTTCGCTCCCAAACACCCCCAAATCCTCCCAAATGGCCCTAGTAATTTGTGCATAGGACTCAAATTTTTCCCTGTCCTTGACATGTTTTTTCTTCTGCACACATCCCCATACATTTTGCAAAACCTTAATATCGGAAACCCTTAATCACAGAGTCATTTAATTGTGACTTTGGCCAGTTCTTTTCTAACTAGTTTTGTAACTAGTTTTCTGCTTGTCAAAGTTGTGTTGTTAAGTTGTAATTTTTGCATAATATCAACTCCAAATCATTTCATGGATATTACAGTGGTATCAGATCACTTTCCTTGGCTCATGCTGTGGAAATTAATTCTCAGTGGAAGATATCTTAGAAGTGTTTTCAAGTTGCAATTGTGGAAGCAGTGACAAACATGGAAGATGAAGGATTTGAGGTGTATGAGGAAGAAGAAATTATTTACATTGATGGAGGACTAACCAGAGATGAGGATGGTTACATTTGCAACCATATGTACAGAGACAAATGGGATGAATCATCAATGGAAAAACCTAAGAAATATTTGATAGAAAGGATATCTACAATTGAAAACTTACCCCACCACCACCAGGAGTATTTAACCTTGGGGAAAGATATTGGTAAGGACATTTATTTTAGAGATTATTTTTACTGTAGATTTGGATTTGAGATCAAGGATGGATATTTGGACTCAATAAAGAGCAGAAAACCACCCATGGATAAACCAATTTGTTCCACCTCCATGAGTAAAGAAGAAGGAAGAAAAAATCATCCAACTGCATCTTCTAGGATCATGAGATTGTTTGTGTTTTCTAAAATCATATATTCCAAATGAGGTAATAATGACGAAGCCATCAACAGTTCTGCTAAGGATCAACAAATTATGGACTAGAGAGTAGATACTAATGGGTGCCAAGAAGAGGCATCTACTAATGGTTTCTCAAATTCGAAAGAGGCATCTACTGATGGATGCTGTGAAGAGGTATCTACCAATGGGTTCCTAAGTTTTGAGGAGACATCTTATGATATATTTCCATATCTCTATGTGGGTGACATAGAGATACCATTTGATGAGATTTCTGCAAGTACAAGTTCCCCTAATATAGAAGAAGATGAATTCCTTGAATTCGAAGAAGAAGTCACGGATCGATCTCACTATCGCCACATGAGCTTCAAGAGATTGATCTATTGGGAGATGAGGAGGAGGTTGATTCTCAACCTTTTCCTTTTGAAATTCCACTCAAGATGAATGAAAGAAGTATCAAAGATGCATGAAAAATTCTCCATGACACACATGTTTCAGTGTCACAATATTGTTGGATAGCTGCTTCATTGGAAGATTCATCTTTCCTTGAAGCCATGGAGAAGATTCAGAGAGCAATGTCCACGATCCAAGGTAAATTTTCAGATATGCTTTCTGACAGAAATTATTTACATGAGCTTGTGTATATTTTGCACGGAGTATCCTTGAAGGATGATGAAGAGATCTGCAAGCTTAATGATGAACTGATGACCACCCAAGATAATTTGAAGAAGCAGTCAAAGTGCCCTCTTAGAATCCAGGAACCAGATAGAGAAACTTCATCAAAAGTTGCAAAGATCACTCATTCTAGACATCCAGTCTCTTATGGTTGATTGTATTTTGAGTTATATGAAGGAACCTCATGAGATGGTGGTTCATGAGGTACATGATGACATACATGTGCTTGAAGAAATTTTAGATGTAGATGAAGAGTTCCAAGAACATACTGTTTCCCAGGATGAAACAAAGCTTCTTCCCGGAGTGAGCCATTTCTCCATTGACGACTTAGAAGAGATCATGTTTGATAGACCAGCCCGTGATGGAGTTGATGTATCCATTATTTTGGTGGATGGGGTTTGCAAAGAGGATATTTTGGTCCATGATCCCACATTAGAATCTTCTACTTCTTCGATGACATTTGAGGATGAAGTTTGGGTCAATAATTTCTTTTTGATGGTGCCTGAAAAGGAGCAGAAGGCTCCCACATTCAGTTCAGTTTATTTAATGGCAACACCATTCCCTACCCAACAATTGTAGAGGAATATCATGCCTATGTTTGATTCCACATCCCATAAATATGTAGGTGGATCCTATTTGACTTCATCAAGTGGGACACAAGATGGTTGCAGGCATCCTTTGACCAGTGGCAGAGAGTTGAGCCATTAGAATGTTTCACATGGGGAAGCATCTTTCTTTCCATTTGGACCATTGGGCTGGAGTGTATCTTATTTTCCTATTTGGGAGAAAATACACATGATTAATAGTCATGCTTGCATCAATGGAGAGTTCTTTGATACATTTTACACCTTTGGTGAGCAGCATGGGCATCCATGGAATGTTGATGGTGTCTACCCTTTTGGTGATTGGACATGGGACCTTCACCCTTGCCATTTGGAAAACAATGTTTTGATATTTAGTACTTGTGTGCATTGGGAACATGGATTACAATCTGATTTACATGTGCTTGGAGAGTATGGAGTTAAGCAAGATGAAGGACAAGCACCTGTTCATTTCCGGAAACATTATAAGTTGCCTCATGGAGCAAGATGCATATTTTTGGAGGAGGCACATGATTTCATTCCAGTGGAGATAACCACAATATTGATGGATGATGGTTTCCAAGAGTTGGTTCACTTTCCTTCACCCCACATACATACAGAAGCCAACACACATAGGGATGAAGTTTGGGTAAAAGGATTTTTCCTATGGGTGCCACATGAGGAGCAGAAGGCTCCCACATATTCCATTAATGACTTCAAGATCAAGCCATATGGCCTGACAAGTGCATCATTCTGTTTCCAACTTGATGAGCAGAAGCAGTGAAATATATCTAATGTCTCCATCATGCATAATATTGCATCCAGTGGGAGTGTTTTTTCATCCATTGATTGGGTGAATGGATACATATTGGATCAAAGCACCCCCAAGGGTGAGTTTTCTGTCTACATCAATGGAGAGTTGAATGACACATCATACCTTTTTTGCAAGAAGATGCATGGGAATCTATGGTTTCTAGATGATTCCTTGAAGACATGGGATTTCCACTTATGTCAATTTACTGGCAGAGGTATGAGAATATGTGTTGGTTTGCACATGGAGAAAAAGGAGTTCCATACATGGTTGGAGGGATTATTTGAGGTCCAATTTTGCATTGGAAGTGATAAAATTCCAGTATGGTGGAGTGACCTAGACATCCTCCATGATGATATATTCTTCATGCTAATATTGATGTTTGGAAGAATGCAACTGAGACAGTGGGACCTTGGAATTCTTTGGAATGATAATTTTCCACAAGTCACCGTGCCACTAGGATACATGTAGCACAAACAGTGGGATCCAAGCATTCTTATTAGCTATCTTAGTTGGGTTGAAAAGTTTGTTAAAAATGGGTTAGTCATTGGTAGAAGACTATAATCAGAGTGGTGCAATAGAAACATGGTAGAATTTTGGCTAGAGTAGAAGTTGGTTTCTTGCTTGAGGGAAAGCAAGCTTGGGAGGGGAGGACTGTCATGTCCCTAATTTTGGCTCATTTAGTTCCCATGGGTAAAGGGGAAAAAATAACCCCCAAGGAGATAAATTTATTTCATCTTTGTATACTTAGAATAAAAATTATCCTAGGTCTAGTATAAACAATAATTTTTATTATATTTATGAATAATTATTCCTAAATATTGAGCAAGTGGGTCAAGAGGGTGCCCTCATGAGGATAAGGTTGCTAAAATAGAACTGGAGGCAAGAAAATAGCAAAAGAGGAAAAGCAGGGAAGGTGTAAGAAGATGCCAAAAGCAGAAAAGTGGAAACACCCAAAAAACACTAAGGAGGGTGCCATTTCTAAAAGGGAGCTCAGTTTACAAAGCAGGAAAATATAATAAAGCACAAAACATCTTGAGACAAAGGGGTGGAGTTTGTAAAGGAAAGAAAATCTTGTAAGGAAAAAGTGTTGTCGGTCAAATTAGTACTTCTCCGTCTGTGACCACATTTCCCCGTCGGTCACACAAAAGGAAACTATGGATGAAAGAGCTTACTTGACCTTAGATGATTTAGGAGCTGAACCCCACCATCTTCAACTTAAAAAATTATTTTTTATGACAATTTCCGTATAAAACCACGACCTTTATACTTGACATAGTGCGAGTAACCCGTGGGTCTCTATACTGACAACCCACGGTTATCAACTAAAAGTTGCACCTGCGAACTGCTAAGCTAGTAAGTCGCGAGTCACTCGTATGGTGCTAGATTTCATGGTCACGGTTATCTTAAGAAAATTTGAAAAAATATATTAAGAATATGAATTGGGATTAGTTGAGTCAGGTATTCCAACTTCCCCAACTTCCCAATTCAACCATCTTTCAAACCAATACTCCTTGCCTTACCATAAATACAAGGGGAGGGCATGAGAAAGGGACAATTGGAAAGAGGTATTGTTATGCTGAAGAAACTCCAAGTCAAGAGAGAGGATAAGGAACCTAGGACCTGGTTGTGAAGGTGCTTGATGCAAAGTCAGGTATAACATTTGTACTTACTACATTCTTTGACAATAAAAGATTGAGACACTCTTCCTTTCCCAATAAAAGTGTTAATGTTTATTGTCCTTTGTTTGAGTACACAGGGTACTACCAAAGGACCGAACACCAAGAGCAACCACTTCACACAAACAGATCACAGATCAACACACCGATGTTTTGACGTGGTTTAAACCCTCTTGAGGGAAACACTCCACGGCCCCGTCCAAATAGCTTCTACGGGACAATTTATTATGCAAAGAAAGAAAGTTACAAATGAGCATCTCATAATCGATCAACTAAACAATGACCCTCCATGCTCTTTAAATAGAGATCATGGACCAATCGGGTGTTAAGCCACAGATCAAGGTTAGGTTTGATCTAAGAGAAGTTGAGCCGTCGGATCACTCTATGTCGGAAACATATCGTGACCATCGGATTAAGTATTTACAAATGCATACTAATGCATACTAAAGAAACACACTATCCTTAACGGATATATTACACAAGTTGATCTTAACTAACTCCTAAATGTCTAAATATCCTAACATCCCCCCTTAAGAACAACTTGGGATAGGATTGAAGGATTTACAAAAGTGACACTATTAGGAGAAGGAAGGAGGCATTAGAGCCTATCCCCCCTTAATGACAAGTTCCTGAACTCCTAACATAGATCGAAGTTTAGAAAACTTCGCTTCTGTAACAGACTTGGTGAAGATGTCTGCAACTTGATCATCTGTAGGGCAAAAGAGCACTTCAAGAACACGATCATGAACAAGATTTCTGATGAAGTGCATATGTAACTCAATGTGTTTGCTGCGTTGATGTAGAACTGGATCTTTGGCAAGCTTGATGGCACTTTGATTGTCGCACCAAAGTGGAGTAGGTTGCTGCTGATCGAATCCAAACTCTGAAAGGATCTGTTGAAGCCATAAAGCTTCCTGACTGGCATTAACTGCTGCTCGATATTCTGCCTCTGTTGAAGAAAGAGCAAGAGCTTCTTGTTTCTTACAAGCCCAAGTAATAGGTCCAGATCCCAGACTGAAAACATAACCTGCAGTAGACTTTCGATCATCAGGATCGCCGGCCCAATCTGAATCAGTGAAACCAACCAATAAAGGTTTCCCCCCTATACTGTAATGAATCCCAAACTGAACTGTACCTTGAATATATCAAAGTATTCTTTTAGCTGCTTTCCAGTGACTTTCATGAGGTGTCTGCATATAACGGGCAACTCGACCAATGACAAAGGAAAGGTCAGGACAGGAATGAGTCAAGTATAAGAGACTACCAACAAGCTGACGATACAAGGTGGCATTGACTTCAGGTGAAGTACAAGTGGCAGAAAGTTTGACTCCATACTGGAAGGGAGAACGGGCTGATGTACAATCTTCCATGTGAAAGCGACGAAGAAGGTCACAAGCATACTTAGACTGAGAAAGAAAGATTTCTTCTTTGGTTTGAAGGACTTGGAGACCAAGAAAATAATGCAAATGTCCTAAGTCTGACATTTCAAAATTTTGTTTAAGACTGGATTTCACATGGGTTATAAGCTTAGGGTCACTACCAGTAAGAATAAGGTCATCAACATATAGAACAAGTATGATGAGATGGTTTCCTACTTTCTTGGTATAGACATTGGGGTTAGAATGACATCTAGAAAAACCAGTGTCAAGGAGAAAGTTATCCATTTTGGCATACCAAGCTCTAGGAGCTTACTTAAGGCCATATAAGGATTTCTTAAGGCGGCAGACAAGGCTAGAGTTATTCTGAACATAGCCAGGAGGTTGTTCCATGTAAATTTCCTCCTGTAAATCACCATGTAAGAAGGAAGACTTGACATCCATTTGATGGACTTCCTAGTTGTGTAAGGCTGCAAGGGAAAGAACAAGGCGGATGGAGTTCATTTTTTCCACAGGAGCAAATGTTTCATTGTAGTCAATCCCTTCAACTTGGGAAAAACATTTGGCAACTAACCTGGCCTTAAGTCTTTCAACACTTCCATCTGATGCATACTTAGTTCTGTAGACCCATTTACATCTGACAAGTTTTCTTCGTTTTGGAAGAGGTACAAGATCCCAAGTATCGTTCGCCATCAAGGAACGATATTCTTCATCCATGGCTGCATCCCAATCTGGATTCCCTGAAGCTTCTGCAAAGGTTTTTGGATCATGATTCTCGGAAACTTGAGCCAAAAGAGAAGAGGCTCGATGAAATTGAGAACGTGTTCGACGTTGATTTCTAGGATCACCGGCAAGATCACCAGCTACTTCACATGTTGAACGGACCCATCGAGGAAGCACTTGTGCTAGTGCAACTGGAGGAACATGAGCAGGCGGAGGTGGATTTTCATCCTCACTGTCATCATCAAAAACTAGAGTTGGAAACCTGTCAAGGAAGTTGGAAGAAGAAGAAGAAGGCACAAACACTGAATCAGGCTCGCAGGCCAAAGATGGCACAATCGACGAGTTAGGCTCGTAGGCCAAGAGACTTTCATCAAATTTAACATCTCTTCTAATTATTATAGCATGAGAATGTGGTTGAAGAAGTCTATAACCTTTTACATCTTCAAAATATCCAACAAATATGCACTTTTCACTTTTAGGCTGCAATGCTTTCCGTTTTTCATCCGGAATGTGAGCCCATGCTTCACTACCAAACACACGAAAGTGACTTACATCAGGTTTAGTTTTACTCCATGCTTCTTCCGGTGTTATACCTTGTAATGCTTTTGTGGGGGTGCGATTAACTATGTAATTTGCACAATTTATGGCTTCAGCCCAAAATTGAAGACTTAGTCCCTTAGATTGGATCATACAATTAGCCATTTCTTTTAAAGTGCGGTTCTTCCGCTCAGCTACACCATTTTGTTGTGGTGTATATGGAATAGTGTGCTGTTGTTGGATGCCTTGTTCAGTGCAGAAAGTAGTGAACTGTTTGTTAACATATTCGCCTCCATTGTCAGATCTTAACTTAATAATTTGATGACCGGATTGTTTTTCAACAAGGGCCTTGTAGGCCAAGAACATGTTAAATACTTCGCTCTTAAGTTTTAGGAAATAAACCCAAGTGCGTCTGGTGTAATCATCGATGAAAGTTAAGAAATATTTGAAACCAGAAAAGGAAGCAGATGGAAGAGGACCACACAAGTCACTATGCACAAGCTCCAAGGGAACCGAGGCGTGCCAAGAGGCACGTTTGTCAAAACTGTCCCGATGATGTTTTCCGAGTACACAACCGGAGCAAACACCATCTTTGCAAGATACCATCGGAAGACCTGTCACCATATTTTCTTTACATAGTTGTTGCAATGAGCGATAATTTAAGTGACCAAATCGCTCATGCCAAAGTTTGCTCAAGTTATCACTATGAGCAACAACAAATGAAGGGAAAGGTGATGACCCAAAGTTGTTAAACTTGTACAACCTGGTAATATCATCAACAATTCTGGTAGCTAGAACCTGTTGAGGATCTTTAAAATCCTTGATTACAACTTGGTGAGGTGTAAAGGTCACAGTTTTACCTTCACCAGAATGAGTGATCTGATAGACTGATAACAAATTGAAGGAAATTCTTGGAACACATAGTACATCACTAAAATGACCATTATCTACTGGAACTGTTCCAGCTCCTACAACACTTAGATATCTATCATCACCAACAAATATTTGTTTGGTGTTACATTCATGCATAGTAGAAAAGATGGCTTGATCCTTAGCCATATGATAAGATGCTCCAGAATCAATGAGCCATTCATTTGAAGTAGAAGAAGAAGATGCATTATAAGAATAACCAGATGCACAAAGTGCATGTCCATGAGAGGCAGATTTTGAAGGCGAATCTAGGCTGATGTGGTGTTTCTTCATTGTTGCTTCCAAGGCTGCCATCTTCTTGAAACACTTAGATTCATCATGATTATCTTTCCCGCAATAGTTGCAATGACGCTCAGTCTTCTTGCCTTTTGGCTTGGATCCTCTGTCATTTTTTAAAGAAGGAGTTGACTGAGAGGGTTTTGGACCCTTGTTTGACTTATTATTGCAAAAATTTTGTTTCTTGGGAGGCTTGGACTTTTCTTTCTGTTGGGACAATAAGGCTTTCCCAGATGTATCTGCATTGTTGATTATTCCAAGATGAATGAGTTTATCTTGTTCCCTAATCAAGGAATCACAAAAGGATTCAAGACTAGGCTCTTGATAGCTAGCTGCATTCAAGGATGCTTTCATGGAGTAAAATGTAGATACAAAAACAGAAGATGCAGGTGCAAGTTTGGAAAGAATATGATAAATGCATTGTTTGTCTTCCCTCTCAATCTTACATTCTGCACATAAGAGCTTGAGAGTTTTGTACTTAGATAAATAATCTTGAATGCATGAAAAGTCACTTGGATTTAAAGAAATCAACTCATTTTCGAGTTGGTGACCTCGAATTTCATTGTGTTTACCAAACACAGTTTCCAACTTGTCCCAAGCAGTATTAGGTTCATCAATTCCAGATATGTGGAATCGCAAATCAGTAGAGATTGACATCCCAATCAATCCACGAGCTTCATCACATCTATTTGCCCATTTTATTTTCTTATCATCATCAGTGGGTTCTTTTTCTTTCCCTGTGGTAATTCTGAAAAGTCCCCTACTTCGTAGAACATCCTCCATACGAGATTTCCATGAGAAATAGTTGGAACTGTTAAGTAGAATATCACAATGGGCGGCCATATTTGTAAATTAATGGCTATAAAAGCAGAAACTAATAGTTTGGATGTGAAGAGCTCGAAAAAATAGGCGGTTTCAAAAAAACCAGCACTGAAAACTGACTTTGTATGATGAAGTTATGCTTGAACAAAGAAACTGTTGAAGATGTCCCCAATAGTGAACCCAAGACCTATTAAGGAATAAAGCAACTTTGAACCAAGTGAGCTAGATTAAAAGGTATGTAAAATATGGGAATGAGGAAGGGTTTTTTTTATTTTTTTACTCTTCTTGCTCGGTTTGCGTGCTTGCCCTTTTTCCTGCAAAACAGACCACAAAACGAAACAAAATGTTAAATTTTCTGAATTTACTTCAATATGATCTAGGATCTTAACTGAGAGAACAACATGTACAGCATATCTACAGCATATCAATCATGGAGACAATAATGCAAGCACACAAGAGACACAAAGATTTACTTGGAGAAAACCATAAAGGTGAAAAACCCCAATAACTTCCTCAGAGATAGATAGAGCAATGATACAACCAACCAAGAGAGATAGCCATAACCTAGCAGTAGATCCTCCTCCTCCATAAGTGCGCCACTCCTCCTTTTGTGCATGTGTGAGAAGTGAGTGAGTAAATAGAGTGCCTCCCGCACTCTATTTATACTAGACTTGCCTTGCCTTTTTACCTAACTCATGTAGGCTTGAACTTAACTACATAACATAATGCTGACTGGGACGACCCCCAATAGGGTGGTCTAATAACCCTTTGACCCACATGACTTATATAGGGCCGACCCCAAACAAGGTGGTCTAATAACCCATCAAGTATAAGTTACGACACTTACAATATAAATGACGACACTTCCGTATAGAGGAATAATACCATCTTTATAGGAATACAATATACATATATGTGAAATACATTCCGAAGTTACATATACATCAACACTCCCTCTTAACTAGGAAGGTATTTTATCAGCACAGTTCTTCTAGCACAAGTCATCTTCTCTGGATCATCGTCACTGGATAATCGTCATCGAGTCATCATCATCGTCACTGCTGCTGCTATCTCAATCAATCTCTGAATCTACTCATCATAGGAAGTTCTACAGAGCCAGTCCTTTTTCATACTGGATGTAGGCCCACCACCTGCAGGTCTTCATCATCACTGGCCATACTGTGGAATCCTCAGGACATATTATGTGCGTCACAAAACCTGGTTGCAGCATCCCAGGCTATTACGAGCACACAACTCTACCTGTAAGATCTCCCAGGAGCATATTACATGTGACCCATCACAAAACCTGGCTGAAGCATCCCAGGCTGTTACGAGCACTCAGCTCTACCTGTCGGATCTCCCAGGAGCACATTACATGTGATCTCACCACAAAACCTGGCTGAAGCATCTGAGGCCTTTTTCATCCTGTCCAGATCTCCCAGGAGCAAATTACATGTGGTCATGGCAAAACCTGGCTGAAGCATCTGAGGCCTTTTTCATCTTGTCCAGATCTCCCAGGAGCAAATTACATGCCATAGGACAAAACCTCGCAATAGCATCTGCCAGATATCCCAAGGCTCCGAATTACATGCCATAGGCAAAACCTCGAAAGACTATCTGCAGATCTCCCAGGGCACAAATTACATGTCCTCCCAAGAAAAACCTCGCAAGAGCATTTGCCAGATGTCCTAGGGCACCGAATTACATGCCATAGGCAAAACCTCGAAAGACCATCTGCAAATCTCCCAGGGCACAAATTACATGCTTTCATGCACAACCTGATCCACGGCCACAAAGTATCATCTGATACTCATCATCATCAGTGAAACATCCTGCTGCATGTCATCTGGAGAAGCTCGTCATCCACGATCATCTTGATCATACAATGCATCCATCTGATGCACACATAGATACATGATCCACACAATGTATCCATCAACATACATGATCTACCTGATCATGCAAAGATACATGATCCACACAATGTATCCATCAGCATCCATGATCTACCTGATCATGCAAAGATACATGATCCACACAATGTATCCAACAGCATCCATGATCTACCTGATCATACAAATATACATGATCCACACAATGTATCCAACAGCATCCATGATCTACCTGATCATACAAAGATACATGATCCACACAATGTATCCAACAGCATCCAACATGATGCGTTCATACAAAATACATACACATGATCCAACCGATCATATCCAGCATCCAACATGATGCGTACATACATAAATGATCCAACTGATCATATCCAGCATCCAACATGATGCGTACGTACATAAATGATCCAACTGATCATATCCAGCATCCAACATGATGCGTACATACATAAATGATCCAACTGATCATATCCAAGCAGAAACCAGAACATCATCCTGATGCCCATTATCCAGCGCTTACATCCATAGCCATGTGAAGGATCCTCCTTCCAACATGCTTGGAATGGCTTCAGCAAATGTGTCCATCACTTCTTCCTCGAATTGTCCTCGATCTGAAGAATGCCAAGCCTCTCTCTGAAGTACTCGAACTTCACTCTGGCTAGTGGCTTCGTCATCACATCTGTAATCTGCTCATCTGTCGCAACATATAGGAGCTTCACAGCTCCTCTCTGCACCATATCCCTGATATAGTGATATTTGATCTCTATGTGTTTCAACCTGTCATGAAACACTGGGTTCTCGGACAGCTTCACACAACTCTGGTTATCACAGAAGATACCAGTAGCATCCAACAGGAGATCAAATAACTCAGACAGTAGCTTCCGTAGCCATACTGCCTCACAACTAGCTGAACAGGCTGCAACATACTCTACCTCAGCTGTACTTAGTGCTACGCAGGACTGCTTCCTGCTAAACCAAGAGATCACACCTGATCCCATACTGAAGTAGCACCCAGATGTGCTCTTCCTGTCTGCAGCACTGCCAGCCCAATCTGAATCAACATAACCCTGCAGGTTAAACTTTTGATTCTCCTCATACCTGAGCCCATAATCCACTGTACCCTTCAGGTACCTCAGAACATGTTTTACAGCAACCAGGTGAACACTCCTCGGATCCGTCAGGAACTGGCTCAATGTGTTCACAGCAAAGCAAATGTCTGGTCTCGTGTTCGTCAGGTACATCAAGGAACCAATCATCTGACGATACAAAGAGACATCAACCGGCTCAGATGAAGCATCACATAGAAGCTTCAGATTCGATGCCATAGGTGTGGCCATAGCCTTGTAGTCCATCATCCCGAACCTCTTCAGGATCTCTACTGCATACTTCCCTTGTCCAAGGAAGATTCCTTCTGCACTCTGCCACACCTCCATGCCAAAAACAAATAGTGCATCATCCCCAAGTTCTTCGTCTCGAACTCGGTAGTAAGCTTCCGCTGCGTGTCGGCAATCAATCTATCTTCACCATACCAAGTTCTGCACATATATGATTTCCTATCATGTGTCTCAGAACCAAGTGGCTGCTCCACATACACTTCTTCTTCAACTACACCATTCAAGGAAGCTGTCTTGAATCCATCTGGTGTATCTTCTATTTCATCACTTTTATATATCTCTATGCTGCCATCTGCAACATGCTTGATCTGATAGTTCCATTTGGAAGTCATAGCAAACTTCCCTTCATGTCTTGGGATTACATCCCAAACATCATTCTTCATGATCGACGGATCATGGCATTTCATTTCTTCATCCCAGATCCTGGGAACTTCAATATCTTCAATATCTTCAATAGATATCTTTGTTGCTGGAACAAAATGTTGTAGTTCTTCTTTTGTAGGAGATGGCATACGATCTTTCCTACACAACAAGTTAAATTGCATGATTAGAAAACATCTCATAGTTTTCAGAACAAATTCTTACACATAAAGAAATATGCCATACAGTCATGCAATTATCTTAGCCAATGCTTCAATACAACATTTATCCATATTCCGTAACTTTCTAGATGCCTTCCAATCTCTACCAGAACATTGTTAAGAGTGTGTACAACTCCCAACATGTCAGTAAAGAGGTTTCATTCTAGATAAGTAGCAATGGAATGTTGTACAGTTCCATAGCCCACTTACCCATGCATATTAGGAGTATACTGTTCATCAATGCAATTATTCTAATATGCATAATACACAACCTAATTCCAGGAACATCATTATTGAACAGTATTATTTAAGAAATGACAATTCAAATACTTATCTTTGTTTGTTCGTTGGGTGGACTCCCTCTGAGTCTTCGCTTCCTTGCAGGAGCTGCTGGAGTCCTAATCTGAAGTAGCTTCTTCTACACCTTTCTATTGTGGGATGTAGAGAGATGGTCAACTCCCTCTGAATATCTGCATCCTCGCATAAACCATTGGAGTGTACTCCCTCTTGATCTTTGCTTCCTGGATTACCTGTTCTTGAATCTCATATTCATCCTTGGTCCCTATGCATGCTTATTAGTATCATGAATGTGTTATCCTTGTGATCTCATATAAAATCATACATTCATTAGTATACTATTAAAACACAATAATCTCCAGCATGTATAGTCATGATCATTTCAAACATAAATAATAAGCATTAGCATTCAAGGTTTATGTAGGATTCTTATGGTTAGTCAAATCATAATAAACATAACATGTCTAAACCTGTAATTACTCAAACCTATGACTCTTCAGGTTCGTTGAATCATCAATCAAGATAAGAGATATAAAATGCATAAAACCTGTGATTATTCAAACCTATACCTTCATGATTCTTCTGGTTAGTCATATCATCAATTATGGTAAGAAACATAATATGCATACAACCATGATTATTAACTTCAATGAATAATCATAATCAATCATGCCAAGTATACTTAAATAAAGGATCTTATCACAAGGTGAGATTCTAACTTGATATAGTAAAAACATACCTGGATTAGCATGCTAGCTAATTATGTCTAACATACTCACATGATGTCTTCTTTTTCTTCTTCAATGACTTGTGCTAGTAACCTGTATATCTCATAGGTTAACCATTATAAAACCAAGTTATACATACCTCTTAAATGGATCTTTTATGAGATCCATGACAATGGATTAATCTTTGTCCTCATGTTATCATGATCATATGTTCTTGGACCAGAACATGATTTGTCTTTCTTGGTGTACCTTTCATGTTAGTAGACAACATAAACCTCATACAACACCATAATGCATTAGTACAATCATAAGTGTCAACACCCTAACCAGTGAATATCTTCTATCATGCATTCATAATTTTGTTAAGGTTATACGACAAATCTAAAATCAAAATTGTACTAACCGTAATAACATGAAGACAAACATACCATAAAATTAATCATGGACAAATATCGAAACATACCTCGATGAGTCATACCTGTCAAGATCGCTTGTAATCTTCTTATGTAAGGCCTTATCCTCATCTCCCTCTGAGACAGGAACTTCTTCACTTATGCAGGTGATCAATCCATCTTCTTCTAGGATTAACCCAATCCACTTGATTTGCAAGAACTGGATCTTGAGCTGGATATGGGTTTGTCAGAGAAACCCCAAAAATTCAAACTTTGAATTTCAAACTTCTGACAGGATAGAAATAAGTGCCTTGATGAGCTGATCAAGTTGGTATATTCAGAATTTGAAAACTGCAAAGTTTCACTCCTCAATTTTGCTTTTGAAACTTCTGGATTCACTGGACGTGACACTTAACTGGGGTTTGATGAAGCTCACTCTTCTTCCCAATCAAAATGTTTGATCCAAAGCTCTAAGCTTCTATTTTTCTGAGGAGCTTCCAGCCGTGGTCACAGATTTCAAAAATTCCCATTTTTACAGAAGCCCTAATTTTCCACTTTTCTGATCAAAGTCCCGAACTAGGGTCTAATCAAGACCGGCCTTCTGCCAAACCAACAATTCTGATCTTGGTCTCTAAATTTCTATTTTGATGAGTAGCATCCAGCCGTGGTCTCCGATTACAAAAATTCCAACTTTCTCCAAAGCCCTAAATTCCGGAAGCCATGAATGAAGGTACCAAAAAATAATTCTGTTTTAACAGAAATATGTACCTGATTGTTTCTGGTGTAACTCCGAAATTTTTGATCCACAGGGTCTGAAAACGTTTCTTGAGATATCCTGACCTGTTATCTTTCCATCCTGACAGGTCTGACCTCAATTGGATTCTCTGAGAGAGAGTTATGCCAAATGTCGCAACGTGACCTGTTTTGGGATAAAACAGGAGAGCGAACTTGTACGGCGTGCCACGTGTCACTGTTTTAACTTCGGTCTTTGAAAAAGTTTCCTGAGATAGCTCGGCCTGTTACCTTTCTATCCTGATAGGTCTGACCTCAATTGGACTCTCTGAGAGAGAGTTATGCCAAATGTCGCAACATGACCTGTTTATGGGATAATATAGGAGAGCGCACTTGTACGGAGTTCCACGTGTCACTGGTTCAACTTCGGCCTCTGAAAAAGTTTTCTGAGATAGTACAGTCTGTGTACTAACTGTCACTTTTCACGAAATTGCATTTGGAGCTTCCTAGCCCAAGTTATGACCTTTTTCCCAAGGTCACCTGATTTTAACTCAGATCTGGAAGAGGCAGAAACCCTATATTGCACAGATCATAAATCACAAAGTACAACGAATTAGAGGTTTTCCTTTGGACACAAGGTACCTGGAGATCTTAGCTTCGTCCTGTAACAATTTCAGATCTGAAAACTTCTCCAAAATGGATTTATAGCGAAAGTGCTACGATGACTGGTTTTTGCTATATCAAGCCCTAGCATCGTAAGTGCAACAAGTGTCATACATGCCATATCATGCCTTTTTTCAGGCTAGCTCTGATACCATGTTAAATTTTATAAATTTACTTCAATATGATCTAGGATCTTAACTGAGAGAACAACATGTACAACATATCTACAGCATATCAATCATGGAGACAATAATGCAAGCACACAAGAGACATAAAGATTTACTTGGGGAAAACCATAAAGGTGAAAAACCCCAATAACTTCCTCAGAGATAGATAGAGCAATGATACAACCAACCAAGAGAGATAGCCATAACCTAGCAGCAGATCCTCCTCCTCCATAAGTGCGCCACTCCTCCTTGAGTGCATGTGTGAGAAGTGAGTGAGTAAATAGAGTGCCTCCCGCACTCTATTTATACTTGACTTGACTTGCCTTTTTACCTAACTCATGTAGGCTCGAACTTAACTACATAACATAATGCTGACTGGGCCGACCCCCAATAGGGTGGTCTAATAACCCTTTGACCCACATGGCCAACCCCCAATAGGGTGGTCTAATAACCCTTTGACCCACGTGGCCGACCCCCAATAGGGTGGTCTAATAACCCTTTGACCCACATGACTTATACAGGGCCGACCCCAAACAAGGTGGTCTAATAACCCATCAAGTATAAGTTACGACACTTACAATATAAATGACGACACTTCCGTATAGAGGAATAATACCATCTCTATAGGAATACAATATACATATATGTGAAATACATTCCGAAGTTACATATACATCAACACAAAAAAAACTTTTCCACACTTGTGGAGTTAGATCTTGTTAGCCTGCCCGGAAAGTCTACGTTTTCTCTCCGTTTCTGATTTGCCGAGATCGCGCAAGGTGCACGGCAAAGAGCATACGCAGCCGAGAAAAACCCTTTCCCTTTCTATTTCTGATTCGCCGAGATCGCTCAAGGTGCACGGCAAAGAGCATACGCAGACGGGAAAGCAACAATCCGAACCAAAAAAAATCTAACAGTAAAAAAAAGATGAAATATGAGATTTTTTTCTTTTCAAAAAACGAAATAAAAAAAATGTGCCACTGTAACATTATACCTTAAGATCTGATGAAATACGCGTTTCTGGAGCAACCGGGAACCGTTTTCGATCAAACGAAAACTATTTCCCAATGGAAACGATGCTCCGGACGCAATGGAACATCTCCCATATCCCAGAAATGCATAAAAATACCAGAACTGATACCATGTTCGAGTACATAGGGTACTACCAAAGGACCGAACACCAAGAGCAACCACTTCACACAAATAGATCACAGATCAACACACCGATGTTTTGACGTGGTTTAAACCCTCTTGAGGGAAACACTCCATGGCCCCGGCCAAATAGCTTCTACGGGACAATTTATTATGCAAAGAAAGAAAGTTACAAATGAGCTTCTCATAATCGATCAACTAAACAATGACCCTCCATGCTCTTTAAATAGATATCATGGACCAATCGGGTGTTAAGCCACGGATCAAGGTTAGGTTTGATCTAAGAGAAGTTGAGCCGTCGGATCACTCTATGTCGGAAACATATCATGACCGTCGGATTAAGTATTTACAAATGCTTACTAATGCATACTAAAGAAACACACTATCCCTAACGGATATATTACACAAGTTGATCTTAACTAACTCCTAAGTGTCTAAATATCCTAACATCCTTTGATTATAATTTGATGTTATGTCATTTGTTAATATCAATATTTACTTATAGTTGTTGAATATTGTAACTTCTAAGAATATTATATTTGTACTTTATTATTCCGGAGATGTTTCATCCCTCCGAGGTAATCCTATTATGTATCCGGAGATGTTTATTCCTACGATGGATTGTGGTAACCAGGGTTATTAGATCCACCATGTGGGGGTCGGCCCTGAGTTAATTAATTAGGGTTTATTAGACTTCCTTGGGAGAGGTTAGCCCCATAAGGGAAAAAGTCAGTCGGGAAACTAGTATAAGTAGAGAAGGATGCTCCTCACTTATCTCACACTTCCACCACTCGAAAAGTAGCGCACTTGTGAGAGAGAGGTCTGCATAGGAGGTAGAGAAGGAGTCTGAGTCTTGGAGCACATCTTGTATTTTGGTGGATCATCTTATTGAGGAAAGCTTTGCTGGTTTTCTACCCCATGAGGGTTTACCAGGGTAAAATCTCTGTCTATCTTGTGATTGTGTTTCTTCCAGTGATCTTGATATTCAAATTAGTATAAACTTAACATGGTATCAGAGCTAGCCTAAATAGAATATCTTTCACAAGGTGAAAATATCTTTCTCTCTCTCTCCCAAAATTAGGGTTTCTGCAAAAGTTAGTATTTTTGGATTCTGATTGCTTGGCTGAATATCCCTTCTCAAAATCAAAGTTTTGAGCCCTAGATCGAGGTTTTTGGTTGGGTAGAACTCTAGGAAACTCAAACCCTAGTTTGACCAAAAGTGCGATAAACCATAAATTCTGTTGCAGAGCCGAAAAGTGAAAAGTTGAAGTCTCCAGAAACAGAACACACCAGTGTTTCCAAGTCAATCAAACACATCTCCTGGTAAGTGTTACTCTATCTCTTGAGAAACTTCAATCTCTTTGACTCCCCCAAGAGAAGATGGCTCCAAGCACTAAGCTTGAAGAAAAGCTAGAAGGTATAGAGAATTTTCGGGTGTGGAAATATAGAATTGTTCTCATTCTTGAAGAGAATGATCTTGCTCAATATATCAAGGATGAAGTTGCAGAACCCACTGAAGATGAAGCCAAAGAAAATTATAGGAAGGATCTAATTAGGGAAAAGAGAATCACTGCTGATTCTATCAAGGACCACTTGATTCCCCAAGTGGCATCCAAGAAGACCCCAAAATAAATGTATGATGCCCTAGGAAGAATGTATGAAGGAAGGAACATCAATAGGAAAATGAACCTAAGAACTCAGTTGAAGAGTACCAAGATGAACAAAGGAGAATCCATTCAAGACAACTTCTCAAGAGTTTCCCAAATCAAGGAACAACTAGATGCCATTAGAGATACGCTTGATGAAGATGAACTTGTAATGACTGCTCTAAATGGTCTCACTAGACCTTGGGAGTCATTTATACAAACTATGTGTGCCAAAAAAGAAAGTATGAAGTTTGATATAGTATGGCAAGATTGTGTTCAAGAAGAAGCTAGGGTAGCCAATAGAGAAGCCCTTCTCAAGGAGGATAACCAAGCCTTGGCTACTCATACCAAAAGAAGAAGAAAGGGTTACTTCATGAAAGTGGACCACAAGGAGTCTCAACCCTATCATAGGTTCAAAAGGAGAAGAGGAACAAACTCAGAAAGAGACCTCTCCACAGTCCAATGTTACAAATTGTCTTAAACTAGCACACATTGCTAGAAATTGTACTTCACAAACAAAGAAGAAGAAGTTTGCTCACAAAAGACATCATGCACATATGGTAGAAGATGATAGTGGAGAAGAAGAAGAAGAAGAAGAAGAAGAAGAGGAAAGGCATCGAAGGAAAAGATCTAAAGTAAAGAAAGAAGATGCAGAAGACTATGTTCTATTTTCTGCACTCTCTGGGTTTGTGTCACCTGGAGAAGATACATGGCTCATCGATAGTGGTGCTTCAAAGCACATGACAAGTCAAAAGAAAACTCTCTCAAGACTAGAAGAAAAGACTTCTCCACAAAAGGTATCTCTAGGAGATGATTATCAATATCCCATCAAGGGAATTGGTGAAGCAAGCTATAAGCAAGTGATTCTGGAACACCATTGAAGATGAAAGAAATTTTATATGTACCAGGTTTGAAGAAGAACATACTTTCTATCTCAACACTAGATAAGAAAGGCTTTAGAATTGCATTCATAGATGGACAAGTACTTTTGTGGCCCAAAAGAAAATCAATTGAGGATGCAATTGTTATTGGTGAAGAGGAAGGAGGTCTTTACAAACTCAAGGGTCATCCAGAAGTTTCCCTTGTCCATGAAACTACTATCCCCTATGAGCTATGGCATAGAAGGCTTGCTCACATTAACTACAAAGCCCTACCCTATGTAAGCAAGGTGGTTATAGGACTACCAGACTTGAAGGTTGATCATAATGGCACATGCAAAGTATGTGAAAAAGGGAAGAATGTCAAGAACCCATTTCCAAAGAGTGAAACAAAGACTAAGAACATCCTGGAGTTAATACATTCAGATGCATGTGGACCAATGCCCACCACATCCCTAAGTGGGTTTGAATACTATCTCACATTCATTGATAAATTTTCAAGGAAGACTTGGATATACTTTCTAAAAGGAAAGAATGAAGTCTTTGGCAAATTCAAAGAGTTCAAGGCTTTGATAGAAAATCACTCAGAAAAGAAAATCAAGATTCTCAGAACAGATAATGGCGGAGAATATACTTCAAAGGATTTTGAATAATTTTGTAAGGAAGATGGAATCAAGAGGGAACTAACCACTCCCTACAATCCCCAACAAAATGGGGTTGCTGAAAGAAAGAATAGAACCATCATGGAAGCTGTAAAGACTATGATACATGACCAAGATCTACCCATGTATCTATGGGATGAAGCAGCTAGGACAACAGTCTATGTACAAAATAGACTATCCCATAGTGCTCTTGAATTCAAGACTCCAGAAGAAGTGTTCACAGGAAAGAAGGCTGAGGTAAGTCATATCAAAATATTTGGATGTCGAGTTTACATTCACATTCCAAAAGAAAAGAGAACCAAGTTGGATCCTTCTGGTAAGAAGTGAATATTTGTTGGATATTATGAATCATCCAAATCTTTCAAAATTTACATACCAGGTTTTCATCATATGGAAATAAGTAGAGATGTGACATTTGATGAAGAAGCAGCTCTCAAGAAATCTAGGAAGTTCCAACTTGAAGAAGTCTATGAAGAAGATACGCCTCCTAGAATCACAGAGGCTATGCCTATCCCTGAATATGATACATTAGAAGACCATGACATGTTAGAACCACAAGAACCCCCCATTACAAACTTATCCAGAAAAAGAAGGCCAGCATGGGCCAGAGACATTATTCAAGGAGATGAAAAATATGGAGCTCCTAAAGGCTCCACTAGAGAAAGAAAGAAACCAAAGCTAGTATCCAACTATGTGGCTTTGATGTGTGATCTTGTGGATCAACAACCTACTAGCTATGAAGAGGCAGTTCAGAAGAAAGAGTGGGTAGAAGCAATGACAGAAGAATACCAATCAATAATGAAAAATGATGTTTGGGATATAGTTCCCAAACCAAAATATAAAAGTGTGGTATCTTCCAAATGGATATTCAACATAAAACATATTGCAAAAGGTAGCATTGAAAAATATAAGGCAAGATTTGTAGCTAGAGGATTCTCTCAGAAAGAGGGAATTGACTATGAAGAAACATTTGCACCAGTTGCTAGGTACACTTCCATTAGAACTATCATGGCACTTGCATCTATGATGAAATGGAAATTACACCAGATGGATGTTAAGAAAGCCTTCCTGAATGGTGTGATTGAAGAAGAAGTGTACATAGAACAACCACAAGGATTTGAGGTTAAAGATGGGAGAACACATGTATGCAAGCTGAAAAAGGCTTTGTATGGATTGAAGCAAGCTCCTAGAGCTTGGTACGGAAGGATTGACAATTTCTTAACAAGCATGGGCTTTACCAAGAGTAAAGTTGATCCTAATCTTTATCTCAAGTTTACGGATGATGAACCTGTTATATTATTGTTGTATGTAGATGATCTATTTCTGACTGGAAATGAGAAACAAATCATCAAGTGCAAGAAGAAAATCTCTTCAGAATTTGAGATGAAAGATCTCGGTTTAATGCACTACTTCTTGGGTCTAGAAGTATGGCAAGAACCAAAAGGAATATTTCTAAATCAGGGTAAGTATGTTGTGGGGATTTTGAAAAGATTTGATATATTGAAGTGTAAATCCATGGCCACTCCCATGGACTCCAAATTGAAGTTATTAGTTGATGACTCATCAGAGTTAGTAGACGTGACTCTATACAGACAGATTATTGGGTCATTAATGTATCTGACAAATACCAGACCAGACATATGCTTTGTTGTAAATACCTTGAGTAAGTATCTAGTGGAACCTAGAAGAGTTCACTTAATAGCTGCAAAACATGTGATGAGGAATCTAAAGGGTACATTAGATTTTGGTCTATATTATCTTGAAAATCATGAATTCAGACTGCATGGTTACTCAGATTCTGACTGGGCAGGAAGTGTATCACACAAGAAGAGTACATTAGGTGGGTGTTATAGTCTTGGATCTACCATGATCTCATGGTTCAACAAGAAACAGTCTAGTGTGGCTCTCAGTACAACCGAAGCAAAATATATAGCTACTTGCTCTGCTAGTTGTGAAGCAGTATGGCTTCGAAAAATATTATTAGGATTGTTTGACTTAGAGATGGATCCCACTATGATCATGTGTGACAACCAAAGCTGTATTAAGATGACAGAAAATTGAGTGTTCCATGATAAGTCAAAACACATAGAGATCCGATATTTCTATATACGGGATATGGTGCAGAAAGGAGCTATTAAGCTCGAGTATGTAAGCACTGATGAACAATTTGCTGATATATTGACCAAACCTCTGTCTCGAGTAAAATTTGAGTATTTCCGAGACAAGCTTGGTGTAGTTCAAAAGGACCCTCCTCGAAAGAGGAAGTGATGTAGACACTGATGATGAAACTACCCACATCGACAGTAAGGTCGACGATGAGGATACTTGTATTATTATACTTAGGATATTTATATTTCTTATATGTATACTTAGGATATTTATATTACTTGTATATGCACTTTTACTGATGAGGATAATTGTATTGATGATATGTATACATGTACTGATGAGGATGACATGTATTGATACTTGTATTGATGATATGTATACATGTACTAATGAGGATGACATGTATTGATATTTGTATTGATGATATGTATACATGTATTGATGAGGATATTTGTATTGATGATATGTATACATGTACTGATGAGGATGACATGTATTGATACTTGTATTGATGATATGTATACATGTATTGATGAGGATATTTGTATTGATGATATGGATACATGTATTGATGAGGATACTTGTATTTATGTACTAATGATACCTGTATTGATGAGGATACTATGGGGATTGTATCATCCCTGGACTTCGGTCCCTTGAATTGATCCGTAGATAGATGTCTTTGAGAATGAAGTCCTTAATGGACAGGTGAGGATTGCATCATCCCCAGACTTAGGTCCCTTGAATTGATCCGTAGACAGATGTCTCTGAGAATTGATTATAGGACTGCATCATCCCTGGACCTTGGTTCAAAAGGTACGTGATAGGACTGTATCATCCCTGGACCTCAGTTCAAAAGGTACATGATAGGATTGCATCATCCCTAGACCTCGGTTCAAAAGGTATGTGAGAGGATTGCATCGTTCGTGAACATTGGTTCAAAAGGTACGTGAGAGGACTGCATTGTCTGTGAACAATGGTTCAAAAGGTATGTGAGAGGACTACATTGTCCGTGAACATTGGTTCAAAAGGTACGTGAGAGGACTGCATCATCCGTGAACATTGGTTCAAAAGGTACGTGAGAGGACTTCATTGTCCATAAACATTGGTTCAAAAGGTACGTGAGAGGACTGCATCATTCGTGAACATTGGTTAAAAAGGTACGTGATTGGGATTGCATCATCCCTAGACATGAGACTTGTCTTAAAGTGATAAGGATTGATCATCCTGGAACTTGATATGGATTGTATCATCCATGGACCTATGTCTTAAAGAGAGAGGGATTGATCATCCTGTAATATGATCGTGTGTATTGTAGAGTATGCTGTAGATCGAGATGATGATCCAGATACTGTAGATTGAGATGATGATCCAGATGCTGTAGATTGAGATGATGATCCAGATATTGTAGATCAAGATGATGATCCAGATGCTGTAGATCGAGATGATGATCCAGATGCTGTAGATCGAGATGATGATCCAGATGCTGTATATTGAGATGATGATCCAGATGTTGTAGATAGAGATGATTATCCAGATGCTGTAGATCAAGATGATGATCCAGATATTGTAGATCGAGATGATGATGCTGTAGCTATTCGGTGCTATAGAAGATGAAAACTCAATACTGATGATGCTGATGTTCCAATATTGACTATGTTCCAGTAGCTGCTTAAGTTACTGATGATGATGTATTGAAGAAAGCTTCCAATCATTTATAAATGTATCATGTATGATGTAGTTGATGACTCCTTGCTCCTGCAGATGTTGTTATAATATCCTTCTCATTAAGGGGGAGTGTTGAATATTGTGACTTCTAAGAATATTATATTTGTACTTTATTATTCTGGAGATGTTTCATCCCTCCGAGGTAATCCTATTATGTATCCGGAGATGTTTATTCCTCCAATGGATTGTGGTAACCAGGGTTATTAGATCCACCATGTGGGGGTCGGCCCTGAGTTAATTAATTAGGGGTTATTAGACTTCCTTGGGAGAGGTTGGCCCCATAAGGGAAAAAATTAGTCGGGAAACTAGTATAAGTAGAGGAGGATGCTCCTCACTTATCTCACACTTCCACCACTCGGAAAGTAGCACACTTGTGAGAGAGAGGTCTGCATATGAGGTAGAGAAGGAGTCCTAGTCTTGGAGCACATCTTGTATTTTGGTTGATCATCTTATTGAGGAAATCTTTGCTGGTTTTTCTACCCCATGAGGTTTTCCCAGGGTAAAATCTCTGTATATCTTGTGATTGTGTTTCTTTCAGTGATCTTGCTAGTCAAATTAGTATAAACTTAAAAATAGTCAAATTGGTTTGAGCAGGGTTTGTGTGTGTTTTGTAGATTTGTTGCGGTAGATATCAAGGGAGAAAAGCTTGGACCGACTGTCATAAACAAGGTAAATTTTCTCTGAAATTTGATCCTATTTGTTTATAGAAACATATGCAAAGCTCTATGTGTCTATCTGTCACCCCTTAGTATGTTGGTAGTCTTCCCCTACTATAAGGACTTTTCCCTAACAACAGAATTGGAGACTCCATTGGGGAGTACATTTTTGTTTTTCTTCTTTGGGTATCCTTGTTAGGTTTCTTTAGTTTTTATAACTTGTTCAGTCTCTTTAGAGGTCTTTAGGGTTTATTTTTAAATCCTTTGTGTTTAACTCATCCTGGTGTGGTCTACAAAGTTTTTCTTTTCCTTCTATCAGAACCTACCCGCGTGTTTCCTGTAGACACATGTGTGTACTTTCTGTCACACTCACGAGTTGCACATTGTGCTACCCACGGTTTTTCAGTTGCACCCAAGAGATGTTAGTGTTTACAGTCACACGTTTCTTGGAAGATTTGAACTCTTGATTTAGGGTTTGATCTTGGGGTTTTGGTCTAATTTTGGATTTGTTTTATTTTCTGGAAAATGTGAATCATTTCTGGGTTTTATCTGAGTTCATTTCACAGCCTTTTAGAGTCCTTTTAGTGTTTGAGTTTGGTTCAGTGGATCTTTAGGTTTTCATTTTGTTTTTGGAGTTTCTTAAGGCCCACCTGCATCCTATCTGTATATACAGTCGCGAACTTTCTTCCCTAACTACAATTTTCTAGTATATATACCCGCAGGTCCACCACATGTTGTTGCATATCAGGGTCGCGAGTTTTTCCTAAGTTTTTCCTTTGTTATGGAGGGTTTGATATCAGGGGGTTTATCTGTGGCTTTGGAAGCACTTGTCTGATTTGATACACATTAGACCTGGGTCTGGGTGCTCTGAATATGTCTTAAACCTTTTGAAGAGTTTCTCTTTAAGTTTTTGTGTTGGTAAAGTTACCCTAGCCTACTAGCCCATTTTTGTTTGGAAAGTGCTTGTTTCTTTTTTATTACTGGTGTTTAGGAGCAGTTTGGTCTCTGCATAGGGGTCTTGGTTTTTCCATCTTACACATCAGTCTTCTTTATTGGCATCTTGTTCCAAAGGTTTAGTTACTTCTCAGAAGCAACTAGTTGGGCCAGTCTTTGTCAATCTTGCTGTAGGTTTGTTTGTTTTGGTTCGGGTCATATTCCTTTACTTGCACTCTTCATAAGTCTTGTTTGTTCATTATTTTCATTTGTATTTCTTTCATAGATAAAGAAAAGATCAAATTTGAAAAACAAAATAACTTCCCTTTTTATTGCAAGATTTGTCATTTATTTTTCAAAGTAGTTATAGTTTTTGTTTCTACTGTCTTTGAAAAAAAAAATTATGCTTAGGTTTACTTTGATTTTAAGTTTTGAAAGAAAAATGGAAAGCACAATTGTGAAATTTTTATATTTTATATGCACTTTATTTCCAGTTGTAACCACATCACACATTGCATGATCCTTCGAGTAAAAAAGAAATTAATTTAAAATTTAATAGTAACATTTTTATTTAAGTTACCCATACATCAACTAGCTTGGGATAGGATCTTGGATTAGAAGACACTTTAACTATCCAAGATTATCAAATCTCAAATCATAGTGCAAACTGCCATTTAGGTATAGAAGTATTCTGGGAAGCTCTACTCAAACCAGAGTTAAGCATGAGGTTGTGTGAGGGTGAAATTGTTGGGGACACCCCCCACTTTTCATTCGAGCATACACCATGGCTGCTTCACGTACGACGATCCATTAGTTCCTTGAGTACTCTTGGATTTTGGACTTTGATACCCTGCCCATGGATTTTGGCTGGACCAACGACTGTCCCCTTAGGATATTTCTATATTTGTGGTAGCATTTAGTATATTGAATTTAGGGCTCTACATAGGTATAGTGGAAGGATATTTCCACCGCACCTAGGACAGACACGGGAGGCAACCCTCTACAGTAATTCAGGGAGGGAGGTTTGGTGTTTCAAATGCTTGCACCTATAAAATCTGTATGTGGACACCATCTAACTGACCTTCGATATTCTACTAGTTTTTTTTGGGCCCTCATCGTCTGAGACTTACTTTTGAGAGTATTATATTTGTTTGCCTGGTTTGGATCACTTTAGGACAGTTTTTAGTGGTATGTTGTTTGCTCCTAGTTGTTAGTGTCCCCTAGGATAATTACTTAGTATACTTTTCACACAATTATGGAGGACCAACCTCTTAGAAGGTCACAAAGGTTACAGAACCTTCCTCCATTCATAGTGGAGCCTCCACCGCCACCACGGCGACAAAGAACATAATCTCATGGTTCTTACAAACATACAAGAAAAACTGAACCACATAGATAGCCTCATATGATCTCTCAATATAAATCGGTTCAGGAACCCTTAGAGATTGAAGACTTTCCAACTCAAGATTTTTCTGCACCTTTAAATCCTTCCTTAACTGGACCCAACAATCCCTTGTTAGTAAGTGTAGTTTCTCTAGGTATTCCAGAGTTAAGTGTGTATCGGCTTACACCTGGTCCATTCATGGACAACATAGGGGATGTGTCAGGTGTTCCGCATACGCCTACAATAGTTATCATGTCAGGAGGTTTTTCTCCTCCCTTTACACATGCATCGATACCAAGCTCATTGCAAGCTACTGCTACTCCGAGCACTTCATTTAATTTCAATACTAGACCCTTAGGATCATCTCGCTGTCAAGATAAAACTGCATCCAGTTCTTTTGGTTATACTATTGGACCATCCAGTGTCCCTTTTTCAGGGGTAATGTCGGTATCGTTCACATATTCCTCTTTTTTACAACAATTTCAGGATAACCCTCAGTCTGCTCCTTTTAGTCCCATATTTCCTTTGTTCGGAGGACACATAGCTCCTTCGGTACCTTTCATAGGTTCAATGCATAATTATTCTATTAAATATACATTAGGGTTCAACCACTTCCTAGGTTTTATGTGCATCCATCCAATGTACATACTTCGAATATACTTGTAAGGAGTACTCCCTTTTCACTTTTCAGTGGAGGGGGTAGTAAAAAACATTTCAACCCACATTTCAGGGGTGCTTATACCCAACCGCAATGGAACAACCCACAAGGAAGCAATGCCCTATCATATGGCTGGAGCAGCTTTAATAATGCGTTTACTTCACAACTGATGGTCGGGGGTAACCCCAACCAACAATATAGGAGCCAGGTTTCGGGTGGTTCCCCCTACCAAACGCCTTTTAATCAGATGCCATCGGTGAGACCTCATTTTCCCTTTCTGGAAACCTTGAACTTGCCAGATCTTTCAAAACTGACTAACTATCCAATGCGACATCACCCAACATGGCCACCCATCCTAACCAAGCTTCCCTTAGACATTCCGAATTTTGAGGTAAGAATGGGGAAGACAATGGTGACTATGTGACAACCTTTCATTTGTGGTGCTCTTCCAACTCGTTAAATGATGATTCCATTAGGTTAAGGCTCTTTCAAAGGACCTTAACTGGTGTCGCCGCTAAGTGGTACATTGAACTGCCCGTTGCCACATAGGAAAACGTTTCAGACCTAGCGAAAATATTTTTGGACCATTTCTAACTTCCTTTCTGGTATGATTTCAGTACAAACCTTCTGCCCACTTTCAGGTAAAACAAAACCACTCACTTATCTGACCATATTTAGGAGTGGTGAAGACGGAAGAGACTCATCAAGGATGAGATTCCTCTAGAGTTCCTTTTAGAGTGGTACTTGAAATCACTCCTTGCTTATATTTCTAAGGATGTTGCAACTTCTGGGGTAAGTTCTGAGGAAGAATAAATCCTAAGAACCCAACATATTGACCTAGTTTACGCTCAATCTAGGATTCTCTATGAGATCATTCCGAATGCACCGATATATAATATAGATATTGGAAAACCTAAGCCTGGATCGCATGTCGATGGCATTGTTGGTTCAAAAGATTCAACAGGACTTGGAGCTTTAACAAAACAACTGCACGCACTTTATGTGAAGCAGTCTGCTTCTGAAGCAACTTCGGTTGCAACCTCCCCTTTTAAGACAGAAATTGTACAGCAGGTGTAGACAAACTAGAAGGGTTCTCGGCAACCCAACAAAAAACAAGAAGGGCAATAAAGGGGAGGGGAACCATCCAAATCCAAAGAATACGGAAAATGTAGAGGAGGGAAAGAAAGAGAAAAAGAAGGTCAAGTTTCCCTGCAAACTTTGCAAAGATGATCACCTTACCCACCAATGCCCTCTTATGGAAGAAGCCCAGAAGTTGTTACATGAAAATAAACCAACTATCCCGAAGGACCCATTTCCTCATGGATAGGATTAACTTCTGGAAACTCTAGTGTTGGGGGCACTCCTCGTGCCTCGTCGGCTGATCAATCATTAATCAATATGATTAACTCACACACGTTTATGCAAAATAGAGCCAGGAATTATAACCCAGACTCGCAACAGAAAGATAAGGATGTTCCTGAGTCATTTACTCCCCTCCACATTGAGAGACAAGAATATTCTATGTCGAATATACCTAAGGGTGTCTACAAAAGGTATACGCACAACCCTAATGCGCGCGCAACTCCTAACTACTATGTCGTAGAAGATATGGCCCAGACGCCTTGTGCAATGTACACGTTAGAAGTCTTGCAAAGCTTCCCTTTATAGCGGAATGCACTTCTATCGGCCATCAGGAGCATGGATTATTCAAGTATGCTTGCACGGTTTGATATGTCAAACATCAAACCCCGGTTACCATATCACATGACCTTCCAAATTGAAGTAGTCCATGGCTCCAAAACCATTGGATGAATAGTCATGGATGAAGGCGTGTCTACGTGTGTAATGTCAATGTCCTGATGCAAATCCCTTGAATCACCTGAGTTAGCCCCTTCCAGCACTATACTTGCGACTATTGACATGAGATCATTTCGCCCACATGGAGTCTTTCTCGCGTTCAAAGTTGGACTTTCCGCTAACTTAGTGTCTGTGGAGGTTGAAGTTTTGGATGCTTCTCTTGACTACAATTTGTTGTTAGGAAGGAGCTAGAATTATGCTATGCAAGCTATTCCATTGTCCATTTTTTGAGTACTCATGTTCCCGCATGAAGGAAAGATCATCACAGTTGATCAACTTTCATTTACTCGGAAAAACAACAGTGCTTCATCATATTAGATGATCGCTTTGATTGGTCAAACTCACCCACAGAGCGAGAGTTTGGGAGTAGGCATGTATTCATCACTGATGGGCACATTCAACCTACCTTCTATCGTAAAATACATTGGTTCTACAAGTACTTTTGACACTTTATCTCGGGAAATTTCACCATCAGTCTAACAACTGATCCTTGGATTCTTCCCACTCAGCAAGAACCCATTGTGCCCTTATCTGTTGCATAAATAGCTTAACAAGCAACACAATATGCTGCAGCAAATTATTTCTCGACTCTATCCATCTCCACATAATGAGATATAGACTATGCACCTGCATGGTCAATAAACTCCATCCACTCTTTTGATTGAATGGATACTATTTTTCCCTCTAATGAGGCTATTTTGGAAAACAAGGTAGGACTAGATCATCCATGGGAACACATGCATCACAGGTCCTATTTTCTTCCTAATCTAGACACGATAGAGAATGGTGAGTTTTCAATGAGACTTGGTGGTGATATCAATTTTTCCATCAATCCTTCTACGTAAATGATCTATGTTGAAGGTAACATGGAAAATATATCGAGGACCATACCGATCGATACCTTCATTAAACCTGGTGTTGTGGAAAACCTCTTTATTGGAGCATATTGTTCTCCTGATGAGATCACTCTGTATACCAATCTGTTTAAGGAATTCCGCGATGCGTTTTACTGGTCTTACGAGGAGATACTAGGCATCGACCCTACCTAAAAAAAGTATTATGCTTAGGCCTCTGTATTTTTTCTTGTATTATAACTGTACATGTTTGTAGAGTTAGTATTTTATTTTGATTTCTTTTTGTGCATCTTATGTGTCTTCTGGATTTTGGTTTCAGATGACAATTGAGTGCTTTATAGGATTCACCAATGGTGCTAGTCGCCACACCCGTCAGTTGGCCTCAGAAACTTGGGTTATTTACTCACCGTCTGGTCAACTTGTGTCTTCGAGAGGGGATTGTTTGGGCTCTACAACGAACAATGTAGCTGAGTATAGTGCAGTCATTGAGTTGCTTCGAGATTGTATTTATCACGGCATTTCACATTTGGAGGTATGACTCGACTCACATTTAGTTGTACTTCAGTTGATGAGTGAATATAGAGTTCGGGATCCTTTTTTTCTTTGTCATTTATTACAGTTCAGGTTACTTGAAAGAAATTTTGAGTTTATCACATTTCAAAACATTTCAAGAAATTTAAATGCATTAGCTGACTCATATGAAAATTACATTCTATATTGGCATCTTTGCCATACACAATCACATTAAGCATTCACATAAAGACAAGAAACACATGTATATCAAATCGGTACTGTATATATCCGTATCAAAAAATATGAGTTTGGGTCAATAGTATGTCGTAGTGTCATATCAATGAAAAAAAGTGGGTTCAAAAGGCCTAAAAAATATACATATGTCTTTCTCCCTATTGAGAAGTGTTAGAAAAACAGGATCGCAGAGCAATAACAATAAACAAAAATGCAAATATAATCACACATACACATTACAAGAGAGACACAGATATATCGTGGTTCAACCAACTTGGGCTATGTCCACACTGAAGTTGCCAGTCCTTATTATTATTCCGTCTAGCAAAGTGAAGGGATACAACCTATAGCATAGCCGCTGCACTTCCTTTTCACTGTCTCACAGTCTCTCTCTTTCGATCTTTACAATGCATAAAACCTAATACATCATCCCTGGCTGTATTACAATGACTTTCTTTTATAAGGAAAATACAATGGGAAAATACCATGGGATACCTAAAACCATGGGCCCGAAAACAGTTGGCGAAAAATAGCACCAAAATGTTTTCTCAGGGGCTACGCCCCCGAACTCCTGTAACTTGGGGGATTTTCCCCCAAACCCCCTTTTTCGAGGGCCCGCTGGCCCCCACGGCCCCCCCAAGGGACGAGACATCCGTGTTTGTTGAATTTCTATCCTCTTCTTCTTCTTCAATTTGAACAACTTCTTCAGAAATGCATGAGGACAAGACCTTTGGAGGGAGAACACATGAGGAGGTTTCCATTTTATTTCTCTCCATATAGATAATATATTCTTTCTACATGCCAAGATATTTATATAGATTTCTCCAAAGCTCAAATGGGTACTCAACAGAATCAATGAGATAATGCATTATAGGAGGTATAGCTAGGCACATAGTTCCATATGATCTATCACAGTCATTGAGCCAATCACACTTCTCTTCATAAGATTGTGGCTCGCTCACAGCACCAATGGACACAACAAAGAGACATTTTCTCTTGAGATATGCACACATCATTTCTTTCTACTTGGAATAGTTGAATGGAGAGAAGAGAGGAATAACTTTCGAATCAATATTGAAGTTGTTGTAGGCAACTGCAAAACACACACTTGGAAATCTATTTTGGAAGAAAGACTAGGATCCCCTATGAATCTCTAATACCATGTCAAATTCTATATGTGTCACAGGTGGATCTAGATTACTAGATCAAGCTTCACTTATAATTTACCAAACATTGACAGGAAAATAGAAGAAATATGAAGCATAACACAAGAGAAAAACATTGATGTGGATTGATCTTCCATTGCATTATTATTGAATAGCACGCGTACAATATATATATGCTACAGGGAGGGAAAATCGAGAGACTTAGTGGCAAGTTGAGTAGCTCACAATAATAAGGGATTACCTAAACTAATTCCCCACTAACTGACATTAATTCCATCCAACTCATACTTGGACCCCACGAATTGGTCAATAACACATATGAGAGCCATGAGTTGATAATTATGAACCTATTTGTGGACCAAAGTAGTGGATTAGTGGTTTTATGAGCACTAGTGGCCATTAATACACCAATTTGACCAAATCAAACATGTAGTTCCCTTAGACTCCTTAAAACATGGAAACTATCATAATAGACTTCTTTTTTCTGTGCATCCCATATCCTTCAAAAGCATTCTCATCCAAACTGTGTGGCATGCTGCTATAGTTGTTGCTACATATTCTACTTCTACAGAAGACATGCTGACAATGGGTTGTTTCTAAGAGGCTCATGAAATCAGATTGGTACCCAAATGGAAAGCATAACCAAATGTGTTTTTCCTATCATCAATAATTCATGCATGGTCACTGTCAATGTACCCTGTAAGAGTACTCTCTGTTGAATGAGAGTACCAAATTCCATAACCAACTGTGCTTGCAACATATCTCTGAATTCTTTTACCAAATTTCCATTGAGATTCTTTGGGAGACTCCATAAATCTAGAGATCAAATTGACAATAGACATCAAATCAGGTCTAGTTGTAGTCAAATACATTAAACTTCCTACCAATCTTTTGTAAATTGCAGAGTTCATTGTTGTTCCATCATCATTCTTGCTTAAATTTGTGCCTACAACAATGGGGATTTGTGTTGGTTTGTATTTATCCATTCTGAATCTCTCCAGAATGGCTATAGCATATGTATGCTAACGGATGAAGATTCCATTTTCATTTTGGTCAAATTCTAGACCAAGGAATTACCTCATAAGGCCAAGATCAGTCATTTCAAACTCCTTTTTCATGACTGTATTAAATTCTTTTAGCATCATATTTACATTATAAATCATATCATCAACATAAAGACAAACAATCATATTGTTACTTTGCTGATCTATTTTGACATACAGAGTGGGATCATTATTGCTCCCGTTGAACCCATTGTTGATGATGTAGGAATCAATTCTATTGTACCAATCTTTGGGAGATTGTTTTAGATCATACAAAGCCTTTTTTATCTTGCACACTTTGTGTTCTTGACCTTTGACATCAAATCCAGGTGGCTGGTCTACATAGACTTCTTCTTCAAGTATGCCATTGAGAAAGGGAGATTTCACATCCATTTAATAAGCAGACCATTGATTCTGAGATTCTATTGCAAGTACATCTCTGATGGTGTCAATCCTTTCTACTGGAGAAAAGGTTTCATCATAGTCCACACCATATTGTTGATCAAATCCTTTTGAAACCAACCTAGCTTTGTGATTCTCTATCTCTGCTTTTTCATTGAGTTTGGTCTTATAGAACCATTTTACTCCAATATTGCTTTTGTCTAGTGGGAGATCAACAAGATCCTAAGTTTGATTCCTTTCTATAGAATCAATTTCTTCATTCATTGCTTGTACCCACTGTGCATCCTTTACTACTTCATCAAAACATGTGGGATGACAGGAAAATAGAGCATAATGTAGTTTCTCATCAATTAAAGGAGTTCGCTCATATAACTCCCTCAAACTTCTGGTTCTTTGATTCTATGGTTGACTGTCAGCTAATGTTCCTTCTTCTTGTTGTACGTCCATTCTGGGCATTTTGAGTAGTAGATATGGCAGATCTGATCTTTCATTCTATTGAATATCTGTTGAATCATTCTGAGGATCACTCTTGCATTTGTCTTCAAGGAACTTTATATCACTTCTCACCACAAGATTTTTTGTTGATAGGATTAAATAGCTTGTAAGCTTTGTGATGTTCACTGTAACCAATGAAGATACATTTATCACTCTTTTTATCCAATTTTTTTCTCAATTCATCAGATACATGTGCAAATGCTACACATCCAAAAAATCTGAGATGTGAAACATTAATATTAGTGTCACTCCATGCTTCTTCATGAATCTTATCTTTAACACTCACTATGGGAGCTCTATTCAGTAAGTAAGCTGAACATGCAATAGATTCATCCCAATAATCATCTGATAACTTCTTATATGATAGCATACTTTGGGTCATGTTCATGATGGTTCGGTTCTTCCATTCAGCTACTCCATTGTGTTGTGGAGTGTATCCGGTAGTGAATTGGTGTTGGATGCCATGCTGTTTATAGAACTCTGCAAAATCATGTGAATCATATTAACCTCCACCATCTGAATTGAGTACTCTGATGGATTTACCTGACTGCTTTTTAGTCAATGCCTTGAATTCTTTAAACTTGGAGAAGGCATCTTATTTGTGTCTGATAAAATGTTCCCAAAATTTCCTGCTATAATCATCAATAAAAGTCAGAAAATAAAGACTACCTCCTATGGATTGGGTTTGCATGGGTCCACATAGATTTGTGTGAACTAACTCAAGGTGTTCTTTGGATTGAGATGTGGCGGTGGGGAAATTTCCCCTTTGATGTTTCCCTAAGATACAATCTTCACAAGAACTGGATTGTTCATTCAAAACTAGTAATCCCTTGACCATGGATTGCTTTTGAATAATACTAAGACTTTGAAAGGGTAGATGATCATACCTACATTGCCACAACCAGGTTTCATCTAGAATGGAAACAATATGTGCATATGACTATGAAAGAATAGCACTTCTCAGACTAAGTGGGAATATTCTATTATTGATCATTTCTACTTTGGCTAAGATTCTTCTAATGGGGGATTTATCATAGACAACATAATAAGTATCAATAAACCTGACATCATACTTATTATGAATCAGTTGACCCACATTGATCAGATTGAATTTCAGATTAGGAACATATAATACATCATGTATTGACTTCTTCTCATTCTGTTTAGTGTTAGTTTTTCAAAATTTACTTCAATCTAATCTAGGATCTTAACTGAGAGAACAACATGTACAACATATCTACATCATATCAATCATGGATACAATAATGAAAGCACACAAGAGACATAGAGTTTACTTGGGGAAAACCATAAAGGTGAAAAACCCCAATAACTTCCTCAGAGATAGATAGAGCAATGATACAACCCAAGCATAAGAGATAGACATCTCCTAGCAGCAGCTTCTCCTCCTCCACAAGTGCGCCACTCTCCAAAGAGTGTGTGTGAGAATAGAATGATCAAATAGAGTGCCTCCCGCACTTTATTTATACTTGACTTGACTTGCCTAATAACTTTTACTAGGTCAGCCTTAACTTAACCACATAACATAATGCTGACTAGGCCGACCCCCAATAGTGTGGTCTAATAACCCTTTGACCCACATGACTTATACAGGGCCAACCCCAACAAGGTGGTCTAATAACCCATCAAGTATAAGTTATGACATTTACAATATAAATGACGACATTTTCGTATAGAGGAATAATAACATATCTATAGGAATACAATATACATATATGTGAAATACATTCTGAAGTTACATATACATCAACACTCCCTCTTAACTAGGAAGGTATTTCTCAACACAGGTCTTCTAGCACAAGTCTTCTTCTCTGGATCATCGTCATAATCACTGCTGCTGCTATCTCAATCAATCTCTGAATCTACTCGTCATAGGAAGTTCTACAGAGCCAGTCCTTTTTCATACTGGATGTAGGCCCACCACCTTTAGGTCTTCATCATCACTGGCCATACTGTGGAAATCTCAGTACTGATTACATGCATCACAAAACCTCGCAAGATCATCCAGGCTGTTATGAGCACACAGCTCTACCTGTCGGATCTCCCATGGACATATTATATGTGACTGTCACAAAACCTTAAAAGAGTCTCTTGACTAGCAAGAACCCTAAAGAGCATCTGAGGCCTTTTTCATCCTGTCCAGATCTCCAAGACTTATTACATGTGACCTCCACCACAAAACCTTAAAAGAGTGTCTTTCCAAGCAAGAACCCTAAAGAGCATCTGAGGCCTTTTTCATCCTATCCAGATCTCCAGGACTTATTACATGTGGTCATGGAAAAACCTTGAAAGAGCATGTTATACCTCAATATTACACATTACATATTAGTGTCGCATCCTTGTACTAGCGACCTAAACGACAGTTTCCCTTAAAGATCATCTGAACATCCAGAGTGAAAACCATTGACTGAATACTGAAAGCAAAACCTTTTTCTGCCATCTGCCAGCCCAACTTAGCCCTGTTTGTGATCACTGCCGCTCCTTGCACATCTACAAGGGCGCGGTAGTTAGCACTACCGCGCGTTGCTCCTTCTCTGGGGCGCGGTACTACCGCGTTATGCTCAGTTATAGGGGCGCGGTAGTCTGAATTTAGCCTTTTTGCCTTGGATTTTGGGATTTCGACCTTCGAGGATATTTTGTTGGGATTACCATCTTTGGTTCGATCCTAACTCCTTCTTTGTTTAGCTGGCCTGATCCACTAAACCCTCCATAGATCCACACTTCTCTCTTGTTGGTTAGCCTTCCCATGTGCTATAAGAGAGAAGCTTTCCATGGGCCAAAGGGAGGACTTTTGGGGTATCAAACCTATGATCTTCATACTTCTGCAGAGATAGCTAGAGGAAGCACTTGGAGCTGGAAGTTGGCTTGGACATCAAGCAACTATTGTACATGACTTCAAGTTGGTAATGGAATAACTTGTCTTGTTTTCCCAAATCATTTGTGTTAATTCTGTTTTAATGATATGATTTGTATCTTTCATAGATTTAGATCCTAACTCATGTTTTCAGATTGCTAGAGAATAGTACATGCTTGTGTTTTGGTTCCATTGTTAACAGGTTTACTTGTGAGGACTTGGAACTTGGAGCAAATATCAAAGACAAGCATTTGGACATAAGGTCAGTTAAACTCCTTCTATTCTCTCCAACATTTTAATTCTGAGATGTTTGTTAGATCTAGGGATTCAAGGTTGCATTTGTTTTGTCTGTTCTTAGCCTAGAGTTAGTTAAAGTCTACTTTAGCCTAAGGGAATTTTGACTTATCCGTAGGGCAGAATTCCACATAACAGAGCATCCCAGGACTGATTACGAGCACACAGCTCAACCTATCGGATCTCCCAGGGCCGAATTATATTCCATAGGACAAAACCTCGAAAGAGCATCTGCCGGATATCCCAGGGCCAAATTATATACCATAGGCAAAACTTCGAAAGACTATCTGCAGATCTCCCAGGGCCAAATTATATGTCCTCCCAAAGCAAAACCTTGAAAGAGCATTTTCCAGATATCCCAGGGCCAGATTACATGCCATAGGAAAAACCTCGAAAGACTATCTGCAAACCTCCCAAGGCACAAACGATATGCTTATCTGCACAACCTATTCCACGACCACAAAGTATCAACCTGATACTCACCATACATCATCCTGATGTACACATGATCATCCTGATCATCATCACTGCATCCTTTTGATGCATGTCATATGGAGCAACATCCTGAAGCTCGTCATCCATGATCAACCCGATCATACAATGCATCCACTTGATGCATACACAGTATTTGCCTGATAAATATCATCATACATGATCTACCTAATCATACAATGTATCCATCTGGTACATATAAAAATACATGATCCACTTGATCATACCTGATAAATATCAACATACATGATCTACCTGATCATACAATGTATCCACCTGATACATATACAAATACATGATCCACCTGATCATATCCAACATCCAACAAGATGCATACATACATATACATATAAATGATCCAACTGATCATATCTAGCGTCCAACATGATGCATACATACATATACATATAAATGATCCAACCGATCATATCCAGCATCCAACATGATGCGTACATACATATACATATAAATGATCCAACCAATCATATCAAGCATCCAACATGATGCATATATACACATACAGAGCAGTAACTGGAGCATCGTCCTGATGCTCATCATCTAGCGCTTATATCCACATCCATGGAAGGATCCTCCTCTCACCATGCTCGGAATGGATCCTGCAAATGTGTCCATCACTTCTTCCTCGAAGTGTCATCAATTTGAAGAACACCAAGCCTCCCTCTAAAGTACTCAAACTTCACTCAGGATAGTGGTTTCATCAACACATCCGCAACATGCTCATTCGTCGCAACATACAGGAGCTTCACTGCTCCTCTCTGCACCATATCCCTGATATAGTGATATTTGATCTCAATGTGCTTCGATCTATCATGGAACAATGGGTTCTCAGAAAGCTTCACACAACTCTGGTTGTCACAAAAGATACCAGTAGCATCCAACGGGAGATCAAATAACTCACACAGTAGCTTCCTAATCCATACTTCCTCACAACTAGCCAAACATGTTGCAACATACTCTGCTTCAACTGTACTCAGTGCTACGCAGGATTGCTTCCTGCTAAACCAAGAGATCACACCTGATCCCATACTGAAGCAACACCCAAAAGTGTTTTTCCTATCTACAGCACTGCCTGCCCAGTCTGAATCAACATAACCTTCCAGGTTAAACGTTTGGTTCACATCATACTTGAGCCCATAATCAATTGTACCCTTCAGGTACCTTAGAATATGCTTTACAACAACCAGGTGAACACCTCTGGGATCCATCAGTAACTGGCTCAATGTGTTCACCGCAAAGCAAATATCTGGTCTCGTGTTCGTCAGGTACATCAAGGACCCAATCATCTGATGATACACAGTGACATCAACCGGATCAGATGAAGCATCACACAGAAGCTTCAGGTTCGATGCCATAGGTGTGGCCATGGCCTTGTAGTCCATCATCCCAAACCTCTTCAGGATCTCTGCTGCATACTTCCCTTGTCCAAGGAATATTCCATCTGCACTCTGCCGCACCTCCATGCCTAGAAAATAGTGCATCATCCCCAAGTCCTTCATCTCGAACTTGGCAGCAAGCTTCCGCTGCGTGTCGACAATCAATCTATCTTCACCTGTAATAAACAGGTCATCCACTTACAAAAGTAGTATCACTGGATTGCCTTACTCAACCTTGTAGTAAAGGTTGGAATCCGCTTTACTCTTGGCAAAGCCTAAACTGGATAGAAAGCTATCTATCCTACCATACCAAGTTCTGCGCATATATGAATCCCTGTCATGTGTCTCAGAACCAAGTGGCTTCTCCACATACACTTCCTCTTCGACTACACCATCCAAGAAGGATTTCTTGACATCCATCTAGTGTATCTTCCATTTCATCACTGCAGCCAGAGCAAGTAATGATCTGATGGAAGTGAACCTGGTTACAGGAGCAAAAGTTTCTTCATAGTTTATTCCTTCTTTCCACAAGTTACAAATCTTTCTTTGTATTTCTTTATGCTGCCATCTACAGCATGCTTGATCTTGTAGATCAACTTGGAAGTCACAGCAGACTTCCCTTTAGGTCTTGGGACTGCATGCCAAACATCATTCTTCATGATCGAGTGATCATGGCATTCTTCCATTACTTCATCCCATATCCTCGGAACTTCAATATCTTCAATATCTTCAATAGATATCTTTGTTGTTGGAACAAATGTTGTAGTCCTTCTTTTGTAGGTGAAGGTATACGATCTTTCCTACAAAACAAGTTAAATTGCATGATTAGAAACATCTCATAGTTTTTAGAACAAATTATTCCACATAAAGAAATATGTCATACAGTCATGCAATTATTTTATCCAATGCTTCAATACAACATTCATCCATATCCTGTAACTTTCTAGATGCCTTCCAATCTCTACCAGAACATTGTTAAGAGTTTGCACTACTCCCAACATGTCAACAAAGAGGTTTCATTCTAGATAAGTAGCAATGGAATGTTGTACAATGCCATAAGCCACTTACCCATTACATGCATATTAGTAGTATGCTGTTCATTAATGCAATTATTCTAATATGCCAAAAATACACAGCCTAATTCTAGGAACATCAGTATGTACATCATTGAATAGTATTATTTAAACAATCAAATATACAAGAAATGATAATTCAAATACTTAGGTTTGTTTGGTTGTTGGGTTGACTCCCTATCAGTCTTTGCTTCCTTTCTGCAACTCCATTCTGATGTGGATTGTGAGAAGTGGTCAACTCCCTCTGAATATCTGCATCCTTACAGAAACTACTGGAGTGTTCTCCCTCTTGATCTTTTCTTCCTGCATTACCTGTCCTTGAACTTGTATCCATCCTCGATCACTATGCATGCTTACAAGTATCATTATTGTGATGTCCTCGAGATCTCATACATAATCATACATTTATTAGTATAATCTCAATACTATCAGAAGCACAATAATCTTAAACATATATAGTAATGATCATTTTAAACACAGATAATAAACATTAGTATTCAAGGTTTATAAAGGACTCTTTTGGTTAGTCATATCATCAATTAAAGTAAGAAACATAATATGCCTAAATCTGTGATTACTCAAACCTATACTTTCATGACTCTTCTGGTTAGTCATATCATCAATTAAGGTAAGAAACATAATATGCATGCACCCATGATTATTCAAACCTATGAATAATAATTATCAATCATGCCATGTATACTTACATAAGAGATCCTATCACAAGGTAGGATTTTAACTTGATATAGGAAAAACATACCTGGATTAGTATGTTAGCTAGTTATGTCTAACATACCCACATGATGTCTTCTTGTTCTCTTCAATGACTTGTGCTAGCAACCTGCATATCTCATAAGTTATAGAACCAAGTTATACATACCTCGTAAATAGATCTTCTCTGTGATCCATGACAATGGATGAATCTTTGTCTTCATGTCACCATGATCATATGTTCTTGAACTAGAACATGATTTGTCTTTCTTGGTGTACCTTTCATGTTAGAAGACAAGATAAACCTCATACAACACCATAATGCATTAGTACAATCATAAGTGTCAACACCCTAATCAATGAATATCTTCTATCATGCATTCATAATTTTATTAAGGTGATACGACAAGTCTAAATTTAATCAAGATTGTACTAACCGTAATAATATAAAGACAAACATACCATAAACTTAATCATGAACAAATATCGAAACATACCTAGATAAGGCATACCTGTCGAGATTGCTTGTAATCTTATTATGTAAGGCCTTAGCCTTATCTCCGTCTGAAACTGGAACTTATTCACTTATGCAGGTGACCAATCCATTTTCTTCTAGGATTAACCCAATCCACTTGATTTGCAGAAACTGGATCTGGAGCTGGATTAGAATTTGTCAGGGAAACCCTAAAAATTCAAACTTTGAATTTCAAACTTCTGAAAGGATAGAAAGATGCGATTTGATGAGCTGATCAACCTGGTATACTCAAAATTTGAAAACTGCAAAGTTTCACCCCTTTAATTTTCCTTTGAAACTTTCGGATTCACTGGACATGACCCTGAACTAGGGTTTTGTTAGGAACCCGTGTCAACCCTTCTCTTTACTATGTTAGTATATTGTTGTTGGACGCATATGCTTTGTAAGTCGTCACATAGTATTTGTTGATTCATAGTTTATATTAGCCCATAGTATTGACCCATAGTATTGGACGCATATGCTTTGTATGTCGTCCCATAGTATTATATGTCCCATGGTTTTGACCCATAGTATTGGGCATAGACTTAGTATATAAGTGTGTGTTGAGGTCATTGAAGGCACCGTGAAGTTAATTGTATTGAGCTTGCTCAAAGGAGGTTGCCCCCTCGAAGTGGTCTACGATCAATATAAAAGTGATTCTGAGTTCTGTCATTTCTGCTATTTCGCATATTCTTATTAATTAATTGTTGCAGGTTCTTCACATCTGGTATCAGAGCACTTTCTTGGGCTCGTTGGGTGGAAATTCTGCCAATTTTTTTTTTTTCGCATCTGTTGCAGGTCCGGATTTGGGAATAATCCCTATCCGCTTAACGGTGGGAAGTACTTGGGCATAAGCCCTAAAAATCATTGTGAGGAGTACCACAGGAACCCCAAAGTAGCTGGCCCATTGAGAGGACCTGCCAGCGAAAAGGTCAACGACCCCTACCTGATTGATTAGTTCCCACCCGTGAGGTAAACCAAGAGCTGTCGTTTGTGGCAAAGCGGTTATCAGTTTTACCTGAGCCATGGAGTGAGGGGTACTGCCCCAATACGCAAGCCGTCAGACAGCATTGGTGGCCGAGTGAAACCCCTGAACTCTTAGGAAGCTGCACATACCTGGGGTCCATATCTATTTTCAGTTGAACTGTTGTCGATCACTGCTACGCCGTTTCAGATCCAGCCGTTCAGATCCATTCTGAAAGCCATTCTAGATCGAGCCGTTTTCAATCCATTCGGCGCCATTTCAGATCCATCTATTTCCGCTCACTTCTGGGCCATTGTAGATTTATCTGATCCAGATCCCTTCCGAGCTGTAGCCACTCCAGTCTGAAACGGCTACAACGACCCAGAAGTGAGCGGAAATAGATGGATCTGGGAAAAAAAAAAAAAAAAATTCAGTTTTTTCTCCATATCTCCCTTGTTTTCACTCTGCTACCCTTGAAATTTTCGAGAAACCCCTGTCCTCCCATTCTGCATATTTCATTCCAGAGGACCTTATCCCCAACTCCCCTTCCTAAAGCCCGAAATCCCACATTTGTCTATTTTTAGTGTTTGCCATAACTTCCTCAGATTTCACCCAATAACCTTCAAATTTTACCAAAGAGTTCCTTTCCAAATTCTGCTTCTTTGTCTCCCTTTGCCAAATTTTCCCATCCTTTTACCCCGCTTCTAAAATCCTCATTTTTTCCTTCCTTGTCTCTTTGACAGTGTCCAAAACTTGGTCAAACCCCAATTACCCTTCAGATTTTTTCCCAAATCCAGATTTTCCTTTACTGAAGCAGTTTTTGTTTTTGTTTTTCTACCCAGTCAATCAAAAAAAATAAAAAAAATCCTGGTTATGGTTGTCACCCGCGCAAGAGAAAACACCATGGAGGAAGCACTTTCAGCCATCCAAACCAAACTCCAAGATCTGGATGAAAAATTTCTCAGCCTCCATCTTCAGCATTCAACCATGAACAATAACCGATAGCCAAAATCTTTTGCATCCACCGAGTTCTCTTCTTCCAGCAATTTTCATGGGCCGAAGCTTGATTTTCGTCGCTTCAATGGTACTAATCTGAGTGTATGGATATACCGAGCAGAACAATATTTCAGTCTGCATAATACTTTTGATGTCCAGAAAGTTCCACTTGCATCCTTTCATTTGGAACAAGAAGCCCTTCAATGGTACCGTTGGTACATCAAAGCTCATCCCGAACCAAACTGGACAGATTTTTGCCAACTCCTTTTGCCATGATTTGGACCTAGAGTTTTTGATGACTTCACAGGAGCACTCACTAAACTTCACCAAATTGGCACAGTGAGAGAGTATCAGACAGATTTGAGAAACTGGCCAATCACACAGAAGGATTGTCTGATGAATTCTACAGGAGTTGTTTTATCAGTGGTCTCAAGGATGAAATCCGCTCAAAGGTCAACATGTTCTGTCCCAACACAATGATGGAAGTCCTCGGGTTGGCTAAGTTGGTAGAGGACAAGATCACAGCTCAACAACGCTCCAAACCCACCTTTGTTCCCTTCAGAAATATGGGTTCCCAATGACCTCCCATCACGCCTGCTCCTCAACCAACTCCTATCAAGCATTTGTATGAAACAAAGATGCAGGCACGCCGAGAAAAAGGGCTTTGTTATAATTGTGATGAGAAATTCACTCGGGGACATAGATGTGTTCAGCAAAAGCTCTATCTCTTGGATGTGGATTCTTCGCCTGCCTCAGAACTTGATGAAGAAGCTCCAGACACAGTAGATGATCAGGTCAACGTTCAACACCCGCCTATTGACACCCCATCTCAAGACGACCCACCCGAGATATCTCTCCATGCTGTCACTGGCGTCACCACTCCACAAACATGCGAGTCAGGGGATACTTCAAGAAGCTCCCTCTTACCATACTCATTGATTCTGGTAGAACTCATAACTTCATTGACCCTTGAATTTCCAAACAGGCTGATTGTTTTGTCCATCCTTGCTCCAACTTTGAAGTCATGGTTGCCAATAGGGGCACCTTACCTTGCAAGGGGAAGTGTCACAATGTGTGTATCTCTATGGAAGATTATAACCTATGCTCTGATATGTTTTTCTTGTACTTAGGCGGATGTGATGTGGTTTTGGGTGTTCAATGGTTACGCACACTTGGCCCCATCTTATGGGATTTTGCGGAACTTTGGATGCAGTTTTCAGTCAATGGGGAACAACACAAATTAATGGGCTTACAACCAGGGTCTCTCCGCATCATCAATTCACATCGTCTGGAAAAAATCCTTAAGAAGAATTCACATGGTGTCATCGCTCAGCTCCATTCCATTCAGATGCACCCATCAATGGTCTCCACTACTTCCTTGGATAGATATGCAGGTGTCTTTGCTGAACCAATGAGCTTGCCGCCTTCAAGTCACCTTTCCGGTAAGAATTTAGTCGCATCTACCTCTCAACGGGAACTGATGGCTATTTTGCATGCAGTACAGAAGTGGCAGCCATAGCTATTAGGGAATTATTTCTGCATCAAGACTGATCTCCCGAGTCTAGAAAATTTTCTGGAACAATGGGTCTCCTACCCAACACACCTGAAATGGGTTATCCAACTCATAGATTATCCCTATGCGATCACTTACAAGAAGGGTAAGGACAATATAGTGGCAGATGCTCCTTCTCACACAATTGATGACCCTGTTTCTCTTACAGCTCTTTCTCTGCTTGTTCCAAATTGGTTGCAATATGTTCAACAGGGCTATCTCTTCTATGAACTCCATGCTTCCTCATCAGCAGGGCACTCTGGGTTCTTCAAAATGTATGACCGGGAACATTGTAACTTCTTTTGGCAGGGACTAAAAATGACAATTCAATAGATGGTGGCTGATTGTGATACTTTCCAGGTCAACAAGGGTGAAATGACACTCCTTTCGAGATTGCTCAAACCCTTTCCCATCCCTACACAGCTTTGGCCAACTATTTCTATGGATTTCCTAGCAGCGCTATGGTGGTACAATACCACATCTCAAAGGACACCATATGAATCATTCTATGGACAGACACCGCCATTTCTTCTTCCATACACCCTTAGAAGCTCCCCAATTCAAGAAATTGACTCAGTTCTTCGCAACCGCGATCAAATTCTTCTCATTCTGCAAGACCATATTCACATGGCTAGAATTCGCCTGAAACAACAAGTCGATCAGCACTGTTCTGAGCACATTTTCCACGCAGCTGATAGGGTTCTTCTTTGTCTACAGCCTTCCAAGCAATCCTCCCTGACACTCCAAAGGCGTCAGTGGCCCGCAATGCAACCCGAGGATGCTACTGTGGAACCACTCCTTCAGATTTTGCAGCAATTTCTCCAACCAAAGCTTTGAGGACAAATAATTTTCTAAGGGAGAGGGGATGTTAGGAACTCGTGTCAACCCTTCTCTTTACTATGTTAGTATATTTTTGTTGGACGCATATGCTTTGTAAGTCATCCCATAGTATTTGTTGATTCATAGTTTATATTAGCCCATAGTATTGACCCACAGTATTGGACGCATATGCTTTGTAAGTCGTCCCATAGTATTTAATGTCCCATGGTTTTGACCCATAGTATTGGGCATAGACTTAGTATATAAGTGTGTGTTGAGGTCATTGAAGGCACCGTGAAGTTAATTGTATTGAGCTTGCTCAAAGGAGGTTTCCCCCTCAAAGTGGTCTGCGATCAATATAAAAGTGATTCTGAGTTCTGTCATTTTTGCTATTTCGCATATTCTTGTCAATTAATTGTTCTAGGTTCTTCATAGGTTTGATAAAGCCCACCCTTCTTCCCAATCAAAAGGTTCGATCCAAATCTATAAGCTTCTATTTTTCTGAGGATCTTCCAGCCGTGGTCACAGATTTCAAAAATTCCCATTTTTGCAGAAGCCCTAATTTTCCACTTTTCTAATCAAAGTCCCGAACTAGGGTCTGATCAATCCTGGCCTTATCCCCAACCAAAAAATCTGATCTTGGTCTCTAAATTTTTATTTTTATGAGTAGCATTCAATTGTGGTATTCGATTACAAAAATTCCAACTTTCTCCGAAACCCTAATTCCCAGAGCCATGAATGAAGGTGCTCAAAATCCAATTCTGTTTTGACAGAAATATGCACCTGATTGTTTCTGGTGTAACTCCTAAATTACGAATCCATAGGGTCTAAAAATTCTACCTGTGGTATCCCGACCTGTCATCTTTATAACCCCATAGGTCTTACTTCAATTGGATTCTCTGAGAGAGATTTATGCCAAGTGTCGCAACGTGACCTGTTTATGGGATAAAACATAAGAGAGAACTTGTACGGCGTGCCACGTGTCACTGGTTCCATTTTGGCCTCTGAAAAATTTACCTAAGAAAGTACAGACCATGCACTACCTGTCACGTTTTATGAAATTTCATTTGGAGCTTCCTAGCCCAAGTTATGACCTTTTTTCGTAGGTCACTTGTTTATGACTCAGATCTGGAAGAGGCAGAAACCCTAGATTGTACAGATCATAAAACACAAAGTACAATGAATTAGAAGTTTTCCTTTGGACACAAGGTACACGGGAATCTGATATTCGACCTGTAAACGTTTTAGATCTGAACATTTCACCAAAATGGATTTATAGTAGCTCTGATACCATGTTAATTTTTTAGAATTTACTTCAATCTGATCTAGGATCTTAACTGAGAGAACAACATGTACAGCATATCTACAGCATATCAATCATGGATACAATAATGCAAGCACACAAGAGACACATAGTTTACTTGGGGAAAACCATAAAGGTGAAAACCCCAATAAATTCCTTAGAGATAGATAGAGCAATGATACAACCCAAGCATAAGAGATAGACATCTCCTAGCAGCAGTGTCTCCTCCTCCACAAGTGCGCCACTCTCCAAAGCATGTGTGTGAGAATATAATGATCAAATAGAGTGCCTCCCGCACTCTATTTATACTTGATTTGACTTGCCTAATAACCTTTACTAGGTCGGCCTTAACTTAACCACATAATATAATGCTGACTGGGTCGACCCCCAATAGGGTGGTCTAATAAATCTTTGACCCACATGACTTATACAGGGCTGACCCCAACAAGGTGGTCTAATAACCCATCAAGTATAAGTTACGAAACTTACAATATAAATGACGACACTTCCGTATAGAGGAACAATAACATCTCTATAGGAATACAATATACATATATGTGAAATACATTTCGAAGTTACATATACATCAACATTTAGTAAGAGAAGGAACAATTATTTTTCCTTGTGTAGGAACTAAATAATGATCACCAAGATTGATTTTTGTATTTAAAGATGAATCTAGGCCAACAAATAATGATTTGTTACCTGTCATATGATTTCTGTAGCCATTGTCCAACAACCATACATCTGAATGATATTCTTCTTCAGTTACTTGGCATGATAGAAACATGACTTTTGATGAGCTTTCTTCAACATTTGAGACATGGGATCTACCACTGTTCTGATCTACTTGCTTCTTTCTGCAATCTCGTTCATAGTGTCCATACTTCTTGCAATATTTGCACTGAATGTTGGACCTATTAGTCCATATATTGCCTCTCCCCCTCTGGTTCTGAGAGTTGTGAGAGTGCTCACAGTGATCTGAGTGCTCCCGAGCGGTTCTATCCTTTGTAGAATGAGAACCTCTTCCTCTTCTGCCTCGTCCTCTACATCCTCTACCTTGACCTCTACTGAGGGAATATTGAGTGATAAATGCATTTGACAAAGACTCTTCTTCTTGATTGATTAGAGCTTTGTGGGACAGAAGGGTCCCTGTTAACTCTTCTAGGGTAAATTGGGATAGATCTTTAGATTCTTCTATAGCAGTAAAAACCATAGCAAAATTCTTAGTGAGACATGAGGATATTTTGGACAACAACCTTTTGTTCCAAGGCCTCACCATAGGTTTGGAATTGAGTCACAATACCCGAAACCTTAGTCATGAAATGATCTATACTTTTAGTTTCCTTCATTTTAATACTTTCAAACTGAAGTCGAAGGGTTTGGAGTCTTACCGTTTTGACTATGTTTGTACCTTTGTATGCAAATGCAAGGAGATTCTAGGCTTGATACGTGGTGGTGGATTCTGAGATCCGTAGGAAAATGGACTCCTCAATGTAGCTCTAGATCAACCATTCTGCAGTGATATTTTGTTCTTGGCTTTCTTCAAGGGATTTCTTCTGAGCATTAGACATAACAACTAGAGTGGTTGCATCTGGTTATTTGAAGTCATTTTCAACAATATCCCAACATTTTTTGAATTGGAGAAATGTATGCATATTGATGGACCAAAATTCATAGTCGGTGTCAGTCAAAATTGGTCTGCATATGCTTCATACTGGTACTAGCCATATTTTATGACTGTATTTTAAAAACAGTTCCGCAACTTGCATAGCTAGCACAGTGCGTCACAGGGAGAATTGAGAAAAATCCATGTATGTGAACAATGATCCCTGCACTTTGGATTACCAACAAGTGCATCAGTGCCGCACTTTTCCTTAACAACAGGTGCGTCAACGATGCACTTTACCTTAGCAATAGGTGCATTGGTGGAAGGGTGATGCAATTTTTGATATGGATAGGGTGAGTGAGTGCTTCCAAAGGAAAAATAAAATAAAAAAGATAAATACGGCCTCAATGTTGTGAATAAACTCCTCAACGCCGATGTGTTCCCATCTCGTGTGTGTGTGCTTTCAACTATGTGAAAAAGATTACCTAAATACATCATGTATTGATCAAGCCATGCATCTCTGATACCATGTTAAAGTTTATAAGAAAGTAAAGGAGATAAAAATAGTGGGAATATTGATTTCCTTCTCATTATTAATCAAAACCAAACATAGTATTACATAATAGCAATACTATGGATCAATACCATTGAACAAAAAATACTATAGAACATCAAAGTGTCCCAGCCGGACTAACTTGTTCGAGTACATAGGGTACTACCAAAGGACCGAACACCAAGAGCAACCACTTCACACAAACAGATCACAGATCAACACACCGATGTTTTGATGTGGTTTAAACCCTCTTGAGGGAAACACTCCATGGCCTCGGCCAAATAGCTTCTACGGGACAATTTATTATGCAAAGAAAGAAAGTTACAAATGAGCTTCTCATAATCGATCAACTAAACAATGACCCTCCATGCTCTTTAAATAGAGATCATGGGCCAATCGGGTGTTAAGCCACAGATCAAGGTTAGGTTTGATCTAAGAGAAGTTGAGCCGTCAGATCAGTCTATGTCGGGAACATATCGTGACCGTCGGATTAAGTATTTACAAATGCATACTAATTCATACTAAATAAACACACTATCCCTAACGGATATATTACACAAGTTGTTCTTAACTAACTCCTAAGTGTCTAAATATCCTAACATCCCCCCTTAAGAACAACTTGGGATAGGATTGAAGGATTTACAAAAGTGACACTATTAGGAGAAGGAAGGAGGCATTAGGAGAAGGAAGGAGGCATTAGAGCCTATCCCCCCTTAATGACAAGTTCCTGAACTCCTAACATAGATCGAAGTTTAGAAAACTTCGCTTCTGTAACAGACTTGGTGAAGATGTCTGCAACTTGATCATCTGTAGGGCAAAAGAGCACTTCAAGAACACGATCATGAACAAGATTTCTGATGAAGTGCATATGTAGCTCAATGTGTTTGCTGCGTTGATGTAGAACTGGATCTCTGGCAAGCTTGATGGCACTTTGATTGTCGCACCAAAGTGGAGTAGGCTGCTGCTGCTCGAATCCAAACTCTGAAAGGATCTGTCGAAGCCATAAAGCTTCCTGACTGGCATTAACTGCTGCTCGATATTCTACCTCTGCTGAAGAAAGAGCAAGAGCTTGTTGTTTCTTACAAGCCCAAGTAATAGGTCCAGATCCCAGACTGAAAACATAACCTGCAGTAGACTTTCGATCATCAGGATCACCGGCCCAATCTGAATCAATGAAACCAACCAACAAAGGTTTCCCCCATGGACTATAATGAATCCCAAACTGAACTGTACCTTGAATATATCGAAGTATTCTTTTAGCTGCTTTCCAGTGACTTTCATGAGGTGTCTGCATATAACGGGCAACACGACCAACGTCAAAGGAAAGGTCAGGACGGGAATGAGTCAAGTATAAGAGACTACCAACAAGCTGACGATACAAGGTGGCATCGACTTCACGTGAAGTACAAGTGGAAGAAAGTTTGACTCCAGACTGGAAGGGAGAAGGGGCTGGTGTACAATCTTCCATGTGAAAGCGACGAAGAAGGTCACAAGCATACTTAGACTGAGAAAGAAAGATTCCTTCTTTGGTTTGCAGGACTTGGAGACCAAGAAAATAGTGCAAATGTCCTAAGTCTGACATTTCAAATTTTGTTTAAGACTGGATTTCACATGGGTTATAAGCTTAGGGTCACTACCAGTAAGAATAAGGTCATCAACATATAGAACAAATATGATGAGATGGTTTCCTACTTTCTTGGTATAGACATTGGGGTCAGAATGGCATCTAGAAAAACCAATGTCAAGGAGAAAGTTATCCATTTTGGAATACCAAGCTCTAGGAGCTTGCTTAAGGCCATATAAGGATTTCTTAAGGCGGCAGACAAGGCTAGAGTTATTCTGAACATAGCCAGGAGGTTGTTCCATGTAAATTTCCTCCTGTAAATCACCATGTAAGAACGCAGACTTAACATCCATTTGATGGATTTCCTAGTTGTGTAAGGCTGCAAGGGAAAGAACAAAGCGGATGGAGTTCATTTTTGCGACAGGATCAAAGGTTTCATTGTAGTCAATCCCTTCAACTTGGGAAAAACCTTTGGCAACTAACCTTGCCTTAAGTCTTGCAACACTTCCATCTGATGCATACTTAGTTCTGTAGACCCATTTACATCTGACAAGTTTTATTCCTTTTGGAAGAGGTACAAGATCCCAAGTATCGTTTGCCATTAAGGAACGATATTCTTCATCCATGGCTGCATCCCAATCTGGATTCCATGAAGCTTCTGCAAAAGTTTCTGGATCATGATTCTCATAAACTTGAGCCAAAAGAGAAGAGGCTCGCTGAAACTGAGAACGTGTTTGACATTGATCTCTAGGATCACCGGCAAGATCACCAGCTTCTTCACATGTTGAACGCACCCATCGAGGAAGCACTTGTGATGGTGCAACTGGAGGAACATGAGCAGGTGGAGGTGGATTTTCATCCTCACTGTCATCATCAGAAACTGGAGTTGGAAACCTGACAAGGAAGTTAGAAGAAGAAGAAGAAGGCACAAACGCCGAATCAGGTTCGCAGGCCAAAGATGGCACAATCGCCGAGTTAGGCTCGCAGGCCAAGAGATTTTCATCAAATTTAACATCTCTTCTAATGAGTATATCATGAGAATGTGGTTGAAGAAGTCTATAACCTTTTACATCTTCATAATATCCAACAAATATGCACTTTTCACTTTTAGGCTGCAATGCTTTCCGTTTTTCATCCGGAATGTGAGCCCATGCTTTACTACCAAACACATGGAAGTGACTTACATCAGGTTTAGTTTTACTCCATGCTTCTTTCGGTGTTATACCTTGTAATGCTTTAGTGGGGGTGCGATTAACTATGTAATTTCCACAATTAATGGCTTCAGCCAATAATTGAAGACTTAGTCCCTTAGATTGGATCATACAATTAGCCATTTCTTTTAAAGTGCGGTTCTTCTGCTCAGCTACACCATTTTGTTGTGGTGTATATGGAACAGTGTGTTGTTGTTGGATGCCTTGTTCAGTGTAGAAAGTAGTGAACTTTTTGTTAACATATTCTCCTCCATTGTCAGATCTTAACTTAATAATTTGATGACCAAATTGTTTTTCAACAAGGGCCTTGCAGGCCAAGAACATGTTAAATACTTTGCTCTTAAGTTTTAGGAAATAAAACCAAGTGCATCTGGTGTAATCATCAATGAAAGTTAAGAAATATTTGAAACCAGAAAAGGAAGCAGATGGAAGAGGACCACACAAGTCACTATACACAAGCTCCAAGGGAACCGAGGCGTGCCAAGAGGCACGTTTGTCAAAACTCTCCCTATGATGTTTTTCGAGTACACAACCAGAACAAACACCATCTCTACAAGATACCATCGGAAGACCTGTCACCATATTTTCTTTACATAGTTGTTGCAATGAGTGATAATTTAAGTGACCAAATTGCTCATGCCAAAGTTTGCTCAAGTTATCACTATGAGCAACAAAAACTGAAGGGAAAGGTGATGACCCAAAGTTGTTAAACTTGTACAACCTGGTAATAACATCAACAATTTCAGTAGCTAGAACCTATTGAGGATCTTTAAAATCCTTGATTACAACTTGGTGAGGTGTAAAGGTCACAGTTTTACCTTCACCAGAATGAGTTATCTGATAGACTGATAACAAATTGCAGGAAATTATTGGGACACATAGTACATCACTAAAATGACCATTCTCTACTGGAACTGTTCCAGCTCCTACAACGCTTAGAGATCTATCATCACCAACAAATATTTGTTTGATGTTACATTCATGCATAGTAGAAAATATGGCTTAATCTTTATCCATATGATAAGATGCTCTAGAATCAATGAGCCATTCATTTGAAGTAGAAGAAGAAGATGCATTATAAGAATAACCAGAAGCACAAAGTGCATGTCCATGAGAGGCATATTCTGAAGGCGAATCTAGGCTGATGTGGTGCTTCTTCATTGCTACTTCCAAGGCTGCCATATTCTTGAAACACTTAGATTCATCATGATTATCTTTCCCGCAATAGTTGCAATGACGCTCAGTCTTCTTGCCTTTTGGCTTAGATCCTTTGTCATTTTTTAGAGAAGGAGCTAACTAAGAGGGTTTTGGACCCTTGTTTGACTTATTATTGTGAAAAGTTTGTTTCTTGGGAGGCTTGGACTTTTCTTTATGTTGGGACAATAAGGCTTTCCCAGATGTATCTGCGTTGTTGATTATTCCAAGATGAATGAGGTTATCTTGTTCTCTAATCAAGGAATCACAAAAGAATTCAAGACTAGGCTCTTGATAGCTAGCTGCATTCAAGGATGCTTTCATGGAGTAAAATGTAGATACAAAAACAGAATATGCAGGTCCAAGTTTGGAAAGAATATGATAAATACATTGTTTGTCTTCCCTCTCAATCTTACATTCTGCACATAAGAGTTTAAGAGTTTTGTACTTAGATAAATAATCTTGAATGCATGAAAAGTCACTTGGATTTAAAGAAATCAACTCATTTTTGAGTTGGTGACCTCGAATTTCATTGTGTTTACCAAACACAGATTCCAACTTGTCCCAAGCAGCATTAGGTTCATCAATTCCAGATATGTGGAATCGCAAATCGGTAGAGATTGACATCCCAATCAATCCACGAGCTTCATCACATCTATTTTCCCATTTTATTTTCTTATCATCACCAGTGGGTTCTTTTTCTTTCCCTGAGGTAATTCTGAAAAGTCCCCTACTTCGTAGAACATCCTCCATACGAGATTTCCATGAGAAATAGTTGAAACTGTTAAGTAGAATATCACAAGGGGAAGCCATATTTGTAAATTAATGGCTGTAAAATCATAAACCAATAGTCTGGATGTGAAGATCTCAAAAAAATAGGCGGTTTAAAAAAAAACGACACTGAAAACTGACTCTGTATGATGAAGTTATGCTTGAAAAAAGAAATTGTTGAAGATGTCCCCAATAGTGACGTGGCAGCTAGAGAATGTCCAGCAAAAAAAAAGAACCCCCCTCTTCCCAAGATGAACCTTTTGACAATCACTTTACAAGAAAGTTGTTTTAAGTGAACCACTTTTGTAAAATAAGTGATTTCACTTTTACAATGATATTACTTTTAAATAGTGCAACAATAAAACAAACTTAAGTGACTCACTTGTATTTTTATTTTTTATTATTTAAGTGAGATGCACTTTTACAATAAAATAACTTGAAAATATAATTTGCATGCACTTTTGCTTTTAAAAGTAACTTCCTAAGACTTGAACTCTAGAGCTATTAAGGAATAAACTCCTCCACGCCGATGTGTTCCCATCTCGTGTGTGTGTGCTTTCAACTATGTAAAAAACATTTCCCAAATACATCAGGTATGGATCAGGCCATGCATCTCTGATACCATGTTAAAGTTTATAAGAAAGTAAAGGAGATAAAAATAGTGGGCATATTGATTTCCTTCTCATTATTAATCAAAACCATACATAGTATTACATAATAGCAATACTATGGATCAATACCATTGAACAAAAAATACTATAGAACATCAAAGTGTCCTAGTCGGACTAACCTGTTCGGGTACATAGGGTACTACCAAAGGACCGAACACCAAGAGAAACCTCTTCACACAAACAGATCACAGATCAACACATCGATGTTTTGACGTGGTTTAAACCCTCTTGAGGGAAACACTCCACGGCCCCGGCCAAATAGCTTCTACTGGACAATTTATTATGCAAAGAAAGAAAGTTACAAATGAGCTTCTCATAATTGATCAACTAAACAATGACCCTCCATGCTCTTTAAATAGAGATCATGGACCAATCGGGTGTTAAGCCATGGATCAAGGTTAGGTTTGATCTAAGAGAAGTTGAGCCGTCGGATCACTCTATGTCAGGAACATATCGTTACCGTTGGATTAAGTATTTACAAATGCATACTAATGCATACTAAAGAAACACACTATCCCTAACGGATATATTACACAAGTTGTTCTTAAATAACTCCTAAGTGTCTAAATATCCTAACATAACCAACTAATCACTCAACTAATTAATGCACTGTTGACCAATGAGATTGCAATTCTTAACACAATTCTCCTTAATCCATCTTCATGGCCCAAAACCTTTATCTTTCATATCATGTAACCCACCCATTTTTTCTTCTAGAACAATCTGAACTATAATTGATTCCCCTCTTGTTGGCAGGAAATACTACCCTATAATGAGGAAATGGACATTATCAACTTAAGGGGGTGACAGGTAAGCATACTAATTGCATTAGAGATATGTTTATGAATGGAAATAGATTATAGGTCTTGAGAACATACCTTTTGAACGAAGTTTGATCCTAGCTTTTATCCAATCTTGCGCTCGATCCTCAATCCAATCTCCTATTTGATAAACCTGCAAAACCAAGACCTTTCTCAGTGTATCTTGGCCAATATAATAATGATGGAATTGACAAGTAATTCAAACATCAAGCATTAATCAACATTGATCCAAACAAATACATAATCCAATAAGCACTTGATTTGGGACGAGAAAGATGCTTCAACCATTTATATTCAAAAACATATGAATGATAGAAAGTATACCTGACTTTGCAGCATGCTCATGCAACCTGATCCTAGGCTCTTGCTCCTCTCTGACTTCAGAATTCCTCCAGCATAACCTCCTTCAATACAAGCTTATCATGTAAAAGAGTCTCTCAATGGCTCTTATATCCAAAATATCTCTATGTCTAAAAATGTCTAACCCCTCTTTTCAATCCTCCTTGTATTTATAAGACAAGGTAGGCAGTTCAAGTCGAGAGGTGGTTGAAGGAGAAGTTAGGGAAGTTGGGTAACCAACTGCAACTAATCCCCATTCGTCAAATTAATATTTTTTGATCATATTTTAAGGTGTGCGCTACTATTTCACAGTGGAGAAGCACCCAGGGCGCAGCTACAGTGTTTTATAACAAGCGTTCACCACTTTTTAGATGTTGTGCGCTAGTCTACTGAAGAGGAGTAGCGCCCATGAGGAGGTGTGTGCTACTATTATACACTGGAGTAGAGCATATGCGCTAGTTTTCTTTAGAGGAGTAGCGCCCATGCTAAAATATGTTGTTTTTTAGAGTTTTTCCAGCTTGCAAGGAGGTGAATCAGGCCAATGTGTCATCTAAGGTCATCATGCTCTTCAATCCAAGTTGTCCTTTTGTGTGATCGACAACTCAAGGTGATCACAGATGGAGAAGTACAGATTTCACCTATAACAGATGCCCCCTAATGTGTGAGGTCAGAGGGAAACGATGGCCGAAATACATTATAATCCAAAGCCAAAGGAGGAGCAAGGAACCGCGGAAGCAAGTCACAAGAACACCTGAAACAAAGATCAAGGTTAGAGAGCAATTACAATCTTGACATCATATAGATGTGTAGTGTGATACAAATATCATCTCCAATACATAACGAGATGTATATATAGCATGGCCACTTGAAATACAAGCGTGGATCCATGTCAAACTGAGAGATCATAGCCATAACAACAAACTGGATCTATGTCTCATGGAGAGCCAAATATAGGTGAGGCTCAGTCTTGCGCAACTTGGGTGATAACATAATGAGGTGATGTCATCAACATCCCAAGGTCTTCATCCAAAACAACTCAAGGTATAGACCCTAACCATGTGAATAGATGAGCTGACAGTCGAACATGAGGGGTATCGTTTGATTACCAGTCATTGATGTATACTGTTAACACACGCGAGGGCTTCCACCGATAATGATGATGGGGCCCAAGGTACCTAGTACAATCCTACAAGTGTGAATAAGTGGACTTGGATTCGAACACTTGAGGATCCTGTCAAATAAAAGACATTGATGTATTCTCATAATTCAACAGTGAGGAAAATTGCCACTGGTGACTGCAATCTCCAAGGTACTAACCGAAACTCTAAACTTCATTCCCAGAGAAAAATGAGTTGATGTCGATGGGATGAATTCCGTTGGAAGGGAGGCCTTAAGGCATCCCCCATCATCCAACATGAGGGACACTCAACTGGTATGAGATGATATAGAGTAATATATAACAAGACTGACACTAGGATGGCCGACACATGAGGTCAAGGTAAACTGCAGAATGGCCGACACAAAGTATATCCTTGAACAGTGAGCACGACACAAAGTGACTTAGGCAGTTTTCAACATCATGGGAAAAATGATGTAAGCCTGTAATGTAGGAGACATTAACAGACCCTCCATATGGTTGGAAGAATATCCAACTGGGAGAGTAAACAACTCGGAGATGAGGTTCACCCTAAGGTCGAAAACTAAACCCAACCGACATGATAGACTCAAGTAGGTGTTGTGTTCAAGGATAGAACTGACTGAACTTCCTTTGACACTGAAGATATAACACATCTTTCCCATCCCTTATTCTTTTTAGATAAAAGAATACCTTTCTTGTTGTTTTAATGAGTCCAACAAAAAATGAAAACTCAATAGATCCAACCATGTAAAAGTTTAACGAGCCCATGGGAGGAAGACTCAGGACCTTCTTCATTGGTTATAGAGTTCGAAGAAGAGATAGAAGATTACTCTATATTACTGATCTCTGGATTTTAATATCGAGCCGAGATCTGTTCCTGCTCGCCAGTGTTTTCAATTTTGAGTTTGAAAAACTTAAAAAATAACTCCATATACCTACTCGTGGATTTAAGTATCGAGCCCAAGCAGATTAATGCGTGCCGGTGTTTTCCTGTTTATAGAGTCTGAAAAACTTAAACAATCCTCTTTACACCTATCCGTGTATTTTATATCGAGCTCGGATTGGTTTGTGCTCGGCGGTGTTTTCTTGTTTATAGAGTTGAAAAACTTAAACAGTCTTCTATTTACCCTCTCATGGATTTCACATCGAGCCCAAGTAGGTGAATGCTCGCTTGGTGTTTTCATGTTTAGAGAGCCTGCAAACCCTAAAGAAAGGCTCCGAAAGGTCCTTTTTTGTAAAGTTAGTCTCCTCCCCCGAAAAAGTATAAAACAATGGAAGAAGAACTCTTCTAGCTGTGAAATTGCCCACATAAGATCCAAAGAGATGATGTAAACCTCACAATGAAAGAATTTAGGAATAATAGAAGAAGAGACAAGCAATAGAACTTAGATCCAAAGAAACTTTGATTGAGGCACAATAATTACACATGTTAATATTAACAGAATAATGAATTGGTAAATATACAATGCTGAATATGAGGATTCGAATTCACTAGGAGGAATTCAAATTGGAATTCATGCACATATCCATAATCAGTGGAGAGTCATCAATGCCTAACTAGGAGTCCACCTTCTCATCAGTGAAGTCATCAATGCACAAGTAATGATCAACCGGGAGTCAAACTGAGTCTAACTGAATGTGGTTGGTGTAACTGGCACATGGAAGCACTAATATAGTGAAGGAGGCTCAATGGAGGGTGCCATAGGAGTTAACTGGAGTCAGAATGGTCAATCTAGTCTCATTGGAGGTCCAACAGAGTGATAAACTCAGTAAAGAGTCAGTTAAGCCTTAAATCAAGCGAATAACTGAAGATAACTCAATATAACTGAATATAACTGGACTGGTAGGTGAAGAAGACGCCCTTGTCATGCAATGAAGCAAAGGAGGGCGCATTAGTCATTGGAAGCCTAGAAATGATCTGAAAGAAGCTCTGGGGGCTAGTTTGCTGAGGACTAGGTGCTGGGACTAATGACCTAGAATGCATGCAAACCCTAATTTTGCATGCATGATTGAAAATGAAAATGACTGGAAAGCTAGTAGGACTAGGATGGAGTATAGGAATATCCTAACACCCCCCCTTAATCCATCCTGGGCCCTGGTAACTAGGACCAAAGGTCACCCATACAATAAATGAAATGATAATAAAATACATAACTATCCATAAACTGAGGAAATGGGGAAAAATTCATGGGAAAAATACCCCCCCTCAAAAAGAACAGTAAATAACTCAAAGAACCATCATGCAGAAAAGAAAGAAGCTTTCATCAGTGAAAACGTTTGCAAAAGACTTGGCAAGCTGATCCCATGTAGGAAGGTCTCCCACTGTGTGGAGGATGAAGCAAGTCTTTCATGAAATTTTTCTGTATCTGGAGCGAATGGAACATGAGTAGTCTTACCAAAAGATGGAAGAGAGAATCCCATCATCATGCTGCATCTCTTATGGAGAGATGGATGGCATAATGCAAGGTTATCATGCTGCTGAAGTCTAGTAGTTCTATAAGCAAATAAATAATCAACTGTGTTCTCAGTAGTAGCAAGGACTGTGTGAGAACATATTTCTCTTGAATCTGGACTAAGAATAGGTGTTGGTTCTGAATCTTCTTGAACCATGATCTCAACATCAACATCTTGATCTTCTTCTTCACTAGAATAGGAGTAACTGGAAGAGAAGTCACTGTGATCTTCATTAGAATCTGAAAGAATAATTGGAGAGAAGGGCATGAAGTGTGAGAACTCATATGCCTTTGAGGCATGATTAGCAATCCCATTCGCTATAACCTTTCCAGTAAAGATTTTTGTAATCTCTACTGTGTCTGGACCAAAAATTACTTGTTTTGGAGATCCTGTATGAGTCATTTTGTCGCATACCCCAATTTTTCAAAAATACTGTAATTATTTTATTATATTCCTAAGACCTTATGTTAAATTTAATGCTAAGTAGGAATTGATGACACAACAGAGTCACCATAAGTGGAATGTAATTTTGAATATTTTATTATTAATAAATAAATCATGGAGACAACAGCATGGGAGAGCTGTTAAAAGAGGTTACTGTAATTATTTTATTATATTCCTAAGACCTTATGTTAAATTTAATGCTAAGTAGGAATTGATGACACAACAGAGTCACCATAAGTGGAATGTAATTTTGAATATTTTATTATTAATAAATAAATCATGGAGACAACAGCATGGGAGAGCTGTTAAAAGAGGTTACTGGTCTAACTAGTGGATGGAATTAGGTGGAAAGGCAAAAGACAAGTGGCAGCATCCTCAAACACTTTCTAAGTTGCAGGTGGCAACTTCCTTATATTTTGGGGTCATGATTCCCCAAGAAAGTGGAATCTGAGCAGGTGGCCCATTAATGACAGTTAACCCAACTAAGACCTAGGCAATCTTTTAAATAGTACTCAATGAACTGAGCTGGGGGTTCAACATAGTTCTGGAGGGAGAATACATTCAGGTGAATGCTATTCAGGAGTCCCATTGAGGAAGAGGGAAAAATAGTAAGGAAGTGTTTTGAGATAGGAAGCTGCAGTAACTTGGTATCAGTTTAGCTGCTTTGGCTAAGTGAATTGTTTGTTGTACCTAGTTCCAGCCAGTTAGACCAGAGCAAGCTCGGGGGTCCTGAGAAGTGCTGTCTGGGAACTCTCCAGGAGTTGGTAGAGAGGAACAGCCTCCCATTGCTGTTGTTGTCCACTGCTTGAAAACAGGTTCTGCCACTCACTCCTGTTTATTTATTAAATCGTAAATGAATGCATGTTATGTTTATCTTCATTATGACTGCGTGTTATTTAATTCAGTAAGATATTCGCAATCCCTGGATATCAGTAGCAGATTTAATAATAATTACTTTGTTAAGATTTCCTTATATTATTATGATCTTATGGATAAATTATTTACAGTGCATAGTAAACAGTAGTAGAACTGAAGTAATAGCAATGGTTGTAACTGTTAAACTTAGATTATTTATTACCGACAGAACATATGGAAGGACCAGCTGAACTTTTACTTAACTCAACCTTGGAATAGAAATAACAGTACAGCAATGTTGTTCTCCTGTTTAAAAATACTTTTGACAGAGTTCTGACTAAAACAAACTGATTAGTTAATTAAAACACGAGATTTGAGACCGTGGAGTTTGTTTAGAATCTATCTTTCCTTTTTTTTTTTTTACAACAAGAAACCTTCGGTAGATTTTGACCTAGTTATTTAAACTATAAAAAGAATCAGACAAAGACAGAATGATAACTAATTCGAGGCCGAGCTTAAACCAAATAGTATTTTTATTTCCACTCTTAATCTTTTTACCAGCACTATAGTTTTAGTTCACTATCGAGCTCCAAAATATTTATGTGAATGTATAGTCTCAACAGAGACCTATCTTAACAATAAAATAAATTATCAAATTTAGAAATCGTACCTACAGAGATAGCTTTTGAACCAAACCATGGTTTCCATCTCGGAATCAAACCCTACTACTCTATTTATTTAAACAATAAGAAATTTATTACAAATATTCCACATTAAAAAAAAAATTGGACAACGAATCTACCACGGCAGCAGCCAGACTTCAAGTATTGACAATTTTAAAACATAAAGTCGAAATGCCACACATATCAACTCGAAACCTACAGGAAACATTAGACGTAGCATCCTATCCATTAAATTCATACAATAAATTCATTCACAGTCATAGCTCTTTCACATTACTTAATAGAATGAAAAGTCATAGAATTTATCCAGGAAAGCTTTACAACAACCAACAGAGCATGAACATCTTGGTAGTTATTACCATATTCCAATTTTGGGTGAGAACCCCAATTCGACAGGGTTATTAACACATTATCAGCTTACAACTGTAGGATTTAACGAACCCTATCGTTATCTTTCAAACACGCAAAAACAAAATAAAAACGCTGAGAAATAAGACTACCATCACCTACATCCGAGCTATTTATCTTCACTGAAAGTATCTTAAAAAAAAAAAAACTTAAACATCTCTACTACTGTACATTGTATTCATTGAAAGGAAACGCAGACATTTCACAGGCCATCTTACAGGCAAAATTTCAGTATATTTAAACTTTCATGAAAACTGGGGAAGTACCCAATCTCTTAAAAAATATACAATAACCAAACAACAAAAAAACCCAATGGCCGTCACGACAGCAGGAGCACCATGGCTCTGAAACAACTCAAGGGAATGAGTATGAGGGCTGAGAGAAGACCTAGAAACTGATAGCCAACGGATACAGAAGAAGAGATAACCGAGATGCTCAATATACATTAGAACTCCAATAACAGAGCTTACTGACTCACAACCCACACAAGAGACACACTCTATGAGTTGTAGCAGCATGGAAGCTGCAACTCACAGTACCACAACGAAGAAATTCAGACCAGGAGGGTTTCCACAGGTAGTCGAGCTCGAAGGTAGAGAAAACTAACTTAGAAGGGTTTCGGACAAGTCTCTTATATCATTAATATAAGGATGAGAACTGTCCACGTAGTCTTGGAAATTTTTAACTTGCCATGGGTCGGTAACCTATAGTCCAGGTGGTGTTCCAAATTATTGTTTCTCGATTTTAATCATCGTTTGGGATAAAGTATAATCATAGTAGGGATATTCCCCATGATCGAAACACTATTATTTAAACCATCATCTAATGCATGATTAGAACTTTTCCTTCGAGGTTGTTTAGTGTACAAAATACTTTTCCCTACAAACAAATGAAATTTTGTATAGTCAAGTTACGACGATAAGTTCATCATGGCTTGTAAAATTAAAAATCCAACCTTGGCTCATATAGTTAGATGCCTAGTGGATTCTTAAAAATCTTAATATTGGAGTTCTTATATCACTTCTTTAATAATCACACATAGGAACAATATCTATAATTCTTGTAATATATGGATATAAACTTACTCATGATTCCATACAACTGAACATTGTTCAAAACAAAGGAACAAGGCATTCTAGGGTTGGAACAAGCTTATGGTATTATAAAAATTATAAAGATGATGATGTATCATGAACTGTAAAAGGGGTAGAACATTATATCACTATTGCTATCACGACTCCAGTCTCATGCGAACGACAAGGGTCATATCCATAGTCAGAACTGATAGTTGACAGGACATCACACAGTGCTAGCGTTAAGTAATGTATACGATGAATTATTTCAGATCCTTTATAGGAGGAAGGTTAAAAAGTTACAGTATCATTAAGACAATTAAAAATGATATGAATAACATGATCCAGTGACTTTATACAGCATCAAATAAGAGACAGTTTTATAGCACAATGATAATATCAAAGAGACATTTCTTCATAGGAATGCTTATCTCATTTTATCCAAAACAATAGTTATCACATTTCATGTAAACTGTCAACTCTCTTTCAAACAAGATTTCATGAATATTACAGGAAGGGAATTCTACCTTCTTACACGTGACAACCTTTAAGAATATTTAAATCTTTACTGAGCTTTATGGTACAGTAAAAAGAATCTTTATGCTTATTAAAATCATCGATAACGATCCGTACTTTACCTGTATACCTGTAGAAAAAGAACGGATTATGCATTAGCTCGAAAGCTAAGTAAGCCAAACAGCTAGGGCAATTTCTCCCTTGAGGTTAGAGAACACAAGACAATCACTAACTATAATTAAAAACACACATTAAAACATAAGTACAATAACAGATCATTTAGACGAAATTATGATCACTTAACTAAAACAAACAGATCAAAGAATACATTTTATAACATTTATTGCTATCTTAAAAATTTTAAATTTTTCGGAAATTACGGGTTTTGACATGTGGTATCAGAGCATGCTTCAGACACTAGGCTTGGATGGGACTCCACTAGTTTCCGCAAAACAGTGACCATGAAAGAAAATTTTAAATCCATAAAGTACTAACTTATATTTCTGTTTCATGAAGCAGAGCAGAAAATTTCCTTTTTCTGAAATTAACAGGCAGGTATGGAAAAGCTAGGAGAATATGTTGAGCAAGAATCTCCAAACACTGCGACAAGACAGATGTCGAGAGAACCTGAGATAGAGGAGGTAATTTCTCACTCCACTGAACTGATGCAGACCATAAAAGGTTTAAAGACAGAGATAGAAACAATCAAGAAGGATAATGAAAGGATTCTGAAAACTCAAGAGCAGCTAAATCAGCTATTGATAGAAAAATTTCAGACAGAAGGAAGGAGCAAACGAGCTGACTCAGAAGAAGCTAGTCATCAAAGAGGGTCTAAAAGGATGAAACCAGCTAAATCTGACAGCAGTTCATCATCTGAAGAAAGAAGGGAACAACACAGTTATCGTACTACTAGTGACAGCAGTGAAGCTGAGCTGCACAACAGAAGGAAAAAGTACAGGCCTTATGAAGAGATTTTCGGGGAGTTTAAGAAAATAAAACCCCCAACTTTCAACGGAGAATCTGAAACAGGAGAAGAGGTAGAATCCTGGTTATCTGGAATGAGAAAATATTTCCAGATTTATAACTATTCAAATCAGCTGAAGGCACAAATGGCCATCTACAACCTTTCTGGAAAGGCGGACATATGGTGGCAAGACCTGAAAAGGGTCAAGGGGATTAAAGAAAAAGAAGTTAATTGGAGTACCTTTAAAAGATACTTCAAGAAGAAATTTCTGTCTGAACAGTACTATGAGGAGAGGGCCAAGGAATTTTATGAACTGAAGCTAGGATCTATGACGATGAAGGACTTAAACAGTAAATTCTTAAGTCTGTTAAGGTATGTGCCGTATTTTGTCAAAGAGAAACCAAAAATACAACGGTTTCTTAGCTGCCTGCCCTATCATATCAAGGACATAATTGAATATGATAACCCCAAAATGTTGGAAGAGGCTATGAGAAAGGCTAATTTCTGTTATGAACAGAATAAAAAGAAAGAAGGGATAGCTCGCTGGAAAGCTAAGAGGAACAACAATCAGCCTGAGTACAGGAAAAAGGAGTTTGTACCCCAGAAAAACTTCAAAAATAACAAGAACGGAAACCATTTTAATGGTAAAAGCTTTCAGGGAAACAAAAATGGAGCTATTAATCATTCCAACAATTTCAAAAGCAGCAAGGAGGCTCCTAACAATCATGGAAACTACACTAAGAATTTTGAACGCAAAGAACCTGTTAAGTGTTGGGAATGCAATGGCCCACACTATGCTTCAGTTTTCCCAAACCGAAAGAAACCAAACAGCAACATTCACACCATACAAGATGAAATGACTGTTGGAGACTTTGCAGGGATTATGCCCCGAATCAACGCAGTGTTGGAGAACCGCCAAGCTAACTATCGAACTTCCATGGTGGAAGTAGGAGGTATGATCAACAAAATCCCTGTAACTATTTTAATAGATCCGGGTGCTAGTCATAGTTATATTTCACCCCAGCTAGTAGAAAAATGTAATTTGACTGTTGAACGGTTTGATAATTCTTGGTCTGTACAACTAGCTACTGGGGCAAAAAGGAAAGTAAACTCTTATGTTAAGGAATGTATCCTAGATATGAATGATTTTAAGACTACAGTTAAATTAAATGTTTTGCCACTTGGCTCTTATGGCATACTTATCAGAATGGACTGGATGGAACAGCATAGGGTAGTTTTAAACTGTTTTGACAAAAATTTTAGATGTGTAAACAGTAATGGACAGCCTGTAACTGTCGGTGGTATTCCTAGGAAAACAGTAGTTAGGTAGATTTCTGCTTTACAACTTTAGAGGGCAGTCAGAAAAGGGTGCAAAGCCTATGCTGTAACTATTACAGATGAGACAGATAAGTCTGAAAGAAACAAGATAACAGTAGAGAACATCCCTGTAGTCAATGAATTTATGGATGTTTTTCCTGAGGAAATCCCATAATTACCTCCCAAGAGGGAGCTGGACTTTACAATTGAGCTGATACCAGGTGTTGTACCCAGTTCAAAAGCCCCGTATCGTATGAATATTTTGGAGCTTAACGAATTGAAAACTCAGTTAAAGGAGTTAATAGACAAAAATTACATTCGACCCAGTGTATCCCCTTGGGGAGCACCAGTAATTTTTGTTAAAAAGAAGGACGGAACTATGCGACTTTGCATAGATTACCATCAACTGAACAAGATGACGATTAAAAACAGATATCCGTTGCCTCGCATAGATGATCTGTTTGATCAGCTACGTGGAGCTACGGTGTTCTCTAAGATAGACCTGAGATCGTGTTATCATGAGGTGAGGATTAAAGAAGAAGACATTTTCAAAATAGCTTTTAGAACAAGGTACAGACATTACGAATTTGTCGTAATGCCATTCGGACTTACTAATGCCCCAGCTGTCTTTATGTGCCTGATGAATAACATAATGCACAAGTACTTAGATAAATTTGTTGTCGTATTCATCGATGACATCTTAGTTTATTCTAAGAATGAGGAGGAACATCAAGAACATTTACGGATAGTCTTACAAGAACTACGAGAGGAGCAGCTCTTTGTGAAGTTCAGTAAATGTGACTTCTTCAAAGATGAAATCCAGTACTTAGGACATGTAGTCACCAAGGAAGGAATTTCAGTTGATCCTGAAAAGATTCGGGCAATTGAAGAGTGGCCGGTACCAAAAGATGTAACAGATGTTAGATCCTTCATGGGAATTACCAGTTACTACCGAAGATTTATTGAAGGTTTTTCAAAAATAGCCAACCCAATCACTTCCTTACAAAAGAAAGGCAAGAATTTTGATTGGAACGTGAAGTGTGAAGAAAGCTTTAAGAAACTTAAGACTTTATTGACAACTGTGCCTATTCTTAGAATAGCGGACCCTAATAAAGATTTCGTGGTTTGCACCGATGCTTGTAATGACGGTCTAGGCGGAGTGTTGACTCAGGATGGACATGTCATTGCCTACGAATCTAGGAAGCTGAAAATTCATGAAAAGAATTATGCCACTTATGATTTGGAACTGGCTGCTGTTATCCATGCTTTAAAGATGTGGTGACACCACCTAATAGGCAGAAAATTTACTTTGCTGACTGATAATAAGGGTCTAAAATACCTTTTCGATCAGCCTAACTTAAATGCAAGGCAAGCAAGATGGTTGGCCTTCTTAAGTGAATACGATTTCAAAATTCAGCACATAAAAGAAAAGGAAAATAAGGTGGCTGATGCTTTGAGCAGAAATGCAAAGCTGAATTTTGTATCAGCTAGCAGCACATATACCTCTGATTTGAGTGAACAGTTGGCTAAAGGGATAAAATCAGATGAGAATTATCAGCATTTACACGCTGTAAAATTAGTCACAGCAGATCTAATGAACAAGTAAATCAATCACAACAGATGAACATAGAAAATATGGTGCAAAACTGTGCAAAACATGCAGCAGTGCTCTCTATCCCAGAAAGGGTGAATGAATTACAATACAAACTATCACAATGACTGAGCAATTCGAATTTCCTAAGGAGGTCATTCGAATCACTGAAATGGAGTAGCTTGACTCTATCTAGGAGTCCTCATCAATCATCGGTGGTGCTCATCAATCACAACAACCAGTCATCCAGGTGTCAATCTGAGTCTAACTGAGTGTAATAAGTGTAACTGAAGTGTGTAGCACTGATTTAGGATCTGGAGGCTCAGTGGGGGCGCAAGGGAGGCTAACTGAAGTCAGAACAAGTCACCTAATCAAACTGGAGGTCAAACGGAAGTGATACAGTCAGTCGGGAGTGAAACTAGCCTCAAATCAGGGAGAATCGGAGCTAACTGAATGTAACTGAAGTGGAACTACAGTGGTAGGTGAACAAGTGCACCCTTCTCTGGCAGTAGGTGAGAAGTGGGCGCCTTTCAGCTTAGGAGGGCTAAAACTCTGTGGTAAGTGGCTCTCGGGTGCTAGAATGAAGTGGATAAGGTGCTGGAGGCATCAAACTGGTGACTGGGATGCATGCCAGTGCATGCCTGTGCATGCCAACCCTAGATTCTGCATGCAAACCCTAATTTGCATGCAAGATCCTGAAAAAGATGATGTGGATATCCGAACACACGCTACAGCCAAAGAACAACCTACAGAAAGTGTGATAAAAGGATATAGTTTAAATGAAGACGTATTTTTATTGTTCAAAGACAAGTTGTATGTTCCAAATGTACCTAAAGTTAAACTGTTAATTATGGACGAAGTTCATAAAACCCCTTACTCAGGGCATCCAGGCTACCAAAAGACTGTCATCATGTTGAGAAAATAATATTTTTGGCCTAATATGAAATATGAAACAGCCAAGTATATAGCTAGATGTTTGGACTGCCAACAAGTGAAAACAGAACACCAACATCCAGCTGGGTTGTTGCAACCCTTGCCTATTCCTAACTAGAAGTGGGAGATAATTAGTTTAGATTTCATTACGGGATTACCTAAAAATCAGCATCAGAATGATTCAATCATGGTAGCGGTAGATAAATTAAGTAAATCAGCACACTTTATTCCTGTTAAAACCACTTACAAGGCTGCAAACATAGCTGATATATTTCTGAAACAGATTTTTCAGTTACATGGTGTCGCAAAAGTTATTATTTCGGATAGGGATCCTAAATTCACAGGGAATTTTTGGAAATCTTTGTTTAAAGGATTAAACACAACTCTGAATTTCTGCACTTCCTTCCATCCTCAGACGGACGGACAAACTGAAAGAGTTAATCAGGTACTAGAAGATCTGCTAAGGATGTATGTTAAAGATCAACCCGGTAAGTGGGAGGATTATTTACATTTAGCAGAATTTGCATACAATAATAGCTATCAATCGTCAGCTAAGTTTAGTCCTTTTGAAATTCTGTATGGACGTAAATGTAACACTCCTATCTCTTGGAGTAATCTAGTAGATAGATTAGTGTTAGGTCCTGATTTGTTAAAAGAGATGGAACAGATTGTGAAACAAGTGCAGGTAAATTTGAAGATTGCCCAGGATCGGCAAAAGAGTCAAGCAGATTTGAAAAGAACTCCTAAAGAGTTCCAAGTAGGTGAACATGTGTTCATCAAGGTAAGGCCAAATAAAAGCTCCCTAAGACTGGGAATTTGTGCAAAATTAGTGCCACGTTACTGTGGTCCATTTGAAATTTTATCTAGAATTGGTCAAGTTTCTTATCAACTAGCATTACCACCTAATTTAAAAGTACACAATGTTTTTCACATTTCTGTTCTGAAAAAGTATGTTCATGATGCTACTCATGTTATTGACTGGAACATTGTACAGGTAGAACCAGAAGGGGAAGTTCTGGTGGAACCAGATTGTATCCTTGGGAGGAGGGAAATTACTCTGCAGAACCACACAATTGGGCAGCTGAAGGTGCAATGGAAGCACCTTAGTCCTGAAGAAGCTACCTGGGAACTAGAAAGTAAGATGCGGGAAGAATACCCAAATCTATTCCAGCAGGTAGTTGAAGATGAAGAATAAGTAACATTGAGGACGATGTTACATTTTAAGGGGGTGTGTATGTCGCATACCCCAATTTTGCAAAAATAATGTAATTATTTTATTATATTCCTAAGACCTTATGTTAAATTTAATGCTAAGTAGGAATTGATGACTCAGCAGAGTTACCAGAAGTGGAATGTAATTCTAAATATTTTATTATTAATAAATAAATCATGGAGACAACAGCATGGGAGAGCTGTTAAAAGAGGTTACTGGTCTAACTGGTGGATGGAATTAGGTGGAAAGGCAAAAGACAAGTGGCAGCATCCTCAAACACTTCCTAAGTTGCAGGTGGCAACTTCCCTATATTTTGGGGTCATGATTCCCCAAGAAAGTGGAATCTGAGCAGGTGGCCCATTAATGACAGTTAACCCAACTAAGACCTAGGCAATATTTTAAATAGTACTCAATGAACTGAGCTAGGGGTTCAACATAGTTCTGGAGGGAGAATACATTCAGGTGAATGCTATTCAGGAGTCCCATTGAGGAAGAGGGAAAAACAGTAAGGAAGTGTTTTGAGATAGGAAGCTGCAGTAACTTGGTTCCAATTTAGCTGCTTTGGCTGAGTGAATTGTTTGTTGTACCTAGTTCCAGCCAGTTAGACTAGAGCAAGCTCGGGGGTACTAAGAAGTGTTGTCTGGGCACTCTCCAGGAGTTGGTAGGGAGGAACAGCCTCCCATTGTTGTTGTTGTCCACTGCTTGAAAACAGGTTCTGCCACTCACTCCTGTTTATTTCTTAAATCGTAAATGAATACATGTTATGTTTATCTTCATTATGACTGCGTGTTATTTAATTTAGTAAGATATTCACAATCCCTGGATATCAGTAGTATATTTAATAATAGTTACTGTGTTAAGATTTCCTTATATTATTATGATCTTATGGATAAATTATTTACAGTGCATAGTAAACAGTAGTAGAACTGAAGTAATAGCAATGGTTGTAACTATTAAACTTAGATTATTTCTTACCGACAAAACATATGGAAGGACCGGCTGAACTTTTACTTAACTCAACCTTGGAATAGAAATAACAGTACAACAATGTTGTTATCCTGTTTAAAAATACTTTTGACAGAGTTCTGACTAAAACAAACTAATTAGTTAATTAAAACACAAGATTTGAGACCGTGGAGTTTGTTTAGAATCTATCTTTCCTATTTTTTTTTTTACAACAAGAAACCTTCGGTAGATTTTGACCTAGTTATTTAAACTATAAAAAGAATCGAACAAAGACAGAATGATAACTAATTCGAGGCCGAGATTAAACCAAATAGTATTTTTATTTCCACTCTTAATCTTTTTACCAGCACTATAGTTTTAGTTCACTATCGAGCTCCAAAATCTTTATGTGAATGTACAGTCTCAACAAAGACCTATCTTAACAATAAAATAAATTATCAAATTTAGAAATCGTACCTACAGAGATAGATTTTGAACCAAACCATGGTTTCCATCTCGGAATCAAACCCTACTACTCTATTTATTTAAACAATAAGAAATTTATTACAAATATTCCACATTAAAAAAAAAAATGGACAGCGAATCTACCACGGCCGCAGCCAGACTTCAAGTATTGACAATTTTAAAACATAAAGTCAAAATGCCACACATATCAACTCGAAACCTACAGGAAACATTAGATGTAGCATCCTATCAATTAAATTCATACAATAAATTCATTCACAGTCGTAGCTCTTTCACATTACTTAATAGAATGAAAAGTCATAGAATTTATCCAGGAAAGCTTTACAACGACCAACAGAGCATGAACATCTTGGTAGTTATTACCATATTCCAATTTTGGGTGAGAACCCCAATTCGACAGGGTTATTAACACATTATCAGCTTACAACTGTAGGATTTAACGAACCCTATCGTTATCTTTCAAACACGCAAAAACAAAATAAAAACGCTGAGAAATAAGACTGCCATCACCTACAGCCGAGCTATTTATCTTCACTGAAAGTATCTTAAAAAAAAAAAAACTTAAACATCTCTACTACTGTACATTGTATTCATTGAAAGGAAACGCAGACATTTCACAGGCCATCTTATAGGCAAAATTTCAGTATATTTAAACTTTCATGAAAACTGGGGAAGTACCCAATCTTTTAAAAAAGATACAATAACCAAACTAAAAAAAAACCCAATGGCCGTCACGACAGCAGGAGCACCATGGCTCTGAAACAACTCAAGGGAATGAGTATGAGGGATGAGAGAAGACCTAGAAACTGATAGCCAACGGATACAGAAGAAGAGATAACCGAGATGCTCAATATACATTAGAACTCCAATAACAGAGCTTACTGACTCACAACCCACACAAGAGACACACTCTACAAGCTGTAGCAGCATGGAAGCTGCAACTCACAGTACCACAACGAAGAAATTCAGACCAGGAGGGTTTCCACAGGTAGCCGAGCCCGAAGGCAGAGAAAACTAACTTAGAAGGGTTTCGGACAAATCTTTTATATCATTAATACAAGGATGAGAACTGTCCACGTAGTCTTGGAAATTTTTAACTTGCCATGGGTCGGTAACCTATAGTCCAGGTGGTGTTCCAAATTATTGTTTCTCGATTTTAATCATCGTTTGGGATAAAGTATAATCATAGTAGGGATATTCCCCATGATCGAAACACTATTATTTAAACCATCATCTAATGCATGATTAGAACTTTGCCTTCGAGGTTGTTTAGTGTACAAAATACTTTGCCCTACAAACAAATGAAATTTTGTATAGTCAAGTTACGACGATAAGTTCATCATGGCTTGTAAAATTAAAAATCTAACCTTGGCTCATATAGTTAGATGCCTAGTGGATTCTTAAAAATCTTAATATTGGAGTTCTTATATCACTTCTTTAATAATCACACCTAGGAACAATATCTATAATTCTTGTAATATATGGATATAAACTTACTCATGATTCCATACAACTGAACATTGTTCAAAACAAAGGAACAAGCCATTCTAGGGTTGGAACAAGCTTATGGTATTATAAAAATTATAAAGATGATGATGTATCATGAACTATAAAAGGGTTAGAACATTATATCACTATTGCTATCACGACTCCAGTCTCATGCGAACGACAAGGGTCATATCCATAGTCAGAACTGATAGTTGACAGGACATCACACAGTGCTAGCATTAAGTAATGTATACGATTTATTATTTCAGATCCTTTATAGGAGGAAGGTTAAAAAGTTACAGTATCATTAAGACAATTAAAAATGATATGAATAACATGATCCAGTGACTTTATACAGCATCAAATAAGAGACAGTTTTATAGCACAATGATAATATCAAAGAGACATTTCTTCATAGGAATGCTTATCTCATTTTATCCAAATTAATAGTTATCACATTTCATGTAAACTGTCAACTCTCTTTCAAACAAGATTTCATGAATATTACAGGAAGGGAATTCTACCTTCTTACACGTGACAACCTTTAAGAATATTTAAATCTTTACTGAGCTTTATGGTACAGTAAAAAGAATCTTTATGCTTATTAAAATCATCGATAACGATCCGTACTTTACCTGTATACCTGTAGAAAAAGAACGGATTATGCATTAGCTCGAAAGCTAAGTAAGCCAGACAGCTATGGCAATTTCTCCCTTGAGGTTAGAGAACAAAAGACAATCACTAACTGCAATTAAAAACACACATTAAAACATAAGTACAATAACAGATCATTTAGACGAAATTATGATCACTTAACTAAAACAAACAGATCAAAGAATACATTTTATAACATTTATTGCTATCTTAAAAATTTTAAATTTTTCGGAAATTACGGGTTTTGACACATTTGATATACTGACAACAAATTAGCTGTAAGAGAAGGAACAAATAAGACATTTTTGAACTTACCATGCTCCATATGAACTGTACCCAAACCTTTGGCAGAAATGTGAGAGTTGTCTCCCATGTGAATGGTAGGCCCATCTTGGAGATCCAAAGAGGAGAAGGATTCTTCTTGTGCCATCATGTGGTTGGAAGCTCCAGAATCTATGACGAGAGATTTTGTCTTTGAAAAACTAGCCATCAATGCATGACAATCATCAGATCCACTTCCAGAATCAGACATCTTTGCTTCTTTTGGAACAACAATTTGGTTTTGTTCAAGAAGCTTGGTTAGAAAATCAATCTTCTTATGCATGCAGGCATGCTCAGGATGGTTTTTTCTCTTGCAGTAGGTACAATTTGGTCTCTTTTGTTTGTCATTCTTGGATCTTGAAGGTTTCTTGCCTTTGCCTTTTTGTCCCCCTTTTGCATTCGCTCCACTTGATTCACTAGGTAAAAGAGCTAGATCTCTGGAGGTTTTGATGGCACCCATTTGAAACAATTTGTTCTCTTCTTGAGTGAGAACTTCAATGAAGTCACTTAAGGTGGGAAACTTCCATCCAAGGATGGACATTCAAACAGAATGAAAGGAAGATACAAAGACAGAAAATTGAGATACAAGTTTTCTCAATATAGAGAGTATCAATTGCTCATCAATTTTAGTGATGCTACATTGCTTGCAATGCAAAACCAAATTCTGAAATTTGGAGAAGAAATCTTGGATGCTCTCGAAATTGCTAGGTTTAAGGGCAACCAATTCATTCTCAAGAATGTAGCCTCTCAGTTCGTCTTGTTTTCCAAAAAGACTCCTCAATTTTATCCATAAATCATATGGAGACTTCAATCCATCAGCATGAAACAATAGATCATCAGATATATGAAGGCATATGAATCCAAAGGCTTCATCCATTTTGTTTAGGTGCTTGATTCTCTTTTCAGCTTGATGTGGTATGGCATCTTTTTCCTCAACTACTCTAGTAAACCCTCTTCATTGCAAGAGTATTATCATCTTCCTCTTCCATTCGAAATAATTGAAAGGAGTGAGAAGTATATAAGAAGGAGCATTCGAATTGCTCATCTTGATTGCTTGAACAAGTGCAAATAGAAAGCTACTGAATCTGCTGCTGCAACTGCTGGAACTTCAAAATACTTGCAAAAAAACTCTCAAGAATGGAGGTAGAATATACTCTCAAGGCTCTGATACCATGTGAAATTTCCCACATAAGATCCAAATAGATGATGTAAACCTCACAATGAAAGAATTTAGGAATAATAGAAGAAGAGACAATCAATAGAAATTAGATCCAAAGAAACTCTAATTGAGGCAGAATAATTACACATGTTATTATTAGCAGAATAATGAAATGGTAAATATAAAATGCTGAGTATGAGGATTCGAATTCACTAGGAGGAATTCGAATTGGCCTTCATGCACAGATCCATAATCATTGGAGAGTCATCAATGCCTAACTAGGAGTCCACCTTCTCATCAGTGAAGTCATCAATGCACAAGTAATGATCAACCGGGAGTCAAACTGAGTCTAACTGAATGTGGTTGGTGTAACTAGCACATGGAAGCACTAATATAGTGAAGGAGGCTCAATGGAGGGTGCCATAGGAGTTAACTGGAGTCAAAATGGTCAATCTAGTCTCACTAGAGGTCTAACAGAGTGATAAACTCAGTAAAGAGTCAGTTAAGCCTTAAATCAAGGGAATAACTGAAGATAACTCAATATAACTGAATATAACTGGACTGGTAGGTGAAGAAGGTGCCCTTGTCATGCAGTGAAGCAAAGGAGGGTGCATTAGTCACTGGGAGGCCTAGAAATGATTTGAAAGAAGCTCCGGGGGCTAGTTTGCTGAGGACTAGGTGTTGGGACTGATGACCTAGAATGCATGCAAAATGCATGCAAACCCTAATTTTGCATGCATGACTGAAAATGAAAATGACTGGAAAGCTAGTAGGACTAGGAAGGAGTATAGGAATATCCTAACACTAGTGCATAAAAAAGTATACCTAGAGTATACCTTTTCCGTAACTTATCCACCAAGGCCCGGAAAAGGGGTAATTCTCTACCTGAGTGGATGTCGCTTCAAATCTTTTAACGATTCTGAAATGAAAACTATACTCGGCAATCTTGTCATATTTAAAGAGTCTAACAAGAGCTTAGAGAGAAATTTATAGGAATATTTTTTCAGAAAATTTTAACGAGTCCGAAAAAGTAAACTCGTGACCTCCTTACTATTTTTAACGAGCTCAAAGGAGAGATGGAAGAATGCTCATAGCCTCCTTACTGTTTTTAACGAGTTCGAAGAAAAGGTGGAAGAATGCTCGTAACCTACTTACTGTTTTTAACGAGCTCGAAGTAAAGGTAGAAGAATGCTCGAAAAATCCTCAAGTAGGGTCAATGCCTGGGATCTCATGATGAGGCCGGGAAAAGATGTCACGGAAATCATTAAAAGGATTGGTGTATGGAATGATTTCATCATGATAACAGTCCACTCCAATAAAGATATGTTCTATGACCCCAGGTTCAGTGGGAATGTTGACAGGGATGGTTCTCACTATACTCGTCCAACTCCCTTCGGCAAAAATAGCTTGTGAAGTGGAAAGGATAGAGGACCAATCAACATTCTCACTGGGTCTCGAATGGAACTCAGCTCTCTCTATCAGTTTTAGAACAGGAAGTAGATTGGTCCTGGGGTGTAAATGTTCCCAAGGTTGTCTCAAGCCTATCATGGCTTCAAAAAATGTTTCGTCAGAAGCCAAAACTGTTTCCAAATCATCAGGAGATAAAGTAGAGTCCATTGAACGTGCAAAAGCAGGGTCCATATCTGACTCGGTAGAGACCAAAGGAGTCAGGATATGTTCTGTTGCAGGTTGTTGTGAATCCATGTAGGCTACTTCATCAACAGATAGAGGCACTGAAGGTTCCGATGTAGTCGAAAGGATCCACAGATGAGTTCTTAAACCAACCATAAAAGTTTCAGTAGAAGTAACCACATCAGAATGCATAAAAAGAATTGGAGAGGGTAGGTCAAACGTGCCTATTAATGACCCGTAAATCCCTTCTCCTAAACTCTCGCTTACTGGGGCAGTTTGATCAACTAAGGGAATCATGGACTTCGAAGAAGTCTGGTTTTTTCTCTAAGTGAAAGAAATTTGATCGAATGTAAAGACCTTACTTTCAAAAGGGAACATAACAACTCGAAAAACTACCGATGCAATAGCTCACATGGCATACGTCCAACTCTTTCCTAATAACGTGTTGTAATCAAGCGGAGTGTCCATAACTTCTACTTCTACAGCAACTGTCTTACCGACCAAAGTGACATCAAATGATGGAAAAACTCTGTGTAGATGGAAAGTCCTGCCATCAAATGCAATAAGCAGTGTGTTAGAAGGGGCTAACTTGGGAGAACCCAAAGATTTCCAACAGTAAATTGACATTACGCACGTAGACGTGCCCTCATCTACGACAACTCACCTAATGGTCATTAGGCCATGGACGACTTCTATCTGAAGAGAAATGTGATACGACAACCGGTATTTGATATCAGCCATATCAAATCACGCAGACATGTTATATGATTCCATACTTCCAATAGCTGCCAAAAGTGCATTTCGTTGTAAAGGACAACTTTGCAAGACTTCTAAGGTAGACATAGCACAAGGGGTCTGGGATAGATCTTCAACCACGTTGTAGTTGGAAGCAGCCCGAGTGTTGGGATTGTGCGATGCCCGCTTCAAGACACCTTTCGGGATCTTGGGTAGTGGGTCCACAGGTATGTGGAGTGGAGTGGAAGATTCTGGAATCTCCTTATCCTTTTTCTGTACATCCGGGGTGTAATTCCTTGCTCTCGTTTGTAAGAGTGCATTCGAGCTAACCATGTTAATAAAAGTTTGATCAATCGAAGCATGTGTGGTGCCCCCAATATTGGAGGTGCTAGAAGCTGAACCCTGCCCCTTAGGAAATGGATCTTTAAGTACAGCAGGTTTCTTTTCTTGAAGTAGCTTCTGGGCTTCTTCGAGTAGAGGGATTTGGTGAGTGAGGTGGTCCTGCTTGCAAAGTTTACAAGGGAACTTCACCTTCTTCTTCTCTTTGTTACCCTCCTCGGCATTCTTATTTTTTGGATTTTGATGGTTCCCCTCTCCTTTCTTGCCCTTCTTTTTGTTGTTGGGCTGTCGAGGGCCCTTTTGATTGTTCTGAACCTGGTTTACAAATTCAGAAGTAGAAGGAGAGGTTGTGATGGAAGTAACTTCTGCAGTCGATTGTTTTACGGATAAGGCATGAACCTGCTTGGTCAATGCTTCAAAGGCTGCAGAGTCAATTGAACCCACTATGTCGTCAGCATGTGGTCCAGGTTTAGGTCTACTCAAATTAGTATTTGATCGCGGTGCCTCAGGTATGAGTTTATAAAGTAACCCGGATTGTGCATAAACAAGGTCTAGCTGCTGGGTCCGTAAAATGGATTCTTCCTCTATAGACACTCCAGAAGTAGCTACTTCCTTAGAAATATAAGGAAGGAGTGATTTCAAATACCACTCAAGCAGGAATTCTGTAGGTATGTTGGCTTTAATGAGCCTCTTCCATCTCCGCCACTCCTGAATGTGATCAGATAAGTGAGTGGCCTTATTTTTTCTAAATGTAGACAAAATATTTGTTCCGACGTCATACCGAACGGGAAGTTGGAAGTGGTTCAGAAAAAAAGTCGCGAGATCCTGAAAGTTAAAGAATGTGGCTGCAAGTAACTCAATGTACCATTTGGCTGCAGCACCGGTCAAGGTCCTTTGGAATAGTCTCAACCTGATGGAATCTTCATTTAATGAGTTCGAGGAACACCATAAATGGAAAGTAGTGACATGGTCACCAGGGTCCTCACCAGTTTTTCCTTCAAATTTTGGAATGTCCGAAGTTAATTTGGTAGGAACAGGTGGCCATGTGGCATTGTGATACACTGGATCATTTCTCAACTTGGAAAGGTCTGGCAAATTTAGAGTTTCCAGAAACGGTAAACAAGGCTTGCATGATGACATCTGATAAGATGGGGTCATAAAGGGGGAACCACCCATAGTTTGACCCATGAACTGCTGGTAGGGGTTGCTCCCAGTCATCTATTGGTAGGGGTTGCCCCTAGTCATCTGCTAGTAGGGGTTTCCCCCAACCATTTGCTGGTAGAGGTTTCCCCCAACCATCTGCTTTGCGTGAAAGTATTATTGAAATTCTCCCACCCATATGAAAGTGGGTTGGTGCTCTGTGGGTTCATCCACTATGGTTGGTCGTTAGCCCCACCATATTGCTGGTTAAAAATGTTACCCCCTCCTCCTGAAAATAAAGAAAAGGGATGTTTCCTGCAGGTATATTACCTTGATTCATGTTATATCCTGCAAAGTTGTTGAAACTAGTGGTAGCTGATGTAGACGGTGCAGTCATGGTAATCATGACAGGCATAGTTGCAGAAGCATTTGGCCCTACAGCAAGTGTGGGAGTCCAAGTACTGGGTATGTGATACAATAGTTGAGTCACAGTAGGTGGAACTAGATTAGCTGTACTGCTAGGTCCAAAAGTGGGTGTAGAGGAAGATGCCATAGTTGTTGAACTCGACATGCCTAATGTGCTAGCATTAAATCTGAAGGACGGAGTGGACACAGAGGTTGTCTTTTCCAAACTCGGTGTAGCAGTAAGAGGAGGATTCACAGTATTTGTGTTCATACCTATGGTGGGAGTCTATGGGACTCCCTGTTCGCCTCCTATATTAGTCATAAAATGCCCACGTGTGAAATGATATGCACTATAATCAGGCTGTTAGAAACCAACGGGTAAGATAAGAGGAATGTTAAGATTAGTCAAAGGAGGATTAAATGGAGTACTGAACTCACCAGAAGTGGGATCCTGAATCTCAACTATACTGAAAGCTCGTTGATCTGGAGTCCCTGGTTGTGTTTCCTCAGGAACCTCTATTTTAGGTCTTTCTGTTGCAGGTTGTAGTTCTTCAGGAATTTCTATTTCACCAGTGGTTTCCAAAGGAACACTGGAGTCTACCCTCTGTCGTCTAGCTGGTGGTAGTGGTTCCGATCTAAGTGGAGGAAGTTTTTGCAACCTTCTAGATCTACGAAGCTCTAGTTCTTCCATGATTATATATAAAAATAAAACTAGAAAAAACTAGTGGCCACTAAGACTAGGGGGCAAACAGCATGCCAACTAAAAATGTCCTAAGTATGCAAACCAAGCAAACAAGATGCCTTCCGGAGAAGAGTCTGGGATGATGAGGGCCCAGAACAGATTAGCGAAGGATGAAGAACAATTACCCGGGGTCCACAATACAATGACTAAGGGTGCAAGCGCTGGAATCACCCAACCGCCCTCCCAAAGACCTACAAGGGATTTCCTCCCACGTTTGTCCTAGGTACAACAAATATACCCTCTGCTGTCACCTGTGTATGAACCTATGGTCGGATACTAAGGATACCACCACACCGAAAACTCCTGGGGGAACAGTCGCTGGTCGAATCAGAAGGCGCGGGCATGGTAACTAAGCCCGAAACTCAAAAGAGTCCCCAAATGCGATCCAATCCTAGTATATGGTTGAAACAGAAAGTAGGAGGGGTATTCCCAACAATCTGATCTCACAAGACCTACTGCATAGATCCCAGGCAAGCTTTGAATGAAGTGGGTTTACCCGTGATAGTCTAACTACGATTTTTGCGTAATGTGTGATCTTGGGTGGTTTAAGGTGATTTAAACCCAAGATCCTAACCAAGACTAGCTGGTGTTGTGTATCCCTAAAAAAGAAAATTGTTGCTATTTAATTTTATTAAAGATTTTTAGGGTTACTTTTTTACTCAATAGGTAGTGCGTTGTGTGGCGTGGTTGCAACAGGAAAGCAAAGTGCATAAATTATAACTTTCAACAACAAAACTTTTTATTTTTTCATTCAATGTTCTTTCCAAATTGAAAACTAAGTAACCTAAGCAAATTTTTCTTTTTGTTTTCTTTTCAAAAATTGAACAAAATAAACTATGCTATTTTGCAGAATATATAAGCCTCACTATTCTTAAGCTACCAATTTTTTTTTTTTGCTTTTTCTGTTATTATGAACGAAAAAGAACTTTAAAGTCGGAAGCAAATAAGACTTGTCAAAACAATGGTTCGACAAAGACTTGTCCTACAAGTTTTTTCAAAAGAAAAATCCCTCACACTTGGAAGCAAAGCGACAAGAAAACAAAGAGGAAAGATACTCAAAACTGGAAATCAAACTCAAAAGGAATGTCCCAAAGCACCAAACCCTAACAAGACCACTAAGCCAAGCAATAGGTAGGAAAGAGAACTAACAACCACCCTACTAACACAAAGACTGAAAGATGAATCAAACTAAAGTACTCCAAACTCACTTGATACTTGGAAAAGACAATGAAGTCAAGAAATGTTGGAACTCAAAAAGGTTTTGGAAGACACCCCAAAGGCTTCAAAACGGGTCAAACCCTAAAACAAAGGATAAGATACGTAAAGAAAAAACAAGTGTTTCCACAAACAGCAAATGTGAAGCATACAGGTTTGTAGGTCAGCAACACACTATCAGGGTAAGGATAAGCAATTGTGTTCACTAAGGAACAAGGCCTAGTCTCCAAGAAAGAGTCACAAATGAACCAAATACTTCACAAGTAAACAAGTGACCTAAAGATGACAAAAAGACTCAAAGAAGGGTACTGAGACTCAAAGAAAAGTTACAGACCTCAAAGACCAGTCAAGGAAACCTAAAACAAAGTCAGAAACCCACCCAAAAAGGCAGAAAACTCAACCCTACCTTAGACAGAAAGCTACAGGTATGTTCCCTACTCTGCAGTAGGGAAACCAATGCTCAAAAGGAGGTGTGCGCTACTGTATAGAGACAAACTAGCACCTGGGCACTGCTGTATGTACAGTAGGGTAGCACACAGGGCTTAAAGAGTCACAAACTAACTTTGGAAAGATGCAAAAATATTGAGTCAAGCAGAGAGAAGCAAGTAGTGACTACCTACAAGGCTTCTCAGAAGATTAAATGGGTTAAGAAGTACTGGAAAGACAATCAAGAAGGGTTTCCTAGAGCAGAAAAAAAACCTCCCCAGTGGAGTCGCCGGTCTATTGGCGGGAAATACTACCCTATAATGAGGAAATGGACATTATCAACTTAAGGGGGTGACAGGTAAGGATACTAATTGCATTACGGAGATGAATGGAAATAGATTATAGGTCTTGAGAACATACCTTTTGAATGAAGTTTGATCCTATCTTTTATCCAATCTTGCACTCGATCCTCAATCCAATCTCTCCGTTCGATAAACCTGCAAAACCAAGACCTTTCTCAGCGTATCTTGACCAATATAATAATGATGGAATTGACAAGTAATTCAAACATCAAGCATTAACCAACATTGATCCAAACAAATACATAATCCAATAAGCACTTGATTTGGGACGAGAAAGATGCTTCAACCTTTTATTGTCAAAAGCATATGAATGATACAAAGTATACCTGACTTTGCAGCATTCTCATGCAACCTGATCCTAGGCTCCTGCTCCTCTCTAACTTCAGAATTCCTACAGCATAACCTCCTTCAATACAAGCTTCTCATGTGTAAGAGTCTCTCAATGGCTCTTATATCCAAAATGTCTCTATGTCTAAAAATGTCTAACCCCTCTTTTCAATCCTCCTTGTAATTATAAGACAAGGTAGGCAGTTCAAGTCGAGAGGTGGTTGAAGGAGAAGTTAGGGAAGTTGGGAAACCAACTGCAACTAATCCCCATTCGTCAAATTAATATTTTTTTATCATATTTTAAGGTGTGCGCTACTATTTCATAGTGGAGTAGCTCCCAGGGCGGAGCTACAGTGTTTTATAAGAAGCGTTCACCACTTTTTAGATGTTGTGCGCTAGTCTACTAAAGAGGAGTAGCACCCATGAGGAGGTGTGCACTACTATTATACACTGGAGTAGAGCATATGCACTAGTTTGCTTGAGAGGAGTAGCGCCCATGCTAAAATATGTTGTTTTTTAGAGTTTTGCTAGCTTGCAAGGAGGTGAATCAGGCCAAGGTGTCATCTAAGGTCATCATGCTCTTCAATCCAAGTTGTCCTTTTGTGTGATCGAACAACTCAAGGTCATCACGGACGGAGAAGTGCAGATTTGACCTATAACACCTCTTACCCATTGTTTCTAAAAATGCTCAAGACCTTCATCCTTCATATCATGTGTAGCTAGGCAATACAAATATTGTCATTTGTACCCTATCTACAAGTTGCTTGTTGTAAATTGTTGTTAGAAAATCCATTTTAAGGCCTCTTTAACTTTACAACTATTGCTCATTTCCACAACATTCCTCTCAAGTTCTGTAATCCAATTTAATTTGAAAATGTGCTTTAAATGTAACACCTAAACTATTATAACCACAAGCATGGTAAGCTACCATCACTATTTTCTCTCCAATCAGATAAAGAATGCAATGGATCATCGATGCCGATATCTATGGAAAGAAACAACTTTTCCCATCCAGATCCTCTTGCTAAAGAACCAAGATTGTTTGGAATGTGAGAAATAGCTCTCTCTTGAGATTTCCCACAGGCTGGTAGCCATCTTCTTGAAGCTTATGAAAACAAATGAGATAGAGATCATAAAAACTATTTGAGCAACGTCTCTGGTAATAAACAATAGATGTTGAACAAGAAGATATGGCACCATACCCATTTGGACTAACGAGATGTGGTGGTCATCATTCCATTTTTTCAATAGCTAGAGCTCGCAAACGACATCTTTCCGGGCTTCTTCCATCCAGGGTTGAAATTTGATGTCCTACCTTACATGTCAATACATTTTTATATGACATATTAGGTTTAACTTTTCCTTTTATTTGATGTTTAAATTTTAATTTTAACCGTCATAATAATAGTTGTTTTTTAATTAATATTTATAATATATGAAACACAGAATTCTCATATCTTGTATCATATAATACCAAAATAAACTAGCACAACCACTTAATTTGTGGCCAGTAAACACCGATAGGTCATAAGTTAAGTGACATGAATTAATACAAACATTAAACTAATTAATATAAATATAAAACAAATACTATTTAATGAACATATCCCTTTTTTTAACCACCACTTAACTCAAGCTTATTTAAATATTAATCAAGATGCATTTCTGATTATGATATTTTGTAGGGATATTTCTGATTATTTTTTTGGTACATCCTACAATAAAATGATTTATTCCCAAAATTGTTACACACATAACAATTGCGCAAAAAGAGTTGCGTATTTTTGCTTGTCATTGGTCTTCTTAGCATTTTCCTATCCTACTTTCATTTTGAAAAGAACCAAATTTTTTACTATCTTCTTTTTCAACTTGGTCTTTGAGTACAACAACATAACTCCTTTTATTTCCATCTTGTATTGTGGAAGAGTATTGTTCTGACTTTATTCCTTTTTCATAACCTAATCTTGTTTTATTACTGGATGATCTTTGGAAACTTAGGATGTCATCTAGATTTTTTGAGTTGTTCTTAAACTTTGATTGAAAGGATTATTCATCAACCTTCTTTCTAAGCAAGACCATTTAATCTTCAAACTTCTCTAATTCTTGCTCTCTTTTCTTGAGCTACTGTTCTAGACTGTTTTCAACCCTTTTAGCTTCTTGAAGCTGATTTTTTAAGTCAGCAATGATTCTTTCTGTATCATTGTTTTTCTCTTCAAACTATGTCACTTTGGTTTTTAATTGTTTGTACATCCTTTTATAATTCCTTAATTCTTCAAGAGCACTTATGAGCTCTGTTACCGGACAATCTACCGAAAGTGGACTTAAGGCATGATCTCCCTAGTTCAATGTGAATCTAGAAGAAATCAGACAGAATACAAATCTATCTTCCCAGATCAAATTAGAGATTAAGAGACATGAACATCTTACCTTTCAGATCTATAGATCTCTTTCTCCCTCGTCACTCCAAGCTCCACGTTCGTCAGATCCAAAGATGCAAGACCTATCAGAACATGCAAGAGACAAACAAGCAGTAATAGCACATCTACACAATAATTGATCTAAGTAAATGGTTACGGAAGTGAACTATAAATATCAAATGAACAACAAGAGATTTATGGAAAGAGCTTTGTATTACTATATAAAAGTGGAAATACATAGAAGTGTGAGGATTACAACCAAGCCCTAGCATTGCAATCTTCCTCCAACAAGCCAATCCAATGCCTCTAAAGAGAAATGGGTGCCTCCAATGGATGGATGATGATCTCCTAAGCTTATTTCACTAGCATATGGATGCTATAGCCTTCCTCCTTTTGGAATGGAGAGGGATCTTGTATTTATAGGACCAAGTGGATAGAGTAGGTTGAGGATCATGGGGAGAGGGCTAAGGGATCTTTCCTCAAGTCTAGGGAACCGAAGGCCATCTCACCTAGGAGTTAGGGATAGGGATCCACCTCATCCAAATTCTAGAATTCGCTCGAAAGCTACCTTTATCTCACTAAAACGACTCTAGTGCAAGATGCATGAGGACAACCTGCGCTGGCGCTTCTTGATCAAAGAAAACATGCACCGGCCTAATTAGGAATGTGGATAAAGGACATTAACTTGCTCTAACTGACTAACTTGATCATGGGACTTCAGGGATTGAGGCACTGAGTTCATGATGGTGAGATTTTAGGTGTAACAGAATGCCCCCCAAAGCATGAAGCTGATAGAACTAGACAGGTGAAATGCTTTGATAGAAGGATGGAAAGGACTTGTCGGATGGAAGATGTTGCTGCAATACAAATGACTCTGAGAATACGGTCTCATATGACTCATAGCATGGCTGCCGACCAATACAATGGAGATCCATGGTAGTAAAGACCAACTGAACACAATCATGGCTACTAGACACAAGCGTAGATCCATGATAAGATGATAACATAGCCATGACCAATACAAAGTGGATCCGTGTGATATAACTCAAAACAATCTCTATCACAACCTGGGTAAAACATGACTCCCCAGTGTCTTCAAGCCGAACCCGCAATGATATGAATCTATCCATGTGATTACAAATGTCTTGATGTCAAACATGGTAGAAACCACTTGATTATCGATCATTTATGTATACCGTTAACAAGCACGAGGGAAATCACCATTAATGTCAATGATCCCCAAGGTATCATAGTACATATCATCAAGCGCGAATAAATGAGTTGAAGTCGAACGCTTTGAAGAAATATTTCAATCAAGAGTCAATGACGCAAACTCATGTCGAAAGTGAGGTAACCTGCCATTGAGGCATGCAATCCCAAGGTACTCGTTGATGAATCCCCAATCATCGATGTGAAACTTGATAATAGATGTTTGGAGTAGATCGGATGGTATAGTAACATGCAATATTGACTCAAAGTAGACCGACATGATGGAAGGTTTACTGACTGCAAAATGATGAGCGGTGAATGTATCTTGAACATGGGCATCGCATGACTTGGCAGTATTGACATGATGAGAATGATGCCAAATCCTAATGCAACTAATGGTGGAAGCATTCTTTGGATGACCCAAGGGAGTAACAAGACTCATGAAGTTAACAAGACTCAAGGACAAACAGATTATCCAAGTACTGAATGCAAATGAAAATGAGTTCCAAGTTCAAGAACGACTAAGTACTTCCACAAGTAAATGTGTAAAACAAAAAACTTTCCTTTTTCCCCATCATGATTGATGAGCACCTCATGTGTTTTTAATGAGCTTGATGAGGGTAACCAGATGCTCGGTATAGCTCATCTCATAGATGATTCCAATCCCAATTTTTTTCCGAACCTGGGAAAGGAGGGGTTCGTCCCATGACGGGCCCTTCAATGTTGAGTTTTAACGAGTCCATACAAGGAAAACTCGGTGTCATTTCATGTTTAGAGAGTCTAAAAAGAACTAAAGAAGACTCCAAAGGTCCTTTTTCGTACAGTTAGCCTCTTCGCACGGAAAAGGGTAAAACAACACAAGAGAGGACTCTTCCAGTCATGATTGGATGGAGTATTTATTTTTCGTAAGTAATGCCCCCTGGTCCGAAAAAGGGGTAAACTATCACTAGGGAGATGATCATTCAAATACTTTTACAATTGTGAGCGCATCAAGTTCACTTGGTGTTCTTTTCGTATTTAGAGAGCTTGAAAAGAGCTTAAAGAAAAACTCTAGGGGGGTTCCTTTTTCGTAGGAGTTTAACGAGCCCGAAAAAGTGATAAACCATAACTCAGTGACTTATTTTCATCGTTTAATGAGCACGAGAAAGAACAAAGAGTTAGCTTGGTTGTCATTAATAATTTATATTTAATGAGCGAAATAATGACAAAAAATGCTCTATGAGTGCTCATACCTAAGAATATATTCAAAAAGATCATAACCACGAAAAAATGGATCAAAGTGGCATTAAAACTTCCTCTGCAAGCTTGAAACTAGGTCAAAAACGATTAACTAGATATAAACAAGCCCAACTATAGAAAAATAACCCATTCTAGAATAAATTAAAAAAGGAATATGCTCTTTTTCAATATAAATAGGGGTAAATAGTAAAAATAATTACTATTTGTTTTTTACCAAGTTGGAGAGGTGAAAAGTGCCCTTTGGAGCCGTTCTTCTTCTGCTGATTCTGAGAGTTGTGATCCATCATTTCAGGTGTCATCAGCGACAGGTAACCCTAAACTTGTCTCTTTAATTTTCTAGTGGTTTAGAATTTTCTTTTTCTTGCATTTAGGTAGGTTTTGGGCATGTTGGGTTGGGGTATTTGTGCTCACGGGTCGACACAGGTTTCCTTTTTGGGATTTGCGCTGATGCAGAACCCGAAGGGGAGTTCTACGTTGGTGACGCACTGTCCACATGGACGTTCTGCGCTAGCACAAACCTCCAATTTAAACTCAAATACTAGAAAAAATGAAAACTTTTTAAAGGTTGGGAAAAGTTCTAAAGGTGTTCAAATTTCTTTCTTGACGGGTTTGGGGTGAGCACAATGGTTCTTGAGTGGCGTGAACACGAGCATGAGCTTGAATATATGCAAGTGGAAAATAATCCACAATGTGTTGTAGCGTTGAGGAACTGTGAGCTACTCAAGTATTTTTGAGTGTCGTGGATTAGATCCCAAGTATCACTATTGACATACCTGGTCCAATGTTGGGATCCTATTCAGCAGCACTTCCAGATAGGTGAGCACACGCTTACCATGGATGTCGAGGGCATCTAATTTTTTATAGGGTTATCCCAGCGAGGGAGCCCTGTGTTCTTGACCAGATCAGAAGGTGGTGGTCACTCGATCTATGACATGATATATCGGTGGTGCACTCTGGGTACTGCGATGGTTGGTGGGAAAATTCCCATCAAGGATGTCAGGGACAGGGCTCTTCGAGTGGTACTCTTTACTGTTGTGCGAGTTGCTGGTAGCGGATATGCTCACTTAGAAAGCAAATTGCAAATGATGTATGCCAAGGAGTGCATGACTCCTAGTGTGTTTAACTGGTGCAAGGAGAAGCAGTTTGGGTATGGTTTAGTATTGGTATCCTTTATACTGGAGCGGGTGCCTCACTTGTGCCCGTAAGTGGACTTCGAGGATTGGGATGTACATGATCCTCACATGATGAGATGGATAGAGGTGATGGCTCACCATGGTGGCGGGGGTCCCATCATCAGTTTTGGTATAGGGTTCTTCTCGTGGCTGCAGGGACAGATCCTCATGGTGGAGGATTACCCATACGTTGGTACTGACTTCCGAGGAGACCCAGACTTGGTGCTTCTTGAGGGGACGCAGTGGGGTGACATTGGTAAGAACAACTGCTTATGTTTTCATATTTTATGCATTTTATTATTTTTTCATAGTTGTGTTGACCATGTTTACATGTTTCTTGCAGACGTGGGTCCAAAGCGACCATTTGGAGTCTCTCACCTCGTGTGGAGAGGAGGAGCGCTAGAGATGGAGCCCGCCATCCATGATGCTCTTGAGGAGCAAGAGTAGATCGGGGAGAAACTCTAGAGGAGAACCTTAGATATACCAGAGCCTACTGTGCATGACCTACCCCTCCGTTATCAGGAGTTGACTATTGGGGTATTAACTCGTTTCGGCACATTGCTTCAGAAGGTGGCAAGGGTCGTAGCCTATTACCATGCTTAGCCTGGAGCTGAGCAGCCTATGGCCGTGTGGCGTAGAGTTTAGGCACATGGCTTATATATGTATACACTGAAAGATTAGAGGCTTAATATTTTTTGTATAGATGACTCTTACTGAAAGCTTAGCATGCTTCAGACTTTTGTATCAACACTACCATTTTGTATCAATTGATATATATATATATATATATATATATATATATATATATATATATATAGACATTATCGATGATTTTATACATTTTGTGTTATAATGGTGAATTATGAGACCTTGTCTTACATGTTTGCTTATACAATGTATGATTTACATGTTATGTCTATTTTTATATTTTTATGAATATGTTATGTGTGTGCAATGTACCAATCTAAAATGAAGTTGGACATCGAGTCAACAACTATATTCATGTCTCATGGAATGTGCAGGTATTGAATAGATTCAAAAGACCTTTCCAGAAGACGAACTCATCAGAAGAGATAGAGTAAAGTGGGGTCGCGGATAGCGTAGACCCGGTTGAGATGAGAAACCACTAATTGCGAATTGAAATGGATAACAACATGATTCATGACCAAGGAAAGAGCGTCGGTTAGGGTTCCAATCACCACCTGATACTCTGCGATGTTGTTGGTTGCAGAACCTAGGCAAATTCCTCTTGAGCCGATAATCTTGTCGGTGGGGGAATAAAGTACCCAGGCTGTCGAAGCAAGGTTATGGGTATGTGGGCTGGCGTTGTCCGCGAATCCGTAGCAAGTTTCCATCTCCACATGTAGACAGAACATAGTATAAGCAACAAAACAAGACCTAGACAAACTAAATTAAAAGCATCACACCACACAAAACACACATGCCATGCCCAGTATATACAAGATATCTATGCATGAAAGGCTCAAGAATAGTACCTCTTCAGGTAGAGCCCATTGCGGGGCTCACCCAAAGATATCCCATCATAGTCCTCTAGTTCATAGGCTCCCTTCTCCAGAACATGTTTCACTATGTATGGTATGTGCCACATGGACATGAACTTACCTGCCCCCAGTTTATCATACCTTTAGTCATATGTGAGGACCAAATCACCCTCGTTATAGACGTGGGGTTTGACCGACCTGTTGTATTGTGCCTTAATGTGATTCTTGTGTGCCTCATTGGCAAGAGCAACATCGCGACGTGTCTTGTCAATTTTTGTTAGGTAAAGGAATCGCTCTTCTTGGTAGTGGTTTTCGACAGAAGTTCGACTACGAGTTTGAGTGATGGAATCTCGCATTCTATGGGTAGGATTGACTCCAATCCATAAACTAATTGGAACAGTGTAAATCCGGTGGCAGTCTTAATGGAGGTTCGGTATGCCCATAGTGCGGAAAAGAGCATGTTGTGCCAGTTAGACTTGTGCGTACCCACCATGCGTTGAATCATGGTTTTCAAGACCTTGTTAATGGCCTCTACTTGTTCGTTGGACTGTGGGTAGTAAGGGGTTGAGTTTTCATGATGAAAACCCAATCTAGCACTTAATTCATCAACCATGTCATTCTGAAAGTGAGAGATACATGGTCTGTGACTATGGATTGTGGAACTCCAAACTGTGAGATAACATGATTAAAAATGAAGAGTGCAGAGCTTTTGTCGTTGTCAATGTACGTAGGAATAGCCTCGGCCCATTTTGTAAAGTAATCCATGGCTACTATGGTGTAACCATGCCCCTCGACCGAGGTAGGATTATAGTGCATGAAGTCAATGCACCGTTTTACAAAGGGGCTAGTGACAATAACAGGGTGTAACGGGGTTGGGTGGGTGCGCTTTTTTGTTTGAAAATGTTGGCATGGGGGACATTTTTTAACGGCCTCAATACAATCTTTAAAGATGGATGGCTAGTAATATCCTGCGCATAGTATCTTCTGGGTTGTAGCCATCCCAGAGAGATGACCTCCACAAGCCCCAGAGTGACAGTCATTCAAGATGTGTTCATCCGCCTCATGTGTCAAACATCGTCTAAGAACTGAATCAATACCATGATGATACAGGGTATCACTAATGATCAAGTAATACTTGGCATGGTGGTGGATACTATGACGATTGTCACGAGATAGTTGGGGGTTGGAATGTTGGGTTTGAATATATCAGGTAATATCTCCATACCACGGGTCAGACATGCTGATAAGGAATAATGATTCATCTGGAAGAGAATCATTCGGCTCAGATCCTAAATCGACATGGGGAAGATCGCAAATGAGCTCGGAAAACACCAAAGACGTTTTAGACTTGGCTTTCTAGAAGAGGAGGTTGAACTCTTGAAGTATCACAATCCATTGTGAATACTTGCCCCCAAGTACTTTGCGTGTTAAAACATGGTACATGTGGTTCGAGTCGGCGATGATGGTGGTGGAGCGGAGCATTATGTAATGACAGAACTTTTGGACGGCGATGACTGCCGTGAGAGCGAGTTTCTCAACATGTGAGTAACAAGTTTCAGATTCAATAAGAACCTTACTTAGGTAATATATCACATGTTCCTAGGCGTTGTCCTCCTGCACCAAGACCATGGCGATCATGGTGGAAGAAGCCGCAAGATAAAGAATGAAATCTTTGTAGTAATTGGGAAGTTGGAGCACAGGGGAATGCATGATGGCATGTTTCAGACTATCGAAGGATTGTTGCGCTTGATTGTCCCAAATGAACGGGACGTCCTTCTTGAGTAGTCTCATATAACCCTGCATCTTTTGAGAAAAATTACAGACAAAACACCATAGGTAAGTTTCCTTCCCTTGCAAACTTTGTAGTTTTGTGACATCAGTAGGAGGTGGGATAGAAACAATGGCTTCCACCTTCAAGGGATCAATGCGGATCTTGTCCTTCAAAATAATACAACCTAGGAGGCATCCAGACTTGACGCAGAAGATACACTTGCGAGGGTTTAGGAAGATGTTATACCACCTACATCTGAGGAATACGACCGTCAGATGATCAATGTGGAACTCACGTTGCTGTGAATGGGTAGGTAGGTCATCAAGGTACGGTTCCACAAAGTCCTTCACATCATGAAAAGCATATGACATGGCCCGCTAGAATGTGACACCAACATTTTTGAGACCAAAAGGGAGCTTACGATAAGCAAACATGCCCCAAGGGCAGATGAAAGTTTTCTTATGTTGGTCGAGCGGGTGGATCTCAATCTGGTTGTAATCGGAGAAGCCATCCATGAATGAAAAGGTGACACTTCCAGCACAATTTTCTATGATTTGATTGACAAAGGGAGTGGGGTAGTTGTCCTTAGGAAAATCCTTGTTCAAATCCCGATAATCGACACAGACACGAATGGTGCCCCGCTTCTTAGCCACAGGGATGACATTTGAGACCCATTCTGTTAATGGAACAAGGTAGATAAAGCCATCCTTCAAGAGCTTCTCAATTTTTTCCTTGATTATTGTGGTTTTTCGAGGGTGTACCAATTGTAACTTTTGGCAGACTGGTTTTGCATCAGGATAGGTTTTTATTTCATGTGAAACAATAACAAGGTCTATCCAAGAATTTCCTCGTAGATCCAACCAAACATGTCTCGGAATTGCTTGAATAAGGCCGTAAAAGTAGTAATCTCCCCAAGGGAACATTTCTAGCTTAAACGAATATGTTCCACTACACCAGGGGTAACCGAGATTTCAATTGGGTGGTGGCTTCGATGTTTTCTAAGTTTCCCTCAATGTTTGTATGACACGTGAGTATCGGGGACTGAGGGTAAGGGTAGACATCTGGTGTAAAAATGGTGGCGATGTTGTTCTCTACAAAATTCCATGTGGGAAGGAAAGACGATCGATGGTGGATGTCTTCCCATGGGGGTTCATTGTAATTTCCCTTTTTTAAAATTTTAGGAAAATGCCCAATTTTCCACTTTTTCCCCAATTTCGACCTTTGACTAGTTTTGATGCCTAGGTCCCAATTTTGGTCCAAATGGTCCCAAATCTTCAGGGAAGGTGTATTACTTATATTAGGAATTAAATATGATGTTCAGGGATGATATATGGCCACCAAAAGACCTCTGCAAACTCTCTTAAGATTCTGGTTCAAGTATACAATTTTACTAGTAATTTGGGGTTCAAATCCCCCTAGGGTAAGTATTGAAAAGAGCTTCCCAAATGCCTCCAAAACCACTCGAATTTATGAAAAGATATAGGGGATGTTTCAGGGATTTTATTAAGGTCACAAATGCATCATTCATTAGTTATAAGGTCTGTTCTGACCCTCTCCCAAACAACAACAAAAATCACTAATTCGACCCTTGGGGAAATGGCACCAAATCTTCTTCAAATGCAAATAAACTGAGTATAATGGCTTCAAATGCTCAAGTACTGAATATGAAAATTTTAATACACATTAATAGCATTCCATTCATAAAAAATATTTCATATAAACATTCCTTTATTCGAAATCATCATCATTATAATGGCATACATCAATGTAGTGGGGAAATGGACATTGTTTGCTCATTAATCTTCATTTTTACACACAACCACATGGTATTTCGACCTGATACTTATTGAAGGTGAATAACAGAGTATATAATTCTATTACAATCAGAAATACATCAATAGAAGCTCTCCCAAGAAGCACAATATCTCACCAAAAACGTCCTCCCTCAAGGAGCATGAATATGCCTTCAAAACTAGAGATGGTTGAGAGATGGTGCTGCACTAAAAAAAAACACGAGCTGCCTTGTAGCTGGTCCCTGCAAATAAAAATCCACTAAAGCTCCATAAAATACCTGAGTGGCCTCTCCAAACACCAACTTGGATGGTAATCTTTCACCCTAGAAATTGGCTAAGGCAAGAAACTAGTCATCCACTAGCTCTCTCTTCACAAATGCAATTTTTCTCAAATCATCAAAATCCATTCTCATACTTGATTTCTACATTTTATAACCAGAATTAGTCTTCTAAGGGTCGAAATCCTCTCAATAGATTCAAGATATTTCCACTGAGGAAATATTCCACATTTGCCACTTGTCTCCTAGTTCCTACCTTCCATATTCTCCCAAATTCGAATTTGAGTCTCTTTGGCTTCTTCCACTCCCATGAGCGCCTTCCTTGAGCCTATTTTTGGGGCTGACATGTAATAATGGTCAGATGTCAGAGGTCAGGTCTGCAATTTGTCATATTTTTCATAGATTCTCCATCATTGGTGTCATAGGGGCTAGGGAATCTAGCCCAAGTGTCCACAAACTTCCAATTTGACTCTTTATCTTCCATGGAGGTTACCAATCCATCCCAATTCGACCTAATATGCTCAATGCCATGTGTTATGACTTACCAACTCACCCAAGAGTGTTCAACTTCCCTTGAATTCGAATTGGCAAGAGAGAGATGCCATGTGTCATTGAAAAATCAAGCTAGTGTGGGTCCCACACCCTCTATATGTCTCCAAAACCACTTGCCACCTAGAATTTCTCTTGAATTTATTTATTCACCATATTTATTAAATACTTGAACCCTTATAATGTCTAAACATCATTTATTAGCTTCCTTATTACAATTCCACATGTGCCCATCCAACCTAGGAAACTAGTAGGATTGATGGGATTGTCTTACTATGCAATTATTTGAATGGGGACATTACAGTCATCCGCATTCATAATCTCCAGACAGAAAAGTATGGAGTAGAGGATCGGGTAGGGATGATGTGCGCTATAGAGAATAGGATGTAGAGGCCACAACCAAGTGGTCCTCCGGTGTTGACTGGATAGCCTCATACATGAGTTCAATGGGTAAAAGAGGCATGGAGTCTCCAATCAGGTGCATAATGGCTTCATCAGGTACAAGCCAGTGATCGTTAGAGTTGGGGAAATATGGAATCCCAGAGGATATCATGTTCACCGTGGCAACATGGTTAGGGGGATCCGAGGTTGGAAATACGCCCATAAGAGATGAGTCTTTTATGAGGCCGACCCCCACGCTCTCATATAGCTGCAAATATTGTCCAAGAAATGGGATATTATCGCCGGGATGAGTAGCTGTGTCCGGTGTGCCCAGTTGGTTGACAGTGACAATTCAATCTTGGTGGCGGAATTGCAATATGTGAAAGACGGAAGACGCAACCAGAGGACGGAAGACGCAACCGCAGTCATGGCGTAAAACCAATTATGACCAATTAAGATATTATAATCCAAAGGGGTTGCGACTACTTCCACGTTAATGGTTGTGGTCTTACCCCCCAACTCGACTGCTAAGGGTTGTAATAGCCCATGGGGTTGAAATCCATGACCGTTAAATGCTTTCATGGTGGTGGGAGAACGGTTTAGTTCAAGAGAACCAATGGCTCTCCAACATGACAGTGACATGACCGAGGTAGAAGCCCATTCGTCTAGTACAGTACGATGGAATGTTTTATCAGCAACATTCGTAGCAACTTGAAATGAAAGTTGGTGGGAAAGCCTCAGTTTGAAATACTCAAGTCTAAACATGATTGTATTTGAGGAATCCAGGTCTATTGCACCAATGGCAACAAGAAGAGTCTTGCGTTGATTAGGACAATTCTACAAGACCTCTAGCGTCGACATGGCACAAGGAGCTTGGGCCAAGTCCTCTACTATATTGTAATTCTGAGCTGCCCGAGCATTAGGATTGAAAACTACTTTCTAAATCGTTCTCTTGGGTGGACACAAAACTAACTCTAAAAAAGGCTTCTCAATGGTGAGAGAGGCTTGCGGTATGGTAACATCGGGCACAAAAGTGGAATCTTTCTCAGTATTACTTCCAACGGGTTCCTTCGCAGGGACTGAGTCATATGAATGCGATTGTGTGTTCAAATTCACTGTCTCACTACGCATCATGAGAACATGCGTGGTGGAGGATGCCTCCCCATGTGAAGGAGAGGTTTGAGCGACCAGTTGTTGATTCTGAGTAGGGAAGGGATCATTGAGAAATGCGGGAGTAGGGTTTCCCTTGAGAAACTTATGTACTTCGTCTCAGTGAGGACATTACTTAGAGAAATGATCGCCACCACATAGTAAACAAGGATACTTCAACTTCCTCTTCTATTTGGTGTCTTCAGGGGTGCTCTTATTCTCCTGCTAGTTAGAAGATTTCTTAGGTTTTCCTTTGTTTTTCTTGTTTCCACCGGATTTTTGAGATGAAGTTGATTTAATAGAATTCACCTCTTCAGTGAAGGCAAGAGTTGTTAAATTGGTGGTTCTGCTACCAGCCTGTGGTGGGGATAGGGAAGAACCCTAAGGGTTCTATAGTCCACATGTTTGAGTAGGAGGCTGGGTGGTAAGGGAACCAATGATGCCATTGGCCTGAGGTCCCTTGGGTGGTTTTGCAGGGTCATACATAGGGCAGGGTGTGTCAAGAACAATTTCATACAATGTGTCAGATTGAGTATAGACCAGTTCTAAGTAATGGACACGGGAAATAGCCCGTTCCTCAGTGATGGCCCCTCCCATGGCCACGTATCGAGCTACGACAGGTAAGAGAGACTTTGTGAACCATTCAGCTAAGAGTTGGTCTGGAATATGGGCCTTAATAAGACGTCATCTCCTCCACCACTCATGGATATGATCTGAGATATGAGTGGTAGTGTTTTGACAAAGCGAGGTCAATAAGTCCATACCAGTCTCATAGTGAATGGGCAAATGGAAATGGGTCAAAAATGACATAGCAAAAGAGTGGAAATCTGGAAAAGAGTTAGATGGTAATTCAATATACCACTTGGCAATTGGGTCGGTGAGAGTCCATTGGAATAACCTAAGACGGATCGAGTCATCCATCAAGGAGTTGGATGAACACCATAAATGGTATGTCATCACATGATTTTTTCAATACTCACTAGGTTTTCCATCAAATTTGGGGATATCGGATGGTAGTTTCACTGGAATTGGTGGCCAATTATGTGCGTGGAAGATGGGGTCATTGGTCAGATGAGACAAGTCGGGTAGGTTCAAAGTGGCCAAGAAAGGCTGCCATTGATTCGGTTGCGGGTACTAATAGTACTGATATGGCATGTATGTACCAGTGGGACCTTGCATCGACTGGTTGTAGGGTGTTCCCAAAGGAAACTGGTTGTAAGGGGCTGCGCCTCTCAGACCATGTGTAGGTCCACCTCCATAATAGGGTGGTTTGTTACCATAAGGTGGGGGTCCACCACCACTGCAAGGAGGGGGTGGGTCTCCTCCAAATGGTGGGCATCTATCACCACCACCGAGATAAAGTGGGCTTCCGCCGCCTCTTCCTAGATAAGGTGGTCCTCCACCACCTCTGCCGGGAGGGGGTGATGGTGCACCTCCTCCGCCGGAAAGGTGCGGGCCTCCGCCACCGCCACTGAAAGGGTGGGGGCCTTTGCCACCACCATCACTAGAAGGGTGTGGCCCTCCTCCACCACCTCCACCACCTCCACCAAAATAGGGTGGCCCTCCACCACCACCACCGAAATAGGGTGGTCCTTTACCATGAGGTGGGGGCTCGCCACCACCCATGGGGGGTGGTCCTCTGCCTCTGCCGGAAGGGGGAAATCCTCTGCCTCCTCCGGAAGGGGGAAAGCCTCCGCCTCCACCGGGAGGGAGAGGGCCTCTGCCTCTACTACCGGGAGGGGTTGGGCCATGGTTTCTAGAATGAGGTGGTCCTCTGTCAGAAGGTAGAGGTCCACCACCTCTAGAATCATATGGGGGCCCAATGCCTCCAGAGGGAGGTGGAGGGGGACCAAATAGGGGTGGTGGTACTTGAGGGACAGTTGGTGGGGGTCCATGTTGTAAAACGTTTTGGTGTCCCCATAGAGTTTATGGATTTCTGGGATAAGGGATCTCGTAGAGTGCATTTCTAGGATTGAATTTTCCATACACAGGGTTAAGATAACATGGATACGCTTGACTCCATGGTGGTTGAGTTGAATGGGATGGTCCCCCAACATGAAATAATCCCATGGTGGATTCTCCGACGGGTAGGGAAGTTCCATCGAAAGGTTCGAGAGGAATTACTTCTCCAATATTATGGTTAGGAGATGGGGGTTTCCCCCCAGCAGCAACGTGCTGACCACTAATCAATAGTTGACCCAACGTGGGTTGTTGATTTCCTACTGCGGGATTGACATTACTCGTAAGAAAATTAGGGGGTAAAGAGTATCCTCCCCGCGAGTTTTGGGGAGGGGGAGGAGTGGGTAACATTCTCGTAGTAGTGAGAGGAGTGTTGGACTGTCGTCCTTCAACAAGTTGAGTCGTTTGGGGTATAGAACTGGTCTCTTGTCTAAGGGGTGTACTTGCAAGAAGTGAGGGTTGACTAGGTGCATAAGTGGTCATGTTGTGGATGGATGGTTCCGGTGAGTCATAAGATAAAGAACAAATCAGGATCTATCGATACGTGGGTATCGCCATGTTTTCATCCCTTTGTGAGATACTTTATCTCTGAAATTCATCGCCCATGGCACGTAATTGATGCAAGTGATCACGAAAGGGTTCGAAAATATCGTTAGGAGTGGGACAACTAGGTGGGGATGTAGTGGCAAAATGGGCCACTTGTTGACCTAGAGATGTTTCCCAAAAGGGTGTAGCTAGACCAAACACAACTAATACAAGGTCGTCCTAGGAGGGATTTAACCATTCCACATATCCAGGCTCTCCTTGTAAAACGGGAGGGATAGGTACGTCTTGTTAAGTGGAATTTTCCGCCTCTTCACCCCTTGAGGGGTTGAAGGTGAGTGAATCTGGAGGGAACATGTGTGCTCCAACATTCAAAGTAGGTTTTTTTGTTTCAAGTGACACGACCGTGACATTTTAGTCCATTCTTACCCTCGAAATAACCTCATGATTAAGGGGATATTCGAGTGGTAAGTTCAAAATTCTACGGGACATTCTCCAAGGAAATTTAGCCAGAGTGATTGAACCAGATTTTCTCCTAAGAGTATTCTAAAAAAAAAAAAGCAGTTGAGAAAAATATACACAAACTAAGGCCACAAGCAAACTTATGTGATAGGTGTGGATTCAAAATTTTGGAACCTCACAGGATTTTCAAGGCTTCGCAACTCGCTATATACCGTAGGGTCCAACAGTAAAACACGACCAGGAGGATAGGGACTGTACCCTTTCCTGAATAGCTGACTACCTGGACGGCATGTGCGTAGCAATCTCCCTGAGTGCTATTCTCGATGTATTGCTCTACCAATATGGCCAAATGGTTTGCTTAGTTGGTTTCAGGAATCCTAATGGTGTCTCCCGATATACGCAAGGTACATGGGATCTCAAATCCGTGTCGGTGTTGTCTAATGAACAACCGTACGGCACGAGCACTTCTGATATACTACCTAGTGCGTGAAAGACCTTTTGATATACGCCAAGTACGTGAAGTGCCTTTCGATATACCCTAAGGTACGTGAAATAGCCTTCAATATACTGGTCGGTACGTGAAAGAGCTTCGATATACCGGTTGGTATGTGGAAGAATTACAATACCGCCAGGATGCAGTGCAGGAAAATAACAATAGCTGCCATGTTTTAATACGTTGGAACACATCTCTAACTTAATACAGAAGTTACTAAATATTTTAACCTAGTTCTACTATTAATTTTATCTGGACAGTTACGTGAATGCATGAGGTGAGTACATAAATGTAAACATAATGAAAGCCCTAACTACATGAAAAAATGCACTTTTTCTTTTGATGAAACCTATGTATGGGAGGGAGAAAACTTTTTCAAGTGGTTTTTACCAAAACAACAACACTTCAACAAATCTCAATTCTACCAAAAATGATTATGAAAGTACTCTTTTGTTTTTCAAACAAAACATGAAAATCAACAACACATCAAGACCAAATCAAAGCTTTTCTTTTTGTCTTTTCGAATCAAAAAATGAAACTAAGTGATGAAAAGAGAGAATTTCTACTTAGAGCACACTAACTCTTCAAATTTCACTACGGTAGCCTAAAAGCATGAAAAACCAAAAATGCATATAACTTTTCAAGCATGGAATAACTTTTGCAAAAACTTGATTTCACTTGGATTTTCAAGAAAAAGAATGGCTCATAATTCGTGAAAAACACAAATAATTGACTTTTCTTTCAAACTTTCCAAAATACTTACGAATGATAAACTCCAATGCATGAAAGAACTTTTACAACAATTCTCAAATTAACTTGAAAAAGGGTAAAAATGAAGCACTTTTTGATTTTCCAATGAATGCACCAAGACAATGCTTGACAATAATAATGCTTTCAATTATAAATGGCTGAAAAGAAGAGATTACTTGCAATTATCTAATCATTCAGAAACTCTCAAGAAAATGCAAAACACTCATAAGAACTGAAAACACACAAGACACTCAAAATCAACCGGATGCAAACAAAACTAAAAGATGTGCACGACAAGAGGTCTGGAATCAGATCCGATGCAATGACTAGATCCGGTGAGGAAAGGAGGGAAATCAAGGTCAAATGGATGAAGGTGGGGGAGACTAAAGTTTCAATCACTACCAAGAATCAATATTGTCCAAAATGGGACCCAAAACCAATCCAAACAAATCTAAACACTACCAATGCAAAAAACACAAGATCCCTCACTGGAAGGTGCAATACAGAGAGGTATGAAAATCAAACCAAACTCAAAAAATGGAGAGGGGATGACCCAAGTCCTAGGATTGGCTTCTCGGTGCAGTCTGTAGTCAGGAACAGAGCGCCCGACATAGGTTATGTGCAGATGATCGACGTTGGTGGCGCAGAATGCAGATCTAGGTTTAGCGTTAAAGGCGCAGGTTACAGAGAGGTAAAAAGAACCCGTGAGAGGACGGCCCTCTGGATATACTTCCCAGGTGCACTGGGAGAAATCCCAATGCAAAAAATAAAAATGTCTCCAAGGATGAGCAATAAAAAGGTTTGATAATTACATACAGACTTAGGGAAAGCTAACAGGCTCTTCAACAAGAAGATCTGGCGGTGAAAAAGGTTTAGGAGGAAAATGAAATGGCTCACAAAGAAATCAAAGAAGATGATATTCAAATGAAAACTTAAAACAACGTACGTATTCCCCAGTATGGTTGCCAAATTTTTTACCGTACAATCTACCGAAATCAGACTTAAGGCATGATCTCCCTTGTTCAATGTGAATCTAGAACAAATCAGACAGAATACAAATCTACCTTCCTAGATAAAATTAGAGAATGAGACATGAACATCTTACCTTTTAGATCTGTAGATCTCTTTCTCCCTCTTCGCTCCAAGCTCCACGGTCGTCAGATCCAAAGCTGCAAGACCTGTCAGAACATGCAAGAGACAAACAAGCAGTAATAGCACATCTACACAATAATTGATCTAATTAAATGGTTAAGGAAGTGAACTATAAATATCAAATGAACAACAATCAAATCGATGACTTGACAAAGAATTGTCCTACAAAGTTTTTTCAAAGGAAAAAGCTTGGGCTTGGAAACAAAGAGAAAAGAAAACAGGAATAAGAGATGCTTGTAATGGAAAGGCAAACCTCATAGGTTGCTCCAAAGCACAAAAACACTAAGAAAACACCAAGCTAAGCAAAAGGTAGGCAAGTGAACCAAAGAAGACCTTACAATCACAAAGACTTGAAAGAAAGCAAACTAAAGGACTTCAACTTACTTGGACCGAAACTGAAAAAACAATCAGAAAAGCGTCTAGACTCAAAAAGCTTTTGAAAACACCCTAAGGACTCCAACTTGGGGTCAAACCCTAAATCAAAGGCCAAGACACCGTCAAAGTGTGCTTAGTGTTGCCACAAACAACAAATGTTACAAAACAAAGGTTTGTATACCTGCAACAAGCATCTTGAGTACAGGAATGCAGCTATGTCCAACTAGGAACAAAGCACAGTCTTCAAAAAGAGTCACAAACAACAAGACACCTCAAAAGTACTGAAGCAAGCAAAAGATGACCTAGGGGACTTAAGAGAGGCAAACAAGACTCAACAAGGGCATAAAGACCTCAAGGATCAGTTAAGAAGACAAAGCAAGAGGATGGAAATCAAACCACACAAGTGGAAATCAAATCCCAAAAGCAAACAGAGACTTACAGGACAAAACTCTACTGTGCAGTGTATAAACCTGTACACACTGGGAGGTGTAATCTACTGTGCAATAGGTGAAGCAACGTTTTTCAGTAGGTGTACGCTACTATGTGCAAGGGATACCAGCGTTCATGCCAGAGAAGGTTTTAAACAAGCTCTAAAACTTCAAATTGAGATGAGTCAAGCAATGGAAAAAGTCTACAACAACCTACAGAGCCTCTCAGAGGATTAGAAAGATCAAAAAGTACTGGAAGAAAAGCTAACTAGGTCTCCCAGAGCATAAAACAACCGATCCCCAGTGGAGTCACCAGTCTGTTGTTCGGGATTTTTACCCTATAGCGAGGAGAGGGACACTACCAACTTCTAGGGTGACAGGTAAATACATTGATCATATCACATAGGCTTCTACAAAAGGAAAGATATCAAGGTTCTTGAAGGTATACCTTATTAACAACGTTTGATCCTAGCTTTTGTTTGCTCCTTCAATCGATCCTCCACTTGATCTTCCGCTTGATGAACCTGCGATACAAAAGATACCTTCCTCAGCGTATATTGACTGATATAACAATGATGAAATTGAAATACAATTTAGACATCAAATACAATCAAGCATTTAATCCAAACAAATATTCAATCCATTAGACATTTGATTGGGACAGGAAGGGTATTTCCACCTTTATTGTCAAAAAGCAATAATCAGTACAATTATACTTGATCATTCAGAGTGCTTGTGCAACCGGTCCTGGGCTCCTTCTCTTCACACCAACTTGGAATTCCTTCATCATAACAACCCTTAATGCATAGTTTCTCCTCCCCTCTCTCATCCATCCCCCTTGTATTTATGGGACAAGGTAGGCAGTTTGGATCGAGAGGTAGTTTGATTGGGAAGTTGGGGAAGTTGCAAACCAATTTCAACTAATCCCAATTCATCAAATTAATATATTTTTTATTGCATTTTAAGATGTATGTGAGTTTTCTTAAGTGGAGTAGCACACAATATGCAACTTTCATACTTACAACCAGCGTTTGCAAGGTTTTTTGAAGGTGTACGCTAGTCTACTGAAGCAGAGTAGCATATTTCAGTAGGTAAACGCTAGTCTACTGAAGCAGAGTTGCATATTTTAGTAGGTGAACGCTGCTCTTATGCTTATAGGGTAGCGTTCATGTCAAAATGTAGGTAAAAATAGTGTTTTGTTAATTGCAGAGGGGCAAGTCTAGTCCATACATCACCTAGGTCAATCTAGCTCTTCAATCCAAGTTGTCCTTTTGTGTGATCGACAACTTAATGTGATCACGGATGGAGAAGTGCAGATTTGACCTATAACAAAGACATTTATGGAAAGAGCTTTGTATTGCTGTATAAAAGTGGAAATAAATAGAAGAGTGAGGATTACAACCAAGCCCTGATGTTGCAATATTCCTCCAACAAAGCCAAGCCAATGCCTCTAAGGAGAAATGGGTGCCTCCAATGGATGGATGATAATATCCTAAGCTTATTTCACCAGCATATGGATGCTATAGCCTTACTCCTTTTGGAATGGAGAGGGCTCTTGTATTTATAGGACCAAGTGGATAGAGTAGGTTGAGGATCATGGGGAGAGGGCTAAGGGATCTCTCCTCAAGGATAGGGAACCTAAGGCCAGCTCACCTAGGAGTTAGGGAAAGGGATCCACCTCATCCAACTTATAGAATTTGCTCGAAATCTACCTTTATCTCATTAAAATGACTCCAGTGTAGGCTTCATGAGGACAACCTGCGCCGATGCTTCTTGCTCAAAGACAACATGTGCCGACCTAATTAGGAAAGTGGATAAAGGACATCAACTTGCTCTAACTGACTAAATTGATCATGGGACTTCAGGGATTGAGGCACTGAGTTCATAATGGTGAGATTTTAGGTGTAACAAGCTCTTCTTCAATATATACCACTCCTTCTAATTATTCTTCAGGTTTTTCACTCTCTATTCCCATGAATATAACTTTTGCTTCTTCATATTCACTAGATTTATCTGAGTAGTTGTCATCCATGGAGTAAAAGGTCTTTTTTTCTTCTTCCTAAAACTCATTTTGTTATTCTTGAAGTCTTCAGGACACTCATCATTGTCTTCTTGTTTGGGATAAGGGAATTTGGAAGTAAAGTGACCAATTCCCCCACAGTTGAAACATTTTATCTTCGTTTTAGATTTTGAAGTAAAGTGACCAATTCCCCCAGAGTCTTCTTATTGAATCTTCGTTTTAGATTTCTTAGCTAATTTTGATGCTTTAAAAGATGCTTCCTTCTTTTGATAATTATCTTTTCCAATCCTCATTTCATAAGCTATGAGGATCCCATATAGTTCATCCATGGTGAGCTTGTCAATATTTTCTCTATCTTCTAGGGTGGAAATCTTAGGATTGTAAATCATTGGAAGTGATCTTAATACTTTTTCAACTATTTCCATTTCTTCCAATTCTACTCCTATCCCTTGAATTGCATTAAAAATTTCATCAATTCTCTCAAATTATTCTGAAATGTTCTCTTCTTTCTTCATTTTAGATTTAAAATTCTAGAGTTTGGCCCTTTTTACCTTGGTGTCTCCTTCATTGATTGTTTGTGATTTGTCCCAGATATCCTTAGTTGTTTTGCAATGCATCACATTGGCAAAAATTGTTCTTTTTAATCCAACCAAAATTGCATTAACAACTTTGGAATTGTATCCAAATTTTTTTATTCCTTCAAGATATGTGGGAGGATATTTTGAATATATATAACTTGATTCTATAGATAACCAAACTTCTAGTCTAATAGATATTATATGACTTCTCATCCTAACACTCTAGAGTGCATAATCCTCACCATTAAATATTGAAACCTTGGAGGACATTTTTCCTTGTTGATCCATAGTGATAAAAGATCTCCCTTCAAGCGGTTAGACTTTAGTGAAGAGACCTGCTCTGATACCAAATATTGGAAAATCAAGTAATACTGAAGGGGGGGTGAATCAATATTTGTATATTTCTTCAATTTTTATCACTTTTAAGACAAAATCAAGAATATAAATAGAACACATAATTTTATCGTCGAAACCTAATTGGGAAAACCACAAACACTTTCTATTACTACAAAATTATATTTACAAGTATTTGCAAGCACTAACTTGCTGGATGCTACAACACCAAAGATTTTCAGCTAAAACTAAAGGATGCAACGACACCTATGATTTTAAGCTACAACTAAAGGATGAAACGACACCCTATTTTCCAACAACAACTGGAAGGAAGCTACGTCTTCCTACGTGCTTTTGTAGCTCGTCCTTGCGCCTCCCAACCACCCTTTAAATGATTATGCATTATCTATTTTTTGTACACCTTCTGATTTTCTATTTGAATGTACAAAGACATACTATTTGAAGGATTAATGCCTTTTTTATATACCCTCAATTGTTCCTCTTCACCTAATAGTCTCAATTCTTCATCGTGACTCTTCACAAATAAAACTATTTTGAAATTATGTTTATTTTTTATCCTGCGAGTTTAACAACATGATTATGAAACTCTTTGACTCTCCAATCCCGACTCCGAAATGTCGACTCCAACATTCTTATTCTTTGATCTACAATATGCCGATATTCACTGCCAATTCTAAATCCGTCATTCTAATTCCGAATGGTTGATTCCGATGAAGGGAGCCAGAACCTCAAAAATAAAATATTAATTCAGCGTCTATGACTCCGCCGTTTCAAATCTGAATTGTTGATTCCGACGTCGAAATCGTCTTCATCGTTTCGAATCCGACTTGCCAATTATGATGTCAAACTCCGACTTTGACTTTTCGACTGCGATTCTGATTTGTTACTCTGGTTCTAACTGAAAATTCTGATTCTGAATCCAACTTGCCAACTACATCTCTGACTCTAAATCGACTGACAATGGATTCGAACTGCCTCTCTGTAAATTTTCGGACTGTCTACTGTGCAAAATTTCAGACTGTCTACTGAGAAAATTTGTGGTCTGATTTTCGTGGGTGTTGACTGAGTTTGGGCTGCTGCTAGGAGAAGTTTGGTGGTGTGATCAGGAGCAACAGCAGCAACAATATTTCTTTTACTTAATATTTTTATGGCTAATTGCTGATGGTGTGATGCATGGGCTAGATATGGTGATGATGTTGGACAGTTTTATGTGGACAAATGAAGATCTATTATGGACAAAATTGATGCTGACATTCTATTGATGAACACCTTGTGGACAGTGAAATTATTTGAAGACATCATATATATGGACAGAACGATAGAGTTCGACTATTTATTTAATTTACAAGGGCTCGAACGCTTGACCATTATATAAGAGGTCAACACCGATCAACAACAGCTCGACTATTGAGTTAATTTACAAGGACTCGACCATAATACAAGAGGTCATCACAGACTAACTTTCTATGACTATTGAACACCTTTTTGTTTCGAAATTTTCAACTAGTTTTTAAGAGCCAAACAGAATTAAGCATCGATTAAATATGTCATCGACCATTTACACCGAATTGCTATACTTTTCCTTTTTCATTAGTGAACTTCTTTGACATCAATGACAATCATACTCAACATTTTCTTCCCACAAAAACTGCATGGATGAAGATAAAAAAGCAGGAATTCCTGATATCCAAATCAATGAAAATGTTGGAACTCTTTGGGTTTGTCATTCAACAAATCATCATCATCGTCATCAATGCATGTATCATCATCCATATAAACATTTGCAATAGCACCTTGATAAACATCATGTACCCTTTCTTGTTCCATATCACCATCTACCTATTCCTAATCATAACCTTCAAAGTCATCCTTCATATCAACATCAAAAAGAAATCCACCGCTCACAATGATATATGTGGATGTAGGTGGCCACACACCTATTCCACTGGCTCAAAACAGTTTTCCAATTTGGAAATTTTCTAGTATTTTTTCTACAGTTTGTTCGGGTCATGAACTTCCGAGGACATTTTTTGGCCCTAAACAATGTCTTTTGGAGATTTTGGGGGCTGATGGTTTCTAAAGGTATTCATTGGCCCTAGTTGAAAGTTGTAGAGCTCATATAGACCTTTCCAACGGGATATTGAGCTCCCCAACCGAAGATCGTATGCAAAAGTTATGACCTAGGGAATTTGTCTGTTCAACTAACCACCTTGGGGCTGCAAATTTTATGACGATTAATATTCTAGGGTTAGGTTTTTGGATGTTTATAGTTCTTTCCCTCATTATTATGATAAATACTCCCTTTCAGACTCTTTTTTTATTCATCTTGTAACAAATGAGCATAGCCGCCACGTCTCTTCTCATAGATATAGCTACCACCATCCTAGCTGCTTTTATTTTACAACCTGTTCTACATCATTCATTTTAATAGAATATGAGTTCACTGTATATCAATGTTGCTTTCAATATAGATGTGTATGTGAATATATTTATGCACTTTCTTTTCTTTCTCACAAAACTCCAGATAAGTGGTATCAGTGCAATATGCTCTTGTATTTCTCAGTGCATGTGCCCGACGATATCTGAATATCGAGAGTGTTGGAATATTCTCACCATCATTTTTTATATTTGCATGCATGCATGCATCTAGTCATCATGCATGCATCTGCATCAATCCAGTCATCAATATGGTAGTCTCCCCAGCACCTGGAGCCTATGTTCAGCCCCCTAGAGCCTGTTTTTATCCCTCAGGAGCCCTCCTACCTACCTAGTGCGCCTTGTTTTCCTTACCTAGATGACATATGTTCCCTACTACACTACTTGGATAACTAACAGACAGTTGCAGCATTTATTGACCAGTTTCAGATCCAACCGTTTCAGATCCAACCATTTTAGATCCATTCTAAAAGTCGTTCTAGATCCAGCTGTTTCAGATCTATTCTGAAATCCGTTTTAAGTCCAGTCGTTTTAGGTCCATTTGGCGCCATTTCAAATCCATCTGTTTCTGATCACTTCCGCTTCATTGCAGATCCATCTGTTTCCGATCCCTTCTGCGTCGTAGAAAATCCATTCTAAAAAAAAAAAAACTCCCTTGTTTTTTTCGCCATATCTCCCTTGTTTTCACTCTGCTTCCCTTTAAACTTCACTGGCACCCCTATAATCTCATTCTGCATCTTTCATTCCTAAGGACCCTATCCCAAATTTCACTTCCTAAAGCCATAAATCCTACATTTGTCTATTTTTAGGGTTTGCCATAACTTCTTTAATATTCACCCAATCGCCTTCAAATTTTGCCACCACACTCATTCCCTATTTCTGCTTCTTTGTCTCTCTCTGACCAAATTTCTCATTCTTTCACCCCACTTCTGAAATTCTCATTTTCTGCTTCCTTATCCATTCGAAAGTGTCCAAAACCTAGTCAAACCCCAATTACCCATCAGAGTTTTTCCCAAATCCAAATTTCCCTTCACTAAATAAGGTTATGTTTGTGTTTTTCTACCGATTCCCCCCCCCCCCCAAAAAAAAAAAAAAAAAACTCCTGGTTATGGTTGTCACCCGTGCAGGAGCAAAAACCATGGAGGAAGCACTTGCAGCCATCCAAACCAAACTCCAAGATCTAGATAAAAAATTTATCGGCCTCCATCTTGAGCATTCAGCCATGAACAACAAACGACGGTTCGATTCTTCATCAGACAATGGGTTCTCTTCTTCCAGCAATTTCCGTGGTTCGAAGCTTGATTTTTCTTGCTTCAATGGTACTGATCTGACTGGATGGATCTATCATGCAAAATAGTATTTCATTCTGCATAATACTTTTGAATTCACCAAAGTTCCACTTGCATCATTTCATTTGGAATAGGAAGCTCTTTAATGGTACCGTTGGTACATCAAGGCCCATGAAGAGCCAAAATGGCCCGATTTTTGCCAGATCCTTTTGCAACGATTTGGTCCTAGTGATTTTGATGACTTCATAGGAGCCCTCATTAAACTTCACCAAATTGGAACTGTGAGAGAGTATCAGACAGAATTTGAGAAACTAGCCAATCACACAGAAGGATTGTATGATGAATTCTACAGGAGTTGTTTTATTAGTGGTCTTAAGGATGAAATCCACTGAGAGGTTAAAATGTTCTGTCCCAACACAATGATGGAAGCCCTGGGGTTGGATAAGTTGGCAGAAGACAAGATTGCATCCCAACAATGCTCCAAACCCACTTCTTTCCCCTTCCGAAATATGGGTTCTCAACGACCTCCCATCCCACTAGCTCCTCGACCAATTCCTATCAAGCAATTGTTTGAAACAGAGATGCAAGCATGCAGAGAAAAAGGGATTTGTTATAATTGTGATGAGAAATTCACTCGGGGACATAGATGTCTACAACAAAAGCTCTATCTCTTGGATATTGATTCTTTGCCTGCCTCTAAAATTGGTGAAGAAGCTCCATATACAATGGATGATCAGGTCAATATTCAGGAGCTGCCTATTGACCCCCCATCTCAGGATGACCTACCAGAGATATCTCTCCATGCGTTATCCGGCGTCACCACCCCCCAAACAATGCGGGTCAGGGGTTACTTCAAGAAGCTTTCTCTTACAACACTCATTGATTCTGGTAGAACTCATAACTTCATTGACCCCCAGATCACTAAACAGGCTTATTGTTTTGTCCATCCTTGCTCCAACTTTGAAGTCATGGTTGCTAATGGGGGAAACTTACCTTGCAAGGGAAAGTGTCACAATGTGCGTATCTCTCTGGAAGATTATAACCTGTGCTTTGATATGTTTTCCTTGTCCTTAGGCGGATGTGATGTGGTTTTGGGCGTTCAATGGTTACACAGACTTGGCCCCATCTTATGGGATTTTGCTGAACTTTGGATGCAGTTTTTGGTCAATGGGACACAACACAAATTTATGGGATTACAACCAGGGTCTCTTTGCATCATCAGTTCACATTGCATGGAAAAGATCCTTAAGAAGAATTCACATGGTGTCATCGCTCAACTCCATTCCATTCAGATGCACCCATCAACAGTCTCCACTACTTCCTTGGATAGATATGCAGGTGTCTTTACTGCACCAGTGGGCTTGCCGCCTTCAAGAGACCTTTTCGGTAAGAATTTAGCCGCATCTACATCTCAGCAGGAAATGATGGCTATTTTTCATGCAATACCGAAGTGGCAGCCATCCCCATTAGGGAATTATTTCTTCATCAAGATTGATCTCCAGAGTCTGGAAAATTTTCTAGAACAACAAGTCTCCTCCCGAGCACACCTAAAATGGGTTATCACACTCATAGGTTATGACTATGCAATCACTTAAAAGAAGGGTAAGGACAATATGGTGGCATATGCTCCTTCTCGCACATTTGACGACCCAGTTTCTCTTACAGCTATTTCCCTGCTTGTTCGAAATTGGTTGCATTCTGTTCAACAGGGCTATCTCTTCTATGAACTCCATGGTTCGTCATCGACAGGGCACTCTGGGTTCCTCAAAACGTATGACCGAGAGCAATGTAACTTCTTTTGTCAGGGCCTGAAACTGACAATTCAACAAATGTTGGTTGACTGTGATACTTTCCAGGTCAAAAAGGGTGACACGACACTCCTTTCGAGACTACTCGAACCCTTTCCCATCTCTACATAGATTTGGACAACTATTTATATGGATTTCCTAGAAGCGTTCCAGTGGTACAATACCATGTCTAAAAGGACACCATATGAAGAAGTCTATGGACAGGAACCGCCATTTCATCTTCCATACACCCTCATCAGCTCCCTAGTTCAGGAAATTGACTCGGTTATTCGAAACCGCGATCAGATTCTTCTGATTCTGTAGGACAATCTTCACATGGCAAGAATTCGACTGAAACAACAAGCCAATCAGCACTGTTTAGAGCGCACTTTTCACGCAGCTAATATGGTTCTTCTTCTTCTACAGCCTTCCAAGCAATCCTCCTGAAACTGAAAAGGCGTCAGTGACCCACAATGCAACCCGAGGATGCTATAGGGGAACCACTCCTTCAGATTTTGCATCAATTTCCACATCGAAAGATTTGAGGACAAATCATTATCTAAGGGAGAGGGGATGTTAGGAACCCATGTCAACCCTTCTATTTACTTTGTTAGTATATTGTTGTTGGGCGCATATGCTTTGTAAGTCGTCCCGTAGTAGTTGTTGATCCATAGTTTGTATTATTGTTGTTGGACGCATATGCTTTGTAAGTCGTCCCATAGTAATTGTTGATCCATAGTTTGTATTGGCCCATGGTTTGTATTGACACATGGTATTGACCCATGGTATTGGCACCTAGACTTAGTATATAAGTTTGTGTTGAGACCAATGAAGGCACCGTGAAGTTATTTGTATTGAGCTTGATCAAATGAGGTTTCCCCCTCATTTGATGATGAGTTCTATTATTTCTGCTATCTCGTGTATTTTCATTAATTAATTGTTGAAGGTTCTTCACACCAAGTTCATGGGATTGACTATTCTGAGACATTCGCACCTGTTTCTAAGATGGATTCCATCCATCTTGTTCTTTCCCTTGCTGCATCCAAGCACTGGGAACTACATCACATGGATGTCAAGAGTTCTTTCCTTCATGGAGATCTAGAGGAGGAGATATACATGAAGCAACCAAAGCGGTATATTTATGATCCTTCACTTGTGTGTATATTGAGGAAGTCCTTGTATGAGCTTAAGCAAGCTCCCCAAGCTTGGTATGCCAAGATGGATTCCTTCTTACTTTCACAAGATTTTTCAGAGATGAAAATCAAATTCGAATGTCTACATGAGACATGATGGTAACTCCCTACTTCTTATTGTTATTTATGTTGATGATTTGTTGATTACTGGGAGCAAATATTCATGCATTAGATCTATAGAAACTTCTTTGCACAAATCCTTCTCTATGTCAAATTTGGGACTGCTAAAGCAGTTTCTTGGTCTTGAAGTCACTCAAAGTGATTCAGGAATCAGATTTGCACAGTCCAAATATGCTTCAAATCTACTTGATAGATTTCATATGAGCGAATGTAAACCGTAAACATTTCCTTTTCTTTCAAGGATAATCCTTGAGGATGGTTCTTCTACACCTATGGTAGATAGTACTTTGTATCGGCAGTTGATTGGGAGTCTTTTGTTTCTTACACATACTTGACCTGATCTATCCTATGCAGTCATTGTTGTCTCTAGATACATGCAGGAGCCTCATGAGATTCCCTGGAAGGAAACCAAGAGGAGATTGCATTATGTGCAAGGGACAAAGACACATGGTATTTTCTATGCAGCTGGGTCTCCATTGAACCTAGTTGGGTATATTGATTATGATTGGGCTGGAGATAGCTCAGATCAGAAGTCTACATCTGGTTTTGTTTTCATGATTGGATATGGAACTATCTATTGGTCGAGCAAAAAGCAGACTGCTTTATCTCTTTCTTTAGCTGAGGCCGAGTATAGAGGTGCTGTGAATGCAGCCACACCATGCATCTGGTTGCGGGGAATCTTGTCAGAGTTTGGGATTCGATTCAGTACTCCACCAGTCATCTATTTTGATAATCAAAGTGCCATCGGGATCTCCACAGATCCGGTTCTGAGACATAGAACCAAACATATTGAGATACACATGCATTACATTCGAGGATTAGTGCATGACAGTACCATCACACTGCTCTACTATCCTACAGAAGAGAATATTGCAAATATATTCACCAAGACCTTCATGGTGAAGAGATTCACTTACCTTAGATCTCTTCTTAGAGTGAGTGATGCCATGCTACATTAGCATCCTTCAGTATATTTTGAGGGAGGGATTTATTCCCACTGGGTTTTTCCTCTTTCCTCACTTTATTTATTTAGATTGTTGTACGAGGTGACCTTTGGTCCTAGTCACCATGTCCCTACCACTAGTTTCAGTTATTTCCACATATTATAGCTTGCAGGGGGTGTTAGAAATTTGGAAATTTTCTAGTAAATTTTCTATAGTTTTTTGGGTCTTGAACTTCTAGGGCCATTTTGAGACATTAAACGATGTTTTTTGGCAATTTAGTGGGCTTTTGTCTACCAAAATTTTACATTGGTCCTAGTCAAAATTTGTAGATCTCGGATATATCTTTCCAACGGGGTATCAAGCGCCCCAAACAAAGATCGTATCCAAAATTTATGACCCTGGGAACTTCATTGTTCAACTAACCACCTTGGTGCCGCAAAATTGATGACGATTCATCTTCTAGGGTTAGGTTTTTGGATGTTTAGGGTTCTTGTCCTCATTCTTATGATAAATAGGCCCTTTTAGCTTCTTTTTGTATTCATCTTTTAATGAATAAGCATAGCCTCCATATCTCTTATCAGAGATATAGCTACCACCAATCTATTTGCTTTTATTTTAGAGTCTGCTATGTTTCATTCATTTTAATAGAATCTGAGTTCATTGTATCTCTGCGTTTCTTGCAATATAGCTATGTATGTGAATACATTTATGCACTTTCATTTTGATGGGACCCTAAAATTGCTCACTTATTTCACTTTATTCTACTGTTTTATCATCATATTTGATCATAAACCATTACATTCACCTTTTAAAGCATATCATTTATTTAAAATATATTAATAAAAAAATTAAAAACAAATTATGTGAGTTTATACTTTTTAATGTAATTGTGCATGGTTTAGATTAATTTGTTGATGATAAACTGATTTTATGTTTTGTTGATGAATGTGTGTGAGCATTGACCAACTGATTTAAAAAATGGAGAAGCGACTTCATTGTGGATTCCTGCACTAGACATATCAGATCCTCCCGTTTAACCAACGTTATCTCAACAAATTCCTATCCATTGGTTTCTGCAGTAGTTTCGGTACTCAATTTTGTACCAGTTTTGAGGCCATTATCTCAGATCATCTCAAGTGAGATACTAGCATGAGAGAATCATGCCCATAATTACAAAAGAGATCGCGAAAATTAAGACTTGGCATACTTCTCTTCTTCCATGTTTCATGTGTAAAGAGTAGTTCACAGTCTAAGATCTTAGTCAAATTTCGTTAGTTTAACAAGGAGTGATTTTGTGGTGTGATTTTCGAGCAAACTAAGGCGTAATTTAAAATTCTAGAACATGGGTTTTTCTCATAATGGGCCCAATTAGATCATGAGAGATAGACTTGCAAAATTCAAAGTGGTTTGGGAGATGTGGTTGGATATTTGAAGGTGAAAATTCCAAATTTTGGGATGGTCGATTTGTCAACGTTGCACCCAATGCCATGTGAGACGCTTAGTCAACAAGGATTTGTGGCTTGATGGTCAAATCTTGGTCAGTTGGTTGAACGAATCTCTCCTTTAATTTAGTATTCCTATCCATTTTAACCAAATTGAAGATTAGTACCTATAACTCGTGGAACTACCATTTCCAAAATTATAAACAATTGACGGGAATATGGGATGAAGTTCTTATCCATCCGGTTGTAATTTTTTTATATATACTTGATCTCTGTGTGGAGAAAAGGGGTATGAAAATATATGATACGAACCGTTACACCAAAACCTCGAGGTGTTAGTGAAGGCCGCCCATTAGGATCTTAACATCCCACCACGCTCCGCAGTCCAGACTCTGGGCTGGATGTGCGCCCGTACGGTGGTGTCCCCTTTGAGCCGTACGAGCCTCGGGCGAACACTGCAATGCCGACGTTGCCACCCGCTCTGTGACTTGAACCTGGGTGGAGGCTCTGATACCAAATGATACGAACCGTTACACCAAAACCTCGAGGTGTTAGTGAAGGCCGCCCATTAGGATCTTAACAATATATCTCTTGTAAAAATTTTGGTGCTATCCTATTGTAAGCTGACTTTATTGTTGATATTATGAGTACAATCACAAGCTTGGTTTGAGTTCTCCAAGCAACATTAGCTAAGATGGGAAGGGACCCCAACTTGGGTAACGATTTGTTGTTGTAATTATTAGTATATGATTTGTTTTGTTCAATTTTTAATCTAGTTTTCATGTTGTTGTATTTTATATGGATTTCATTTCTATAATATTTAATTTTATTGATTTATTTGTGATTATTCTTCAGTAAATTCGAATATCACCCTTCAAAGGGAATCACCCACGCTAATTTCTCACTTCGATTATTCTCTGCACTTTCACCAATAACTCATTCCCCCACACACATTACTTTTGTTGGTTATTTCTTTCCATGATTAAAACTCACAATTTATACATATTTATAATCATTGCATCTTTATTCTTACACCACCTCTTTCTTTTGGCAACTTTGTTGTTCCTGTATCGTGTATATTCTGCACTAGTTCTTATACCCATTTTTCCTCTGTACTACACCTCCATCGCTGCAGTTCTATGATATTTTACGTGCCATGATTGCAATTTTTTTTCTAGATTCATATCCTACCAATCAACGATGCACAGTGTATAAAGTTATATGTTGTTTAATTTTCCATCATGATTTAATATACAATTTGGTCATTGTTAGGATATTCCTATACTCCACCCTAGTCCTACCAGCATTTTCATCATTTGCAATTTCATTCTTGCATGCATCCCAGTCATCAGTCCCAACACCTAGCCCTCGATTAGCTAGCCCCGGGAGCTTCTCACTGATCTATTTTAGCCCTTCTAGTGCTTAGTGTGCTCTGCATGTAGTTGCATGCATCTCATGCGTCCTCTCTCACCTATCATTCAGTTGTACTTCATTTAAGTTGAGTTATCTTCAGTTATTTCCTTGATTTAAGGCTAGACTGACTCTCAACTAACTGTATCACTCCAATGGACCTCCAATGAGACTAGAATTCCCATTCTGACTCCAGTTAGCTCCTCATGCACCCTCCACTGAGCCTCCTTCATTCAGTTAGTGCCAGTTACACTCAATTAGACTCAGTTTGAATGATGGTTGACAATTACTTGTGCATTGATGAGATGATGATGAAGACTTCTAGTTGTGCTTTGATGACACTGCAGTGATATTTTGATCTCTCCATGCAGGCTAATTCGAATTATGCCCTTGGTATTCGAATCCTGTGCATTGTATCATTACTATTTTACTATTCTGATTAATGAAACATGTGTGAATATTCTGCTCCTATCTCATTTCCATTAAATCTATGTTCTGTTGCTCTATTCTCTTCTATTTTCCTAAATTCTTTCATTGTGAGGTTTACATCATCTCTTTCGATCCATTGTGAGGATTTTCACATGGTATCAAATCCAATTGAGAGTATATTCTACCTCCATTCTTGAGAGTTTTTTGCAGGTAATTCGAAGTTCCAGCAGTTTCACTTTTGCATTCACTCCAACAGTCAAGATGAGCAATTCGAATGCTCTCCTCTCTCCTAGAATTCTCACTCCCTTCAATTAATTTGATTGGAAGGGTGATATGAAAATATTCTTGTATACTACACAACTATACAGGGTGACAATAGGAAGAGAAGCTGAACCACATTAAACTGTGGAGAAAACCAAGCATCTAAATAAAATGGATGAAGCTTTTGGTTACATATGCCTTCATATTTCTAGAGATCTATTGTTTCGTGTCGAAAGATTGAAGACTCCAAATGATTTATGGGTAAACTTAGAGAGTCTTTTTGGAAAACAAGATGGGCTAAGAGGCCATGCTCTCGAAAATGAATGTGTTTCCCTACAACCTAGCAATTTTGAGACCATTATGAGCAAACTAGGATCTCAATTTTCAGGCTTTGTATCTACCTTCCATTCTGGATGAATTTCAATCCCTGGATGGAAGATGCCAACCTTAGAAGTATTTACTGAAGCTCTCATTCAAGAATATGACAAATTGATTCAAATGAGTGCCATCAAGGCCTCCAAAGATCTAGCTCTTCTAGCTAGAGAAGCAAGTTGGACAAATGTGAAAGGGAGGCAAAAAGGCAAGGAAAAGAATCCATCTAAATCCAAGCTGAATGACAATTCAAGTCCATCAAAAGGAGCCTCCAGCTCCAAGAAGGACAAACATAAAAGATTTGAGTGTCCCTACTGCAAGAGAGGATACCACCTAGAGAGATCTTGCATGCACAAGAAAATAGATCAACTAACCAAACTTCTTGAACAAAACAAAATTGCTATTCCAAAATATGCAAAGATGTCTGATTCTGGAAGTGGATCTGATGGTCATGAGGATTACCATGCATTGATGGCTGGTTTTTCAAAATCAAAGGCCCTCCTCATAGATTATGGAGCCTCCAACCACATGGTTTCCTCTGAAGAATCATTTTATTCTTTAGATCTCAAAGATGGGCCTACTATTCACATGGGAGACAACTCTCAGATCTCTGCCAAAGGGTTGGGTACAGTACATATGGAGCATGGCAAGTTCAAGAATGTTCTATTTGTTCCCTCCTTGATAGCAAATTCGATGTCTATATATCAGATGACTCACAACAGATCACCAAAGAAGGTAACTTTTGGTCCCGACATAGTTTAGATTATAAAAATATCTACTGGGAAGACTATAGCGAAAGGGTTTGCAAATCATGCCTCCAAGGCATATGAGTTCTCTCATTTTCTTCCCTTCTCTCTTCCTACTCCTTCAGAATCTGATGAAGATCTGAGTGACTCATCTTCTAATGAAGATGAAGATGAAGATCTTTATGTTGAGATCAAAGTTCAAGAACATTCAGATTCAGATCCAGAACCAACACATGCTCTCAATCCAGAGCCAAGGCCAACATGGGCTCACATAGTCCTTGCAACTACTGAGAACACAGTTGACGATTCATCTGCTCACAGAACTACCTGATTTCAATACCATGCCAACCTTGCATTATTCCATCTACCTATCCATGAGAGATGTAGCATGATGGTGGGGTTCACTCTTCCATCCCTTGGGAAGACTCATCATGATCCATTTGTTCCAGTGGCAGAAAGGTTTCCTGAAAGACTTGGTTCATCCAATACATTCTCTACACAGTGGGAGGCACATCAGAAGACCAGATCCAGATCTAGCACCTGCATTGGCATCCTATAGAGGATCAACTTGCCAAGTTTTTTGCAAAATCTTTCACTAAGGAAAGATTCTTCCTTTTCTGCTTAGTATGATGGTTTTTTGAGTTATTTTATTGTTCTTTTGAGGGGGGGTATTTTTCCCATGAGGTTTTCCCCATTTCCTCGGTTTATGGATAGTTCTTTTTTTAATTCATTTATTTGATTGTATGGGTGACCTTTGGTCCTAGTTACCAGGGCCTAGGATGGATTAAGGGGGGGTGTTAGGATATTCCTATACTCCATCCTAGTCCTACTAGCATTTTCATCATTTGCATTTTTAGTCTTGCATGCATTTCTTCATGTAGCATGCATTCTGCATGTATCCCAGTTATCAGTTCCAGCACCTAGCCCTCAGTTAGCTAGCCACGAGAGCTTCTCACTGATCAGTTTTAGCCCTCCTAGTGATTAGTGCGCCCTGCATGCATTTGCATGCATCTCATGCACCCTCTCTCACCTAGCATTCAATTGTACTTCAGTTAAGTTGAGTTATCTTTAGTTCTTTCCTTGATTTAAGGATAGACTGGCTCTCAACTGACTATATCACTCCGATGGAACTCCAGTGAGACTAGACTGCCCATTCTGACTCCAGTTAGGTCCTCATGCACCCTCCACTGAGCCTCCTTCATTCAGTTAGTGCCATTTACACTCAGTTTGACTCAATTTGACTGATGGTTGATAGTTACTTGTGCATTGATGACTCCACTGATGATGATGAAGACTTCTAGTTGTGCTCTGATGACACTCCAGTGATCTTTTGATCTCTCCATGCAGGCTAATTCGAATTACACCCCTGGTATTCGAATCTTGTGCATTATATCATTACTGTTTTACTATTTTGATTAAGCAGGAAGATAGAAGAAGAGTGGTCAATGCAGTGTAAATACGCAACATAATAATAATACAATAGAACTTGGATAGAAGCAAAATAAGTTCACACACACACTAATCCATTAATCACAAATATGAACAATAAATAGTACAATGGTGGAGATGATTCGAATGCCAAGGTGGAAATTTGAATTATCCTCTCATAGAGTGATCATTAGATCAATAGAGTGTCATCAGATCACAACTAAGAGTCCTCATCATCATCAGTGGAGTCATCAATGCACAAGTAACTGCCAACCAGATGTCAAAATGAGTCTAACTGAGTGTGGTAACTGTAAATGGCACATGGAGGCACTAACTGAATGAAGGAGGCTCAGTGGAGGGTGCATGAGGAGCTTACTGGAGTCAGAATGGGAAGTCTAGTCTCACTGGAGGTCCATCGGAGTGATACAATCAGTTGAGAGTCAGTCTAGCCGTAAATCAAGGAAAGAACTAAAGATAACTTAACTAACTGAAGTGCAACTTAGTGGTAAGTGAGAGAGGGCGCATGAGATGCATGCAACTGCATTCAGAGCGCACTAAGCACTAAGAGGGCTAACACTAATCAGTGAGAAGCTCTCGGGGCTAGCTAATTGCATGCATGCATGCAAAATTCATGCATGAATGCAAAATGCATGCTCCATGCAAGACTGAAAATGCAAATAATGAAAATGTGGGTAGGACTAGGATGGAGTATAGGAATATCCTAACACCCCCCCCTTAATCCATCCTCAGCCCTGGTAACTTATACCAAAGGTCACCCAATACAAATAATAATAACAGTCAATAAATCGAGAAAATGGGGAAAACCTCATGGGAAAAAATACCCCCCCTCAAAATAGACTATAGGGAACACAAAAAAAATAAATCCTCCAAACTCAAGCAGGTGTGATGCTTGGTCATATGTTTGGAGGTATATTCTTCTTGGGAAGAAGTGGATCATGCTCAAAAAGCATGTGCTTGCACTTGCTCTGCAGATCGAATGTGATGAGAACAAATCCAAAAGTATGAGGATGATCCTTGAACCTGTGATTCGAATCAGTCGAGGTAGGATCAAAACCATGAATGTGTAGATAGTCTTTTCTTTCCTCCTTTGAACCATCATGGGTGAGATTATGGTCAAAAGAACCATCAAATGTCAGTGATTGCTTGGAATCCAAATCAGATCCAAGACTTCAAAATTGGTTTCTTAAGATCTCCTTTGAACCATTTGATGTGAGATCTAAACCATGAAATGCATGAGAAATTATCCCAAGCAAATGGCAATGTCCATCATTTTCAATAACCTTCTGAGAGCATGAAATAATGGTCTTACAGTAGTAAATAATAGGTGATTGATCAAGGACAACAAATGCATTACCTCCAATGGCTGATTTAACCTCCAAAATATTCATGAAATCATGATGCGAACCAACAGACTTTGGTGCAAGAGAGGATTTATGAACCTTTGCAATTTCTAGAGTGTGAGCTGGCACAAAATTCAAAATAAAAGAAATTTGGAGCATGAATGTAGAATCTGCAAGTTCTTTCTTCTTTGTTGACAACTTCAATATGAGATATGTTTGATACTAATTCATGATTAGAGAGATCATCAAGGAGGGTGAATGCATCACTTTGCTTGCTCTCAAAATGGTTTGGACCAATCCCTTCAATATGTTTTCCAAATCTTTCATCCAGATGGGCCCATAGCTCTTTTGGATATTCAGCATTATTAAGGGAATCGATTACCATACAACGAGACATAGCAAGCATCATTTCTCCAGAGACACTGTCACCTTTATTTAACCAGTCATTCTCTTCTTCAGAGGATTCGAATTCTCTTTCAAAACAATAATCAAAGAGATCATGGCTCTTCAAATATGCTATCATTTTTGGTTTCCATTCATCATAGTTGAATGGATAAAGAGGAGGTATTTCTTCTAAATACATGGAAGCTATAGAATACCTGCAAAAACAATAGAAAAATTTTGCAACTGCCACTGCTGCAAAAATGCAGAAACTGCTACAACTGCTGCACTTGAAATCTTGAAAATAACCTGCAAAAAACTCTCAGGAATGGAGATAGACAATACTCTCAACATGCTCTGATACCATGTGAAATTCCTCACAGGAAATATAAGAGCTTATGTATACCTCACAAGAAATATTATGATTAAGCAGGAATATAGAAGAAGAGTGGTCAATGCAGTGTAAATGAGCAACATAATAATAATACAGTAGAACTCGGATAGAAGCAAAATAACTTCACACACACTGATTCATTAATCACAAATATGAACAATAAATAGTACAATGGTGGAGAGGATTTGAATTCCAAGGTGGCAATTCGAATTAGCCTCTCATAGAGTGATCATCAGAACAATAGAGTGTCATCAGAGCACAACTAGGAGTCCTCATCATCATCAGTGAAGTCATCAAAGCACAAGTAACTGTCAACCAGATGTCAAACTGAGTCTAACTGAGCGTGGTAAGTGTAACTAGAACATGGAGGCACTAATTGAATGAAGGAGGCTCAGTGAAGGGCACATGAGGATTTAACTGGAGTCATAATGGGTAGTCTAGTCTCACTGGAGGTCCATCGGAGTGATACAGTCAGTTGAGAGTTAGTCTAGACTTAAATAAAGGAAAGAACTAAAGATAACTCAAATAACTGAAGTGCAATTGAGTGGTAGGTGAGAGAGGGCACATGAGATGCATGCAGGGCGCACTAAGCACTAGGAGGGATAAAACTAATCAGCAAGAAGTTCCTGGGGCTAGCTAACTGAGGGCTAGATGCTAGGACTGATGACTGGGATGCATGCAGAATGCATGTTGCATGCAAGACTGAAAATGCAAATAATGAAAATGTTGGTAGGACTAGGATGGAGTATAGGAATATCCTAACAGTCATGCCATTGGTTGTATTCACAAAGTGATATAAATAAAACTCTTATTGTGTGGTTGTTCTATTACAGTGCGTGATGTTTTTATAGTCTATATATACATGAATGAATATGTGAGCATATTTGTTTTTTTATAACGCTTTTGGATATAATCGTATTTGGCACTAAAGTAAAAATAAATTATTATATTATCATGTTTTGTTAAACGTACATAATGATAACATATGTATTAATGTTTTATTTGTATATTTGTTTTTTTCATAATTTTGTTCAAATTAATTCCACTATGTTTTAGTTGGTGAATACGTTTAGTTATTATTGTCAAATTATATATGTGTCACAAGTTGATCTATATTACTAGATCAAGCTTCACTTATAATTTACCAAACATTGACAAGAAGATAGAAGAAATATGAAGCATAACACAAGAGAAAAACACTCATGTGGATTGATCTTCCATTACATTATTATTGAATAGCATGCGTACAATATATATATGCTCCATGTAGGGAAAATCGAGAGACTTAGTGGCAAGTTGAGTAGCTCACAATAATGAGGGATTACCAAAACTAATTCCCCACTAAATGACATTAATGCCATCCAACTCATACTTGGACCTCATGAATTGGTCAATAACACCTATGAGAGCCATGAGTGGATAATTATGAGCCTGTGTGTGTACCAAAGTAGTGGAGTAGTGGTTTTATGAGCACTAGTGGCCATTGATACACCAATCTGACCAAATCAAGCATGTAGCACCCTTATAATCCTTAAATCAGGGAAAATGTCATAATGATAGCCTGAGAACTAGGGAATGAGTGCATTGACTCCCAAAACTAAGGAAATATCGTGCTCTTGTGGACATACAAGGTGGATAAGGCATATCACTAGTCTAAGTAGTCAAATGTGGACAAACATGTGGTCCAAGACACTAGACTAGGCCCTAATGAACCAAACAACACTAGGTAGAACAACATAAGGGTCCATGGCATGTATATGACGGGAATATTGTTCTAACACTCCCCATTAAGCCAAAATGGTTGTGAGAATGAAAAATAGGGCCCAAGAAACAAAAGGATTATGGTCACCCTTTACATTATTAATCCATGTAAGTGATGAAAGAGGCAAACCCACTTTGGGAAAATCCTCCCTCTAAAATGGACATGAAATACACCAAAAATAAACTACTCCAAAACACAAGTGGGTGTGAACTTGCTCATATGTATGGAGGAACTTTATTCTTGGGAAGAAGAGGAATGTGCTCAACTAGATCATGTACATGTATAGCTGCATGATGGAAACTGAAGTCATGTAGAACAACTGAGTAACATAGATAGTAGAGTGAAGGTTGCTCTCCAAACTTGATCTTCAAACCAACCAGGGTTCCAAGTCCAAAATATACTTGATATGATTGAGAATAAGTGACCCCAAGCAAATCATAAGGCTCTTGAAGCATCAACTTCAAATCAATAGAGTTGTAATCAGCTTCAAGAAAGAGGAACAATACTCCCAAATGCGCCACTCTGATGGAAAAAGATTCTCCATCTTCAAGTGAACTTGAATAAACTTTGTTAGTCATGGTGTAGGAATACATAGGAAGCAAAAGAGTGTGAAGCAATGAGATATCTTCACTTAAATTCCAAACTTCTCCTTTACCATATTTCGAACCAATACTCTCATATAAAGAAAGAACCTCTTCTAGAGAAGGCTCACTATGATCACCAACCAACAACCCATATTCAACATTCATAATATAAGAGATAGAGGAGAAAGAAGTGGAATGGAGAGACATATCTTCAACAGTATTTATGGCAACAACTCGTATTTTATCTTCATGAAAAACAACTTCATGGAAAAGAGAGGAATCCACAAAGGAAGAAAGTTGAGCTGGATCATTTGTTGAATCTATATCTTCTTCTTCTTCTTCAATTTGAACAACTTATTGAGAAATGCATGAGGACGAGACCTTTGGAGGGAGAACACATGAGGAGTTGTCCATTTTCTTTCTCTCCATATAGATAATATCCTCTTTCTGCATGGCAAGATATTTATGTATATTTCTCCAAAGCTCAAATGGGTACTCAAAAAATCAATGAGATAATGCATTCTAGGAGGTATAGCTAGACATAGAGTTCCATATGCTCTATCACCATCATTGAGACAATCACACTTCTCTTCATAGTATTATGGCTCACTCACAACACCAATGGACACATCAAAGAGACATTTTATCTTGAGATATGAACACATATTTTCTTTCCACTCATAATAGTTGAATGGAGAGAGGAGAGGAACAAATTTTGAATCCATATTGAAGTTGTTGTAGGCACCTGCAAAACACACACTTGGAAATATATTTTGGAAGCAATACTAGGATCCCCTATGAAGCTCTAATACCATGTCAAATTCTATACGTGTCATAGGTGGATCTAGATTACTAAATCAAGCTTCACTTATAATTTACCAAACATTGACAAGAAAATAGAAGAAATATGAAGCATAACACAAGAGAAAAACACTCATGTCAATTGATATTCCATTACATTATTATTGAATAGCATGTGTACAGTATATATATACTCCCAGGAGGGAAAATCGAGAAACTTAGTGGCAAGTTGAGTAGCTCACAATAATGAGGGCTTACCTAAACTAATTCCCCACTAACTGACATTAATTCCATCCAACTCATACGTGGACCTCACGAATTGGTCAATAACACCTATGAGAGCTAGGAGTGGATAATTATGAACCTATGTGTGGACAAAAGTAGTGGATTAGTGGTTTTATAAGCACTAGTGGCAATTAATACACCAATTTGACCAAATCAAGCATGTAGTGCCCTTAGAATCCTTAAAACATGGAAACTGTCATAATTACATCATAATAGACTTCTTTTTATGTGCATACCATATCCTTCAAAAGTATTCTCAACCAAACTGTGTGGCATGCTGCTGTAGTTGTTGCTACAATTTCAACTTCTACAGAAGACATCCTGATATGGGTTGTTTCTGAGAGGCCCATGAAATCGGATTGGTACCCAAATGGAAAGAATAACCAGATGTCTTTTTCCTATCATCAATACTGTTTGCATAATCACTGTCAATGTACCCTGTAAGAGTACTGTATGGTGAATGAGAGTACCAAAGTCCATAACCAACTGTTCCTGCAACATATCTCTGAATTATTTTACCAACTTTCAAGTGAGAGTCTTTGGGAGACAGAGGGCATGTTTTTGTATTCCAAATAATAAATTGTTGAGATTGCAAGGATTGGTCTTGTCATGTGGGAGAGGCCAATATCTCACAAAGAAGTGACAATAAGGCCACTAGATATGGGAGTATGAGCGTGTGTTAAGCAATGTCGATGTACAGTGTCACAAAAGAGACTCTCTTGCAAGGTTTCTAGATAGTTGGACTTGATTATTTAGATAATTAAATCAAGGAAGAAATAGAAAATGTAAATTCACACACACAAAGAGGTTGCAGAGAGCATAGTACACTAAAACCCAAATTCTATTAAAATGAATGAAAATAGAAAATTGTTGTGAATTGCAAAACAATATAACCTAGCTAGAATGGTGGTAGCTTATCTCTAAAGAGATATGTGTCAACTATGCTCATTTGCAAGAACACCATTACAAGAGATCGAAAATTATCTTTTAACATAAAGTGTTAAACCCTAAGAGGAAAAAACCCTAAATATCCAAAACCCTAACCCTGAGAGATGAAGTGGCAAAAACGAATGTGGGCCTCATGGAGTTGATTGATACATCAACTTCATCGGATCACAACATCCACATAGAATATTTTCTTGGGGCGCACAATAGACCATTGGAAATATCTAAAAAAGATGAACAATTTCAATCACTAAATAAACAAGCCTTTTGCAACCTTAAACCATGTCAAGGCAAAAAAACATTATTTAGGGCCTCAAAATCAAGACCTAAAAAATAGTAGAAAAAATCCTAAGTTATTCAATCATCCACCATTAGGAAGCAATGATCTCCATTGTGTCAAGTTCCTCTATCAGATGGGGAAACTTTTGTTGAATTTGTCTTCTGGTAAGCCACTTGCCTTAAAGAAGAATTTGTCTTTCTTTGACTACTAGATATAGTTGTATTGTTCACTAGCAAGTGCCCCTTCTGTGGATGTCCATGATTTAGTCCACTATATATCGCTCAATACAGTAAGGATTAAATTCTATAGCTGCCAAGTGCTCTGATATGCTGTGAAAATGCAACCGCACCTTAACACCAGCATGAAACTTTTGTGGAACCCAATGTTGGTCATGCACATTGAGGGATTTGATCATTTTCAACACAACTAGTTTATCCCCATATTCTATTGATTTATTTCTAATGGATTTCTCTGTGCTTGCCCCCAATTTGAGAGTTTACTCCATAATATTGGCATACAAGATCCCAAGCTACCATTTTTCATTCACGTGAGTTAGAATAATCCGATCTAGATAGTCCCATTTTGAGATATTCTTATTTGATTTGTAGTAGGTAGGTGCTCAAGGATATAGCGTCCCCAGTACCCTTAGTTGCATGGAAAACAATAAAATAGAATGAAAGCAATAGCAATTGTGGGTGAAAACGTGAAGTTGGGTAACACTTTTTTGAGAATGGAGTGGAAGAAAACTAGTGCACGTGGATGAACACGTGGAAAAAATTCAACCTCAAACTCTAGACCGTGAGTTTAAAAAACTCTAGGCCGAGAGTTTGTGAGAGTTCAAACTCTCGACCGAGAGTTTAATAAAACTCTAGGCCAAGATTTTGAACCAATCACCGCGCCGTATTTTTAAAAAAACTCTCGGATGAGCTAAACTCTCGGTCAATAGTTTGGGTGCAGTTTGGAAGATATTTTCTTGGTCGAAAGTTCGTGGTTAACAAAACCTGCGAAAATCTCCTGCATCTTTCTAGAACCTGCAACTTCAGCAAGCCCAAACCCCTGCAAATTTTAAATATTATTTGTCAGACTTGGTAGAAATGGATTCATCTCAAAATCTAGTTTGCAATGATAGAAGAATTGTTTCAGTTCGATTTATTTATTAATCTTTTTTTCTCATCCTTATCCCTTAAGAATTTTATTATTTTGAAAATCACCTGAAATGAAAATTCAATATCATAACAAATACAACACCAAAAAATTTGAAATCTTCATAGAGATTGTAATTACCATGTCCTCTTCAAAATGGTACTTTTATTTTTTCCAATAAGAGTCACACTAAAAAGAAAATTGAATCTCACCAACATGTGTCAATAAGGCACCATTTTTTGAACATATGCTATTTTGATAAATAATAAAAAATAGTTCCCGAGTCTGAAAAAACTCAAAATATAGTCCATGCACAAGTGTAGTGTGTGCATATTATGAGTATACAATTGTTTTCCCTAAAATGAATAATCATCTCTCAAAAAATCGAAGGCCATGCAGATCACTCATTATCCATACCTAAAATTTTCAATTATATGTCGTTGGTGGCCTCCAAATTTGTCCACAATATGTACATAAAATTTAAAAAAACAAATACGAGTAGAAAGCTAATTCAATTCTCTAAAACATTTGTGTTTAATTCAAGTTGAAATTCCTAAGGGAGATGTGGGTTTGAAGAGGTCGAAGTTGAAAAACATAAAATTTTGCAATTTTGTTTGTCAAAAAACAATCCAAAAGTGTATACCAACTTCGCAATTACACCCTTTCAAAGAGTACTCCAATGCATATACATGGCTATTCTTTCTCTTCTCAATCCTCGGGCGATTCCAACGGAGAAGCATTCAAATGCTTTTGAATCCTACAATGACTAGTCTATCGGTGGCCCTCATAAAGGGGACTAGTTTTCATTTGGAGTTTGCCACTTGATGTATAAGATTTGAAAGAAAAATCCTACAAGAGTAACACATAAAACAAGGGAATCACGTGTTCCTACATTATTGATAGGAAAATATGAGCGTAATAGCATGTCATTGTCAAAGTAAAACATATCAATTGGTCACCATGTAACATATCCATTCAATCACGAGTCGTCATTTTCCTTAATCTAGCCATTTTTTATTACCAACATAGATCCATCTAAACTCTGAATCTACCATGCGCCAAGAGGGATCAAATCCTTTTAGGTTCAAACCTTTTTTTATTGTCAATCTCTTGTTGGATAGGTTTGCACCTCAAGGTATTTGATCCCTCTCGACGCATTGTAGATCCAGAGTTTAGATGGATCTAGGTTGGATGCATTCTCGGGCGTTCACATTAAATTTGTAGATGATCACAATTATGTATATGAAGTATGTAAAAGGTAACTTCAATAATTCAATGAGAAATATGTGAATAACAATGTTGAATGATGACACATGTGAATAGCAATAAAGTAAGAGGACGTGTATAATCAATGATAAATAGATTATCTGCCAATGCTACCGGTAGCATATCTGCAAATGCTACCGATATATTAAACTCGCTTTGAATTTAATCTGTTGGGGCTATCTCAACATTTATTGCATCATATGAAGTATGTAAAAGGTAACTTCAATAGTTAAATGATAAATTAGGTGAACAACATTGTTGAATCATTAAACATGTGAATAGTAAGAAAGTAAGAGGATGTGCATAATCAATGAGAAATAGGTCATCTGCAAATGCTACCGATATTTACCCTTATTTTGAATTTACTTTGTTGAGGCTATCTCAACATTTCTTTCATCATTATCTGGTCTGACAGTTACATGTTCAACTCTGGCATAGATATCATAATCTATCCTTCTTTGTTCTTGTTGTTGGTCAACTTCCATTTATTGTGATCACTTTTGGAAAAATGCTCTTTGTTTCTCATAATTTCTTTTTCTCCCTTCCTGCTTTTGGTCAAGTGTCATTTGTTGTGACTGAATTTGTCATCATGCTCTTTGTTGTTCATTTTTTTCCTTCTTCATTCTTCCTTTTTTTCATTAGCGATATTGCTAACTTCTTTCTATGTCGCCTAACATGTTCTCATGTCTATCTTCTTACTTCCTCAAAATGCACATCATCCATAACTCAATTATGAGAATACAAGATAACATGAATTTATGTACCACAATTAAGCACCATAGTTAATTTTATTGAATCAAATAAAACTGAAATAAATGCATTGTACTCAATCAAGAACCATAGTCAATTGAATTGAATTGGATAACAATGAAATCAATACATTGTACTCAATCAAGAACCATAGTATATTAAATTGAATCAGACAACACTGAAATCAATGCAATGTACTCAATCAAGAACCATAATCAATTGAATTGAATCGAATAATACTGAAATCAATGCACTGTACTCAATCAAGAACCATAGTCAATTGAATTGAATTGGATAACACTGAAATCGATGCATTGTATTCAATCAAGAACCATAGTCAATTGAAGTGAATTGGATAACACTAAAATCAATGCACTGTATTAAATCAAGAGCAATAGTCAATAGAAATGAAACGGATAACAACGAAATCAATGAACTATACTCAATCAAGAACCATAGTCAATTGAATTAATTCAGATAACATTAACTCATTGAATTAAATCAGATAATAGTATTAACCTTTTAACTCACTCCTATTACAATCCATATCTAAATACATTCTCAACTCACTCAGATTACAATCCATAACTAAATACATTATTAACTTATGCCTAACTCAATAATTACATGCTTAACTCACTCCTACTGCACTCTATAACTAAATAATTTTATTTCATTCTTAACTCACTCATACAAACATCCATAATTTTAGTAAATTTTGTTGTAACTGAATTCCAGAACATTATAGTTTAACTATATTGCCATGTTATTTATCTTTTTGTGACTTTGTGTAATTTCCATTTAGATTGAGTAAAGAATAATATACAAAGTAAAGTAAAAATAAATAATTTTTACAAAGGTTAATATCACATTAAAGAAATCCTTTAGTGAGAACGTGCCTTTAAAGTACAAGAAGCACCTACTACTATAAATCTTAATTTAGCAACTTAAGAGTATATACAAACATTTTTCTAAATGACTAAAATTAACTTAAGAAATAAATGAAATTACTATGCATTGAACAATTAAACTTTTCTTTAAATATTTTTGTTGGAATTATTAAAGTACTTCTTGCAAACAATATTACATTTGAAATGGTGTAAAAGTTTTGTATATATTGTTAAATTTAAACTAACATCAATTTAATTACACTTTTAATTTATTTTAAAGTTTATTTTTTTTAAAAAATTTATCTATCCTTTTGTAATTGCCGTTTAAATTGAGTAAAGAATAATATACAAAGGAAAAGTAAAAATAAATAATTTTACAAAGATTAATATCAAGTTAAAGAAATCTTTTTAGCCAAAATGAATCTTAACTTAGCAACTTAAAGTTAAGAGTATATACAAACTTTTTTTAAATGGCTAAAATTAACTTAAGAAATTATTAAATTTTAATTATTCAGAATTTGATTTATTAAAGAATATTTATTTATTTACAATAATAATAAATGAGAATTGGTGTAAAAGTTTTTAATATATTCTTAAAGTTTTTGTGCATAACCCTATGTTACGCGACAACATATCCTCCATACTGGAATTTTGATTTTTGATTTTTATTTTAATTAAGCCGACAACCAAACTTAACTAGATAACAATATATTTCCTTTCAATTAGCTTGCCTACATAATAAAATTCGTTTCCAACATTGAGGACCCACTCTACTCATATTGGAATATAGAAAGTGTTTTTTAATGCAATAATAAAATATTAAGTAAATAATTTTTTTAACCCTATCCTAAAATTCAAATAAATTTTTTAAAATGGTAACCCTACCTTAAAATTCAAAATATGAAATTTAAAAATTTATGCTCTTCATTTTAAAAAGAAATATTATAAATAATATATAGAAATTGAAATTTAAAAATTTATGCTCGAAATTTAAATATAGATAGGCTTACAAGTTTTGTTAGGATTATATAATATGGAAGAAAATAAAAAATTTGGAATGGCTAATGGCACGGATATACTTTTAGATTAGGAGTAAAATGTTTTTAGTTACATTAGTTTGTTTTTGAAATAAAAGAAATATTATAAATAATATTAAGAAATTGAAATTTAAAAATTTATGCTCGAAATTTAAATAAAGATAGGCTTACAAGTTTTGTTAGGATTATATAATATAGAAGAAAATAAAAAATTTGGAATGGCTAATGGCATGGATATACTTTTAGATTAGAAGTAAAATGTTTTTAGTTACATTAATTTGTTTTTGAAATAAAAAAATTTACATTTTTTATAATGCTTTGTATAATTTTAATATTAAACATAATATTCCAAAAAATAAAAATAAATTTAACAATTTTTAAAATACAAAATTTTAGTTTTCTAATTTGTTTAGGACAACTCTAATGGGACATAAATCTCTCCAAAAAATATTTTTATTTATATAATTTAAAAATAAATTATAAAACACAAAATTGTAAAAATGCCACATGTTATGTGGTATTGTGGCATTGCATTATTTTACCTTATTTACTTCTCATTTCAATGAGTAATACACTACTTTTCCCATTCACCATGTTGAGAAGTCTCTATGTCATATCAGAGGTATCAACATTTAAATTTGTAACAACCAATAAGCATTAAAAGGAAGTGTCAGAAATATAAATTTTAACATTCGAAGTCAAGTCTGGTGACAGGTTGGATCCTCAAGGATGAAACTCTTTCAGCCATTTACGATAGGAAGCATGTTTCCTCCGCCAAAGATATATATATATATATATATATATATATATAAACGAAAAGAATTAATGAAATTTAAAATTTTATGCTTTTTAATTTAAAAGAAATATTATAAATGATATATAGAAATTTAAATATAGATATGCTTACAAGTTTTGTTAAGATTATCTAATATGGAAGAAAACATAAAACTTGGAATGGCTAATTATTATTATCCTTGCGAAGGAAGGGACATACTTTTCTATTAAAAGTCAAATCTTTTTTAGTTGCATTAGTTTGTTTTTGAAACAAAAACATTTGTTATCTTTTATAATTTTCTGATTTATTGAGGACAACTTGGATGGGACATAAATCCCTTTATGAGTGATTTTTATTTTTAGAATTTAAAAATAATTAAAAATGATTTATAAAACAAAAAATTATAAAAATGCCAGATGTTACGTGGTACTGCGACATTAAATTATTTTACCTTATTTACTTCTCATTGTAATGAGTAATACACTACTTGTCCCATCCACCATGCTGAGAAGCCTCGATGTCATCAAAGGCATCCGCATTTAAATTTGTAACAACCAATAAGCATTAAAAGGAAGTGTTAGAAATATAAATTTTAACACCTTCAATGAGTGTCATCCCTTTAGCCGATGAGTGTTTGCAATATAAATTTTAACACTCCATTTACGATAGGAGGCATGTTTCGTCCACCAAAGATATATATATATATATATATATATAAACTAAAACAATTAATGAAATCTAAAAAATTTATGCTCTTTAATTTAAAAAGAAATATTATAAATGATATACAGAAATTTAAATATAGATATGCTTACAAGTTTTGTTAAGATTATGTAATATGAAAGAAAACATAAAATTTGGAATGGCTAATTATTATTATCCCTACCAAGGCAAGGGCATACTTTTCGATTAAAAGTCAAATCATTTTGAGTTGTATTAGTTTGTTTTTGAAACAAAAAAATTTACTATCTTTTATAATGTTTTGTATAATTTTAATATTAAACATAATATTCTGAAAAATAAAAATAAATTTAACAGGTTTTAAAATACAAAATTTTAGTTTTATGATTTGTTTAGGACAACTCCGATGGGACATAAATCTCTCTATGAGTGATTTTTATTTTTAAAATTTAAAAATAATTAAAAGTAATTTATAAAACAAAAAATGATAAAAATGGCCTGCGGCATTAAATTATTTTACCTTTTTTAATTCTCATTTTAGTGAGTAATACACTACTTGTCCCATCCACCATGCTGAGAAGCCTCGATGTCATCAGACTCCCAGGTATCAGCGTTTAAATTTTTAACAACCGATAAGTATTAAACCTCAAACAAAGGAAGTGTCGGCAATATAAATTTTAACCCCTTCGATGAGTGTCATCCCTTTAGCCGATGAGTGTCCGCAATATAAATTTTAACACTCCGATGAGTTGATTCTGGTGATAGGTTCAATCCTCAAGGACGAAACTCTTCCATCCATTTGTGATAGGAGGCTTGTTTCGTCCACCATTGAGTAAAATTGGTTATGACATCATAGGTGTTTCGGCATTGGATTTTAAAATGGGCATCGTTCCATGGCTCCCTTAGATCTTCGTGTTCAATATCTGCGTCCTTGTAATTGTTCTGATGAAAATCATCCATGTAGACAATATTTAGGGTTCTAAATAGCAGATGGATCTTGTTATCATACCTTCCATCGGCTAGATCGATTCCTCCAACGAAGCTCACGAATCGACGATTCTCAGAGCCTTCAATGTGGGCATCTAGGCTCACAGTCTTCTAGTGATGGATAAATTTCAATGCGATCTGCACAGTTTCAAATGTACTCAATGAAGGGTTTGCATGTATAGGACACAGAAAGAAGTAGATTTTGGTGCCCTTGAAATACTTGAATGTCTTCTGGCAGTGGGTTTTCATGAGTCCCTTGTTTCCGAGAAGTTCCATGGCCATCCTATCCTCCTAGATTAGGACAAAAAAATAACTCCTGGGTATGATTTCTTCTTCAAAAGCTCACGCAACGTCACACCTTCTGCACCATCGATCATTCTTTCCTTGTCCCTCACAAGCGTAATCTTGGAATTTACAGACCATCCAACAATGCATATAAATTGCTCGGCTCCAATAATGCACTAGTACAATTCCTTCCACAACCTCGGAGGCTTGTATAAGGCTTTCTCCTCCCCATATCCGAGTTCAATCCCTGGACTATATTGATCTTATAAGTGTGATTTATGATACATATGGAATCTGTATCCATTCCTTTGGTTGAAGTATACATGTTGGACTCCAAGGAAGTATCCGATACGGATCATCTGAGACACGCATGAAATGGAGGCAGGCATAGATCTAAGCTTCCTTTAGCTTCTCAAAGAAATATTTGTTATACAATCCAAGCCATCCCTCGATGACTTTTCCGCTAAGGATTTCTGATATTGGAATATGGGCTCTTCCCACCACTTCTGCAGAGACTTCCAATTCCTTTTTAACGTTGATCACCAGAGAAGGAAACCGATAGGCACAGTGAATGTGAAAAGTCTCATTCCAGATTGTGTTTGCAGGTTCATGAGGTAGAACTCCGGTTCTTGCAATTCTAGTAATACAATATATATGGTGTCATATAGTCCATTGTGCTCTTCTAAATGGAGAATCTTCTTAACTTCATTTCCCGCCTAATCAACAAAAAATCATTAACCCTATATCGATATACAAATCAGAATGAATACATATCCAAAATTGGCAAGGTACCCAATAAGATCAAAACTCAAGGGAGGTTGATATCGTTATCTTTCCCTGCAACGTAGATAAGCCTCCAACATGCTGGAGTCTCACTTCAAATATGGTAGCTTTGAGACTACCATAGACTACATGGGATTCCATTAAAGATATTTTGTGTTGGAAATGTTATTGCTAAAAGATGCACTTTGACTGCAAGAGAACATGTCTAGCACATTTTAAATATTTTACTTGATTGATTAAATGTATTGGTGATTTTGATAACTAAAATATGACCATAACTCTTTCCAAGCTCACATATTTACAACACCATATTTATAATAGAATGCCTCTTAATACCATGCTAAGAAATCAAATCCTAAAATGAAAGAAGTAGAAGAACAAAGATATTAAAGAAAACACATCATTTTCACACCCTGATCAAATGATAGTTTTACTTTGAATGAATATTCACACACATGAATCTTTCCTTATGTAGAAAATAATATCTGAATATGTCTTATGAGAGGTAGGTATTTAACTATAAATACTTTACATTTCAAGAAATCTATCACTCACAACAATATTATATACTACACTCATGTACATCACATCTAACAGAAGAAAAAATATGGATTCACAAAAGAGGTCACAAACTGAACATGATATTCATTGGATTCCTCAATTAAACCATACAGAACTTCAAAGAAACAATATAGTCTTTTTAATCTCTCAAAATCACACTTCCATCCTCTGGGAATGAATCCTCCTTTTCACATATGAAAACATAGCCTATATATCTCATAGGGGTCGAATCCTTTCAGATATGATTAGTCACAATATACATAAATTATTAGAAGATCCTTTTCCTCAAAAAAGGACAACTGAAAGTGAGTTGTAACTCAAAAATAGGAGGAATTTTAAAACCCTATTTTTGGGAAAAGTTTTTGACCAAGCTTTAAATTCTCCCTTATCATCAACCTTTGGATGTTGAAGATGCTAACAGGTGTAAAATATGATAAATATAATGCCTAATTCATTTATACCCTTCAAAAATTGATTAACCTGATTAGGATCATATTTAAGTCTTTTTGCATTCTACGGGAAATTCGGTATACATAAGTTTTTTAAAACAATATTGAACTCATTGTTTTTAATTCCATTGTTTTCACAAAATATATTGAACTCATTTGAAGTGAACTCTCCTCCATTTTCTGATCTTAGAGTTTTGATTTTCCGATCAGTCTCATTTTCAACATATGCTTTGAAGATTTTGAATTTTTCAAATGCTTCATATTTTTCTTTGAGAAAGAATACCAAGTCATTCTTGTGAAGTCATAAATAAACAACATGAAATAATAATTTACTTGTATACTCTTGGTTCTTGTTGATCCACATAAATCAATGTGAATCAATTCTAATGGTTTTGAGGTGGAGTACTCCTTAGTTTTAAAGCTAACTTGTGCTTGCTTTCCATGTTGACGATAACTACAAATAGTGTTTGGCGGTTTTGAAATTTTTGGTAAGTCCCTTACAACTTATTTTATGTTTACTTTTATTAAATTATCAAAACTTATATGTCCAAGTCTTCTATGCCACAACCAACTCTCATCTTCTTGACTCAAACAACATTTCTCTTCATCATTTGCATTTAGTACATACACATTACATGAGGTTCTTGGTGCAACAACCGCTAATTTTCCGGAGTCCTTTTTCATAATCTCACATTTTTGGAAGTCAAAGGTGAGCATATGTCCTTGATCACATGTTCGACTTACACTAAGAATATTATGCTTTAAGTTTTCAACTAGTAACACATTCTCTGCTTTGGTCTTGTTATTACCTAAAAAAACAATACCCTTTCCAAGTATTTTGGCAGATGCATCATCTCCAAAGGTCACATTTCCTTTCTCCTTTTTCTCAAAATTGAGAAATTTATCTGGATCTCTAGTCGTGTGTTTAGAACACCCACTGTCTACATACCATTGACATTTCTTATTTTTAGCATATATTGCAACATTACATTCTTCCTTTTCTTCAGGTATTTGTTTTATTTTCCATACTCCCTTAGATTTTCCCTTTGATATGTTTGAAGACTCATTGTTTGTGTTCACTTCTAATAATATGCACTTGTTGGATTTATGACCATAATTGTTACACTTACATAATTCTATACTATAATCTACTAAATGTGAGAATGGATTATAGTTTCTACCCCTTTTATTCTTGTGATCCTTGTTGTTTTTGTATTTTTTAACATCTTCAAATTTGTGCTTACTGTAGGTTTTACAGTTTATTGCTTTATGTCCGAAATTATAATAATAATAACAATTTCCAAGAAAAATATTTTGGTACCTTTTTATAATTGGTCTTGTTGATATTGTATCTCTTCCGTTGGTATTTTTTGCATTTGATATCTTTGTTTTGTTCATTCCTCCTTTAAGTACATCTTGAGATGCATCATCATGAGTCTTATGTCCTTGCTTTACTTCTTTCCTTGAAGGAGGCTGAGATTTGATTTTCTTTTGAACATACCCAAGACCTGTTTTATTTGTGGATGGTCTTTGATTCTCAAGAATATCTTGTAGAATTTTTTAACTGTTTTTCAGTTTTGTTTGGACATAATTTTTATCCAATTTGTTTTTAAGGAAAATGACTTAAGCTTCCATTTTTTACAATTTTATCTTTGTTACTAAGTTGTTCTCTTAGAACTTCTTCAGCCCTTTTTTTTCTTGTAACTGGACCTTTAGTTCAACAAAGTCCGTTCTGTTTCCTTGAGGCTTTTTGAAACTTCTTCTTCTTGATATTTTGACACTTGTTCTTTCATGGATTTGTTTCATTTTCTACAGATTCTTAGTTCTTCGAGAGCACTAATGAGTTCTCCTTCAAAATCCACTTCAGCTTATGTTTATGAATGGTTTTCATTAATATCAATTTGAGTGTTTATTCCCAGTAATAGTACTTATGTATCTTCATATTCACTTAATTCAGAAGAGCTACTATTTTCTTTAGAGTAGAAGGTTTTCTTGTTCTTGTAATATTTCTTATTAACATGTGTTTTTCCCTTTTTGTGTTCTTTTATTTTACTTGTATTCCTTTTTGGGATAAGGACATTCTGAGGAAAAGTGACCAACCTTACCATAGTTAAATCATTTAAATGGTAATTTCCCTTTATATTTTCCTGATCCTTTCTGTGGTTTCCTAATGAACTTTGTTTCTTCTTCATCTGACTCTTCTGAGTGGATTTATTTTGATATATGGATTTGTTTCTTTGTTTATTTTAGATCTTTGAATGTTGCTTCCCCTTTTGATGGTTTCTATTGTCCTGTTCTCATCTCATATGCAGTGAGAATCCCTTGAAGTTCATCTATTTTCAAAAATTTAAGATCATCTCTATCTTCCACATTTCATATTTTTGAGTCATATCTCATTGGCAAGGTTCTTAATATCTTTGAACAACTTCCTTTTCATATATTTCTCCTCCCAATCCTCTAATAGCATTGACAACTTCATCTACTCGTAAAACGTATTATACAATGTTTTATTGTTCCTTCATCTTTATATTTTCAAACTGCCCTTTGTATATCTGAAGTTTTGATTACTTGACCTTGGCATTCCCCTCATAGGTAGTTTTTAATTTTTCCCAAGCTTCTTTAGTTGTCTTGCAATGCATGACTTTGACAAATACAGAATTTGTTAGCCCATTCAAAATTGAATTTAGGGCTTTTGCATTGGAGTCATATTGTTCCTTTTCATCTATGTTTGTAGGTAGGAGGTTTGGTATTTTATACCCCTTTCAACAGAGTTCCAAATATTGCATCCAAGAGACATCAAATGGAATTTAATCCTTATACTCCAGAATTCATAATATTTCTTGTGAACAGTGGGGCTATGTTAGTAGCTAATCCTTCTTGTTGATCCATAGTGTTTTTTAATGGGATCTTCCTTCTAGTAATTTAAACTGTAATGAAGGATCCTGCTCTGATATCAATTATTGAAATATCCAGTAATACTGAGAGGGGGGGTGAATCAATATTAAGCCTTGTGAGTATTTTGATCACAGAAGATTGAGGAGCTATGGAGAACCTCACAAAATCGAATTAATTTGCAATTACAGTGGAAAAATTTGAAAAAAAGAGATAAATTTACACACAATGTATGCTCAAATATTTGATTAACTGACTGTCTAACATGTGAAAATGTTAGTAACAGGTTTTTATTACATCCATGAGAAAATCGAGAGCATTAGGTGGCTCAAGCTGAGTGTACAAGTCATCAATGCCAAATTGGCCTCAATCCCCCCTAGGTGGGTCCAACTCAATCCCAATCACCCCAAACAGCTACGAATTCTGGTGTGGAGGTGGCTGAAGCATGCTGAGTCATTAATTAGCTCAAGGCAGGCGTGGGTGAGCAAATAGAGGAGGTTTGGGGGCCCAAGGGAGCATTAAATGCTCCAAATCTAGCCAAAAGTGGGCAAAAATCCACCCTAGCGCCCTTGGTCAACTAAATTCCCCAAAACAAGGAGAGAGGGCACACCAGCAATAAATGAGGGCGCACTTGTGGACAAAACTGGAGGCTGGGTGAACTGGTTTGCTCAGAAGTGGATGTGAACACTCTCAAAGTGGGTTTTTGACCAACTATAGTCACTTAATCCAAAACATGGTTTAATTAAGCACATGGATAATTAAAATTTATGGATTATGGTACTAAGTGTGGTTACTGTTCTAACACCCCCCCTTAACCATAACTTTGTACATCTCATGAAAGATAAGTGGGAGGCCTTGGCAACAAAGGCTCAAGTCACCTCAATACAACAGAAATTTTATTTGTCCATATGAACCGAGGAAAAGAAGTAAAACCTCATGGGATAAAAACTTCCCTCAAAAATGGACATGGGGCTGAACCTGCAATTAAATTGCAGCAATCACCATCCATCACTCACTCCAAGCAAAGATCTCAAGTAAGTGAAGGTCTTCTCTGTAAAGCACTTGGTGAAATATCAGCAGTTTGCTCGGTGGATGGGCAATACTGCAGTGAAATCACCCTGTCATGCACCAAGCCCCGAATGTAATGCATGTGGATCTCAATGTGCTTTGTTCTTTGCCTCTGTACTGGATCAGTAGATATCTTGATGGCACTTTGATTATCCACCCAAATATTGGTTGGAGAATCAATAGCAACACCAAACTCCCGAAGAATGCCTTGCAACCAAACACACTGTGTGGCTGCGTTCACTGCTGCCCTGTACTCGGCCTCTGCTGATGAAAGAGAAATTGTATGCTGTTTCTTACTTGACCAGCAAATAGGACCTTCAGCAAACATAAACACAAAACCTGAAGTGGACTTTCTATCGATGGGATCTCCCGCCCAATCGGAATCAGAAAATCCAGCTAGTTGAAGTGAAGAACCAGCTGCATAGTGTACCCCGAAGCTCTTAGTTCCTTGGACATAATGAAGGATTCTTTTGGATGCCTTCCAATGGATCTCATGTGGCTGCTGCATATACCTTGCTACAGCACTTACAGCATAAGACAAATCAGGTCTTGTATGTGTAAGGTACAGCAAACTTCCAACTAGCTGCCTATAGAGTGTGCAATCCACCACCGGAGAGTCTTCAAATTCACCTAGTTTTATGCCTGAAAGGAATGGGCACTTGGCTGCCTTACATTCAGCCATTTTGAACTTGAATAACAGGTCTGAAGCATACTTAGATTGACTCAGCAAAATACCTCTCTCAGATTGCTCAATTTCCAAACCCAAAAATTGCCTTAGCAATCCTAGGTCGCTCATGGCAAATTCACTGTGCAAAGAAGCTTTAATTGAGCCAATTTGTTTGGTGCAGCTCCCTGTAATTAAGAGATCATCAACATACAGTACAATGACCTGCAAATTATCATCACAATGCTGCAAATAAACATTTGGATCAGACTTGCATCGACAGAAACCAATTGAGAGCAAAAAGGCATCCATTTTGGCATACCAAGCCCTGGGGGCTTGCTTGAGTCCATAGAGTGACTTCTTCAACCTGCATACAAGTGTGGGATCCTCTTGGAATCCTTCAGGCTGCTGCATATATATCTCTTCCTGTAGCTCACCATGCAAGAATGCACTTTTGACATCCATGTGGTGAACTTCCCAACCTTTACTAGCTGCCATGGCTAGAGCTAGTCTAATTGAGTCCATCTTTGCAACCGGTGCAAAGGTCTCTGTATAATCCACACCATGGATTTGTGAGTAGCCCTTAGCCACTAACCTAGCCTTATACTTCAGATCAGAACCATCAGCAACAGGTTTGGTTCGGAAAATCGACTTACATTGCACTAGTTTCCTCTTGGGAGGAAGAGGCACCAAATCCCATGTTTTGTTCTCTTGGAGAGATTGGAATTCTTCTTGCATTGCTGCCCTCCACCTTGGATCATGATGAGCTTCCTGATATGATGTTGAATCAGATCCAATCATCATATAAAAGTGATCAGCAAGCTCACTCTCATTTGCAAAGGAAGCATTGATTGTTTGAGATCTAGTCTTCCTAGGCTCTTGGGGATTGCCTGCCAATTCACCTGCATCTTCTATGATTTTTTCAGCCCACTTGGGCCTTGATGGTGACTCATGTACAGCAATGTCATCTTCATCTATGTCATCTTCAGAAATATCAGAAAAATCAGAGGAAGAATCATCACTAATCTCATTGAGGTGTGGAGGAGAGGAGCTTTCCCCCGGTGCAAGCTCAAAATCTGGAATTGGTTCTTCTTCGAATTGCACACTTCTCTCAATGAAAGTTTTAAGTGTGGATGTGTCAAAGAGCTTGTAGCCCTTTGTGTCCTCACCATAACCAACCATGATACATTCCCTGCTCTGTGGCTCCAAAGCCTTCCTTTTTTCTGATGGAATTCGAGCCCATGCTCTAGACCCAAAAATCCTGAAATTTGACACATTTGGTTTTTGGCCAAACCATGCCTCATAGGGGGTTTTTCCTTTGACTGATTTGTGAAAGGCTCTGTTCTGAATATGAGCAGCACAATTGATGGCTTCAGCCCATAGCTTAGGGCTTAGATCCCTAGCTTCAATCATGCAAGTAGCCATCTCCTTGAGAGATCTATTTTTCCTCTCTGCCACACCATTTTGCTGAGGTGTGTAGGGGATTGAATGTTGCATTTGGATGCCACATTCCTCACAAAGGTGCTGAATGTTATTATTCACATATTCCTTTCCATTATCAGTCCTAAGGATCTTTATCTTATGACCACTATGGTTCTCCACTAGGGCTTTCCAAATCTTCAGTTTCTCAAACACTTCTGACTTCAATTTAAGGAAGTAAACCCAGCAGAATCGAGAGTAGTCATCTATGAATGTAAGTACATACCTTGATCCACCATATGATGGAGTGGGAAGAGGACCAATGAGGTCTGAATGTACCAATCCAAGTGGTTGAGTGGCTCTCCTTGCCATTCCCTTCTCATAGCTGCGCTCAGGATGCTTTCCAACTACACACCCAATGCATGCACCATTTGATGACTTGATTTCTGGAAGCCCTTCCACCATCTCGTCCTTGTGCAATTGCTGGAGGTATTTGTAGTTCATGTGGCCAAATCTTTCATGCCACAACTTGGAGGTCTCGTTGGCATGAGAGACAAGAGCATGGTCACTAGAATTTGGAATGAAATTTGAGAATTTGTACATTCTCTCATCATGATCTGCATACCCTACTGCCACAACTTGATTTGAGGAAATTTCTGAGATTTCTACCAAATCTGGAGTGAATGTCACTCTCTTGGCTTCTCCTGTATGGGTCATTTGATAGACTGATAGCAAATTTGCAGCCAATGAAGGTACATAGAGCACATCACTGAAATAGCCATGCTCCATGTCAATCCTTCCAATCCCCTTGGTTTGGAGTTCTGAATCATCTCCCATTCGAACTGTTGGGCCACCATTCGAATGCAAAGAGGAGAAGAGCTCTCTGGATGAAACCATATGTCTGGAAGCTCCTGAATCAATGATGAAGGAAGAGGGATTCGAAGTACCTGCTACCAAAGCATGACACTTCTCCTTATTGTCAGGGTTTGAGGTGCTCTCTTTCTTCCTTGCGCCCTCAGGGACTGGGATGTTGTTCTTCTCCAGCAGCTGCGCCATTGAGTCAATGGTTTTCTTCATACATGAGCTCTCTGGATGCCATCCCCTATGACAATAGGTGCATTTGGTCTTTTCCTTTCCCTTCTTGTCCTTCTCCTTTGACAGATTCGAACCCCCATCTGCAGACTTGGTCTTGTCAAACTTCCTCTTCTCTTGCTGCTTCGAATTCTTGGCTTTCTGCTTTCCTTTGCTTGCATTTGAAACACCCATTGCCAATGCTTGGTCCTTTGATTTTATGGTGCCCATCTGAACTAGTTTATCCTGCTCCTGAGTGAGACACTCCATGAAGGTAGCTAGTGATGGCATTTGCCAATTTCGAAGGGTCATTTTGGCTGAGTGAAATGTGCTAACAAATACTGAAAACTCTGGGCCTAGCTTCGAAAGGATGGACAGAATCAGTTGTTCCTCCTTCTTAACAATTCCACATTGTTGCAGTTGAAGCACCAGTGACTTGAATTTCGTGAAGAACTCCTGGATGGTTTCAAAATGCGCTGGGCTCAAGCTAATGAGCTCGTTTTCAAGCTGGTGGCCTCTCAGTTCATCAGTTTTCCCAAAGAGTGATTCGAGCTTCACCCATACTTCATTGGGAGTTGTCAAACTGTCTGTATGAAACAAGAGTTCCCTTGAAATGCTCAGGCATAGCAATCCATAAGCTTCATCAAGTCGATTGTAGTACTTTGCTTTCTCCACAGCAGAATTTGGCTCCACTTCTGTGCCCATGGTCACTCTATAAAGACCCTTAGATCTCAGCTTGATGACCATCTCAGCCTTCCAATCGAAAAAATTGAAGGGTGTGAGCAACATTTGGTTTGCTTCCATGACTGCTGCGTTAATGGTGAGAAAACTACTGAAACACCTGCAAAAAACACTCAATTTTTATCTGGAAATCCTCTCTAGAATGCAGTTCAACGCTCAATGTTGGCCTGCAACTCACTAACTCCACGATGGCTCTGATACCATGTGAGTATTTTGATCACAGAAGATCGAGGAGCTATGGAGAACCTCACAAAATCGAATTAATTTGCAATTACAGTGGAAAAATTTGAAAAAAAGAGATAAATTTACACACAATGTATGCTCAAATCTTTGATTAACTGACTGTCTAACATGTGAAAATGTTAGTAATAGGTTTTTATTACATCCATGAGAAAATCGAGAGCATTAGGTGGCTCAAGCTGAGTGTACAAGTCATCAATGCCAAATTGGCCTCAATCCCCCCTAGGTGTGTCCAACTCAATCCCAATCACCCCAAACAGCTACGAATTCTGGTGTGGAGGTGGCTGAAGCATGCTGAGTCATTAATTAGCTCAAGGCAGGCGTGGGTGAGCAAATAGAGGAGGTTTGGGGGCCCAAGGGAGCATTAAATGCTCCAAATCTAGCCAAAAGTGGGCAAAAATCCACCCTAGCGCCCTTGGTCAACTAAATTCCCCAAAACAAGGAGAGAGGGCGCACCAGCAATAAATGAGGGCGCACTTGTGGACAAAACTGGAGGCTGGGTGAACTGGTTTGCTCAGAAGTGGGTGTGAACACTCTCAAAGTGGGTTTTTGACCAACTATAGTCACTTAATCCAAAACATGGTTTAATTAAGCACATGGATAATTAAAATTTATGGATTATGGTACTAAGTATGGTTACTGTTCTAACAAGCCTTTTATATTATTTTAACCACTTTTTCAATATTTATTAAAACACATAATCAACAAAATAAGAAGAACACAAATTTTATTGTGGAAACCCAATTAGGAAAACCACAAATTCTTCTACAACTAAAAAATTATATTTACAAATATTTTTTCAAGCACCAACATGCTGGAGACACCAATCCCCAAGTTTCTCAACTACAACTAAAGGATGCACCAACACCCTGTTTACCAGCTACTACTGGAAGTAGTATTTGACCCCCTATAGGATTACATCCTGTCCTAGCACCACCCTACCACCCTGTTTACTTTCATAACTCCAAATACTTCTTACAAGATCTTCTTCTGTTAAAATATTCAATTGGGACTATCGACACGCTTATGCTTTTTTTTTAACTATGTTACTGATCTCTAGTACGAACAATATAGCCGATATTTCTTTCAAAATTATTTATCTTTATATATATCAAAAAAATTTGAGCTATAATGTATTTTCAATGAAGCGCTACAAGAAATCATCGTGTCCTTTCACAAAAAAGTTATATTTATGTTTAATGGCATCTATTATTAACATGTGTTTAGTTTTAATAATCAACATGTTGTTTGCAAAGTTTGGCTAAACGTATCATCTTCCAGATTTACTCGTTCAACAGGACAAACTCTAATAGATCCCAACTCTTCGAACTGTCGATTCCAATTCCGATTGCAAACTCCGACTCTGACTTTCCTACTGCGACTTCGAATCGTGACTTCAGTTCTGACTTCGACTCTGACTCATGACTTCACCTTTCGGACTGCGACTCTGACTCATGACTCCGACTTTCCGACTGTGACTCTGAATTTTCGACTGCGACTCGTGACTCCTACTTTTTGACTACGAATCTGACTCGAATGACAATGGTAAACAAGAGGCCGACTTAATTTACAAGGACTCGACCATAATACAAGAGGTCGACACCAACTAAATTTATATGACTATCGACCGCTTTTTTTGCTTCGAAATTTTTGACCAATTTTAAGCATCGACTAAATATGGCGTCGACCAACCAGAATTAAGCATCAACTAAATATGGCGTCGACCATTTAGTCATTCCACATCATCATCCATGCCATGTCATCACCTTCTTTTTTATTCCTTTGTCATTAATGAACTTATTTGATATCAATTAAAATCATACTAAGAAAAAATAACGATAATACTTCGCAAATTTTTCACATCCTGTAATACCGCTAATTTGAAAGTTTACCCAATTTAGCCAATTTTTGAACCTTGGACTAGTGAAACCCAAAACTGTTCTAAATGATCCCAAATGGTTTCGAATTATGTCTGGAGTGTATTGAGGCGTATTAGGACACACTAATGCAGCTATTATATTCTTGTACACTTTCTAAAGACTTCAACAACTTTCCTTTACAACTGGAGAATGAAAGGCAAAAATACTAGGAAAATCGATGTTAAAACCCCCAAGGGTAGATTACTCTTTTGGATTCCCAAATCTGTACAAACCTCCCAAATTTCAGAACAAAAATTTGTATCATATCAAGTACCTCCAAAAACACCTAGGTGCAGCATTGATTTCGATCTATAGCTTGCTAAGGCACTCTTAAAACAAAAGGTTACAAAACACATTCATTGCTTGGAAATTGTGAGCAATATAGCAGAGAGTTTTACATGGAATTATAAGAAAAATAAAAAAGGGGTCTGCATAACATTTATGTCTCATGTATAGTAAATGATAGGCTTATAAAACATCTACAAAACTCAGAAGAAGTCTTGTGCAAAACTGATATATAAATTCTCAAAGTTTCATAAATGTATACAAGGACGCAATGGCTCAAAATGGTGGTTTTTGCTTGCGTTTTCTTATATGGTCCAATGGATTTCGAGATGTGGCTCTCATTATATGTCTATTACACATTTATGGAGAAACTGACATTTCCATAAGGTCTAAATAGAAATCCCCCATTCGCTAGATGCAACGAGAAGTGCGCCATCACACTTTTGCATGACATTGAGTGAAAGAGGAAACTAGCTCGAATATCAATGTTACTTGGAAAAATAGTACATGAAGTGCTTAGTATTTCAAGTTGCGTCTCTCATGATCTATTCATTACAGATTTATGTATCCATTAAAAATTTCATAAGGTCGAAACATCAGCCTTCCATTATCTATATGCAAGAAAGAGTGCGATATCTCACTTTACATAAACATTGAGAGAAAGATAGGAGAATGATAGTAGAGAAGGAAGAGAGAATATGAACTTGAACTCAGATGGGGGTTGAACCTGCATCAAAAAATATCCATGAAGCTCTATTGAGAGGTATTAATTTCCTCTCCATCAACCAACTTGGATGGGAATCTTTCACCCTCGATATTGGTACTAAGGCAGGGAGGATGAACATCCACCATGCAAGGACAAGCTTGAAGCTCTCCAAATTGCAAAGATGAAAATAAAAAATGATCAAAAGCTACTCCATTTAGACTTGGCCTCCTTTTAATAAATTTATTTGAGTCATTTACCTCCTTAGAACTCAAATTATTTCCTAATTACTCATGAAATTCGAATTAGTGGGGGTTATGACCCTTCATTGGCCCCACATGACACTTGGCTCATCTTTTTTCTCCAACTCCTCCATGAATTCGAATTGGGGAATATTTTGGATGCTTTGGAGATGTGTAACTCCTCTCATGCTCCCTCTTGGTCTATTTTTATCTCTTACATTGTCATAAATGTCATAGAATCTGTCATAAGTGTCATAGGTGTCATAGAATATGTCATAAGTGTCATAATGCTTGGCATAGTTGTCATAGAATCTACCATTGCCTATTTTTATCCCTATGACTCTTCCTCTTCCTTCATGAATTTTACCTCTTCCCTTCCAACTCGAATTTGGGGATGGATCCATGTTTGAAGGAGGAATATTCTCTCATGTGGACCCCACATGTCCACTTATGCACCCTCAAGTCCAACTAGGACCCAATGCCACTTCATTTTGGAGCATTTAGCATTTATTCCATAATTTATTGTCCTATTTTTCCACCATAAATTTATAATATTGAATTTTCATGAGAAACTATAGACCTTGGGGTTAAATGTCAATATTTTAATTCTTCCACATAACCCTTTGGAATTGGGTAGGCCAACTTAATTATTTATCTGAAAATAATTTAATTGGGGACATGACAGCCCTCCCCACCCAATATTGCTTGTCCTCAAGCAATTTCAAACATGGATGTTGAAGAACCTGCTTTCCTTCCAAACTTTCCTTCCAACTTGTTTCAAAAATCATTTGAACCTTCATACTTGCACTGAACAACCTCTTGAAATTGCCACTGATTTTCCAAAATAAACAAAATTTCATGTTTCCAAGAAAATTTATGAGAGGAAAGGCCATGCTTCCGTTGATCCACTCTGATTACAATCACCTTCTCAAGTGGTGATTCAATCTCCCATACTGCTTGTTTCCCCCCAAAATTGAAACCAATGAGACCAAAAATGATCCTCGGGTCCCAAATGATCCTGATACATGCATGGTGAGAAATATATGCAACTAAACTCCATACACACCAAGCATATGCAAACTGAGTCCAACTAAGGAAATTGAAACAATACTCTGCATAAATGAACAATGAAATGAAGGTTAGCTTTCTCCATCAATCCAACAACCAAGGTAGTATTCAAAATGAATTGAAAACAAGCAATTCCAGGATCCCATTGCTTGTGTTTCATTCCAAAATATAGGCATGCTCTACAACAAAACATTTCAGGAAAAACATTGCCCACATCCCACTACCTTAGTTGCAAATCTTTGAGTGGCAGTGTCACATGTGGAAAAATAACATTCCAAAGAATGTCGAGATCCCATTGTCTCATATGCATCTTTCCAAACATCAGTAACAACAATAAAAATTCAAGGAAGGATGTAAAGATCATACCCCCACACTGGAAGTTCAACATTTCCAGTGCATAATTGAAACTTTGAGGGGCCCTGCATCAAAATATGAATTTCTTCAAGGTTGGGTTGAGACCAAGAGAGACTCTCCATCATGAACTGCATATCCTCAAAGTGAGTTTGAATGCAAACAACTCTCCCCAATCAACCAGATAGCCCTCATGTGCCAAATGCACACAAGAATCAATAGTGAGACCATTGAAGCTCAAAGGAAAAGGGTGAAAGTCCCATGTCTCATTACCAAAAGAGTAGGAATCATACAACAAAAAAATATGTCCATGCTGCTCCAAAAGAATGTAATATGCAACAAAATAATCAGCCATGTGTTCTTTCATCCAAGAATTGAATGAAGAACCTCCACCAAAATCTGAACCAGTTAGGGAGCAAAGAAAACAATGAGCCTTCAAGGGGCTCACAAAAGTACCATTTTTTCATCCATGGATATGTATATCATCAAGAAATAACAAAGGATGTTTCTTCCCATCAAAATGTACTCCAATCATATATCTCTTCACCCAAGTATTGGATGAAGTTCCTCCAACATCAATTGAACTAAGCAAGGAGCAAGGAAAATCATGAGTCTTCAAGTGACTGAAGTGAACATCATAGGTGCACCCATGTAGATATGTATCATCATAAAGTAACAAAGGGTGATGCTACAAATTTAAAGAATAAAGTGCTCTAGTCATGTCATCCTCAAAAGGGGAGATAGGATTTTTATACTCCTCATGTGGCACCTTCAAAAAGAAACATTTCCCCCCATACTTCATTAGGATGAATGCTGCAAAATATGGAAGTGTAGGATGTAGGAGAATGAACCAGCTCACCCAAATGATCAGAAAATGCAAAATTGTCATCTTGTGAAGGCTCCATAAGGGTAGGATCACGCACCTCCCTCAAAAGTGCAAAACTTTTCTCATAGGTTGGTTCCAAGGTAGTGGAATCATACACTTATTCAAAAAGCGTGTATCCATTTCCAAGAGGCAACTCAAGTTCCTCTTCCACCACAACAAGTGCTTGGCTCTCATCAAGCTCATCTTCAAACACATCAAGCACATGCAAGTTTCCATGATCCATCATGTCATGAGAACCCTCCAAACAATCTACCATTTGAAAATGTAAAACATAGGAGGGAGAACAAGTATCTTGAAACCTATCAAGAAGTTGCTCATTTTGCATTTTGAGCTTATGAATATCCCCATTATTCTTCAAGTATGCTCCATGTAACCATTCATTAAGCTCAACCAAATTGTTTCTATCAAAAAGCAAAGACATGACATTACCTTCGATATTGCACATTGCTCTTTGAATCTTCTCCATGTCTTCAAAGAAGGATGGATCCTTCAATGAAGAAACTCTCCAACAAGAATTTGACGCCGATGCTTGAGTGTCATGGAGTATGCTAAGGGTATCTTGGATCGTCTTTTCATTCATATTTGATGACCCTTCAAGAAAAAGAGGCTCTTGTAGAGGGACCTCCTCTTCTTTGTACTTTCTGCTTGGACCAACTCTATTAAGCTCAAGTGGTGATGAGGAAGTTGATCTTGGTTCTTTTTCAACTGCTACAAGGCCTTCATTGTCATGCTTGATGGAACTTTTTCTTGCAGCAACACTTTAAAAAGTGATCTCTATGTCACCAACATAGAGGTGTGAGCACCCATTAGTAGGTACTCCTTCATAGTTCAAGCATACATAAGCAGATGCTCTTTGATTCATGTCCAAAGTAGAGTGTGTCTCAGAATGATCTTTAGTGTTTTCAATGGAATCTTCTTCATGCTCATGTTATGTTTCTTCATATTTTCAGAGTCACTTGGGAGTGACTTTCGACCCTCTTCTTGTAATTCTTCTTCTTCTTTACCTATTTCAGAACTAGGTGGCTCATGGGTCTCCTCCTTTTCACTCAAACATATATGATTTTCTCTCCAAGGTATTTTGCAAGAAGGGCATAGACCTTTCTTCACTAAATCCACATCTTCATTTTTGGGTCTATTTTGAAACACCCAATCAACAAAGTCTTCAAAAGGAAAGGCCTTTTGTGTATCTCCCTTATACAGATCAAGATATGCCTGATATTGTTGGGGCAAGGTTTTACATGTTTCTTTCAATATTTGTAATTCATTCATAGAATTATCCTTTGGTGGTTTAGCACATACATATTCATCATACATAGGGTCATAAGAATAACCTTCATTCCTTATGAAATTGTAAGAAGTGTTGCATGATGGAACCTCTTCCTCATACCATTCACATTCTTCATCATATTGCTCACAATCATCTTCATGTTGCTCATAATAATTGTACTCATAGGATTCATAATAATAGTAAGACATGGATGAAAATTATTCTTCAATGTATGATATTAATGCACAGGTGCAAGGACCATGCTCTGATACCACTGTAATATCCCTAATTTGAAAGTTTACCCAATTTGGCCGATTTTTGAACCTTGGACTAGTGAAACCCCAAACTGTCCCAAATGGTTTCGAATTATGTATGGAGTGGATTGAGGTGTATTAGGACACACTAATTCATCTATTAGATTATTGGAAACTTTCTAAATACTTCAGCAACTTTCATTTACAACTAGAGAATGAAAGACAAAAATACTAGGAAAATCGATGTTATAACCCTCAAGGGTAGATGACTCTTTTGGATTCCCAAATGTTGTACGAACCTCCCAAATTTCAGAACAGACACTTGGATCATATCAAGGACCTCCAAAAAAACCTAGGTGCAGCATTGATTCATATTTATAGCTTTCTAAGGCACTCTTAAAACATAAGGTTACAAAACACATTCATTGCTTGGAAATTGTGAGCAATATAGCAAAGAGTTTTACATGGAATTCTAAGAAAATGCAAAAAGGGTTCTGCATAACATTTATGTCTCATGTACATTAAATAATATGATTCTCAAAAATCTACAAAACTTAGAAGAATTCTAGCGCAAAACTGATATATAAATCCTCAAAGTTTCATAAATGTATACAAGGGCGCAATGGCTCAAAATGGTGGTTTTTGCTTGAGTTTTCTTATATGGTCTAAGGGATTTTTATATGTGGCTCTCATGATATGTATATTGCAGAGATATGCAGCAAATAAAATGTCCATAAGGTCGAAATAGCAATCCTCCATTAGCTAGATGCAAGAAGAAGTGCACCATCACACTTTTACATGACATTGAGAGAAAGAGGAAAAGCTCGAATATCAATGTTACTTGGAGAAATAGTACATGAAGTGCTTAGTATTTCGAGTTGTGGCTGTCATGACCTATCCATTATAGAGTTATGCATCCATTAACAAGTTCATAAGGTCAAAACAACAACCTTCCATTATCTATATGCAGCAAAGAGTGCGCTATCTTACTTTACATGAACATTGAGAGAAAGATAAGAGAATGATAGTAGAGAAGGAAGAGAGAATATGAACTTGAACTCAGATGGGGGTTGAACCTACATAAAAACATCTCCATGAATATTTTTTGAGAGGTCTGAATGGCCTCTCCATCAATCAACTTGGATGGGAATCTTGCACCCTCGAAATTGGTACTAAGGCAGCGAGGATGAACATCCACCGTGCAAGGACAAACTTGAAGCATTCCAAATTGCAAAGATGCAAATAAAAAATGATCACAAGCTACTCCATTTTGACTTTGCCTCCTTTTAAAAATTTTAGTTGAGTCATTTACCTCCTTAGAACTCAAATTATATCCTAATTACTCATGAAATTCGAATTAGTGGGGGTTATGACCCTTCATTGGCCTCACGTGACACTTGGCTCATCTTTTATCTCCAACTCCTCCATGAATTCGACTTGGGAAATATTTTGGATGCTTTCAAGATGTGTAACTCCTCTCATTCTCCCTCTTGGTCTATTTTTAGCTCTTACATTATCATAGATGTCATAGAATCTATCATAAGTGTCATAGAATCTCTCATAAGTGTCATAATGCTTGTCATAGTTGTCATAGAATCTGTCATTGCCTATTTTTATCCCTATGAATATTCCTCTTCTTTCATGAATGTTACCTCTTCCATTCCAACTCGAATTTGGGGATGGCTCCATGTTTAAAGGAGGAATATTCTCTCATGTGGACCCCGCATGTCCACTTATGCACCCCCAAGTCCAACTAGGACCTAATGCCACTTCATTTTGGAGTATTTAACATTTATTTCATAATTTATTGGCCTATTTTTTGTCATGTACCAAATTTAGAATTGGGTCACAATGGCCTAATCACATTGGCCATATTCATTAGAGTTTGTAAAATTGATGTTAAGGGTCAAATAATTGCCAAGGAGGAAAATTACTAGTTTCCTAGGTTTGGAGTGGAAGCTTTGGGATTTGGAATAAGGGGGGTAATAAATGATGTTTGAACATTAGAATGGCATAAATATTTAATAAAGGATCTAAATAAATATATACAAGTGAAAATCAAAGTGGCATTTGATCATGAAGACACATGGAGGAAGTGGGACCCACATATGGCTAGATTTCCCCACTACACTTGGCATCATTCTCTCACCAATTCGAATTCAAGGTGAATGGTAACATACTTGGGGGAGTCCAAAAGGTATTAATCATGGCATGACTCATCCAAGGTCGAAATATAGACGAAGAGTAACTCCCATGGAAGAGGAAGAGGCAATTTGGAGCTAGTGAGACACTTGGGCTAGATTCCCTAGCTCTATGACAACAATGATGAAGATGCTATGACACCTATGACACAAATCAAACCTGAAGGCTGACATATAACATATATGACAAGTTAGGGCTAAAACTAGACTCCAATAGGGCGCTCAAGGGTGTTAAGGCAGCTAAGATGCTTCCACATGTGATTTGGTGGAAGTGGGAGACTAGGAATTGTTGTACAAGTGGCGTTCTTTGGAATCTCTTACCAACTTGAGTTGGCATGAGTCTCTTGGAAGGAATGCGACCCAGGGAGGAAATTAAATTTATAAATGTAAATAAAAAAGAATGAAACCAGTTTTTGATCATTTGTAGAATTTGCAATTGCATTTGTGAAGAGGGAGAGCTAGTGGATGACTAGTTTCTTGCCTTAGCCAATTTCGAGGGTGAAAGATTCCCATCCAAGTTGGTAATTGGAAAGGCCATTCAGAACTTTCATTTGGAGCTTTAATGGAGTCTTTATTTGCAGGTTTAAGCTACAGGGCAACTCATGGTTTCTTCTATTGCAACTCACTCCTTCAACCATTTCCAGTTTTGATGGCATATTCTTGATCCTTGAGGGAGGGAATTTTTGGTGAGCCAGTGTACTCTTTGCGGGAGCTTCTAATGCCCCATTTCTTTTGTAATATGAATTAAATACTCTGTTCTTCATCTCCAAAAAGTTTCAGGTCGAAATTCCAAGTAGAAATGTATAAATCTCAATTTTAATGAAAGAACAGTGCCATTTCCCCACTACCTTGTTGTGATTCAATGTAATGCTGATGATTTAGAATGAATGGATGATTATCTGATGCATTTGTGATTAATGGACTACCATGGATGTATTTTACAAGTTTCATGTACTGTAATTGAGCATTTGAAGTATTTTTACTCAGTTTAATTGCATTGGGAGAAGAAATAGTGTCATTTCCCCAAGGGTCGAATTGGTGATTTTTGCAGTTGAATGGGAGAGGGTTGGAACAAATATAATAATCAATTAATGGTGCACATGAGACCTTAATAACATCCTTAATACATTATCTACCTCTATTCAGAAATTTGAGTGGGTTTGGAGGCATTTGGGAAGCCATTTTTAGTACTTACCCTGGGGGGATTTGAACCCCAAATTACTAGTAAAATTGCATACTTGGTCCATAATCTTAAGAGAGTTTACAGAGGTCTTTTGGTGGCCATATGTTATCCCTGAACATCATATTCAAGTCCTAATATCATTCATACACCTTCCTTGAATATTTGAAGGCATTTGGAGTCAATTTGAGACCTAGAGACCAATACTAGTCAAAGGGAAATCACTAGTAAAGTTACCTACATTGACCAGAATTGAAAGAGGATTTGCAAAAGTATTTTAAAGGTCCAAAGGCATCCCTGAAACACATATTTATGTTCTAATATCATTCATATACCTTCTCAGAAGATTTGGGATCATTTGGGGCAAATTTGGGACCTAGAGATCAAAACTAGTCAAAGGTCGAACTAGGGAAAAAAAAGTGGAAAATTGCCATTTTAATAAAATTCCTAACAAGGGACATTACATTTTTCCACCATCAATTTAGAATATTGAATTTTCATGAGAAACTATAGACCTTGGGGTTAAATGCCAATATTTTAATTCTTCCACATAACCCTTAGGAATTGGGTAGGTCAACTTAATTATTTATATGAAAATCATTTAATTGGGGACATGACACATCTAGAAGCATCATCGCCTTTTGCAGCTACAAATTTGTGGCTGGAGTTAATACTGTTTTGGATAGTCTCGTTAACATCTATGGGATTTGGTGCTCTGTCAATGTCTTGGCTCTCGAACATAAGCATCCATCACGCGCTTGTTTTAACACATGTGCACTTGGTTTTTGAACTCTAGATCGGGCTATTCACAAGTACGTTTCCCTTTAATACGGAATGAATTCTATAATTGAAAGAAAAAACACCGTCTGCAAAATATATATATATATATATATATATATATATGTGCAATCAACGTTTCAAATATATTTGATCCTAGATACTTAGCACCCTCATTGACTAATGATGATTGACAAGCGGGAATCCTCTTGTCACCCACATGCTTACCTTGACATGTGAACTCAGCTTTTGATGTGTTTGGATTAGTGAATTTAGTGTTGTCATTTTGACACTTATGAGCACATATATTAATCCTCTCATACTTGAGCATTCAATCTATGTTTCTCCACCATGACATTCGGCATTTTTCCTTGAGTGATTCGTTGTGTTGCTTGGGTGCCATCCTTGAACACTTGGTGTGAGTACTCGATACTTGTGAGGTATGCTTGGTTGGTCTTTGATGATGTTGGTATAGCTCTTGGTCCCAAGTATTTGTGCTTGGACTTAGTGACAAGTAGGTTCTAAACTTAAAGATTGGGTGCATGACCCAATATTGTAATGGGAATAACAATGGCGTGACAGGAATTTCTGGTCGCTACAAATAAGGTTCTAACAGGAAATATGCAAATCAGAGAAGCACGGCTACTATGCAATGACTATGGAGCCGTCCATACTTTATAAGAGCACCTGGAATTCGAACAGGAAAGGCAGTGGAGGACAGCTATCGAGATTCCATTACCATCCCAATTTCTTAGTCAGAGATACGGCCCCGCTATCTCTACCAACCCTCTTGACTTATCCGACGTCCTATCAGCAACAACCGTCTTGCTTCAAAGAATGTTCCAGACTCCAGTCAAGGGTTCCACACTGAGCTTACCGTTGTCCCTACACCTTTCAAAACTAGTCGTTGGCGAGTGCTCTCACACCGACGTCATCGACTTTAAAATTCCAAAACAACTCCACCTTAACTCTCCCATTAGTCGGTTTAACTACTCAACATCAACCTGAGTTTGTTGACGCACCACCCACCGTCATCCATCCCATCCCATCCCATCCATGCATAGGATGGCTTGTTAGGTTAACAACTAATTACGTCTTTATTCCCACCGTTCACACACTTTAGATTTTTGACATTACAACCAACTTTTTTTAATTTCGGGAATAGACCACTAGAAAAACTCTTATGTCTTAAAAGATTCAAAGTTGAATTTTAGTTTTTTGAACTTAGAGGTAAAGGGGATTTATGCTATTTAAATTATGATTGTTAATGCAGGGGAGATTGTTTTAAATAAATCACATGCAAACCTATCATTTGTGCTCCTATGGAATATGGGGTTAAACGCGAGGATTGTTTACGTTGAAGGAGAGATTGAAACATAATTAAATTTGTTGGTTTGACGTGGTTTCGGAATCATTAGGTTGGTTGTGGGAGGTTTAGAAGGAAAACAAAGGAAAATTAGCTAATATTTGCAGGGTGATGGGATTATTTAGGTATTTAGGTGCTGGGTGGAGGGTGTCATGTGTCTTTCTCATGGCAATTTACGAACAACAAAGCTTCATTAGTGTGGAGTCACAATGGTATGAACATTCACATTTTCTACCTTTTTGTTGCTTGTGCTAAGAATTATATGTTTTGTTTCCTTTGGTTTGTATGGAAAGGTGTGGGTGTTAGTAGATGTCTTCCATCTTGAGTTTTTTTGTGTTTTAGCATTCTATGTGACATGGTTATCATTATCGCATTATTGATGTGTTCATGGTTGTGTTTTTCATCTCTACTTGTGTTCTCTTTTTCCCTTGGCATCTTGGGTTTGTTGCATTCACACGAGTGATTTGAAATGTTAAATCGGTGGTTGTGTTATTGTTGTTTAGGTTGTTATTCTCTTTGTATTGGGTTAGAGTTGTATGTGTGTGTAATGAACACAATATATATGTAAACATCAAATAATGATAATAAAATAATAAATAAATAATGAAGTGCCGCATCTTAATGAAGGGACATGACCTATCATCCATGGTGACAAATCAATGCATATATATGTACACCGTCCCATGACCTTTTCCTATGTAAATGTATGTATTTTCCATTTAACCCCCTTTAACGACTTTTGACTTGGGTATTCTAATTTAATAGTCTTTATAACATTGCACTTTATACTTTTCGGAACTATATGCTTAAAATAAGACTTCCTCGATAGTCACATTTATTAAAATGCGGTTGTTGAATATGAGCAAAAGAGTGGTAGTTGGTTATCATGGTTCTTTTTTTTTCATCTTTTTGCAGTGATTATAGGGTGGCTTATTGTGTAAATATACTATTTATTCATCTAACCATCACAACCTTTTAATCTTCACATGATGGATCCACAATTATGGTTAAGTTTTCCAAAGTAACCTTCTAGTAGATTATGAACCAATTGCTATGTCTGGCCTTGTGAGGAATTTTGAAAAGTTCTGATTGGCTCTTTGACGAACGATCTCGTGAATGGAATGGTGTTTCCTTGAACAACAACTAACGAATGGAATGATGATTCTTTTTTGTGGTGATTAATTGTTGGTTAGTGATCCGATATTTGGAAAAAATGACTAATATGGCTCGAATATTGTACAGTCACCTGGTACTAATCTTATGGTTTAGCACACGACATCTCTAATAGTGAATTGACAACAAATTTATTGGTAAAATTAATACTCAGGGAAACATGCAGGCCCTTTTAAGGTTTTATTTTGAGTGACTTCAAAACACTGTCACATTAAGTGGCTATGGATAGTTAATTAAGACGTCACTTGAATAAAAAACGAGAATGTCTGAAAATGACCGCCAATACCTCAAATCGCTGAACTTTATAAGTTTTATCTTATATTCTATTGATATAGGTGTACACTAGGGCACTCTCTATTTTGAGACTGATTATCTTCACAAACCAATTTGGCAGTTAGTATCTAGAACATAATAATTTGGCCACAAATTTTTATGCCCTTTTCTCTTGACAACATAATACTTTCTCTGTCAACTTCTAAATTTTAAATAGCCAAAGTTCGGTTGTGATCAACAACCAAATCAGAGAAACCTTGAAAATTTAGTGTTGTCTCCAAAATTCAGATTTGAGATAAATCTCTAAAATACTAATACTTAGTGAACAACCCCTATTCACTTACTAAATATCTAGAATATATAGTATAGATAACATCAATCCACATAAGATATAAAATATAATTGAATAATGAATCATAAGATAAGTTAATGATTACAATGCCACGAGACGATGTACATATATATGCATTGACTGGTCACCATGGATGATATGTCATGTCCCTTCATTAGGATGTGACACTTCATTCATTATTTATTTAATATTAATATTGTTATTATTATTATTAATTGATGTTTACATATGTATTATGTTCATTATAGTGTGTCAATTTACCATGGTGTTTAGGTTCTATTTTCATTCGGCGTTGTCTTTTGGAGTTCTGCATGGGTGGCTTGGAGGTGAGCACCTATGCAGAGTGCAGTTCACATTCTCTTTCACTACATTTTTCAATTCTTTGTGTTTATGTTTTGGAAGCATTAGTTTTTTTGGCTCTATGTTTTCTATGTTAGGAGTTATGCTTTTACACTCTTTTTCTCTTTATTTCATGGTGATGTAGATAAAGTTGTTCCCAGTTTCATTTGTATGGGGACATAGGTGTGGATTGTTCTGTGAATTTCAAAAAGAATATGTGGAAGCGCAAGGACATGTTGGGAGACGGTGAAAGAATTTCATGCTACCTAAATCTTGATGGCATCATGCATGGTGTCAAACATAGGGTGGCAAAGAAGAAGACTCAAGAGGAAGAACTTATACGGGATGATATTTTTCCCACAGAGGCTATAGTGCAATTAGAGAATAAATATATATTTCAAGAGAAAATTGATGGATGTGGTATGATTGACATCCAATTGGAGCATATTGCAGATATTTGAAAATCTAGTGGAGCAGCTTTTTCTAGTTCAAAAGAGAATTTGGGTGTTGGTAGCCAGGTTTTGTCCTCACCTCCTACTACTAGGGAGGGTGGCTTGGGTAAGTCTATTGTCCCTTTAGGATCAAAACCCCATAAATATGGATTGTTGTAAAATAACTTGATTACGGTCATAGGCAGTAACTCGTCAATGAAGTCTACCTTACAACGTTCCCTTGGGACTGAAGAAAGGATTCGTTCTTGATCGAGAGTGGCTTATTTTCTCTAATCTAGATTGAAAGGAATTCAACCAACAAGAGGAATTGAGATGGAGGAAGCCTGATGCTCCATTCCAAGAAAAGTAGGGAGAAACGCGAAGATGTTCCATGCAAAGGAAAAATCAAAACCCAAAATATATGGGGTTCTTAAAGCAGGACAAACCCCTCCAGGGTTTCCCAAATGAATATTTTATTTATAAATGTTTGTGTCTTAGGAAGGAAAGCCAAAATTCGTGCTCTCAAGTGTTTGGTAGAGGTAGATAAACTAGTTATTTTTCTCTTGCAGGAGACAATGATGATATTTTTGGTGGTCATTAGTAAATTGGAGAAAGGTTTTCCGCAAATGTCATTTTTAGCCTTGGATGTGGCTAGATAGTGTGGGGGTCTGATTTTGGGTTTCTCATAACAGTTATAAGTGGAAAATGCATTTGCGGGTACGTTGGTGTTAGAGGTGGAAATCTATAGTGCGGAATTGGATAAATGGTTCATTATCCTTAATATATATGGCCCATATGATGACAAACATTTTTTTGGGTCTTTGTTGCTCTCTCAGAGTTGCTTCAAGGTTGATAATCTCATTGCAGGAGGTGATATAACTTTGACTATGGAAGTGGAGGAATTTTGGGGGGACTCGACTTGAGAATATCCCCTAGAGTGTAATGTCCCTTTTTTAAATTTTTATTAAAATGACCAATTTTTTACTTTTTCCCCAATTTCAACCTAAGACTAGTTTTGTTGCCTAGGTCTCCAATTTGCCCCAAATGCTCCCAAATATTCTGTGGAGGTATATGATTGATAATAGGAATTTATTACGAGGTTCATGGATGATATATGTCCACCAAAAGACTTCTGCAAACTCCCTCAAGATTCTAGACAAAGTATGTAATTTCACTAGCAATTGGAGGTTCAAATCCCCCCAGGTTAAGTAATGAAAATGGCTTCCCAAATGCCTCCAAACCCACTCAAATTTATGAACAGAGGTAGGGGATGTCTCAAGGATGTTATTAAGGTCTCATATGATCCATTGATCATTTATTAATTCTGTTCTAACCTTCCCCCAGACAGCTGCAAAAATCACTAGTTCGACCCTTGGGAAATGGCACCAAATCTTCTCCAAATGTAAATAAACTAAGTAAAATGACTTCAAATTCTTAAGTGATGAAAATGAAACTTATAATAATCATCAATGGCAGTCCATTCATCATACATATATCAGAGAAACATTCTTTTATTCGAAATTTACAGCATTACAATGGCATACATCAATACAATGGGGAAATGGTCATTGTTTACTCATTAATAATCATTTTTACATACAACCACTTGGTATTTCGACCTGAGACTTTCTGAAGATGAAGAAAAGAGTATATTAATCTTATAACAAACATAAATACATCATTAGAAGCTCTCCCAAGAATTACAAGAGCTCACCCAAAGCGCAATCCCTCAAGGAGCAAGAATATGGCTTCAAAACTGGAAATGGTTGAGAGAATGTGATTCATTAGAAGAAACCATGAGATTCCCTGTAGATGATACCTGCAAATACAAACTCCATTAAATATCCATGAAAGACCTGAATGGCCTTCCCAAACACCAACTTGGATGGGAATCTTTCACCCTCGAAATTGGCTAAGGCAAGAAACTAGTCATCCACTAGCTCTCTCTCTACACAATTGCAATTTTCTCAAATGATCAAAAGCCATTCTCATACTTGATTTCTATATTTTATAACCTGCCTTATCCTCCTATGGTTCAAATTCCTCCCATTATCTTCTAGGGATTTTCGCTTAGGAAATATTCCACATTTGCCACTTGTCTCCCTAGTTCCCAACCTTCCATCTTCTCCCAATTCGAGTAGGGACCTCTTTGGCTTCTCCAACTCCCATGAGAAACTTCTTGGAGCCTATTTTTGGGGCTGACATGTCATAATGGTCAGATGTCAGAAGTCAGATCTGAAATTTGTCATAGATGTCATAGATGCTTCATCATTGTTGTCATAAGGGCTAGGGAATCTAGCCCAAGTGTCCACAAGCTTCCAATTTGACTCGTTCTCTTCCATGGAGGTTACCATTCCATCCCAATTTGACCTAAGATGCTCAATGCCATTTTTATGAACTTAGCAACTCACCCAATAATGTTTTCCTTCTCATGGATTCGAAATGGCAAAAGAGATATGCCATGTGGCAGTGAGAAATCAAGCTAGTGTGGGTCCCACATCCTCCATATTTCTTCAAAACCATTTTCCACCTAGAGTTTCTCTTGAATTTATTTATTCAACCTCTTTATTAAATACTTGAACTATTATAATGTATAAACATTATTCATTTTCTCCCTTATTACAATCCCAAATGTACCCATTCAACCTAGGGAATTGGTAGGATTGATGGGATTGTCCTGCTATGCAATTATTTGAATGGGGGAAATGCAGTCCTCCCCACCCAAGATTGCTTGTCCTCAAGAAATTTCAAATTTGGATGCTGCAAAATCTTCTCCTCTTCCCATGTGGCAGCTTCATTTGGTAAGTCCTTCCATTGCACTAAATATTCTTTGATAATTCTACTCCTCAACCTCCTTTCCCGTGTCTTCAAAATCTTTTCTGGAACAAGTGTGAGCTGACCTTCATCATCCGAAGGAGGAATTATTTCTGAAGTGATAATTTGCTGTCCAAGAGCTTTCTTGAGACAAGAAACATGAAATACATTATGGATTTTACTCCCTTCCGGAAGTTCTAATTCATATGCTACTTCTCCAACCTTCTGAACTACCTTGTATGGCCCATAGTACCTTGGTTTTAGCTTTTCTGCTCCATTATTTTTTAGATATGTTTGCTTATATGGCTGCAACCTCAAATATACTAAATCATTAACCTGAAAGGTCCTTTCTTCTCTATGTCTATCAACATATTGTTTTTACTGATTTTGAGCAACCTGCAAATTGACTTTCAAAAGCTTTAAAATTTCTTGGTTGTCTTCCACCCAATCTTTAGCCTTTGGGGCTCTACTATCACCAAATATAATTTAAACAAATGTAAGTGCATCATAACCATATAATTCTTTGAAAGGAGGCATCCCTATTGACATATGATAAGTGGTGTTGTAGCAAAACTCACCCAAGTGTAGCCATTTTTCCCATCCTTTTTGTTGCTCTCCCACATAGTTTCTTAGGTACCCTTCCAACCATCAATTCACCCTCTCTGTTTTTCCATCATTTTGTGAATGATAGTTAGTACTTGTATTCAATTGAGTGCCCACCAATCTAAAAATTTCTTGCCAAAAAGCACCCATAAATCTACTAGCTCTATCACTAACAATGCTCTTAGGGAGCCCATGCAATCTGAAGATTTCTTTGAAAAAATATCAGCCACTTGTGTAGCACTAAAAGATGATGTAACAACAAAGAAATGAGAAAAAAATTTCAACCTATCCACTACCACATATATGCAATCCTTACCCAAATATTTGGGCAAACCGGTGATGAAGTCCATTGAGATAATGTCTCATTTTTACTCCAGAATGGGAAATGGTTGCAATAGGCTTGCTGGGCATGTAAGTTATGATTTGTTTTGTTGACATACTTTACATTCATTCACATATTTTTGAACATCTTCCTTCAGCCCCTTCCAAATTTTTTTTTTGCCTCAATTGCTTATAAGTTTTGAAGATACCGAGATGGCCAGCTAATGGGGAATCATGTGCTTCTTGCAAAATTTTGTACTTGAGTTTTGAATCTTGAACCAAATAAATTATTCCCTTATAATATATCATCCCATTCAAAATCCTGCAGTTATCACCTCCTTTGATTCCATATAACACATCACAAGCAAATTTGTCTTTGGCATATTCAATTAGTAGCATGTTTTTCCAATCCTTGGCAATGTCCATGAGAGAAAAAGAAGGTCTTCTAGATAAAGCATCTGCTACTATATTATTCTTTCCTTTGACATGTTCAATATCAAAATCATAAGCTTGAATCTTGCTTACCCACTTTTGTTGCCTTTCATTTAGATCTTTTTGGGTGAGAAAGTGTCTTAGACTATTGTGGTCAGTTTCACCACAAACTTGCTGCCCACCAAGCATTGCCTAAATTTGGCCAATGCATGCATAATGGCCAGCATTTCCTTATCATAGATGGAGTAAAGTTTTTCATGAGGCTACAACTAGAGTAGCAAGAAGCTGTAGGGTGAACGCAATGTAGAAAATTGTATAAAATGTAATGTAAGAGATGCTAAAATGAATACAATTGGTTGGCTTAAGTAAGCTTGTCTTGCACCTTTTCACCAAAGGGAATGACTATTAATATTAATTATATTTGATTTTAAATTATATTATTTTATTGTTACATTGCCTTCCCCTTAAGGGAAGATTTTTCCTCAAAGCTTATTTGACGACAATGATTACGTGAACTGTTGCATCGTCTCTGATGTGGACACCTGTATGGTTTGCTACTGGCGGGTTTTGTCCCTGGTTCTATTTCGATTATGTGTTCGATTTTTTTGTTTGGTGGGAGCTCCATAGGTAGCTTTTGAAACACCTTGCGATGTTTCTGAATCGGCTTTTGTATCTTTGGTTCTTTGTCCCTATCTCCTTTACTTGTTAGAAGCTTCATTTCTTGACATTGAAGTATGTACGTTGGTGCATCCTTCCGAAGTAGCTTTTCTATCTAATGTGATGTAACCAGCTGTGTCAGAGGTGGTTGGAACCCATATAATTTGTGTGTTTTCCCAAACGCATGGAATTCAATAAAATGTTCTTGGTGATTTTCAGAGTATGTACCCAAGGTTTGTAACCATTGTATTCCTAATACTAAATGTAACAATAAAATAATATAAATTAAAATCAAATATAATTAATATTAATAATCATGCCCTTTGGTGAAAAGGTGCAAGACAGGCTTACTTAAGCCAACCAATTGTATTCATTTTAGCATCTCTTACATTACATTTTATACAATTTTCTACATTATGTTCGCCCTACAGCTTCTTGCTACTCCAGTGGTATCAGAGCTTGTTGATTCCGGCTTGTGGCCAAATTGTCAAAGTTTCTTTGAGATTTGGGTTTTTAACCTTACATTAGGCTTTTAGCCATCCTTATTGAAGAAAAAAAAATTATTAAAAGAGGGGAAAAAAAAGAGAAAGGAATAAAAGGGAAGTTAAAAAAAGAGAGAGAACAAGAAAGAAGACCGCATAAAAAAAGGAGAAGAATAAAACCACACATTGCCTTGGTTTTATAAAGAAACCATTGTTTATAATAACTCATACCTTAATTAGGATGAGTTTAGTTATTATATGACTAAAAATTACTTTGTTGGAAAAATAAACTATATATATATATATAGTTTATAAAACATTAATATAATAATATTATTAATTAATTAATTATTATTATAAATAAAAAATAAAAAACTAATTATTTTTGGAAAAAAAAAGGTTATTTGACCTGATATTTATCGTCGAAAAATAAGTCAAGGAAGACTAGTCAAAGAGTTCAAGACCTTCTATCATCGAAAAAGTCGAAGACAACTTATCGTTGAAGAAGCCATAGACTATCTATCACTAAAGGAATAATATTCAAAAGAAGACCAGGAAGACTCATCAAGCAATCGAAAACCACTATCAAACAAGAAGACCGGGTCAAAGTTGGAATTCAAAAGTCATGGCAACAATGATAGCAGAGTTACAATCGCAGTTACGAGCAGTTTCGACTCAACTAGAATAGTGCAAGGCAACCAATAATAGTCTAGTGTTCGAAAATGTCAAGCAAACAATAAAGATTACTAACTCAGAATTGAATATTCAATTTTTGGAAGATAGTAAAGAAAGACTCATAAAAAGGTTAGCAGATAAAGACGAGAAAATATCACGTCTGGAAAGTATCATTCAAAAACTTGAAGACCAGATAAAAAACCCAAACAAAGTCGAAAGATATCCGTATGGAAATAGTGTCGACTTAGAAGAGGAAATTAGTCTTCTAAACAAAGTTGTCATGGACAAGGAAGACGAATTAGCGCAAATACATGAAAAGCTAGAAAATCAAGAAACATACTTATGCCATCGTCAACAGCAAAAAGAAAAACTCCAGCTGCAGTATGACGACAGTAAGAAGGCACATAAGTTGGAACTAACAAAAGTCAACAATGTGTTATCAAGCAATACTGAAGAGATTTTTCATCTACGAAATCATAACAAAACATTGCTTACAAAGATTAAAAAATTGAAAAACAGTAGTAAGAGGGATCACTCCGGTGAAGACCTCGAAGGAAGAATATTGGAAAATCAAGAAGAAAACAAGTGTCTAAATAATCATAATCATGAACTAGAGAATCAAATCAAGAAGTTAGAAATTGAAAAAAATTCACAAGATGAAAGAATCGAAAAGATTCAGAATCATAACAATCTATTGGAGAACCAAGAAGCACAAATCCAGGAAAATGCATCCAAAAATCAAATTGAGGAAATGAAGACAGTCCTCACCGTAGTTCAAAAGAAAGAAAAACAAACAACACATACACCTTACAGACATCCCAATTATAATCGTCGTTTTGACCAACGACAGGGTCAAAACAAGCACTCACAGAAGAATTATGTTGATAGGTGAAAAGATCGACATACTAAGCAACAATTGAAACGACCAGTCCCACAAAATGATCTTAGAGCTCTGATAAAATTAGATCTGGGATGGATCACAACAGATACGATGCGAAAATTCTCCTGGGGAATCCGTAACTCATATCGTCTTATTTCATCTAGTGTCGCAGAGGATCAAGAGATGACAGTTCAAGCAAAATCAGAGATTGCTTTCAATGAAGCTTTGAGGACAAAGCTTCCCTTAAGGGGAAGGCAATGTAAAAATAAAATAATAAATTAATATTAATAATAATTTATTATTAATTAAAGACTATTTAAGTCAATAGTCATGTCCTTTTACGAAAAAGGTCCATGATGGGCTTATACAAAAGCCCAAACCTATGTAACTATTAATCATCTACCATACATTCCATTTTTACATTACTATTGATCCATTTATGGACCACTTACGTTACTTACATTGGGTTTTCCCGTAAAAGCAGTATTTTACTGTTCCAACAACTTTATGCTCTCAAAGGCTATGGGGTGTTGGCCTTGCTTTAGGACAGCCCCTATTCCTCCACCTGAAGCATCACATTCCACAACAAAAGGTTTAGTAAAATCAAGAAGTGCAAGTATGGGACAACTACTCATTGCCTCTTTCATTTTTTGGAAGGCCTTTTCAGCCTCTTCATCCCACTTGAAAGCATCCTTCTTAGTCAAATCAGTGAGTGAGAAGTCAACTTGGAGAACCCTTTCACAAATTTTCTGTAATAGGTACATATCCCAATGAAGCCTCTTAATTCTGTAATATTTTTTGGTGATGGCCATTCTAAGATAGCCCTGATTTTTTCCATGTGTACCTTCACTCCTTCTTTCCCACTAATGTGCCCAAGATATAGTGTTTCTTTCATCCCAAATTCACATTTTGATAACTTAGCAAATAAGGACTCTTCTTGCAAAATTTTTAACACAATCTCTAATTGCTGCAAATGCTCTTCCCATGTTTTACTGTAAATGAGAATGTCATCAAATAAAACCAAAACAAACCTTATTAGTTTCTTGCAAAAGATCCTATTCATGCATGCTTGGAATGTGGTTGGAGCATTAGTTAACCCAAAAGGCATGACAAGGAACTCAAAGTGTCCATAATGACATCTAAAAGCAGTCTTTTGCACATCTTCATCCTTCATTCGAATTTGGTGATAACCTGATCTAAGGTAAATTTTGGAGAAGTATTTGGCCCCATGTAGCTCATCCATCAGCTCATCAATCCTAGGAATAGGATACCTATTCTTGATAGCCTACTTGTTCAAGGCTCTAAAGTCTATGCACATTCTCAACGTTCCATCTTTTTTCTTCACTAGCACTGCTGAAGAAGCATAAGGGCTAGAGCTTGGTCTAATCAGTCCCAAATCTAGGAGTTCTTGGATGGAATTTTCAATTTTATCTCTGAACTTTTTAGGATGTCTATAAGGTTGCATCTGAATGGGTGAAGTACCCTCCTCTAAAACAATGTTGTGCTCAACCCCCCTATCGGGTGGTCTACCATGTGGAAGATCTCTAAAAACTTTTTCATATTTTTGCAAGAGACTCTCTATCTCCTTTAGGTGTTCAACAAACTTTATGTTTGGCTTGGGAGATGTGATATGACATTCAGCATCCCATTCTATGTCCCCATGCCTCAATATAGATCTCATACTATTGCAAGTCACTACTTGATTTAGATAAGCGTGCTGCCCTCTCACAACCCTTAATACTCCTTTTGAATCTTGGAATTTCATTTCAGGAATTTGATCATTTACTATATGCTCTCCTATAGAATATAGCCATTGCACTCCAAAAACCACATTAGTATCAGCAACATCAACCACATAAAAACTATCAACAAAAGTATAGTTACCTATGGTGACTTGCAGCTTTGGAACCCATGTTTTGCACTACATTGTGTTGTGACCGGGACTGACAACTGTGAAGCCATCGAATGGTTCAATAGGTATCTTCCTTTTTTCCACCATCTCTGCATCAATGAAGTTATGTGTGGCTCCTCCATCTACCAAAACTTAAGCTCTTTGTCCTAGTACCACAACCTTGCATCGGATAGTATGATAGTGAGGTACTGCTGAAAGTCCTGCCATTCTTGCTTTGTCCGGTGAAGGTTGATTTTCTTCTTGTCTTTATTATTCTACTGATGTCTCATATGCCTCCTCTTGCTCTTAAATATGTCCATATTCATCCATTCCCCCATCTTATTCATCATTATCAGAAAATACTTCTATGTATTGAGCCTTTCCTTTAGTACATTTGTGCCCCGATGTCCATGGTTGAAAGCATGTGAAGCACAATTTCTTTTTTCGAAGTTCATCCCTGTTTAGTCCTTCTTTCTTATTCTTTTCAAATGAATCTCTTTGCCAAGGTTTCTTATCATATGCATCTCTTTTCCAAGGTTTCTTTTCAAATTTGAATTTAGGCTTGGGAGGAAATCTTGTTCTAGGAAGCACATTTTGGAGATCCCCAGTCAAGCTCATTGCATCTTTTAATGTAGTTGGCTTGTGTGCTTTGACCAAACATTTTAAGGGTTTAGGAAAACCTTCAGTGGATAGAAATACCAACCTTCCCATAGACACATCAGCCACCCTCACTAATAATATTTGAAATTCCATCATATAATCAGTAGGGGTCCCAGTTTGCTTCAATTGAGCTAGTTCCTTGAAAGGAAATTCTGGATCTTTTTGTTCAAATATCTCTAGTACCCTGTCAAAAAATTACCCATATGTTTTAACCTGATCATGACCCAAGGTTTTCAGGCCATGAAACCACCATTCATTGGCATCTCCTTCCAAGTGCAAAATGGCTATTTTTAATGCATCCTCCTCCACCATAGGATTCAACTGAAAATATACATCTAGTTTTTGCACCCAAGTGTTAGCAGAATTTTGAGAGGAACCATCAAAAGTAGGAAGTGAAATTTTACCAATAGCACAATTTAATTCTTTTTTTTGGAGTAGATCCTTATTGTTCTCCTTTCTTTTTAGTTTATTTGCAGCAGTAAAGTACTGATCAAATGGTAGACTTCTCTTACAATCTTCACTCAAATCATTCCATTCGTTTGCTATTGTACTAAGATCCACTTGAATGTCAGGCTCTTCTTTGGGTATAAGAAATTTAGGTGAAGTAGGCCTTGGTGTGCTCTGAAATTCATCAGGTCTATTATGGGGTCCTGTGCTTGAGAAAATATGTCCACCCATTGTCTTATTTTCTTCTGGTTGTGAACTACTAATTCCTCCTATTTCTCCTTTAAGGCCTGCTAGTTGACTAGCCATTAATTCGAATTCCTTCATCATATTTGTTTTCATGTATTCAAATAAATGTCTTAGGACTTAAATAAATTCCCCCTTATGTTCTATTGTTTCATCCTCCTCTCTACCCATGGTTTCAACAAAAGACTCTTCTTCTCCTACTGTTTCTTCTTCAACAACAACACCTTCAACTTATGGTTCTAAGGGTGGTGGTATATTTATTTGACTTCTTTTTAAGAACATCAGGTTCCAAGACCATGATATGATACCACTTGTAATGTACCTTTTTTAATTTTTTATTAAAATGCCCAATTTTTCACTTTTTCCCCAATTTCGACCTAAGACTAGTTTTGATGCCTAGGTCTCCAATTTGCCCCAAATGCTCCCAAATATTCAGTGTAGGTATATGAATGATAATAGAATTTGATTATTTGGTTCAGGGATGATATATGGCCACCAAAATAATTCTGAAAACTCCCTCAAGATTCTGGACAAAGTATGTAATTTCACTAGCAATTGGAGGTTTAAATCCCCCCAGGATAAGTACTGAAAAATGGCTTCCCAAATGCCTCCAAACCCACTCAAATTTATGAACAGAGGTAGGGGATGTATTAGGGATGTTATTAAGTTTGTATAAACTCCATTAATCATTTATTATGTCTTTTCTAACCTTCCCCCAAACAGCTTCAAAAATCACTAGTTCGACCCTTGGGGAAATGGCACCAAATCTTCTCCAAATGTAAATAAACTGAGTAAAATGACTTCAAATGATTAAGTGCTGAACATGAAACTTGTAATACTTATCAATGGAATTCCATTCATCATAAATATATCATAGAAACATTATTTTATTTGAAACCTGCAGCATTGCAATGGCATACATCAATACAATGGGAAAATGGTAATTGTTTGCTCATTAATAATCATTTTTACATACAACCACTTGTTATTTCGACCTGATACTTTATGAAGATGAATAATAGAGTATATTAATATTATCACAATTATAAATACATCATGAGAATCTCTCCCAAGAAGTACAAGAGCTCACCCAAAGCGCAATCCCTCAAGGAGCAAGAATATGCCTTCAAAACTGTAAATGGTTGAGAGAATGTGAAGCATTAGAAGAAAACACGAGCTTCCCTGTAGCTGATACCTGCAAATACAAAATCCATTAAATATCCATGAAAGACCTGAATGGCCTTCCCAAACACCAACTTGGATGGGAATCTTTCACCCTCGAAATTGGCTAAGGCAAGAAACTAGTCATCCACTAGCTCTCTCTCTACACAATTGCAATTTTCTCAAATGATCAAAAGCCATTATCATACTTGGTTTCTGTATTTTATAACCAAACTTAGCCTCCTATGGTTCAAATTCCTCCCATTAGCTTCTAGGGATTTCCACTTAGGAAATATTCCACATTTGTCACTTGTCTCCCTAGTTCCCAACCTTCCATCTTCTCCCAATTCGAGTAGGGAACTCTTTGGCTCCTCCAACTCCCATGAGCGCCTTCTTGGATCCTATTTTTTGGGATGACATGTCATAATGGTCATATGTCAAAAGTCAGATCTAAAATTTGTCATAGATGTCATAGATGCTTCATCATTGTTGTCATAGGGGCTAGGGAATCTAGCCCAAGTGTCCACAAGCTTCCAATTTGACTCTTCCGCTTCCATTGAGGTTACCATTCCATCCCAATTCAACCTAAGATGCTCAATTACATGTGTATGAACTTACCAACTCACCCAATAATGTTTTCCTTCTCATGGATTCGAAATGGCAAGAGAGATATGCCATGTGGCAGTGAGAAATCAAGCTAGTGTGGGTCCCACATCCTCCATATGTCTTCAAAACCATTTTCCATCTAGAGTTTCTCTTGAATTTATTTATTCAACCTCTTTATTAAATACTTGAACTATTATAATGTATAAACATTATTCATTTTCTCCCTTATTACAATTCCAAATGTACCCATTCAACCTAGGGAACTGTTAGGATTGATGGGATTGTCCTGCTATGCAATTATTTGAATGGGGATATTACATAGAGCCTATTCTCCAGGATTTGTTTGATTGTAACAACTGGATGGACATCAAGCCAATAGTAATTAACCCACCTGGAATAATAAGCGCTCTAGAATCCAAGGTATCTCTAAGAGACTTGATCATTTTTTTATGCATGTCAGTTTAGCTTCTAGTCTACATCTATTTCACTCTTGGGTTGGCCCAATTCCGACCATTTTCCTATTTATTTAGATATTGGAGTTCCAGAGGAAAAACATGGATCCCCATTTAAATACAATTCGTCTTGGGAAAATTATCCTCATTTTAAAGCCTTGATTAAAGAGAATTGGAGGCATATTTCAAATTGTTCGAATCATAGTGTCAGCTCTCGATTTGTGGATTCCTTGAAATGTTTGAAGAAGAAAGTGGTGAAGTGGAACATGGCAATGTGGAAGGAGAGAGATGCTATCCTAGTAGAAGTTGAAATGAAACTAGATTCCCTTTATGAAATTTATCCCTTAGTCTTTGTGACAAAGGAATGCCATTTGGAGATAGTGGGATTGGAAAAAACAAAAAGGAAAATCCCGAAGGATTTAGAAGTGGAGTGGAGGTTGAAAAGTAGAGCCCAATGGTTGGAAGCCGAAGATCAAAACACAAAAATTTTCCATAATTTGGCGGCATATAGGTAGAACTACAACTCCATTTGGGAAGTGTAGTATCATGGAGACACTCAGGTGAGGGGATTCCAAAACCTCTTAGAGCTAGTTATATCTCATTTCAAAGAATTATACATTGAACCAACCCATCATGATATTTTAGCTATGATCCAGGTTATAGAATGATTTCCTTGTATGCTAGCCCCAGAGGATAACAAATTTATGTTTTAGGAGGTGTCTTTAGAAGAAATAATTTTTGCATTAAAGGACTTTCAGAGAGACAAAATCCTGGGGCCTAACGAATGGCCTCCCGAACTTTTCCAGGAATTTTTCAATTTAATTGGAGAAGACCTTAAAAAAATTATAAAGGAAGTGAGGAAATATGAGGTGGTTCTTGCAGCTTTGAATTCTACATTTCTGGCTCTGATACCCAAACAAGACCATTCCAAAAATTTTGCAGATTACAAGATGATCTATTTGTGTAACAGGGATTACAAGATTATGACAAAGATCTTGGCTTTACGGTTAAATCCTTTTCTCTCCAGGTATATATTAGAGGAATAGTTTGGTTTTTCGAATGGAAGGATAATCCATGAGGTGGTGGGCTATGCGCAAGAAGGCCTTCAGACTATTAAAACTCAGAATATGAACGTGGTTGCACTAAATATTGATCTATCAAAAGCATATGAAAAAAATTCATGGATTTTCCTCAGATTGGTACTATTGTATATTGGATGTAGTTTGGACTTGACAAACTGGATAATGAGCTATGTGACCTCTCCTCATTTTTGTGTATTAATTAATGGCTCTAGCTCAGGTTTCTCCTCCTCCTCTTGAGGACTTAGATAGGGCTGGCCTCTCTCTCCATATCTTTTTTTACTTGTCATGGAAGGTCTAAGTAGGATTCTGTGCTCTGATAGGAATAGAAGAGGATTGATGGGGTTCTCTTATGCCAGAAGGGTGAACCTCACTCACCTTTTGTTCGTAGATGACATTTTAATTTTTTGCTTACAGTCTTTAATATAATGTCAATCAATGGAAGAGAACCTTGATCATTTTTGTAAATGATTGGGGATGGAGATCAGTACAAAGAAATATGTTATCTTCTTGTTGGAAAATCAATTGACAGAGTCCATTTTATGGAGAATATATTTCCCTTTGATTACAAAGAAATGGAGGAAAACATGCCTTACCTCGGTTTTTTTCTAAAACCTAAAAGATATGGACAGTGAGACTGATCCTGGTTGGTGGCTAAAGTGGAGGATAGGATTAACCTATGGTGCAATAGATGGTTGTCGCGAGGAGGAATATTAGTCCTAGTTAAATTTGTATTGGAGGCTATTCCATTCTATTGGCATCTCATGTCATCTATTCCTATATCAATAATGAATGTCATACACGATATCTGTTTCAACTTCCTTTGGATAAATAAGAAGGAATACACTGGATTTCATTTAGTAAGTTGGGAAATGTTGGCATCACCTAAAAATATTGGAGGTTGGGGTATGAAGAATATAATTCACTTCAATAAGGTTTTGGAAGCAAGATCCTTGTGGAACTTCCTAACTAAATAAAGTCTTTGGAAAAATATCATGGTTGCCAAATGCATTGCCCCTGAATCTGCGGTGGATTGGATAAGGAGGAGGGAGAAAAGGAAGAATAATGCTTCAAATCACTAGAAAGCACTCACTAATTCTTTCAGGGTTCTATCCCCTCATTTCTCATGGAAGGTTGGTAATGGGAGACTTGTTCGGATTGGATGTGATTCAAGTATGGGCATAGTAGGGGATCACAGACTTCCGTATAATCTAGTGACCTACCTTCAATCAAGATGAAAGGCCACTCTAGATAAGGTTACCCATTTGGGGAGGACCTCAAGATGGTGACAAGAATGGATTTCATCACAGGAGATGGATCTTCGTAGGGAATGGAAAGTGTCATGGGATACATTCTGCATAAATCTATCCTAGCATCATATCCATATTTCTGCAGTCAAGGATGAATTGAGCTGGAACTATAATCTACAGGGGGGATTTACATGGGAAAGCTGGGATACATAGTGAAATTTTATTCAGAACAAATGGAAAGTAAATGGTGGTGGTAGGCTATTTGGAAAATCAAATCCACACCAAAAATAATTTTACATTTCTGTTTATTGTTGGAAAATAGGGCTCTCACTTGGGATAGACTACAAAGATGCAATATCCAACGTCTTGGTTATTCCCATCGTGAAAAATGGATGGGGAATCGATACATCATATTATTGTGGTATGTGCATTTGTAAAGGAAGTTTGGTGGGAGGATGGAATATTAATTAGTTGTCAGTATATTTGGCTAAAGGATTCACTGGAGAAGCATTTTAGAATCTTTTTTCAATTACAGGATTTGATCTCTTTTCAGACTCTTCCTTTTATCATAGTTTGGGGGGTGTGGATTTATTGCAATGAGCCTTTATTTCAAAAGCGTTTTCACCGACAATCTAGGTAGCAACGCAGGCTATTACTATTTTCCAAATCTATAAACCTAGGAACATTTCCAGGACTGGGTGAACTATGGCCCCTCCATTGATTGAGGAAAATTAGCTTTGAGCATTTTTTTATGGAGCTAGTCAAAATCAAAATGCAGTAAGTAGCTTTGGGTTTGTGTTATTTATCTCAAAAGAACACTACTTTCAGGGGAAGGGTGTCTAGGCACATGGATTAATAGTTGGGTCGAGTTCAATGGACTCTTCTTTATGATAGGCCAAGCAATTCCATATGTGGTATTGGCAGGATTCAGGTTTATGGTGACTCTTAATAGGTGATCAAGGATATGTAGGGGTAGGCAGCAATTAATAACATCGCGCTCATATACCTAGTGGATCAGCTTCTGTAGTTAAGGTCCTCATTTCAGTTAATACATTTCAAAAATATATACAGAATTTGCAATTGGGAAGCGGACTCTTTATCTAAACAGGGACTACTAATGCATCCTGGGGAACTGCGTTTGGAATAATTCTAGGGAGGTACAGAGGTAACTTCATTAGATTATTCTCTATTCAATTTATGTGAAATGCTTTAATGAAAAGCATTCATATTTTTTATACTAGCAGATTTTTGTTTAAAAAAAATCATTCTAGACTCATATGAAGAGCCCTTCTTAGATAATTGTAAGCTGTAAATGGCTTGTTTTGAGGCTTTATGCTATTAAGCATTGAAGAATGTATTTTTGCTCTTGAATGAATGAAAATACATTTTTTTTTTCTTGGAAAAAAAACTAATAACTAACATAAACAGAGTTGGACACTACTTGGTTTAGGTTTACATCCTCCTTGGGGAGGTCACTTTGTTGTTCTACATTAGTTCCTAATGATTTATGTCAAAATTAATATATTTGTTTTCCTCATGTTTTAAGAATAAAAAAATTGAAGAAAATTATGTTGTATTAAATGGTTGAAGTTGACCTGTAAATATTGAATTTTATGGACCACTACGAAGCTGGAGGAGTAGCGTTGATTTGTTCTAAGAATTATGAGAGAGAACTAGTTGTGGTTGTTAGAAAAAAGAGCACTAATGAGAGTGCCATCATCATGAGATAAATATGGAACATAAAGGATGTGTTATATCCACTCGAGGCTTCTCAATTTAGGAATGGTTCTAAGGAGGGTGAAGGATAGTATAATAAGTGTCCACATTGTTGAGTGTATGTCTGGATTTGAAGTAGGAATTACTGGACAAAGAACACCTATGTTGAGAGATGGTATTGGACCACAACTATTGTTCTAGTGGAGAATGCAAACCCTTTGAACCACGTGTCTACTAATGTGAAACCTTGTTGGATAGGTTTCTGACTAATGAGGAATGTAAAGACTATGAGAGTTGAGAGTAATTTAGTGTTGTTTCTTATAGGATTCAAGAGAATATCATGTTGCTCACAAATGAGAGGGCATGTTCTTGTATTTCAAATAAGAAATTGTGGAGATTTCAAGGAATGATCTTGTCAAGTGGGAGAGACCAAGAGATCATAAAGAAGTGACAAAAAGGCTACTGGAGATGGGAGTATGACCATGTGCTAAGCAATGTTGATGTATAGTGTAATATTTCAACTGATATTTATGTCTGTTTATGGAGTTTATGTTTCTTGATAGTAGTCTTTAGGGCTCAATACTTGAAGTAAATGTGAATGCATGTACTGGACTATACTTGCATGAGCATGCATGCAAATGCATGGGTTTTCCAACCCCTAAATAACCCAAATAATCAGAAATGCTATAAAATAGGGATATAAAAGATGCATGTGTGTACCATCCGATGAAGTAGTGGATATACATTGTATGGGACCAGCATGCAAGAATTGTGCCAACGATCGGACGAGATATGAGAAGATCTCCTTCCAATAATGCGCCCTTCTGGTAAATGCACCCTCCTCAGAGTAATAAGTGGTTAATAACTACTCCAAAGATGCTAGATGGATGCTATCGGAAGATGGTACTAGGGTTATATTGCCCCTCTGATCAATATGGAGTAAGAATGCAGACCATGCATGAAGTCTGAGACCTAATGTGAACTTACTCCTCAAGGAAAGTCACTCATGCAGGAGAAGGTGCCCTCTGAATAGTGAGGATGGTGATAACTTGATTCTGGGTCCTAAAGGGAATCCCTTCTTCATGGATTAGGGTAATAGTGGTGCTCTCGGAAGAAAGAAGTCGGCATGCAAATGAAAGGACCCGTGTAGAATGAGATATGAAGATGTCTCTCTTGTGCAATTCACCCATGCAAGGATGGCGAGTTCCCTTGATCCTATATGTAGCTTGAATCCTGCAGATTGCTGAAGAATGATACCTGATGATAGTAGTAATGTTGAATCTGGTTGATCCAACCCTGATAGTGACTAGGGAAGATAGATTTTGCTGCTGAAATACATTGAATGGTTGAGTGGTGTGCCCTCAACCCTAAACTAGCTCATTGAGCTCTCCAAGTCAACTTCTCAAATTAATAATCATATTTGCAGACCTTACTCACTCACTTTACCTTTATTTTATAACTTTCACATGGACTTACCTAACTTTTGCATGATTGGGTCTCTTTCTCTTCTAATTTCCAGTTGACTTGCATCTAGTGCTTTTTGTTTGTATGAAATCTCAATAAAGGTTTTTCAGTGCATGCAACATGAAATATGGCTTGCATGCCATGCATGCGGGTGGACCCTAGTTCTTGTGGCCCTTATTTACCTACTTATGATCTAATAACCATGATTAAGATCTTCTTATGTTGTAAATGGCATCAATCCTTAGTCAATTCCCTGAATGTCATTTCCCTCTCGAACCTATGGGAATCAGATAGGTTAGTTGGATGGTCCTCAGTGCTTAAGCAGAAGAGGACATTATAGTCCTCCCCGCTCGAAATTGCTTGTCCTCAAGCAACTGTAATGTTGGGTGTTGTAATACCTGTTCTCCTTCCCAAGTGGCCTCTTCTATAGTAAATTCTTTCCATTGAACCAAGTATTCTCTAATGATCATGTTCCTTAGTTTTCTTTCTCGCACTTCCAAGATACATTCTAGGATCAAAATCAGTTGCCCCTCATCATTAAGGGGGGTTAGTTCTGAAGAAGTAACAATATGTTGACCTACTTCCTTCTTGAGGTTAGACACATGGAATGCGTTATGAATATTTATTCCTTGTGGTAATTCAAGCTCATATGATACCTCTCCCACTTTATGGATTATCTTGTAAGGACCATAAAAGCGAGGCTTAAGTTTCTCTACTTCTTTCTTCTTAAGGGGATATTTTCTGTAAGGATGTAGACGTAAGTATACCAAATCCCCTACCTCAAAATTGCGCTCAATCCTATGTCTATCTACATATACCTTTTGTTGATTATGGGAAACTTGTATGTTTTCCTTGAGTATCTTGAGAATATATTGAATTTCCTGAATCCACTCCTTGGATTTTGGAGCCCTGCTGTCACCAAATATCAAATATCCAAAAGATAAGGCATCATAACTGTACACTGCTTTAAAAGGAGTCATATCGATGGTCATATGGTGTGTAGTATTGTAGCAGTGTTCCCCTAGGTCTAGCCATTTAATCCATGTCCTATGTTGACCTGCTACATAGTTCCTCAAGTATCCCTCAATCCACTTGTTAACTATATATGTCTTTTTGTCACTCTGCGGATGATAACTCGTGCTCATATCCAATTCTATCCCAACCAACCTGAAAATATCCTGCTAAAATTCTCAGGTGAACTTGCTGTGTCTATCACTGAAAATGGTCTTAGGTAACCCGTGCAACCTGAATACCTCTCTGGAAAAAAACTTTGTTACCTGTGCGGATGAATAGTCAGAAGGAATGGAAAAGAAGTGAGCGAACTTGGTCAACCTATCCACCACTACATACAAAAAGTCTCTACCATGTACCTTGGGAAACCTTGTAATAAAGTCCATTGAAATGCTTTCCCATTTTTTCTCAGGAATGGGTAATGGTTGTAGTTAAACGGCTGGGTGATTATGCTCTATATTATTCTGTTGGCACAAACTGCACTCCCTCACATGCTGCTTCACATCATTCTTGAGGCCCTTCCATGAGAACCTATCTCTAATATGCCTGTAAGTCTTAAGAAACCCCTGGTGTCCTCCTAAAGGTGAGTCATGAGAAGCTTATAGAATATTTCTATTAAGTGAATACTCGATGACTAAGTAGATTATGTTCTTATAGTATATAATGTCATCTATTACTCTGTATCTGTCCATCCAATATTTCGCAAGAAAGCTTATCTTTGGAGTATTCGACCAGAACATCAGATCTCCAATCCAATGAAATGCTCATAAGAGATAAAGTGGTTGGTCATCTAGAAAGTGCATCTGCTACCACATTGTTTTTTCCCTTGATGTATTCAATCTCAAATCCATGGGCTTGAATCTTACTCACCCATTTATTTTTCCCCTCATTCAATTCTTTATGTTCCAAGAAGTACTTTAAGTTGTTGTGATGTGTCTTAATCTTGAATTTGTCACCCACTAAGTATTGTCTGAACTTGGTTAGCGCATGGAGAATGACTAACATTTCCTTGTCATATATTGAATACTGGCACTCATAGTCCTTGATTTTTCTACTCTCTAATGCAATAGAGTGATTATTCTGCATCAATACTGCTCCTATAACCTCTCCTTAAGCATCACATTCTAATACGAATGGCTGTGTAAAATATGGTAGTGCTAGTACATGGCATGAACTCATTACCTTTTTCATTTCTTCAAATGTCTATTGTGATACCTCTGACCAACTGAATGCCCCTTTCTTAGTAATATCTGTGAGTGGTGTTGTCATCTGCGAGAAAACGCTGACATACCTCTTGTAGTAGGTGCAAAGGCCCAAAAATCCTCTCAACTCTGCCACATTTTTAGGTGTAGGCCAATCCAGTATGGCTCTAATATTTTCCAAGTGTACCTGTACCCCATTTTCTCCTATCATGTGTCCCAAATATAACATCTCTTGTTGTGTCCCAAATATAACATCTCTTTCATACCAAACTTACATTTGGACATCTTGGCATATAGTGATTGTTCTTTTAGAATTCCAAGTACTTCGTCAAGGTGATTTAAATGATCTTCCCAAGTCCGACTGTAAATCAATATATCATCGAAGAATACCAGAATATGCTTTTGTAATTGAGCCTTGAAGGTGTGGTTCATACATGAGTGGAGAGTAGATGGTTCATTGGTGAGCCCAAATGGAATCACTAGAAACTTGTAGTGTCCATAGTGACAATGGAAAGCAGTCTTTGGAACATCATTTTCCCTAACCCGTATTTGCTAGTAACCTGATTGGAGATCAATTTTGGAGAATTTTTTCCCCCTATAGTTCATCCATCAATTCATCAATCCTGGGTTTTGGATACCTATTTTTAATTGTTTTCTTGTTAAGAACCCTGTAATCGATGCACATGCGTAAGGTTCCATCCTTCTTTTTTACTTACACCACTAAGGATGCAAATGAACTGGATCTAGGTTTTATGTAACCTAATTTGATCAATTCTTTGATTGTACTTTCAATTTAATCTTTATATCTTTTGGGGTGTCGGTAAGGGGTAGTGATGACTGCTTGAGTTTCCTCCTTTAACTCAATAATGTGCTCAAATCCCCAATCTGGAGGCCTATCTCATGGAATACCTCCGAATACTTTTTTATGCTTCTGCAATAGTGTCTGTATGTCTGTTGGATGTTGTGTGGCTCTATCTGGTGGATTCCTGAAAGTAACCAAGAACTCTACTTCCCACTCTATGTATTCCTATTGGAGCACGACCTCCATCTTGTGTGATGATACTGCTCTGGGAGGGTAGGCAGTCATACCTCTCAAAACCACTCTTTGTCCTTTCATCCACTGAAATTCCATCTCCATGGTCTGGTAGTTCGTAGAATACTTTCCAATGGAATAAAGCCACTAAACTCCTAATACCACATTCGTGTCTGGCACGTTAAGCACATAAAATGTCTCTATCACTGTATAGTTCCCTAGAGTCATGTTCAATTTTGGAATCCTCTTATTACACTCCATGGTGTGGTTACCTGTAGCAGACATTGTAAATCCATCAAATATCTCAGTCGAGATACCTTTTCTTTTTATCCAGGCAGCATCAATAAAGTTGTGGGATTCCCCACCATCTATCAACACCCAAACCCTATTTCCTAATGTGACACCTCTGATCTGAAGAGTGCGAAATATAGGAACTCCAGATAATATAGCAATGACACCTCCTTGTGTCCCCTTAGGAGACTTCTCCTCCTCTGCTGCATAAAGTGCCTCTCCTTGTTCTTGATCCCGATCATCCTCCTCCTCTCCACTATTGGAGTATACCTCTATGTAGTGAGACTTTCCCTTCCATGAACACCTGTGACTTAGTACCCATGGTTCTTGAAAACTGAAACATATTTTCTTTCTTCTAAGGTCCTAGAAGGTATCATTATCCATCCACTCTTTCTTGGGACATTCTTTTTGGAAGGGTCTCATCTCCGTATCTTTTATAGGAAAATTGGTTCTAGGAGGAAAATTATTTTTAAGTACTGAATCCTGTAAATCTATGGTACGACTGATGGCATCGTACAGGGTGGTGGGTCTATAAGCCTTAACCCATCCACTTAAGGGTTTAGTGAGAGCCTCAATGAACAACATAATTAACCTACTCTCTGAAATATATGTCACCGTGACTGCTACCCTTTGTTACTCATATATGAATGATTCTAGACTACCTGTCTACTTGAGTTGTTCTATCTCTTTGAAATGCACCTCAGGGTATTTCCTGTCAAAGCGTTCAATGATCCTTTGTGTAAAATCTGTATAAGAGGTGATGGTATTGTGACCCAATTTCACTATCCCGTGGTACCACCACTCATGGGCTTCTCTGTCCAAATAAAAGGTGTCCAACTTAATGGCATATGTCTCCATCATGGAGTTGAGTTGGAAGTAAGTGTCCAACTTCTGTACCCAATTATGCGTTGGGCCATGTCGGGTCCCATCAAAGGTAGGAATAGTCAGTTTCCCTATTGTGCACTGTAACTCATAGTGCTGGTTGAAATCCTTGTTATAAGCTCTCGGTCTATTCTTACTTTTAAAATGACAAAAATATGTAAAGGTCATGGCTAACTGGAATTCATCTCCCAGTGCTCTATACTCTCGTAAATATGCCCCCATTGGTTCTTCTGGCTCTACCTGTATTATTGGCACCAGTGTCGGGCTATCCAAGAACTGTGGCATGGTAGGTATGGAGGATCTATTGTAGAAATGAGGGTGACTCTTCATATTAGTATGTAACTATTCCCCACTGCTACTTGTGGATACCCTGTCACTGTTGGGGAAAATAGGATTGTGTGGAGTGGGTCCTTATTTTTCTACCAATTTGTTGATGGCAGTCGACATTTCTTTATGTCCTGAAGTTAGTTCTTTTAAAGCGGAAAGGAGGCTAGTGAAAGCCATTTTATCATCATCTACCATTTTTTATTTACCTTTACCTTTTCCAAACTGAGTCTCTATATCTCCCAGTTCTATATCCTCTAACTCTTCTTCTTCTCTTATTCCATTGTTCCTAAACCTATATGTTATGAATATAAATTAAAATACAATTAATAATAATTAATAGTCATTAATAGGTATAATATTAAAAATACATGACCTTTCAAGCCAATGCCTAAGTTGTATATAATAGGCAGCAATCATTTGTAATAATCCTATCTCATATATTATTCATTTATATTGTCCAATATGGATTATTCTTACTTATCCTTCGGGTAATTGTTGTGAAATGGATATTTTCACACCATTTGGTATCATATCTTGGTTGGCTAATCTGGACTTTGGCCAAATTTTTTAGACCTTGTCTAAGCAATTCATATTTTATGAGTTACATGGTATTTGACCAAAAATTGGGCCCTTGTCCTCTCCATACATACTCCAAACCCCATTTTTGTCTCATCTCCTCCTCTGTGCACTACGTCTGTTCCTCACCCCCCTCAAGCCGCACCATCCACCATCTCCACACGCATGCCCAACTCCTCCTTCCTCCCCATATCCCTGCGTACGTTCCCCCACTCCCTCCTCTTTCTCCACGTCCCCCTTCTATTGCGCTCTTCCCCCACTCCCTCTTCCTGCTTTAGGTCCCCCCTCCTGCTATGCTCTTCCCCCACTCCCTCTGTCTGCTCCACATCCCCCTCCTTCTGCGCTCTTCCCCCATGCCATTCCACATGTTGCATCCCTCTCCCATCGTTTCCACACTCTATTCCAACCCTCCTCCCAACACTCCCCCTCTTCTACGTGTTTCTACCACGTTGGCCATCCTCACGTAGCTCCCCAACAACCCTACCATCCACACTCGCCTCCACTGTCGCATCCACTTCACCTCCGCCTCCTTCTTTGTCTTCTCATACCCTCCCCCAATGCTACTTCACTGCCTCACCCACCCCCCTAACCACCACTCTTCCTCCACGCTTTCTTCGTCGCTCCTCTGCTCACATTTCCCATTCCAACGCCACACCCTTCCTTCCCTCTGCACCTCTCTCCTTCTCCCGCGGCCCCCGCACTTCCATTCCTGCATTTTCCTCCCATCGCGTGCTCCCATCTCCTCCATGCTGCCACATTCCTCCAACCTCCACCCCCGTCGCCCCACGCCTTACCTACTAGTCACCTTCCCCATGCCCTTATCCACAGTCCCTTGCGCCCACGCCTCCACTCTCTCCCACCGCATCTACACAGTCCCTTGCACCCATGCCCACGTAGCGAGCTCCCAAATCCTTCCCTCCATCAACACCTAGATTAAAACCCTAATTTCCAATTAAAAAATTAATAATATTATTTATTATTGTCATTCCCCTAATCTCGAGCATTTAAAAAATAGTATATATATATATATATATATATATATATTATTTATTATTACAAAATTTCAAATATATATATATATATACACTATTAACACTATATAATAATAATTATTATTATTCAAGTGAAATAATAAATATTTTGGAAAAAAAAACAAAACAAAAAGTCAAAATCAAAGGAATAGTCAAAGAAGATTTTTCCCAAGAAACCAATTGGAAGAATAGAAGACGAAGATGACAAAAATTTGTAACCGCAAACAATGGCACCTACATATTTAGAAATGAAGTCGCAATTGCAAGCAACATTGGACGAGTTAGAGAAGTATAAAGTGACCAATAAAGATATTCAATTCGAGATTATGAAGCAAGAATTGCGAAATCATTTAGCAAAATAGGAGAATCATAGCTTAAAATATCAAAAGCAAGAGCTCCAGAAAAGGTTATTAGATAAAGATAATAAAATTTCACATCTAAAAAGTCACAATCAAAACCTGCAAGACAAAATCAAAAACTCCAAAAATGTCGAAGAATCACCTTATGTTAAGTTTAAACCAAATAACCAAGCAAGATCACTGAAAGAAGCATAATCACAAGATAGACACACAATATATCCTGGGAAACCCTCATGGGGTAGAAAACCCAGTAAAGCTTTCCTCAATAAGATGAACAACCAAAATACAAGATGTGCTCCTCCTTCCTTTGTCTCCTTAGCTGATCTCCCAAACAAGTGCGCACTCTTCCACAAGTGAGTGAATGATCTAATGAGGAGTTCACCTCCTCTATTTATACTTGACTCTCAACTGACTAAAAGACCTGTTGGGGCCGACCTCACCTGGAGAAGTCTAATAACCCCTAAAATATAACTACAGGGCCGACCCACACATGGTGGGTCTAATAACCCTAGTTAATATCAAACCCTGGAGGAATAAACATCTCCAGATACATAGTAGGATTACCTCGGAGGAATGAAACATCTCCGGAATAAATAATGTACAATTATAATATTCTTAGAAGTTACAATATTCAACACTCCCCCTTAATGAGAAGGATATTATAACAACATCTGTAGGAGCAAGGAGTCATTTACTACATCATCTATATATCATTGGAAGCTTTCTTCATTTCATCATCATCAGTAACTTGACTAGTTACTGGAACATCAACATCGTCATCAGCATCGTCATACGATCATTAGCATCGTCATCACACGATCATCATCATCATCGCCACACGATCACCATCATCGTCATCATACGATCATCAGCATCGTCATCACATGATCATCGGCATCGTCATCACACGATCATCAGCATCATCATCATACGATCATCAGCATCGTCATCACACGATCATCAGCATCGTCATCACACGATCATCAGCATCGTCATCACACGATCATCGGCATCGTCATCACACGATCATCAGCATCATCATCATACGATCATCAGCATCGTCATCACACGATCATCAGCATCGTCATCATACGATCATCAGCATCATCATCACACGATCATCGGCATCGTCATCATACGAGCATCACGATCATCAACATCGTCAAGGAATGATGTAAACCAGTCATGTACCTTTTGAACCGAAGTCCAGGGACGATCCAGTCCTATCATTATCGAATACATACGTCTACGGCTCTTCTTTCGGACTGAGGTCCAGGAATGATCCAATCCCTTCTTTCTCGAAGACATACATCTACGGCTCTTCTTTCGGACTGAAGTCCAGGAATGATCCAATCCCTTCATTATCGAAGACATACGTCTACGGCTCTTCTTTCGGACTGAAGTCCAGGAATGATCCCAATCCCTTCATTATCGGAGACATACGTCTACGGCTCTTCTTTCGGACTGAAGTCCAGGAATGATCCCAATCCCTTCATTATCGGAGACATACGTCTACGGCTCTTCTTTCGTACTGAAGTCCAGGAATGATCCCAATCCCTTCATTATCGGAGACATACGTCTACGGCTCTTCTTTCGGACTGAAGTCCAGGAATGATCCCAATCCCTTCATTATCGGAGACATACGTCTACGGCTCTTCTTTCGGACTGAAGTCCAGGAATGATCCCAATCCCTTCATTATCGGAGACCTCACGTCTATGGCTCTCTTTAGGACTGAAAGTCCAGGGATGATCCCAATCCCTTCATTATCGGAGACCTCATGTCTACGGCTCTCTTTAGGACTGAAAGTCCAGGGATGATCCCAATCCCCTCAACTGTCCACTAAGGACTTCATTCTCGGAGACCTCACGTCTACGGTTCTCTTTAGGACTGAAATTCCAGGGATGATCTCAATCCCCTCAACTGTCCACTAAGGACTTCATTCTCGGAGACCTCACGTCTACGGTTCTCTTTAGGACTGAAAGTACAGGGATGATCTCAATCCCCTCAACTGTCCACTAAGGACTTCATTCTCGGAGACCTCACGTCTACGGTTCTCTTTAGGACTGAAAGTCCAGGGATGATCCAATCCCCTCATATGTTCATCAAGAACATGTATCCTCATTAGCATAACATGTATCATCACAACATGTATCATCAATATTAAAAACATGTATAACCACAACATGTATCATCAACATCACAACATGTATCATCATCATCAAAACATGTATAACCACAACATGTATCATCATCATCAAAACATGTATCATCAACATCAAAACATGTATAACCACAACATGTATCATCAACATCAAAACATGTATAACCACAACATGTATCATCAACATCAAAACATGTATAATCAACATCAAAACATGTATAACCACAACATGTATCATCATCATCAAGGCATGTATAACCACAACATGTATAACCATCATCAAAACATGTATAACCACAACATGTATAATCATCATCAAAGCATGTATGCATCTATCATAAAAAAAAATATCTAGCATGTATACATCTATCATCAAGAGCATGTATACATCTAACCATCAAAATAAAGAATATAGGAGTCCTAAATCTAAATAATTCTAGGTGAGTAAAGAAAAAAATAAGTAACCTCATCATTGATGAGATAGGCTTGTCTGTCTCATACTGTGCTACTCCCCCTTTCGAGGAGGGTTCTTCTGAACTACACCAAGCTTGTCTCGGAAGTGTTCAAACTTTACTCGAGACAGAGGTTTGGTCAGGATATCAGCAATTTGATCCTCAGTACTTATATACTCTAGCTTGATAGCTCCTTTCTGCACCATATCTCGAATATAAAAGTAACGGATCTCTATGTGTTTTGACTTATCATGAAACACAGGATTTTCAGTCATCTTGATGCAGCTTTGATTATCACACATAATCACAGTGGGTTCCATTTCTAAGTCAAATACTCCAGACAAAAGTTTTCGAAGCCATACTGCTTCACAGCTAGCAGAACAGGCAGCTATGTATTCAGCTTCAGCAGTACTGAGGGCCACACTTGATTGTTTCTTGCTGAACCATGAGATCATGGCAGATCCAAGACCATAACATCCACCAGAGGTACTTTTTCTGTCTGAGATACTTCCTGCCCAATCAGAATCTGAGTAACCATGTAATCTGAGTTCATGATTTTCAACATAAAATAAGCCAAAATCTAATGTACCTTTTAGGTACCTCATTACATGCTTTGCAGCTATTAAGTGAACCTTTCTAGGTTCTACTAGATACTGACTTAGGGTATTTACAGCAAAGCATATGTCAGGCCTAGTATTAGTTAAGTACATCAATGATCCAATGATTTGTCTATATAAAGTTATGTCCACTAGTTCTGATGAATCATTAACTAATAACTTTAAGTTGGAGTCCATGGGAGTGGCCATGGCTTTACACTCCAACATATCAAACCTTTTGAGAATCTCCACAGTGTACTTACCTTGATTTAGAAAGATTCCTTTTGGTTCTTGCCATACTTCTAAGCCTAAGAAGTAGTGCATCAGTCCGAGATCTTTCATCTCGAATTCTGAAGAAAGCTTCTTCTTGCTTTCAATAATCTGATTCTCATCTCCAGTTAAGAAAAGATCATCTACATATAACAGCAATATAACTGGTTCATCATCCATCACCTTGAGATAAAGATTTGGGTCAGCTTTACTTTTGGTAAAGCCCATGCTAGTTAAGAAATTGTCAATCCTTCCATACCAAGCCCTTGGAGCTTGTTTCAACCCATATAATGCCTTCTTCAATTTGCATACATGAGTTCTTCCATCATTAACCTCAAACCCTTGAGGTTGCTCTATGTATACTTATTCTTCAATTACTCCATTCAGAAAAGCTGTCTTAACATCCATTTGGTGTAATTTCCACTTCATCATGGATGCAAGAGCCATAATAGTTCTAATTGAAGTATACCTGGCAACTGGTGCAAATGTTTCTTCGTAGTCAATTCCCTCCTTCTGAGAGAATCCTCTAGCTACAAATCTTGCTTTGTATTTTTCAATACTTCCATCTGCGGCATGTTTTATTTTGAAGATCCATTTGGAAGAAACCACACTTTTATCTTTTGGCTTGGGAACTATATCCCAAACATCATTTTTCATTATTGACTGATATTCTTCTGTCATTGCTTCTACCCATTCTTTCTTCTGAGCTGCCTCTTCATAGCTAGTAGGTAGTTGATCCACAAGGTCACACATTAAGGCCATATAGTTGGATACTAGCTTTGGTTTCTTTCTTTCTCTAGTGGAGCCTTTAGGAGCTCCATATCTTTCAGCTCCTTGGATAATATCTCTAGCCCATGCTGGTCTTCTTTTCCTGGAAAGTTCTGCAACAGGTGGTTCTTGGGGTTCCAGCATGTCATGATCCTCTGGTGTAGCTTCTTCAGGGATGTGAACAGTCTCTGAATCTCTGGGTGATGAATCTTCTTCATAAACTTCTTCAAGTTGACACTTTCTGGATTTCTTGAGAGCTGCTTCCTCATCAAAGGTTACATCTCTACTTATTTCTATATGATGGAAACCTGGTATGTAGATTCTGAAGGCTTTGGAAGTTTCACAATAACCAACAAACATTCCCTTCTTACCTGAGGGATCCAACTTGGTTCTCTTTTCTTTTGGAATGTGGATGTACACGGGACACCCAAATATTTTAAGATGACTTACCTCAGGCTTCTTACCTGTAAACACTTCTTCTGGAGTTTTGAATTCAAGAGCACTGTGAGATAATCTATTTTGCACATAAACTGTTGTCTTGGCTGCTTCAGCCCATAAGTACATGGGAAGATCTTGGTCATGTATCATGGTCTTCACAGCTTCCATGATTGTTCTATTTTCCCTTTCAGCCACCCCATTCTGTTGGGGATTGTAGGGAGTAGTTAGTTCCCTTTTAATTCCATCTTCTTTGCAAAAGTCCTCAAATTCCTTTGAGGTAAATTCTCCGCCATTATCTGTTCTGAGAGTTTTGATTTTCTTGTCTGATAGATTTTCTATTAGAGCCTTGAACTCCTTGAATTTTCCAAAGACTTCATTCTTCCCTTTTAGGAAGTATATCCAAGTTTTCCTTGAATAGTCATCTATGAATGAAAGATAGTATTCAAACCCACTTAAGGAAGTGGTGGGCATTGGACCACATACATCTGAGTGTATAAGCTCTAAAATGTTCTTAGTCTTTGTTTCACTCTTTGGAAAGGGGTTTTTGATATTTTTCCCTTTCTTACATCCTTTACATGAGCCATCATGATCAGCTTTTAAATCTGGTAGTCCTATGACTACCTTGCTTACATAGGGTAAGGCTTTAAAGTTGATGTGGGCTAATCTTCTATGCCATAGCTCACTGGGGCTAGAGATCTCATGTGCAAGGGCAGCTTCTGGATGACCCTTGAGTTTATAGAGACCTCCTTCTTCTTCACCAATAACAACTGCATCTTTAATTGTCTTCCCTTTGGACCACATGAGTACTTGTCCATCTATGAAGGCTACTCTGAAGCCTTTCTTATCTAGAGCTGAGATGGAGAGAAGGTTCTTCTTTAAACCTGGAACATATAAGATGTCTTTCATCTTCAAGGGTGTTCCAGAATCTAGCTTATAGCTAGCTTCACCAATTCCTTTGATGGGATATTGGTAGTCATCTCCTAGAGATACTTTCTGTGAAGAAGACTTTTCTTCAAGAATTGAGAAGGTCTTCCTTTGACCTGTCATGTGCTTGGAAGCACCACTATCAATGAGCCATGTATCTTCTCCAGGAGATACAGATCCAGAGAGTGCAGAGAATAGAACATATTCCTCTGGATCTTCTTTCTTCAACTTACATCTTTTCCTTTTGGGTTTTACCTCTACCTCTTCTTCTTCTTCATCTTCTTCCTCTTCATCTTCTTCACTTTCATTTTCTGCCATATGTGCATGATGTCTTTTGTGAAAGACTTTCTTCTTTTGAGAAGGACAATATCTGGAGATGTGTCCCAATTTATGACAACTGTAGCATTCTACCGTAGAATAATATCTTGCTGAATCTGGTCCTCTTCTCTTGTTAGATCTAGAGAAGTGTTGAGATCCTTTGTGATCAACTCTCTTGAAATGACTCATTCTTCTTCTTTTGGTATGAGTGGCTAGGGCTTGGTCATCCTCTTTGAGAAGGGCTTCTCTATTTGCAACCCTAGCTTCTTCTTGAACACAATCCTCCCATACTACATCAAACTTCATGCTCTCTTTCCTGGCACACATGGTTTGTATAAATGACTCCCAAGATCTAGTGAGACCATTGAGGGCAGTCATCACAAGTTCATCCTCATCAAGGGTATCACCAATTGCATCTAGTTGTTCCTTGATTTGTGAAACCCTTGAGAAGTAGTCTTGAATGGATTCTCCTTTGTGCATCTTGGTGCTCTTCAATTTAGACCTCAGATTCATCTTCCTATTGATGTTCTTTCCTTCATACATTCTTCCTAGGGCATCATACATTTCCTTTGGAGTCTTCTTGGAAGACACTTGGGGAATCAAGTGGTCTTTAATGGAATCAGCTATGATTCTCTTTGCCCTAATCAGATCTTTCCTGTGCTTTTCTTTGGCTTCATCTTCTTCTGGTTCTGCAACTTCCTCGATATAATGAGCAAGGTCATTCTCTTCAAGAATGAGACCAATTCTATATTTCCATGCCCGAAAATTCTCTATGCCTTCTAGCTTGTCTTCAAGCTTAGTATTTGGAGCCATCTTCTCTTGGGGGAGTCCAAGAGACAGAGTAGACTTACTTGAAAGTTACTTTTTACTTTTCCGGAAACTGAAACAGAATTTTATCGCACTTTTGGTAGAATTAGGGTTTGCAATTCCTGGAGTTCTACCCAACCAAAAAGTTCGATCTAGGGATTAAAAGAATGCTCTTGATAAGGGCTATCCAACCATGTAATCAGAAACCAAAAATTCCAACTTTTTTCTGAAACCAAAATCTGACGTATCGCACTTTTGGTAGAATTAGGGTTTGTAATTCCCGGAGTTCTACCCAACCAAAAAGTTCGATCTAGGGCTTAAAAGAAAGGTATTGAGGAGGGCTTTCCAGCCATGCAACCAAAAATCAATAATACCAACTTTGGGATGAAAACCCTAACTTCACCAAAAAGAGAGAGAGAGATAATCTTACCTTGTGAAAGATGTCCTATTCAGTCTAGCTCTGATACCATGTTAAGTTTAAACCAAATAACCAAGCAAGATCACTGAAAGAAGCATAATCACAAGATAGACACACAATATATCCTGGGAAACCCTCATGGGGTAGAAAACCCAGTAAAGCTTTCCTCAATAAGATGAACAACCAAAATACAAGATGTGCTCCTCCTTCCTTTGTCTCCTTAGCTGATCTCCCAAACAAGTGCGCACTCTTCCACAAGTGAGTGAATGATCTAATGAGGAGTTCACCTCCTCTATTTATACTTGACTCTCAACTGACTAAAAGACCTGTTGGGGCCGACCTCACCTGGAGAAGTCTAATAACCCCTAAAATATAACTACAGGGCCGACCCACACATGGTGGGTCTAATAACCCTAGTTAATATCAAACCCTGGAGGAATAAACATCTCCAGATACATAGTAGGATTACCTCGGAGGAATGAAACATCTCCGGAATAAATAATGTACAATTATAATATTCTTAGAAGTTACAATATTCAACACCTTATAGAAGCAATAATGATATGGAAGAAGAAATGAAATGTTTAAACAAAATCATCAATGAGAAAGAGGACGAAATCAGGCACATCCAAACGAAAGTAAGATTCCTAGAAGTAGAGAATTTATGCCTTCAACAACATATTAGAGAACTTCAAAAGAAAGAGGATGACACTAAAAGGACGCACAAGTTAGATATTACAGTGTTCAAAAGCATGTTATTAAATAACACCAAAGAAATTTTCATATTAAAGAACCATAACAAGACGTTAGTCACAAAAATTAAGAAGTTGAAAAACAATCAGAAGGCATAACACTCTACTGAAGATGTTGAAGGAAAATTTTTAGACAAGCAGGAAGAAAATAGTTGCATCAGAAATCATAACGGAGATCTTAAGGAGCAACTTAAGAATTCTGAAGATGACAGAAAATCGCAAGTAGAGTTGATTAAAAAGTTTAAAAATGATAACATACAATTAGAAAACAAGTTGGAAAAGATACATAACGAAACATTAAAAACTCAAGGGATGAAAATACAATGTCCAACACAAATCAATTCCCCAAAGACGATGCTCGTAAAAGAAAATAACATTGTGAAAATTCCCTATCGACACCCCAACCATATAAACCAATATCCTAAAAAGTGGGAATTGTTGAAAGATAATGGCACTAATGTGATCAAAGCTCCTAAGGACATATCAGTAGGGAATCCCAACGGTCAGTAAAAAATCAATTTGGGATGGATTGATATGTCAACATATCAGAAGTTATGCTCTACACTTAGAAGTTCGTATCGACATGTTTCATCATCTACGATGTCACAAGGAACGATGCAACAACATTATAAGGATTTTAGGAAAAAGCCTTTCTAAGAGAGAGGCAATGTTACGAATATAAATTAAAATACAATTAATAATATTTAATAGTCATTAATAGGTATAATATTAAAAATACATGACCTTTCAAGGCAATGCCTAAGTTGTATATAAGAGGCGATAATCGTTTGTAATAATCATCTCTCATATATTATTCATTTATATTCTCCAACATGGATTATTCTTACTTATCCTTCGGGTAATTGTTGTGAAACGGATACGTTCACACCACTATGCCTCCTGTAAGTAATATTGTGTGGGTCCTTTGTATTCATTTACTGTTCACAACTGCATGCTCCCACAGTTGGCGAGGAACATGCTCTAATACCACTATAATATTCCAACTGATATTTTTGTCTGTTTACGGAGTTTATATTGCTTGCTAGCAGTATTTAGGGATCAATACTTGAAGTAAATATGAATGCATGTACTAGACTATGCTTGCATGAGCATGCATGGGTTTTCCAACCCCTAAATAAACCAAATAATTAGAAATGTTATAAAATATGGATATAAAATATGCATGTATGTACCATCTGATGAAGTAGTGGATATACATCAGTATGAGACCAGCATGCAAGAATTGTGCCAAGGATCGGACAAGATATGAGAAGATATCCCTCCAATAATGCGCCATTGTGGTAAATGCACCCTCCTCGGTGTAACAAGTGGCTAATAACTGCTCCAATGATGCTAGGATGCTGCCGGAATATGGTACTAGGGTTATATTTCCCCTTTGATCAATATGGAGTAAGCATGCAGACCATGCATGAATTCTGAGACCTAATGTGAACTGCCTCCTCAAGGAAAGTCGCCCATGTAGGAGAAGGCACCCTATGAATCGTGAGGATGATGGTAACTTGCTTCTGGATCCGAAAGGGAATCCCTTCTTCATGGATTAGGGTAATAGTGGTGCTCTCGGAAGAATGAATCTGGCATGCATATGAAAGGACCACTGTAGAATGAGATATGAATATGTCTCTCTTTTGCAATTCTCCCATGCAAGGATGGCGAGTTCCCTTGATCCTATATGTAGCTTGAATCCTACAAAATGCTGAAGAATGATACCTGGTGATAGCAGTAATGTTGAATCTAGATGATCCAACCCTGATAGTGTTGATGTATATGTAAATTCAGAATGTATTTCATATATGTATATTGTACTCCTATAGAGATGGTATTATTCCTCTATACGGAAGTGTTTGTATTCCTATAGAGATGTTATTATTCCTCTATACGGAAGTGTCGTCATTTATATTGTAAGTGTCGTAACTTATACTTGATGGGTTATTAGACCACCCTATTGGCTGTCGGCCATGTGGGTCAAAGGGTTATTAGACCACCCTATTGGGTGTCGTCCTAGTCAACATTATGTTATGTGGTTAAGTTAAGGCTGACCTAGTAAAGGTTATTAGGCAAGACAAGTCAAGTATAAATAGAGTGCGGGAGGCACTCTATTTCATCATTCTATTCTCTCTCACACTCTCGGGAGAGTGGCGCACTTGTGGAGGAGGAGAAGCTGTTGCTAGGAGATGTCTATCTCTTATGCTTGGCTTGTATCATTGCTCTATCTATCTCTGAGGAAGTTATTGGGGTTTTTCACCTTTATGGTTTTCCCCAAGTAAACTCTGTGTCTCTTGTGTGCTTGCATTATTGTGTCCATGATTGATATGCTGTAGATATGCTGTACATGTTGTTCTCTTAGTGAAGATCCTAAATCAGATTGAAGTAAATTCTGAAAAATTAACATGGTATCAGAGCTAGCCTAAAAGAAGGCATGGTATGGCATGTATGACACTTGTTGCACTTGCGATGCTAGGGCTTGATATAGCAAAAACTAGTCATCGTTGCACTTTCGCTATAAATAAATTTAGGCGAGGTTTTAGGGTCTAAAAATCATATAGGGTGAAGCTAAGATTCTCATGTACCTTGTGTACAAAGGAAAACCTCTAATTCGTTGTACTTTGTGATTTATGATCTGTACAATATAGGGTTTCTGCCTCTTCCAGATCTTAGTCATAAACAGGTGACCTTGGAAAAAAGGTCATAACTTGGGCTAGGAAGCTCCAAATGAAATTTCATAAAAAGTGACAGGTACCGCACGGACTGTAATTTCTCAGGTAACATTTTTTAGAGGTCGAAACCGAACTAGTGACATGTGGCACGCTGTACAAGTTCTCTCTCCTGTTTTATCCCATAAACAGGTCACGTTGTGACACTTGCAATAACTCTCTCTCAGAGAATCCATTTGAGGTCAGACCTATGGGGTTGGAAATATGATAGGTCGGGCTATCTCAGGAAAATTGTTCAGACCCTGTGGATAGAAAAGTTTGGAGGTACACCAGAAACAATCAGGTACATATTTCTGTCAAAACAGAATTATTTTTTAGCACCTTCATTCATGGCTTCCGGAATTTAGGGTTTCAGAGAAAGTTGGAATTTTTGTAATTGAAAACTACGGCTGAATGCTACTAATCAAAATTGAAATTTAGAGACCAAGATCAAAATTTTTGGTTGGGCAGAAGGCCGGGCTTGATCAAACCCTAGTTCGAGACTTTGATCGAAAAAGTGGAAAATTAGGGCTTCTGCAAAAATGGAAATTTTTGAAATATGTGACCACGGCTAGAAGCTCCTCAGAAAAATAGAAGCTTAGAGATTTGGATCAAACCTTTTGATTGGGTAGAAGGGTGGGCTTTATCAAACCCTAGTTAGGGGTCATGTCTAGTGAATCCAGAAGTTTCAAAGGCAAATTTGAGGGGTGAAACTTTGCAATTTTCAAATTATGAGTATACCAGCTTGATCAGCTCATCAAGGCGCATATTTCTATCCTTTCGAAAGTTTGAAATTCAAATTTTGAATTTTTAGGGTTTCTCTGACAAACCCTAATCCAGCTCCAAATCGAGTTCCTGCAAATCAAGTGGATTGGGTTGGTCACCTGCATAAGTGAAGAAGTTCCTGTTTCAAAGGGAGATGAGGCTAAGGCCTTAGATAAGAAGATTACAAGCAATCTTGACAGGTATGACTTATCCAGGTATGTTTCAAGATTTTTTCATGATTAAGTTTATGGTATGTTCGTCTTCATGTTATTATGGTTAGTACAATCTTGATTAAATTTAGATTTGTCGTATCACCTTAATAAAATTATGAATGCATGATAGAAGATATTCATTGATTAGGGTGTTAACACTTATGATTGTACTAATGCATTATGGTGTTGTATGAGGTTTATGTTGTCCGCTAACATGAAAGGTACACCAAGAAAGAAAAATCATGTTCTAGTTAAAGAACATATGATCATGATGACATGAAGACAAAGATTCATCCATTGTCATGGATCACTTAGAAGATCTACTTACAAGGTATGTATAACTGGGTTCTATAATGATTAACCTATGAGATATGTAGGTTACTAGCACAAGTCATTGAAGAGAAAAAGAAGACATCATGTGGGTATGTTAGACATAACTAGCTAACATACCAATCCAGGTATGTTTTTCCTATATCAAGTTAGAATCCTACCTTGTGTTAGGATCCCTTATATAAGTATACTTGGTATGATTGGTTATGTTTATTCATAAAGTTAGAAATGTAAGTAATCAAGGGTTTATGCATTTTATGTCTCTTATCTTGATTGATGATTTAACTAACCTATGATCAAATAAGAATATGCATGAATAAAAGAAGACTTCCCTGAAACCTTGAATACTAATGTTTATTATTTGTGTTTGAAACGATCATGACTATACATGTTTAAGATTATCGTGTTTTGATAGTATTAAGATTATACTAATGAATGTGTGATTATGTATGAGACCTCGAGGATAACACAATGATGATACTAATAATCATGCATAGTGATGGATATAAGTTCAAGGATAGGTAATCTAGGAATCAAAGATCAAGAGGGAGCACACTCCAGTTGTTCCTGCAAGGAAGCAAAGATCAAGAGGAAGCACACTCCAGTTGTTCCTGCAAGGAAGCAAAGATCAAGAAGGAGCACACTTCAGTAGTTTCTACAAGGATGCAGATATTTAGAGGGAGTTGACCACTTCTCACAATCCACTTCATAATGGAGTTGCAGAAAAGAAGCAAAGACTAAGAGAGAGTCAACCCAACAAACAAACAAAGATAATCATTTGAATTATCATTCCTTGCATATTTTATTGTTTAAATAATACTGTTCAATAATGTATATACTCATGTTCCTAGAATTAGGTTGTGTATTATGCATATTAGAATAGTTGCATTGATGAACAGTATACTACTAATATACATGGGTAAGTGGACTATGTCACTGTACAACATTCCATTGCTACTTATCTAGAATGAAACCTCCTTGTTGACATGTTGGGATTTGTGCACACTCTTAACAATGTTCTGGTAGAGATTGGAAGGCATCTAGAAAGTTACGGGATATGGATAAATGTTGTATTGAAGCATTGGCTAAGATAATTGCATGACTATACGACATATTTCTTTATGTGTAAGAATTTGTTCTGAAAACTATGAGATGTTTTCTAATCATGCAATTTAACTTGTTGTGTAGGAAAGATCGTATACCATCACCTACAAAAGAAGGACTACAACATTTGTTCAGCAAAAAAAAAAGTTATCTATTGAAAATATTGAAGATATTGAAGTTCCCAGGATCTGAGAAGAATGCCATGATCGAGGAGTACCAGTTGATCATGAAGATGTTTGGGATGCCATCCCAAGACCTGAAGGGGAGTTTGTAGTGACTTCCAAGAAAATCTACAAGATCAAGCATGCTGCAGGTGGTAGCATAGAGACTTTTGCTCCTGTATCCAGATACACTTCCATTAGATCCGTACTTGCTCTGGCTGCAGTGATGAAATGGAAGATACACCAGATGGATTTCAAGACAGCTTTCTTGAATGGTGTAGTTGAAGAAGAAGTGTATGTGGAGCATCCACTTGGTTCTGAGACACATGACAAGGAGTCATATATGTGCAGAACTTGGTATGGTAGGATAGACAGCTTTCGATCCAGTTTGGGATTTACTAAGATTAAAGCGGATTCCAACCTTTACTACAAGGTTGAGGAAGGAAATCTAGTGATACTACTTCCGTATGTGGATGATATGTTTGTAACAGGTGAAGATAGATTGATTGTCGACACGCAGCGGAAGCTTGCTGTCGAGTTCGAGATGAAGAACTTGTGGATGATGCACTATTTTCTAGGTATGGAGGTGTGGCAAAGTGCAGATGGAATCTTCCTTGGACAAGGGAAGTATGTAGTAGAGATCCTGAAGAGCTTCGGGATGATGGAATGCAAGGCCATGGCCACACCTATGGCATCAAACCTGAAGCTTCTGTGTGATGCTTCATCTGAGCCGGTTGATATCACTATGTATCGTCAGATGATTGGGTCCTTGATGTACCTGATGAACACGAGGCCATATATTTTCTTTGCGGTGAGCACACTGAGCCAATTCCTGACGGATCCAAGGAGTGTTCACTTGGTTGCTGTAAAGCATATTCTAAGGTGCTTGAAGGGTATAGTTGATTATGGGCTCAAGTATGAAGCGAATCAAAATTTTAACCTGCAGGGTTATGTTGATTCAGATTGGGCAGGAAGTGCTGCAGATAGGAAGAGCACATCCGGGTGCTGCTTCAATATGGGATCAAGTGTGATCTCTTGGTTTAGCAGGAAGCAGTCCTACGTAGCACTGAGTATAGCCGAGGCAGAGTATGTTGCAGCCTGTTTGGCTAGTTGTGAGGCAGTATGGCTCTGGAAGCTACTGTCTGAGTTGTTTGATCTCTTGCTGGAGGCTACTGGTATCTTTTGTGACAACCAAAGTTGTGTGAAGTTGTCTAAGAACCCAGTGTTCCACGACATGTCGAAACACATTGAGATCAAATATCACTATATCAGGGATATGGTGCAGAGAGGAGCAGTGAAGCTCCTGTACGTTGTGATGGATGAGAAGATTGCAGATGTGCTGACGAAGCCAGTAGCCAGAGTGAAGTTCGAGTATTTCAGAGAGAGGCTTGGCGTTCTTCAGATCGACGACACTTCGAGGAAGAAGTGATGGACACATTTGCTGAAGCCATTCCAAGCATGGTGGAAGGAGGACCCTTCACATGGCTATGGATGTAAGCGTTGGATGATGAGCATCAGGATGATGTTCTAGTTTCTGCTCTGTATGATCAGTTGGATCATTTACGTATGTACGCATCATGTTGGATGTTGGATATGATCAGTTGGATCATTTATGTATGTACGCATAATGTTGGATGCTAGATATGATCAGTTGGATCTTTTATGTATGTATGCATCATGTTGGATGCTTGGACCATGTATTTGTATATGTATCAGGTGGATACGTTGTATGATCAGGTAGATCATGTATGTTGATATGTATCGGGTAGATACATTGTGTGGATCATGTATCTATGTATGTATCAGGTGGATACACTGTGTATGGTGATATGTATCAGGAAGATACTTGGTATGCATCAGGTAGATGCATTGTATGATCAGGATGATCGTGGATGACGAGCTTCTCCAGATGACATGCATCAGGACGATGCAGTGGTGATGATCAGGATGATCATGTGTACATCAGGATGATGTATCGAGAGTATCAGGTTGATACTCTGTGGCCTTGGACAGGTTGTGTAGATGAGCATGTAAGTAGACCTGGGAGATCTGGATAGGATGAAAAAGGCCTCAGATGCTCTTTCGAGGCATTGCTCTGGGAGGACATGTAAGTAGACCTGGGAGATCTGGATAGGATGAAAAAGGCCTCAGATGCTCTTTCGAGGCATTGTCCTATGGCATGTAAGTGGACCTAGGAGATCTGGACAGGATGAAAAAGGCCTCATATGCTCTTTCGAGGCATTGTCATGACCACATGTAATATGCTCCTGGGAGATCTAGATAGGATGAAAAAGGCCTCAGATGCTTCAACCAGGTTTTGTGGTGGACCACATGTAATGTGATCCTGGGAGATCCGACAAGTAGAGCTGTGTGCTCGTAATAGCCTAGGATGCTTCAACCAGGTTTTGTGGTGAGATCACATGTAATGTGCTCCTGGGAGATTCGACAGGTAGAGCTATGTGCTCGTAACATCCTGGGATGTTACCGCCAGGTTTTGTGATGCACGTAATAAGTCCTAAGGATTCCACAGTATGGCTAGTGATGATGAAGACCTACAGGTGGTGGGCCTACATCCAGTATGAAAAAGGATAGGCTCTGTAGAACTTCCTGTGACAAGTAGATTCAGAGATTGATTGAGATAGCAGTAGTAGTGATGGTGACGATGAATCGATGACGATTATCCAATGACGATGATCCAGAGAAGAAGACTTGTGCTAGAAGACCTGTGTTGAGAAATACCTTCCTAGTTAAGAGGGAGTGTTGATGTATATGTAACTTCGGAATGTATTTCATAAATGTATATTGTACTCCTATAGAGATGGTATTATTCCTCTATACGAAAGTGTTTGTATTCCTATAGAGATGTTATTATTCCTCTATACAGAAGTGTTGTCATTTATATTGTAAGTGTCGTAACTTATACTTGATGGGTTATTAAACCACCCTATTGGGGGTCGGCCATGTGGGTCAAAGGGTTATTAGACCACCCTATTGGGTGTTGGCCTAGTCAGCATTATGTTATGTGGTTAAATTAAGGACGACCTAGTAAAGGTTATTAGGCAAGACAAGTCAAGTATAAATAGAGTGCGGGACGCACTCTATTTCATCATTCTATTTTCTCTCACACTCTCGAGAGAGTGGCGCACTTGTGGAGGAGGAGAAGCTGCTGCTAGGAGATGTCTATCTCTTATGCTTGGGTTGTATCATTGCTCTATCTATCTCTGAGGAAGTTATTGGGGTTTTTCACCTTTATGGTTTTCCCCAAGTAAACTCTATGTCTCTTGTGTGCTTGCATTATTGTGTCCATGATTGATATGCTGTACATGTTGTTCTCTCAGTTAAGATCCTAGATCAGATTGAAGTAAATTCTGAAAAATTAACATATAGTGACTAGGGAAGATAGATTTCGCTGCCGAAATACACTGAATGGTTGAGTGGTGTGCCCTCAACCCTAAACTGGCTCACTGATCTCTCCAAGTAAACTTCTCAAATCAATAATCATATATGCAGACCTTACTTGTTAGGATATTTTAATACTCCATCCTTGTCCTACCTAGCATTATTTTTTTTCCTATTTGTTGATGATGTCATTTTCCCCCTAGTGGTGTGCAGATGTCATCCATGATCCATCTACCACCTTTTGAGCCCTGCATGCATCATGTTAGGACCAGTTCAGTCAATTCCCTATTTTAAAGGAACCAATTGAGTGTTCCAATGCAGCCCACCTGAGTTAGCTGACTCTTGTGGGGGGTTGGAGCTCCGGATGCCACTGATTGTGGCCTCATGTGCCCATTTCTAATTGACATGCATGACAAACTCACTATTGTGCCCTCTATAGTCATTTAGTTGATTGTGACTTTAGTTAGCTAAGTTTAGGTTCAGTTTAGTTGAGTTTGAGTCTTCTGGAGCACTCCATTGGTGATAATCCCTATGCTAGACCAACTGAGGTTTGAATTCTCCTGTGTGATTCGAATTCTCTCCATTGTATAATCATTGTTGACTATATTGATTATTGGATCATGTGACATTAGTCTTCTCCTATCTAAGTTCTCATGCATGATTAATTGCCTGCTCATTTTTACTACAATTTTCACTCTAATTCATCTTTTCTTCTCATTATTTCTCTGTGAGGTAAACTCAACTCTTAGATCTATTGTGATTTAGAATTTTACATGGTATCAGAGCCATGGATCTAATGGGTTGAGAAGCTTCTTTCGGTAGTGCACCAGAAGCCTCTGGATTTCCAGAGCAAATCCTGGTGCCATTGCATTGAATTCATTGGAGAAATCCAATGAGGTCTAGCCAAGTGTGAAGGATCCGGATAAAAGTGCCTACTGTCTTAAAGCAGTGCTCAATAGTAGTATACCTCCATTATTGATTTTTTTGCAGGTTATTCAAATTTTTTGAGTGCAACAACAGTTTTCTGCACTTGCAGCAGTTTCACCTTGTATTTGCTCTAGCAGTTGTAATGGCCAATTCAAACTCTCATCTCTCCCCCAAGATATTGACACCCTTAAATTACCTTGATTGGAGGGATGATATGCAGATGGTATTGCACAACAAATCACTGTATAGGGTAACAATGGGGAAGGAGGTCGAACCACAAGCAGTTGTGGAGAAGGCCAAGTATCTGAATAGATTGGATAAAGCATTTGGTTTCATGTGTATTCATATTAAATCCAGAGATATACTCTTCCACCTCGATGGATTGAAGACTCCAAGAGAGGTATGGTTGAAGTTGGAGACCCTCTTTAGAAAACAAGATGAGCTAAGGGGGCATATTCTGGAGAATGAGTTTATTTTTCTTCAACCCAATAGTTTTGAGACCATACAACAATTATTTTCAAAATTCAAATCTCTGGTTATGCAATGAAAGTTATGTGGAATTGAGAAGAAGGAAGAGCAGTTGGTGCTATCCATTATGAGCAATATAGGTCCCGAGTTCTCCATATTTGTATCTACCTTCCATTTTGGGAAAATGTCAATCCATGGTTGGAAGATACCCTCCTTTGATGTTTTCACTAAATCTCTCATCCAAGAACAAGATAATTTGATCTAGATGGGTTCCTTGAAGGCCTCCAAAGGTCAAGCTCTTATGGTTGGAGAAGAAAAAAGTGTGAATGGAAAGGGGAAGCACAAGGGCAAGGATAATAGGCCATGTGAACCCAAGCAGAATTCCAAGCCAAGTCCATCAGAAGGAGCCTCCAGCTCCAAGAAGGAAAAAAAAGGATTTGAGAAATCCAAGTGTTCCTATTGCAAGAAAGGAAACCACCCAGAGAGATCTTGCATGTAGAAGAAGATAGATCAGATGACCAAGCTTCTTGAACAATGACAACATTGCCCTCCCAGAAGGTGCAAGAGAGATTGATTCTAGAAGTGAGTCTGATGGTCATGAGAGATGCCATGCATTGAAGGTTGGATTTTCAAAACCACAAGCCCTCCTCGTAGATTCAAGAGCCTCCAACCACATGGTTGCCTCCAGAGAATCATTTTCTTCTCTAGATATCAAAGATGGTCCGATTATTCACATCGGAGATAACTCTCCGATCTCTGTTGAAGGGAAGGGAACATTACATATGGAGCATGGGAAGTTAAAAAATGTTCTATTTGTGCCTTCTTTGTCAGCAAATTTGTTTTCTGTCACATTAGATGACTCACACAGGTTCACCGAAGAAAGTGGTCTTTGGTACTGACACAGTTGAGATTGCAGAGATCTCTACTGGGAAGATTATAGCAAAAGGGTTTGCAAACCAGGCCTCCAAGGCATATGAATTCTCCCATTTTTTTCCATACTCTCTGCTTACCCCATTGGAATATGCTGAATATTGGAGTGATATCTCTTCTAATGAATATGCGGATAAAGATCTTGATGTTGAGAATAGAGTTCAAGGATATTCGGATCCAGATCCAACACATGCTCCCAATCCAGGGCCAAGGCCAATATGGGCTCACAAAGTCCTTGTAGTTGTTGGGAACACAGTTGGGGATCCATCTGACCATAGAACCATCAGATATCAGTATCATGAAAAACTTGTACTATGTCATGCGGATCCACTTATCTCAAAGAGGTGCTACATGATGGTGGGGTTTGATCCACACTCTCTTGGAGAGACTTGCCATGGGGTATCTGCAACCAATCAACAATATCGGTTCTTTGACAAAGGGTACTCAAAGGTTCATGATTTGGACCACAATGAGCCATTCGCTCCAGTAGCAAGAAGGGTTCCTGAAATCCTTGTTTTGGAAAATACAACTTCTACACAGTGGGAGGTACATCAAAGGAGCATATCCGGATCCAGATCTAGATCCAACACCTGCATTGCTATACTACATAGGAGCAGCTTGCCAATATTTTTGCAAAGGATTTCACTGATGAATTTTTTTCCTAATCTGCTTAGTATGAAGGTTCTTTGAGTTCCCTACTGCTATTATTTTTTAGGGGGGGTATTTTTCCCATGGGGTTTTTCCCCATTTCCTTGGTTCATGGGCAGTTATTTTTTTTATCATTTATTTGATTGTATGGGTGACCTTTGGTCTTAGTAACTAGGGCCCAGGATGAAAAATTATGGATTAAGGGAGGGTGTTAGGATATTTTAATACTCCATCCTTATCGTACCTAGCATTATTTATTTTTCCTAATTGTTGATGATGTCATTTCCCCCCTAGTGGTGTGCAAATGTCATCAAGGATCCATCTACCACCTTCTGAGCCGTGCATGAATCATTTTAGGACCACTTCAGTCAGTTCCCTATTTTATAGGAACCAACTGAGTGTTCCAGTGTAGTCCACCTAATTTACCTGACTCTTTTGGGGGGTTGGAGATCCAGATCCCACCGATTGTGGCCTCAAGCACCCATTTTTGATTGACATGCATGACAAACTCACTATTGCGCCCTCCTTAGTCAGTTAACTGATTGTGACTTCAGTTAGATGCGTTTAGGTTTAGTTCAGTTGAGTTTGAGTCTTCCAGAGCACTCCAATGGTGATAATCCCTATGCTAGACCAATTGAGATTCGAATTCTCATGTGTGATTCGAATTCTCTCCATTGTATCATCATTGTTGACTACACTGATTATTGGATCATGTGGCATTATTCTGCTCCTATCTAAGTTCTCATGCATGATTAATTGTATGCTCATTTTTACTTCAGTTTTCATTCTAATTCATCTTTTCTTCCCATTCTTTCTCTGTGAGGTATACTCAGCTCTTACATCTGCTGTGATTTAGAATTTCTTAAGGATGGTGAGTTCCCTTGATCCTATATGTAGCTTGAATCCTGCAGAATGCTGAAGAATGATACCTGATGATAGTAGTAATGCTAAATCTGGATGATCCAACCTTGATAGTGACTAGGGTAGATAGATTTCACTGCCGAAATACACTGAATGGTTGAGTGGTGTTCCCTCAACCCTAAACTGGCTCATTGAGCTCTCCAAGTCAACTTCTCAAATCAATAATCATATATGCAGACCTTACTCACTCACTTTACCTTTCTTTTATAACTTTCACATGGCTTGACCTAACTTTTGCATGACTAGGTCACTTTCTCTTCTAATTTCCAGTTGACTTGCATGTAGTGCTTTTTGTGTGTATTAAAGCTCAATAAAGGTGTTTTAGTGCATGCAACATGAAATATGGCTCGCATGCCATGCATGGAGGTGGCCCCTAGTTCCTATGGCCCTTATTTACCAACTGATGATCTAATAACCATGATTAAGATATTCTTATGGTGTAAATGGCATCAATCCTTAGTCAATTCCCTGAATGTTAGTGCCCGCTCGAACTTATGGGAATAAAATAGGTTAGCGGGATGGTCCTTAATGCTTAAGCAGAAGAGGACATTACATATAGTGTCACAAAAGAGACTTTCTTGCAAGGCTACTACATGGTTGACCTACATTATTTAGATACTGAAATCAAAGCAAAATATAGAATGGAAACACAAACATAGAAAGAGGTTGTAGAGAGCACAACAATACAATAAATCCCAAATTCTATTAATGAATGAAAATAAAAAAAGGTTGTAAATTGAAAAGCAATGCAAACTAGCAATAGAATGGTGGTAGCTTATCTCTAAAGAGAGATGTGTCGGATATACTCATTTGCAAGAAGCCCATTACAAGAGACTAAAAATTACCTTTTAATATAAAGTGTTACACCCTAAGAGGCAAAATCCCTAAAGATCCAAAACCCTAACCCTAATAGATGAAGTGGCAAAAATGGGTGTGGGCCTTGAGGAGTCCAGTTGATACATCAACTTCCTAGGGTTGGAACTTCCACATACAAGCTTCGCTTTGGGCGCATGATAGATCGTTGGAAGGATTTCGAAGAGAAGAACAATTTCAATTAATGATTACACAAGCCTTTTGCAACCCTAAGTCATCTCAAGGCCAAAAACCATTATTTAGGGATTAAAAATGCCTTGGAAATTTAGGACTTGAAAAATTGTAGAAAAAATGCTAAGATAGAGAATTGCTTTGAGTCAATGGAAGAGGTGGGTAGCTACCAGTACCCCCATGGATCAATCATCCTCCCTTATAAAGCAATGGTCCGCTTTGTGTCAAGTTCTTTTATCAGATGGAGAAACTTCTATTGGATCTGACTTCTAGTGAGCCACTTGTCTTTGTGAGCCACCTTAGTGAAGAAGTTGTTTTTCTTTGACTACCCGATAGAGTTGTATTCTCCAGCGTCCCCGGTACCCTCAGCTGCATGGCAAGCAATAACCTAGAATGCGAGCAATAGCAATTGTAAAAAGAATACTTTGATGCATATACATGGCTATTCTTTCTCTCAGCAATCCTCGAGCGACTCCAACGAAGAAGCATTCAAACGCTTTTGAATCCTGTAATGACTGGTTTGCCGGTGGTCCTAATAAAGGATAACGGATTCGGCTAATTTTCACTTGGAGTCTGCCATTCGGTGTATAAGATCCTATGATTTCGGTAGGAAAATATGAGCGTAATATCAGGTCACCGTCAAAGTCGAAACATCTCATTTGCTCACCATGTAACATATCCATTTGAATTTATTTTTTTCAAATTGGATTTAAGAATTAGATTTTTTGGGTTTATTAATTAATTATAGATAAATGAAATTGTTTTTTAATGTATTAAATATTTTTTGAAATAAATGTGTGGAGAGAGATTAAATTTAACTTAATTGAGGAATTATTATGTGTTGAAAGGGATTAAATCTTAAAAAATGCAAACATTTTTATAATATAAAAATTTCAAAAAAAGTTTATACATTAAGAAATTTGACTCTCTCTCCATCCATGATAAATCTAGTTAAATAGATTAGATCATTGCCAACCTTAATTAGATATCCATATATTTTCTTTCTATTAGCTTCTCTACATAATAGCATTCATTTTCAACATTGAGGACCCACTCTTCCTCATATTGGAATATAGAAAATGTTTTTTATGAAATAATCAAATATTAAGCAAATGAAATTTTCACAATAGCAACCTTACTCTAAAATTCAAATAAAATAGAATGATAACCATATCATAAAATTTAAAATCAATCCCTACACATACACACACATATATATATATAATTTAATTAAAATTAAAAAAATTAATAAATTTTGATAACTTAGTAATTTTCAATAAAAAAGGATAATTATAATTATATATAGAAATTTAAATGTAGATATGCTTCTAAATGAGGGAAAGTACCTAAGAATTTCCCATAACATGTTCATTGAAAAGAAAAAGAAAAAAATTCTCACAAAACCAAAATATCTTACTTGTATAATTTTATTTTTTAATAATAAATGAATAACTATAATTTTTATAATAATAAATAAATAACTATAAAATATAAATTATTCCAAAATTATTGATAATTATAATAATGCTATAATGCTCTACAAAAGTAATAACTTAAATATCAAAAAAATTTACCTTGAATTTGAACGGGTTCACGGGTGGAAATGAAAGTGATGAACAGGTTGGAAAATAAATATGATGGAATAGAAAGAAAAAAAAAGATTCCGCGATTTAAAAACCTCGCCAACCAACCGAAGTCACATATGGCGACGCTTTATCCTTTGCAACGACGACACTTGACGAGCAAAGCTATCCATCCCATTCTCTACCAACCCTCTTCACTTATCCGACATCCATCAGCAACCATATCGTTTTACAGAATGTTCCACTCAAGGGTTACCGTTGTCCCTACAACTTTCAAACCTAGTCGTTGGTGAGTGCTCTCACACTGACGTCATCAACTTTAAATTTCCAAAACAACTCCACGGTAACTCTCCCATGAGTTGGATTAACTACTCCACATCAACCTAAGTTGGTTGACGTACCACCCACCATCACCCATCCCATCCCATCCATGCATAGGATGGCTTGTTAGGTTAACAACTAATTACGTCTTTATTCTCACCGTTCACACACTTCACTTTTTTTACATTACAACCAGCTTTTTTTAATTTCGTGAATAGACCACTTGCAAAACACTACTGTCTTAAAAGATTCAAAGTTGAATTTTAGTTTTTTTTTAAATTTAGTGAATAAAACACATGCAAAACACTTATGTCTTAAAAGATTCAAAGTTGAATTTTAGTTTTTTGAAATTAGAGGTAAAGGGGATTTATGCTATGTAAATAATGATTGTAAGCTATCATTGTGCCTCCTATGGAATATGGGTTAATGGGGAGGATTGTTTACGTCGAAGGAGAGACTGAAACATTAATTAAATTTGTCTGTCTGACGTGGTTTTGGAATAATTAGTTGTTTGCGTTGGTTGTGGGGGGTTTTGAAAAAGAAAAGAAAAGGAAATTAGCTAGTATTTGGAGGGTGGTGGGACTAATTAGGTGTTGGGGTGGATAGTGCCATGTGTCCTCCTACTCCTATGTTGATGACTCGCAATGGTGAAGGGTATTTATTGAGTTAGTTGCGAACAATAAATTTTCCACACCTATGTGGAGTGACAATGGTATTCATTCACATTTTCTACTTATGTGTTGCTTGCTTGTGTTAAGAATTATATATATTTTTGTTTCCTTTGGTTAGTATGGACAATAGTATTCATTCACATTTTCTACTCGTGTTGATTGTGTTAAGAATTATATATATATTTTTTGTTTTCTTTGGTTAGTATTCACATTTTCAACTCGTGTTGATTGTGTTAAGAATTATATATATATTTTTTGTTTTCTTTGGTTAGTATAGAAAGGTGTGGGTGTTAGTAGATGTCTTCTATCTTGAGTTTGTTTATGTTTTTAGTTTTAGTATTCTATGTGACATGGTTATTATTGTTGCATTATTTATGTGTTTATATTTGTGTTTTTTATTTTTACTTGTGTTATTTTTGTTTTTTGCATTATGAATTTGTTGTATTCATCTAAGTGTTTTGAAATATTGATTAGGATAGAACATCATGGCTCTAATGTTCATTAACAAAGAAATCAATGTGGTTTAGGGTTTTATGCTCTATGTATTGGGTTAAAGTTTTAGGCGTGTGTAATGAACATAATATATATATATGTAAACATCAATTAATAATAATAGTAATAATAATAAAATGATACTAAATAAATATTTGATGAAGTGTCACATCCTAAGGAAGGGACATGACCTATTATCCATGGTGACCAATGCATGCATATATATGTACATCGTCCTATGATCTTTTCCTATGTAAATGTCTGTCTTTTTCTTTTAACCTTGTTTAACAACTTTTGGCTTGGGTATTCTAATTTAATCATCTCTGTAACATTACACTTTATAATTCTCAAAACTATGTGCTTAATAAGGCTTCCTTGACAGTCACATTTGTTGAAATGTGTTAGCTTGAATCTGAACAAATGAGTGGTAGTTGGTTATTGTGGTTCTTTTTAAAAAAAAATTATTATCTTTTGCAGTGATTATAGAGTGGATTATTGTGTAAGTATATGTTTTATTCAACTAACTGTCACAATCTTCACATAATGGATCCACAGTTATGGTTAAGTTTTCCCAGGCTAGTGGATTCTAACCCAATTGCTATGTTTGATTGAGAGGAATTTCAAAAAGTTTTGATTGGCTCTTTAAATGACAGTCTCGGGAATGGAATGGTGTTTCCTTGACCAGTGTCTCACAAATGGAACGACGATTCTTTTTTGCGAAGGTTAATTACTTGTCAACGGTCCAATCTTTGGCAAAAATGACTAGATCTGACCTGAATCTTGTATAGTTACTCGATACTAATCCTATGTTTAGAGCACGACATCTCCAATAGTGAATTGACAACAAATTTATTGGTAGAAGTAATATTAAGGGAAGCATACAGGTTTCCAAGGTTTTTTTTGTGACTTTAGAAACACTATCATGTTGAGTGGCTATGGATAGTTAATGAAGACATACAACGTCACTTGAATAAAAAATGAGAATGTATGAAGATGACCACCAATACCCTCAGATATCTGAACTTTATAATTTATATCTTATATGCTATTGATAGAGGTTTACACTAGGGCACCCCCTATTATGAGACTAATTATCTTCACAAGTTAGTTTGGCACTTAGTATCTACAACGAAATAAGTTGGACACAAATTTTTATGCCCTTTTCTCTTGATAGCGGAATACTTTCTCTAACAAATTCTAAATTTTAAATGGTCAAAGTCCGATTGTGGTCAAGGACCAAATCAAAGAAACCCTGGAAATTTAGTGTTGTGACCAAAAGTTGGGATTGATATGAAGCTTTGATACCAATGTAGTAATCAGTCCATGTTCACTTTCTAAATGTCCATAATAGATAGGATAGATAACAATAATCCACTTAGGATAGTAAAATATAACTGAATAATGAATAATGAGATAAGTTGATTATTGCAATGCCACGAGGCAATGTACATATATATGCATTGACTGGTCACCATGGATGGGTCGTGTCCCTTCATCAGGATGTGAGACTTCATTAATTAATTATTTAGCATTATATTTATTATTCTTATTAATTGATGTTTACATATATATATTATATATGTTCATTACAATGTGCCAATTTACCATGGTGTTTAGGTTATGTTTGCATTCAACATTTTCTTCTTAGGTTTCTATATGGGTGGCTTAAAAGTGAGCACCTTAGTAGAGTGGGGTTAACACTCTCATTCATTACATTTTTCAGTTCTCTGTGTTTGTGTTTTGGCTTCATTGGTTATTTTAGCTCTGTGTTTTCTATGTCAGGAGTTATGCTTTTACTCTATTTTTCTCTTTCTTTCATGATGATGTAGATGAAGCCTCCCAAAATAGAAGTTCATCTCTTGGCACTAAGAACAACCCAAAAATGAAGAAACAATGATAAAATTATGAAAGATCAAAGCAAGATAGTATTTCTATCATCTTGGCAAAATGGATTTTATAAAGGAATATAATGGATCCAAATAAGATGCACACAACCCAAGGCTAAGGAAGAAATAATAAACAACTACTAGATGTGACCCGAAGGCTAGAAATAGGCAATTACATTCTATACATCAATAACTAATAACTAACATAGACTAAGTTGGACATTGGCTTGGTTTAAGGGTACATCCTCCTTAGGGAGGTGACCTTGTTGATCTACATTAGTTCCTAACGGTTTATACCAAAATATATTTTCTTTCCTCGTGTTTTAAGAATGAAAGCATTGAAGAAAATTATGTTGTATGAAATGATTGAAGTTAGCTTTGATTGTAAAGAATGAATGTTATAGACCTCTATGAAGCTGGAGGAGTATTTTTACTTTTGACGTGCTTTGAGAACTTTGAGAGAAAACTAGTCATGTGGTTGTTGGAAAAAAGAGCACTAATGAGAGTGCCATCATCAGGAGCTAAAGCTGGAACATAAAGGATGTGTTCTATCCTCTAGAGGTCTCTTAGTTTAGGAATGTTACTAAGGAGGGAGAATGAGAGTGTAATAAGTTTCCACATTGTTGAGTGTATGTCTGGATTTGAAGTGGGAACTATTGGAAGAATGACGCCTATGTTGAGAGATGGTGTTGGATCACTGCTATTGTTCTAGTGGAGAACGAAAACCCTTTGAACAATGTGTCTATTAATGTGAAACCTTGTTGGATAGGTGATTGACTAATGAGGAATGTAAAGACTATGATAGTTGATAGTAAAAGTGTTGTTTCTTATAGGATGCAAGAGAATATCACGTTGCTCGCAAATGAGAGGGCATGTTCTTGTATGCCAAATAATAAACTATTGAGATTGCAAGGAATTGTCTTGTCATGTGGGAGAGACCAAGATATCATAACGAAGTGACAACAAGGTTATTGGAGATGGGAGTATGAGCGTTTGCTAGGAATTGTTGATGTATATTGTCACAAAAGAGACTCTCTTGCAAGGCTACTACATGGCTCACCTCGACTATTTAGAGAATGAAATAAAAGCATAAATATAAAATTAAAACATATACACAGATGCACACACACGCAAAGAGGTTGTAGAGATCACAATAGTATAGTAAAACCCAAAGTCTATTAATGAATGCAAATAAAAATAAGAAAGTTGTAAATTGCAATGCAATACAAACTAGCTAGAATGGTGGTAGTTTATCTTGAAAGTGAGATGTGTTGGCTATGTTCATTCACAGGAAGACCATTACAAGAAACTGAAAATGACCTTTTAACATAAAGTTTAAACCCTAAGTGGAAAAAACTCTAAATATCCAAAACCCTAACCCTAAGAGATGAAGTGGAAAAAACGAATGTGGGCCTCGTGGAGTCTAGTTGATACATCGACTTCCCGGGGTTACAACTTCCACATACAAGCTTTGATTGGGGTGCATGATAGCTCGTTGGAAATATCTCGAAGAGAAGAACAATTTCATTTAAGGATTATACAATCCTTTTACAACCCTAATCCATCTCAAGGACAAAAACATTGTTTAGGGAGCTTAAAAAATACCTTGGAAGTTCAAGACATGAAAAATTGTAGAAAAACTGCTAGGATAGATACTTTCTTTGAGTTAGTGGAATAGTTTGGTGGCTACTAGTACCCACTTGGATCAATGGTACTCCCTTAGAAAGCAATGGTCCCCATTGTGTCAAGTTCTTCTACCATATGGGGAAACTTTCGTTGAATCTAACTTCTGGTGAGCAACTTACCTTAGTGAAGAAGTTGTCTTGCTTTGACTACCCGATATAGTTGTATTGTCTACTAGCAAGTGCGCCTTCTACTGATGTCTATGATCTAGTCCACTATATATTGCTCAATGCAGTTAAGATAATTCGAGTTATGTAAGGGCCAAGTACTCTGCTACCTTCAAGGTGTTCAATAAATTGGTGGAAAATATGTTCAAAACAACCCCACTTTAAATACTAGGTACAAGCTAAGGAAAGAGAGAATAGTCAATTCAAAATCATTCTCGTTGAGAACCTTTGTAATAGTGTAATGCCCATATCTAAGTGGTCTAACCAAGTTGTGGGAGCCATGCTCTTTCTACAAATGCGACCATACCTTATCCTCAATCTGAAACTTGTGTGGAACCCAATACTAGTCATATCATTGTTTGTAATTCAAAGATTTGACACTTCTTAGAACAATCAGTTTATCCCCACATTCTCTTAGCTTCAAAGCTCCTCTCATTTCCTTGTAATGGATTGCTCTCACCAATTTGAGAGTTTGCTCTACAATGTCTGCCAGCAATTTTAGAGTTTGCTCCACAACCTAGGCATACAAGATCCCAAGCTACCATTTCTTCGTTCCCATGGGCTGGAAGAATCCGATCTAGAAGACCTCCCATTTCGAGATATTCTCGTTTGATTTGCACCAGAGAGGCGCCCAATGATATAGTATCCCCGGTACCCTCAGCTGCATGGCAAGCAATAACATAGAATGCGAGCAATAGCAATTGTAAAAGGGTACTTTGACGCTTATAAATGGCTATTCCAACGAAGAAGCATTCAAATGTTTTTGAATCCTGTAATGTCTGGTCTTGCGGTGGTCCTCATAAAGGAGAAAGGACTCCGCTACTTTTCACTTGGAGTTCGCCATTCGGTTTATAAGATCCATAAGAAAGAGACTACAAGAATCACAAATAAAACAAGAGAATCACGCGTTCGAAAATATGAGCGTAATATCAGGTCACCGTAAAAGTTAAAATATCTCATTTGGTCACCATGTAACATACCCATTCAATCAAGAGTCATCGTTTTACTTAATCTGACCATTTTTTTATTAGAAAAAGCTTTGTTGAAACTAATAATCTCAACTCCTGTCAGATTCCTCTCAGCTTGATAATAAATCCATAACTTTTGTACCAAGGTCTTTCTGTTTCTTTACCAGTCACGTTTGTGTAGATCATCTCCAACCTCTTCCGTATCTTCCACCCATGTAGCGTTTTTCCTATTCCAACTTTCTGATTTGTCAAAACGTGCATGATTCTACCAAAATCTAGTTGTGATAGTTGATATTTAAATGATGTTAGAATGATTTTTCTTATTTTGAAAATAGATTCCAAGAATTTGACTTTTGGGTTTGTTACACAAGTTAAGTGCCACAATCTATCACATGAAAATAACTCCACATAACATAACGTTGAATTTGAACGGTTGTTCACGGGTGGAAATGAAAATGTTGAATTTGGACGGGGAAAATGAAAATGATGAACAGGTTGGAAATTAAATATAAGAAAAGAGGAAAAAATAAAAAGATTCCACAATGTAAAAACCTCGCCAACTAACTGTTCATCGCACTGTTAGTCACAGATCGCGACGCTTTATCCTTTGCAACGACGACACTTTACCAGCAAAGCTATCCATCCTATTTTGTTAGTCAGAAATACGGCCCCGCTATCTCTACCAACCCTCTTGATTCATCCGACATCCATGAGAATGTTGCAGTCAAGGGTTTACAAAATTCCAATATCGGAACTCAAACTGCTCATATTACCGTTGTCCTTACAACTTTGGATGCCTGCTTGTTTCAAACCTAGTCGTTGTGAAGTGCTCTCACACCCACGTGATCAACTTTTAAATTCCAAAACAACTCCACCGTAACTCTGACAACTCCACATCAACCTATACACGTACCACCCACACACCCATCCCATCCATGCATAGGGATGCATTGTTAAGTTAAGACCTAATTACGTCTTTATTCCCACCGTTCACACACATGCATTTTAGATTATGATAGTTAATGGAGGGCAGATTTTGTAGTTCTCGATGTTTGTGTTTTGGTTGCATGGGTTATTTTGGCTCTATGCTGCCTACGTTAGGAGTTATGCTTCTACGCTCTTTTTCTCTTGCTTTTATGCTGATGTAGATGAAGGCTCCAAAAATAGAAGCTTACACTTGGAGGTAAGAACAACCTAGAAACAATGAGAAAATTATGAAAGGCCAATGCAAGATAGTTTCTCTATTATGTTGGCCAAATGACTTTTATAAAAAAATATAATGGATCCACATAAGATGTACACAACCAAAGGCTAAGGAAGAAATAAATAATAACTCTTGCATGCAACCCAAAGACGAGAAATATGCAACTATATGCTATACATCAATAACTAATAACTAACATAGCTAGAAAAGAGGAGATGTTTCCCTTAAGTGTTAGAGGTTGTTCATTTCTTGTTAATTGAGTTAGGCACTGGTTGGTTGAGAGGTACAAGACAGGCACATCCTCCTTAGGGAGGTCCTCCTAGTGATCTACATCAACTTCTAATGATTTATGCTGAAAACATTCTCTATTTCCTCCTATTTTAAGAATGAAACAATTGAAGAAAATTATCTTGTATGAAATGGTTGATGATGAATTTAATTTATAAAGAATGAATGTTATGGGTCACCTTTATGAAGTTGGAGTAGTGTTGATGTGTTATGAGAACTCTAAGAGAAAACTACTTGTGGTTGATGAAAATGACATCGTCGAGAGTTGGAGATGGAATGTAAAGCATGTGTTGTACTTGCCCAAGGCCTATTGGTTTAGGAATGGTGCTAGGGAGGGTGAAGGAGAGTGTAATAAGTGTCCACATGTTGGTGTATGTCTAGATTTGAAGTGGCAACAACTGAAAGGACACCATTGTTGAAAGATGGTGTTGGACCACTATTATTGTTCTAGTGGAGACTGAAAACCCTTTGAACCATGGGTATACTAATGTGAAACCTTGTTGGATGGGTGACTAACTGATGAGGATTGTAAAGATTATGAGAGTTGAGAGTAAAGTGTCGTTGCGTATAGGATGCAAGAGAATATCATGTAGTTGGAAAATGAGAGGGCGTGTTCTTGTATGCCAAATAATAAATTGTTGAGATTACAAGGAATGGTCTTTTCGCATGGGAGAGACCATGAACTCATAAAATAAGTGATAATAAGGCCATTGTATATGGGAGTATGAACGTGTGCTAAGTAATATTGATGTATAGTGTCACAAAAAAGGCTCTCTTGCAAGGCTACTACATTTATGGTATGGATTATTTAGAGAACAACATCAAGGCATAAACATAAAATGGGTACACCAATAGAAAGAGGTTGCAGAGAGAACAATAGTATAGTAAGCTCCAAATTCTATTCATGAATGAAAATAGAAAAAGACTATAAACTAGAAAGCAATACAAACTATCTAGAATTGTGGTAGCTTATCTTTGAAGAGAGATGTGTCATATATGCTCATTTGCAAGAAGACAATTAGAAGAGGCTAAAATTAAATTTTAACATAAACTGATAAGCCCTAATAGGAAAAAACACTAAATATCCAAAACCCTAACTATAGGAGACTAAGTGGCAAAAATTAATGTGGGCCCTAAGGAGTCTAGTTGATGCATTAGCTTTATGGAGTTGCAACTTCCACATACAAGCTCCATTTGGGGTGCATGATAGCTCATTCGAAAGATCTCAAATAGAGGAATAATTTCAATCAAGTATTATATAATACTTTAGCAACGATTAGCTATTATAGTCCGGAAAAAAATTAGGGCCTAAAAAATGCCCCAGAAGTTCAAGGCTTGAAAAATTGTAGAATTTTTTCCAAGATAGAGAATTGTCTCAAGTCAGTGGAATAGCTGGGTGGCCACTAGTATCCGTATGGATCATTCATCCCCCATTAGGAAGAAATTTTCCCCATTATTCCATTTTATTCCATCATATGGGAAAACTTATGTTGAATCTTACTTTTGGTGCGCAATTTTCCTTAGTGAAGAAGTTGTCATTCTTTGAATACCTGATAGAGTTGCATTGTGTGCTAATAGGTGACCGTTCTATGGATGTCCATAATATGGTCCATTGTATCTTTCTGAATGCATTCATGATTGATTTCTATAGGGGTCAAGTGCTCTGCTACCTATGAAGTGTCCAATCGAGGTGGAAAATATGGTCAAAGTAGCTCCACTTTAAATACTAGGTGCAAGCCAAGGAAAGGGAAAGTACTCAATTGAAGATAATTCTTACTGTCACGTCCCCTTCCGTCCTCTCGACCCACACAGGGAACATGAACGCAATGTGGGGGTGTATAATTCTTCCCCAAATCCATATGACTAAATTCGTGATTTAATAAAATGCATAATTAAATTATATAGCGGAATTAAAACATATTAACACACAAAAAAAAATAGAATACATCAGCATATTTATCCCAAGCAGAATGATGAAACAACATGCAGAGAATCAATACCCTTATGCTATGCACAGGATTCATGCCAACAAACTTAAGATGTTCATTTCATTCAAGTAACATGAATAATTAAACATTCAGAACAGAACACAAAATGACCATAATTTAACCACAAAGAACACTTATCTTTAAGATGAAGCTGTCCAAACAACTAGCTATGTGAGAGCAACGTTCCACCCAACCATAGGTCCCTGTCCAGCCTATATTCTTTCAGTTGAGAGACCACCCCCGAGTTGGGATGTGTATCCACTAAGGAGGAACTAAACAGGATCACTTACATCCATGGTTTCACACCAACAATTGAATGCTAAGCCAACACACAGTTGGGTTTATCAAGCATGCAAGAGACAAAGGAGGAGGATGCTAAGCCAGTGATCTCAAACACAGAGCTACAGGAATCTCAATTAAACTAAAACAATCATGGAACCCACAACACCTACCACACCCAACACAAGGAAGGTCCCCTTCTTTGTTTCATAGTCCCTCAGGCTCCCCTTCCCTCCGGTGCTATTCAGGGTGGGCATAGAAATGTCCAGCTACTAATTCCTTGAGATTCTAGCCTTCACTGGGTTTAACAAGCAATCCCAAACTCTTTTCTATCCTATGTTCTGTCATTCACACTTGGATTCTCACAATTCAATGACCAAGTGCCTCAATTCCGTAATTGGATTTTCGGCTATCAAAACTGGGTTTTCCCATGGATTTATGGGGATCTAACACTCTCAAATTCGACCCAAGTTTCAGGTCTATGGATCCCCCATCGGATTTCACTGTCCACACAAAATTCTGGGCGTTTATGGCACTTCAAAATGTGGGTTAATGCAAAGTTGCGATTTCTGGTTTTTCTCACTGCTGGGCCTATGTAATGGATGAAAAATGATGCTTAGATGATCCCCCATGGAATGGGAATGAGGAAGAACGAATTCCCATGAGGTAGAGTGACTTGTGGGTCAATAAAAACAAATCCCATACCTGCCATACGAATTTATGGGCTGCCCATGTTCCATTGAAGCCATGGACTGATTTCTTCAACTACTTCCTTATAACAAAAATAAATGTCAGCAAGGAAATTTAAATGGGTTCTCAAGATGACATTTGGAAGCATATGGTTCAACCCCACAATCCCCTTCACCACTCCCTAGTGGATACACATGGCCCCCTCTTATTAGTTGCTTCCATAGCCACTTTTTGGTATTATTATTGCAATATTAATATTTACATCATTTTACAATGTTCCATGGCTTAATAGCACATGGATAGCAAAATATCAAATATTTGTCTTTTTAATAAAATCCGAGCATACACTAGTGGGGACTTGGCCTTGAGCTCCATGCTAGGAAAACATACATCGCATGTATACAATATTTACATTAAAAGTCAATCTATCCTAAGGGTCAAAATGGGGGTATTACACTTACCCATAAAATTTGTAATGGTGTAAGGACAATATCAAAGTGGTCTAATATTTTTGCGGGGACGCATGAGGCACTCTTTCTACAAATGAACCCATACCTTATCACCAACCTAAAACTTGTATGGAACCCAATGTTGGTCATGTCACTACTTACACTTGGAGTTGGTTTTCTGTAGGATATCATGAACCTATGATTGGATGTGTTGGATACATTTTAAAAATTTGGTTTATCTATTTTCCTTAGTATAAGTATGAGACAAATATTCTGGTGCAATTGCAATGGTAAGAGCCACATCAATGGGGGAAATGCTTGGAACCCAATGCACACTTGAAAATGGATGTGGCCAATAAATATAAGGAGGGTTCTATGGTAGCTCTGTTGAGCATCTAGAAGGATCTCTTCCCACATATATGGATTCTTGTAATTTTACATTCACAGGATATGCACAATCATCCTATTAACGACCTCTTTTTATTCATGTATTTTGGGGTGGAATGTAGCTTATTTAGTCAATTTGATGTCCATCAGAGACCCCCTATTAGACTAGAATGTACTAAGGAACCTACTACCCCTGGTTGAAATAATGGTTAATGGTATCCCAAAATGAAACAAAAAATGCTCAAACAAGATATTAGAAGTGGCTTCTATTGTGAAACTCTTCTTATAGGGTGCCAAAATGGCCATATTAGAGAATCAATCAATAACCATAAAGGAACGATCATTTCCATGCTTGGTAGAGGGATGACCTCACATATAATCTATTGACACTGATTCCTACAAAATTCAATCAGAGTAGGATCTACGAGCTAAATATATCCTCACAAAGCAAGAATTTGTTTAAGTATGCAAGAAAACAATGTAAAAGAGGCACAATATACACACAAATGATTAAATAATAGGTTATTCTATTACTGTCCAACCCAAAAATGAGTTGTGAACATCATTATATAAAATTTGGGGAAAATCGTGAGCCTTTGGAGGCATCACAATGAGCTACAAGTGGATAGCTTACATTGGACCTCAATCCCCCCTAGGTTGATCAATAGTCTCCCAAATCACCTTAAACTGTCATTAATTCCTATTCTGAACATTGGGATGGCATGGGAAGGCATTAATTATGGTAGCACAGGAGTGGTGGAAGATTTTGTGGAGTGTAGGTGGCCTAGGATAGGCCAAAATTGTCAAAGAGAAGGCAAAATGATCACATTCAATGCATGGGCACCTCAAGTCAAACTCAGATCCATAAAACAGGGGATAAGGGCATGCCTTAGGTAATTAGTGGTAATAAATGAGGGTGGTGGCCATAAATGAGGGTGCCTTACTGATTTTTTGACCAAAATTGGCCGCCTAGGTGGTGGAATTGTCATTAATTACCTAACAACCTTGGATAATCATCATTAACCTATGCTTGAAGCATTAGACATCAAATTATCATCATGATACTATGGTACTATATGTAATAATGTTCTAACACCCCCCTTAAGCTATAATTATGTAGCCAAAACAACAAAATGAGGCCTTGGAAACTAAGGCTCAAGTCACCTCTTACAATTTTTATTAGTCCATGTAACCAAGGTAAGGAGGAAAACCACATGGGAATAAAACCTCCCCTCTAAAATGAACATGAAACAAAATCTAGAAAGTATACCAGTCTTCACCATGCATTACCCACCCCAAGGAGTGATCTAAGGTAGGTGAAAGTATTCTCAGTGAAACTCTTGGTGAAGATATTGGTAGTTTGCTCAGCTGATGGGCAATACTGTAAGGGAATAATCTGGTCATGCACCAAGCTCTTGATGTAATGCATGTGTATCTATATGTGCTTGGTCCTCTGTCTCTGTACTGGATTAGTGGAGTTATTAATTTCACTTTAAGTATCACACCAAATGACTGTGGGTGAATCAAATACAAAGCCAAACTCCCCAAGAATACCTTGCAACCACACACATTGTGTAGCTACATTCACTGCTCCCTTGTATTCGGCCTCAACTGATGATAAGGAAATAGTGTGTTGCTTCTTTCTAGACCATCAAATGGGACCATGTGCAAGCATAAAGACATAACCAGAAGTGGAATTCCGGTCAGTGCTATCTCCAGCCCAATCTGAATCAGTAAAACCAACTAATTCAAGTGACGAACCAACTGCATAGTTTATCCCAAACTGCTTGGTTCCTTGCACATAATGCAAGATCCTTTTGGAAGCCTTCCAATGGATCTATGAGGCTCTTGCATGTATCTAGCAACAAAACCTACTGCATAATTCAAATCTGGTCGAGAATGAGTGAGATATAACAAGATCTCAACCAGCTATCTATAGAACGAACTATCCACCAATTGTGAGGAACCCCAATCATGAAGTTTTACCCTTGAAATGAAGGGAAAATTAGAAACCTTACATTAATCCATTTTAAAATTTTGTAGTAGATCTGAAGCATATTTTGATTGTGAAACTATGATCCCTGCATTAGATTGATCAATCTCCAAACCAAGAAATTGTTTCAACAATCCTAGATCAAACATGGAAAATGCACTATGTAATGTAGCTTTAACCGAGCCTAGTTCTTCAATGAAAATACCAGTGATCAAGAGGTCATCAAAATATAGTACAATGATCAAAATAGAGTCACTAATATGCTGCATATAGACATTTAGATCAAATTTGCATCTTTCAAAACCTTGTGATAGAATAAAGTTGTCCATCTTGGCATACCAAGCTCTAGGAGCTTGCTTGAGACCATAGAGGGACTTCTTCAACCTAAAATAAAGTGAATCATATTGAATGAAACCTTCAAGATGATTCATATATATCTCCTCATGATATAACCATTAATAAAAGCACTCTTCACATCCATATGATGAACCTCCCATTGCTTGGATGCTGCAATGGCCAAAACTAGCCTGATTGAGTCCATTATTTCCACGGGTGAAAATGTTTCTGTTTATTCCAATCCATGGAATTGATAGAAGCACTTATCTACCAATATGTCCTTATAATTAACATCATAACCATCAGTATCCATTTTGGTCCTATACACCCACTTTCATTGCACCAACTTCCTCTTGGAAGGAAGAGGAACCAACTCCCAAGTCTCATTGTCATGAAGAGACTTCATCTCTTCTTGCATGGAATATTTCCATATTGGGTCATGTGATGCTTATTAATATGAATTTGGATCAGATCCAACCATAATAAAATACCTCCCATGAATATTTGGATCACAAGAAGACAATTCATTGTGAAACTGTGATCTAGTCTTCCTAGGTTCTTGTGGATCGCCTGCAAGTTCACCAGTAGCTTGTATGGTTTTCTCATCCCACTTGGGACTTGTAGGAGGGTAATGATCTACATGCATGTCATCATATTAATCCTCATCATCAAAATTAGAAATATCAGAAAATGAAACATCACTTGCATCCTCTACAAGTGGGGGATTTGTGCATTCCCCTTCTTCTTGGTCAGTTGCATGCATGGGCTCTTCTTTGAACTGAACACTCCTATCAATGAAAGTATTTTGAGATGAGGGATCAAATAGATTGTATCCCTTTGCATATTATACATAACAAACCGTAATGGACTTCTTGCTTTGGGGTTGCAAGGCTTTTCTTTTCTCTGGAGGTATTCTAGCCCATGCTTCTGAGCCAAACACCCTGAAATGAGACACATCAGATCCAAGCCTCAAATGGAGTCTTTACTTCCAAGGATTTGTGTGGCACTTTGTTCTAAACATATGCAGCATAGTTAATGGCTTCATACCATATTTTAGGAGACAAGGTCTTGTTCTCCATCATACAAGTAGCCATCTCCTTCAATGCTCTATTCTTGCGCTCTGCACACCATTTTGCTGGGGTGTGTAAGGCACATAATGTTGCATTTGAATGCCATCTTCTTTACATAGTTGTTGCAGGTCCTTATTGACATATTCCCTTCCATTATCAGTCCTTAATAACTTTATCTTCCTTCCACTGAAGCTTTGAAAACTTTGAAGGAATGGAACACTTCATATTTTAGCTTGAGAAAGAACACCCAACAAAATCTTGAAAAATCATCAATGAATGTTAGGAAATATTTGAGTTTCCATAGGAAGGTGTAGGAAGAGGTACTATCACATCTGAATGGATCAAATCAAGATGTAGAGAAGCTCTTCTTTCCTTCCCCTTCTCAAACGCGCACTCTGCATGCTTCCCAACAATGCATCCCTTGCACGAGCCTTTAGAAAATTTGATGCGTGGAAGTCTTTCAACCATTTTTCTTTGCTCAAGGATTGAAGATATATATAGTTGAGATGTCCAAACCTCTCATGCCAAATTCTGCTGACCTCATTAGCATGTGACAAAAGAGCATTAGGAGAAGAGTAAGGAAGAAAGTGTGAAAACTTGTACATCCTTGACTCATGATCTGCAACACCAACTGCTACCACTTTTCCTATAGAAAATTCAGAAACTTCTACATCTTCTTGAGTGAAAATCACTCTCTTGGCCGAACCAGTATGGGTCATTTGGTAAACAGAGAGGATATTTGCTGCAAGATCTGGCACACACAACACATTGTTGAAGTACCCATTGTCTAGATTAATCCTTCCAATGCCTCTCGCTGGGATCTCTTAATCATCACCCATGAGAATAGGAGGATCATTGTATGGTGAAAGAGTAGAGAAAGTTTCTCTTGCAGAATCCATGTTCCTTGAGGAACCTGAATCTATGATGAAAGAAGAGGATTAAAAGGTACTATCCATCATTGCATGGCATCTCTCCTTGTCTTCAGAACCACCCTCCTTCTTATTTGCTCCTTCTGGAAGAGGGATATTGTTTCTCTCAAGGAGATAGCCATCATGTCAATGGTCTTCTTCATGCATGCACTTTCAGGGTGCCAACCCTTGTGATAGTAAGTGTATTTGGTTTTATCCTTCTTCTTCCCTTTCTCCTTGCCAGGATTCGAAACCCCTTCAGAAGATCTGGGCTTTTCTTTGTATTTCTTCTTCTCTGGTTTCTTTGAACCTTTGGCCTTCTGCTTCCCCTTTGCATGCTTCGAATCATTGGCTGCAAGAAATTGGTCCTTTGATGGCTTGATGGAACCCATTTGGACCAACTTATATTGTTCTTGTGTAAGAATCTCCATGAAGTCTGCCAAGGATAACATCCTCCAGTTTCAAACAATGAGCTTGGTGGAATGGAATGTTGAAACAAACACAAAGTATTCAAGTGCTAACTTTGAAAGTATCGATAACACCAGTTGCTCATCCTTTAAACAACACAGCTACCTGGTCGAATCTTACTAACATCATCCTAGAACTACTCTTCTTATCTTTGAAGAGAGATGTCTCATATATGCTCATTTGCAAGAAGACAATTAGAAGAGGCTAAAATTAAATTTTAACATAAACTGATAAACCCTAAGAGGAAAAAACACTAAATATCCAAAACCCTAACCATAGGAGACTAAGTGGCAAAAATTAATGTGGGCCCTGAGGAGTCTAGTTGATGCATCAGCGTCATGGAGTTGCAACTTCCACATACAAGCTCCATTTGGGGTGCATGATAGCTCATTGGAAAGATCTCAAAGAGAGGAATAATTTCAATCAAGTATTATATAATACTTTAGCAATGATTAGCTATTATAGTCTGAAAAACAATTAGGGCCTAAAAAATGCCCCAGAAGTTCAAGGCTTGAAAAATTGTAGAATTTTTTCCAAGATAGAGAATTGTCTCAAGTCAGTGGAATAGCTAGGTGGCCACTAGTATCTGTATAGATCATTCATCCCCCATTAGGAAGAAAGTTTCCCCATTATTCCATTTTATTCCATCATATGGGAAAACTTATGTTGAATCTTACTTTTGGTGCGCAATTTTCCTTAGTGAAGAAGTTGTCGTTCTTTGAATACTTGATAGAGTTGCATTGTATGCTAATAGGTGACCCTTCTATGGATGTCCATAATATGGTCCATTGTATCTTTCTTAATGCATTCATGATTGATTTCTATAGGGGTCAAGTGCTCTGCTGCCTATGAAGTGTCTAATCGAGGTGGAAAATATGGTCAAAGTAGCTCCACTTTAAATACTAGGTGCAAGCCAAGGAAAGGGAAAGTACTCAATTGAAGATAATTCTTACTGTCACGTCCCCTTCCATCCTCTCGAACCACACAGGGAACATGAACGCAATGTGGGGGTGCATAATTCTTCCCCAAATCCATATGACTAAATTCGTGATTTAATAAAATGCATAATTAAATTCTATAGTGGAATTAAAACATATTAACACACACACAAAATAGAATACCTCATCATATTTATCCCAAGCAGAATGATGAAACAACATGCAGAGAATCAATACCCTTCTCATGTTATGCACAGGATTCATGCCAACAAACTTAAGATGTTCATTTCGTTCAAATAACACGAATAATTAAACATTCAGAACAGAACACAGAATGATCATAATTTAACCACAGAGAACACTTATCTTTAAGATGAAACTGTCCAAACAACTGGCTATGTGAGAGCAACGTTCCACCCAACCATAGGTCCCTGTCCAGCCTATATTCTTTTAGCTGAGAGACCACCCCCAAGTTGGGATGTGTATCCACTAAGGAGGAACTAAACAGACTCACGCACATCCATGGTTTGACACCAACAGTCATGCTAAGCCAACACACAGTTGGGTTTATCAAGCATGCAAGAGACAAAGGAGGAGGATGCTAAGCCAGTGAGCTCAACCACAGAGCTACAGGAATCTAATTAAACTAAAACAATCATGGAACCCACAATACCTACCACACCCAACACAAGGAAGGTCCCCTTCTTTGTTGCACAGTCCCTCAGGCTCCCCTTCCTTCCAGTGCTATTCAGGGTGGGCATAAAAATGTCCAGCTGCTAATTCCTTGAGATTCTAGCCTTCACTGGGTTTACAAAGCAATCCCAACCTCTTTTCTATCCTCTGTTCTGTCATTCACGCTTGGATTCTCACAATTCGATGACCAAATGAATCAATCCCATAATTGGATTTTCGGGTTATCAAAACTGGGTTTTCCCATGGATTTATGGGGATCTAACACTCTCAAATTCGCCCCAAGTTTCAGGTCTATGGATCCCCCATCGGATTTCACTGTCCACACGAAATTCTGGGCATTTATGGCACTTCAAAACGTGGGTTAATGCAGAGTTATGATTTCTGGTTTTTCTCACTGCTGGGCCTGTCTAATGGATGAAAACTAATGCTTAGATGATCCCCCATGGAATGGGAATTAGGAAGAATGAATTCCCATGAGGTAGAGTGACTTGTGGTTCAATAAAAACATAGCCCATACCTGCCATACGAATTTATGGGCTTCCCATGCTCCATTGAAGCCATGGACTGATTTCTTCAACTACTTCCTTACAACAAAAATAAATGTCAGCAAGGAAATTCAAATGGGTTCTCAAGATGACATTTGGAAGCATATGGTTCAACCCCACAATCCCCTTCACCACTCCCTAGTGGATACACATGGCCCCCTCTTATTAGTTGCTTCCATAGCCATTTTTTGGTATTATTATTGCAATATTAATATTTACATCATTTTACAATGTTCCATGGCTTAATAGCACATGGATAGCAAAATATCAAATATTTGTCTTTTTAATAAAATTCGAGCATACACTAGAGGGGCCTTGGCCTTGAGCTCCACGCTAGGAAAACATACATCGCATGTATACAATATTTACATTAAAAGTCAATATATCCTAAGGGTCAAAATGGGGGTATTACACTTACCCATAAACTTTGTAATGGTGTAAGGACAATATCAAAGTGGTCTAATCTTTTTGCGGGGACCCATGAGGCACTCTTTCTACAAATGAACCCATACCTTATCACCAACCTGAAACTTGTATGGAACCCAATGTTGGTCATGTCACTACTTACACTTGGAGTTGGTTTTCTGTAGGATATCATGAACCTATGATTGGATGTGTTGGATAAATTTTAAAAATTTGGTTTATCTATTTTCCTTAGTATAAGTATGAGACGAATCTTCTGGTGCAATTGCAATGGTAAGAGCCACATCAATGGGGGAAATTCTTGGAACCCAATGCACACTTGAAAATGGATGTGGCCAATAAATATATGGAGGGTTCTATTGTACCCACATATCTGGATTCTTGGAGTTTTACATTCACAGGATATGCACAATCATCCTATTAACCACCTCTTTTTATTCATGTATTTTGGGGTGGAATGTAGCTTATTTAGTCAATTCGATGTCCATCAGAGACCCCCTATTGGACTAGAATGTACTAAGGAACCCACTACCCCTGGTTGAAATAATGGTTAATGGTATCCCAAAATGAAACAAAAAATGCTCAAACAAGATATTAGAAGTGGCTTCTATTGTGAAACTCTTCTTATAGGGTGCCAAAATGGCCATATTAGAGAATCAATCAATAACCATAAAGGAACAATCATTTCCATGTTTGGTAGAGGGAGGACCTCACATATAATCTATTGACACTAATTCCTGCAAAATTCAATCACAGTAGGATCTACTAGCTAAATATATCCTCACAAAGCAAGAATTTGTCTAAGTATGCAAGAAAACAATGTAAAAAAGGCACAATATACACACAAATGATTAAATAACAGGTTATTCTATTACTGTCCAACCCATAAATGAGTTGTGAACATGATTATATAAAATTTGGGGAAAATCGTGAGACTTTGGAGGCATCAGAATGAGCTACAATTGGATAGCTTACATTGGACCTCAATCCCCCCTAGGTTGATCAATAGTCTCCCAAATCACCTCAAACTATCATGAATTCCTAGTCTGAACGTTGGGATGGCATGGGAAGGCATGAATTGTGGTAGCACAGGAGTGGTGGAAGATTTTGTGGAGTGTAGGTGGCCTAGGATAGGCCAAAACTGCCAAAGAGAAGGCAAAATGATCACATTCAATGCATGGGCACCTCAAGTCAAACTCAGATCCATAAAACAGGGGATAAGGGCATGCCTTAGGTAATTAGTGGTAATAAATGAGGGTGGTGGCCATAAATGAGGGTGCCTTACTGATTGTTTGACCAAAATTGGGTGCCTAGGTGGTGGAATTGTCATTAATTACCTAACAACCTTGGATAATCATCATTAACCTATGCTTGAAGCATTAGACATCAAATTATCATCATGAGACTATGGTACTATATGTAATAATGTTCTAACACCCCCCTTAAGCTAGAATTATGTAGCCAAAACAACAAAATGAGGCCTTGGCAACTAAGGCTCAAGTCACCTCTTACAATTTTTATTAGTCCATGTAACCAAGGTAAGGAGGATAACCACATGGGAATAAAAACTCCCCTCTAAAATGGACATGAAACAAAATCTAGAAAGTATACCAGTCTTCACCATGCATTACCCACCCCAAGGAGTGATTTAAGGTAGGTGAAAGTATTCTCAGTGAAACTCTTGGTGAAGATATCAACAGTTTGCTCCACTGATGGGAAATACTGTAAGGGAATAATCTGGTCATGCACCAAGCTCTTGATGTAGTGCATGTGTATTTCTATGTGCTTGGTCCTCTGTCTCTGTACTGGATTAGTGGAGATATTAATTTCACTTAAAGTATCGCACCAAATGACTGTGGGTGAATCAAATGCAAAGCCAAATTCCCCAAGAATACCTTGCAACCACACACATTGTGTAGCTACATTCACTGCTCCCTTGTATTCGGCCTCAGCTAATGATAAGGAAATAGTGTGCTGCTTCTTTCTAGACCAGCAAATGGGACCATGTGCAAGCATAAAGACATAACCAGAAGTGGAATTCCGGTCAGTGCTATCTCCAGCCCAATCTAAATCAGTAAAACCAACTAGTTCAAGTGACGAACCAGCTGCATAGTTTATCCCAAACTGCTTGGTTCCTTGCACATAATGCAAGATCCTTTTGGAAGCCTTCCAATGGATCTATGAGTCTCTTGCATGTATCTAGCAACAAAACCTACTGCATAATCCAAATCTGGTCGAGAATGAATGAGATACAACAAGATCCCAACCAGCTATCTATACAACGAACTATCCACCAATGGTGAGGAACCCCAATCATGAAGTTTTACCCTTGAAATGAAGGGAAACTTAGAAACATTACATTCATCCATTTTAAAATTTTGTAGTAGATCTGAAGCATATTTTGATTGTGAAACTATGATCCTTGCATTAGATTGATCAATCTCCAAACCAAGAAATTGTTTCAACAATCCTAGATCAAACATGGAAAATGCACTATGTAATGCAGCTTTAACCGAGCCTAGTTCTTCAAAGAAAATACCAGTGATCAAGAGGTCATCAAAATATAGTACAATGATCAAAATAGAGTCACTAATATGCTGCATATAGACATTTAGATCAAATTTGCATCTTTCAAAACTTTGTGATAGAATAAAGTTGTCCATCTTGGCATACCAAGCTCTAGGAGCTTGCTTGAGACCATAGAGGGACTTCTTCAACCTGCAAACAAGTGAATCATATTGAATGAAACCTTCAAGATGATTCATATATATCTCCTCATGAATATAACCATTAATAAAAGCACTCTTCACATCCATATGATGAACCTCCCATGGCTTGGATGCTGCAATGGCCAAAACTAGCCTAATTGAGTCCATTTTTTCCACGGGTGAAAATGTTTCTGTTTATTCCAATGCATGGAATTTATAGAAGCACTTATCTACCAATATGTCCTTATACTTAACATCATAACCATCGGTATCCATTTTGTTCCTATACACCCACTTTCATTGCACCAACTTCCTCTTGGAAGGAAGAGGAACCAACTCCCAAGTCTCATTGTCATGAAGAGACTTCATCTCTTCTTGCATGGAATATTTCCATATTGGGTCATGTGATGCTTCTTAATATGAATTTGGATCAGATCTAACCATAATAAAACACCTCCCATGAATATTTGGATCACAAGAAGACAATTCATTGTGAAACTGTGATCTAGTCTTCCTAGGTTCTTGTGGATCGCCTGCAAGTTCACCGGCATCTTGTATGGTTTTATCATCCCACTTGGCACTTGTAGGAGGATCATGATCTGCATGCATGTCATCATATTAATCCTCATCATCAAAATCAGAAATATCAGAAAATGAAACATCACTTGCATCCTCTACAAGTGGGGGATTTGAGTATTCCCCTTCTTCTTGGTCAGTTGCATGCATGGGCTCTTCTTCGAACTGAACACTCCTATCAATGAAAGTATTTTGAGATGAGGGATCAAATAGATTGTATCCCTTTGCATATTATACATAACAAACCATAATGGACTTCTTGCTTTGGGGTTGCAAGGCTTTTCTTTTCTCTGGAGGTATTCTAGCCCATGCTTCTGAGCCAAACACCCTGAAATGAGACACATCAGACTTATGTCCCATCCAAGCCTCGAATGGAGTATTTCCTTCCAAGGATTTTTGTGGCACTTTGTTCTGAACATATGCAGCACAGTTAATGGCTTCATACCATATTTTAGGAGACAAGGTGTTTTTCTCCATCATACAAGTAGCCATCTCCTTCAATGCTCTATTCTTGTGCTCTGCCACACCATTTTGCTGGGGTGTGTAAGGAACATAATGTTGCATTTGAATGCCATCTTCTTCACATAGCTGTTGCAGGTCCTTATTGACATATTCCCTTCCATTATCATTCCTTAAGACCTTTATCTTCCTTCCACTGAAGCTTTGAAAACTTTGAAGGAATGGAACACTTCAGATTTTAGCTTGAGAAAGAACACCCAACAAAATCTTGAAAAATCATCAATGAATGTTAGGAAATATTTGAGTTTCCATAGGAAGGTGTAGGAAGAGGTACTATCACATCTGAATGGATCAAATCAAGAGGTAGAGAAGCTCTTCTTTCCTTCCCCTTCTCAAACACGCACTCTGCATGCTTCCCAACAATGCATCCCTTGCACGTGCCTTTGGAAAATTTGATGCTTGGAAGTCTTTCAACCATGTTTTCTTTTCTCAAGGCTTGAAGATATATATAGTTGAGGTGTCCAAACCTCTCATGCCAAATTCTTCTGACCTCATTAGCATGTGACAAAAGAGCATTAGGAGAAGAGTAAGGAAGAAAGTGTGAAAACTTGTACATCCTTGACTCATGATTTGCAACACCAACTACTACCACTTTGCCTATAGAAAATTCAGAAACTTCTACATCTTCTTGAGTGAAAATCACTCTCTTGGCCAAACCAGTATGGGTCATTTGGTAAACAAAGAGGATATTTGCTGCAAGATCTGGCACACACAACACATTGTTGAAGTACCCATTGTCTAGATTGATCCTTCCAATGCCTCTCGCTGGGATCTCTTAATCATCACCCATGAGAATAGGAGGATCACTGTATGGTGAAAGAGTAGAGAAAGTTTCTCTTGCAGAATCCATGTTCCTTTAGGAACCTGAATCTATGATGAAAGAAGAGGATTAAAAGGTACTATCCATCAGTGCATGGCATCTCTCCTTGTCTTCAGAACCACCCTCCTTCTTCTTTGCTCCTTCTGGAAGAGGGATATTGTTTCTCTCAAGGAGACAACCATCATGTCAATGGTCTTCTTCATGCATGCACTTTCAGGGTGCTAACCCTTGTGACAGTAAGTGCATTTGGTTTTATCCTTCTTCTTCCCTTTCTCCTTGCCAGGATTCGAAACCCCTTCAGAAGATCTGGGCTTCTCTTTGTATTTCTTCTTCTCTTGTTTCTTTGAACCTTTGGCCTTCTGCTTCCCCTTTGCATGCTTCGAATCATCGGCTACAAGAAATTGGTCCTTTGATGACTTGATGGAACCCATTTGGACCAGCTTATATTGTTCTTGTGTAAGAATCTCCATGAAGTATGCCAAGGATGGCATCCTCCAGTTTCAAACAGTGAGATTGGTGGAATGGAATGTTGAAACAAACACAGAGTACTCAAGCGCCAACTTTGAAAGTATCGATAACACCAGTTGCTCATCCTTTAAACAACACAGCTGCTTGGTCGAATCTTACTAACATCATCCTAGGACTACTCTTCTTATCAGAATTTGAAAAAAACATAACCAGTCTTACAAAATTCCATTCCTTGCAACACGACCCCATCATACCAACATCGAATTTTGACATTGACACCTAAAGGTTGAAACATAGGAAACAATAAATGACGACTAGTTACATATCTCCAAAAGAACATGAGACTAAACCCAAAAGAATTTTCCTACCCCTAAGATGGTTCGACCTCCACATAAGAGTTCGAATTTTTCATCCACTTGGTGGAAGAACCGAGGAATCCTCGACTATGTACCAAGCATCTTGCAGTCGCGGTAGTTGCCATTTTATCCGAGCCATCCCTAGAGAAACCATCCTCCTGATTGGATATGTAATATCCCTTTTTCAAATTTTATTAAAATGCCCAATTTTCCACTTTTTTTCCCAGTTTCGACCTTTGACTAGTTTTACTGTTTTGACCTCCAAATCAACCCAAATGCTCCCAAATATTTTGTAGGAGTGTATGAATGGTATTTAGACTTGAATATAAGGTTCAGGGATGTTTTATGGCCCTCCAAATACTTCTGCAAACTTGATTTGTATTCTGATCAATATATGTAATTTTGACTAGTAATTTGTGCATCAAATCCCCCTCGGGTAACACTGCAAATGGCCTTCCAAATGCCTCCAAACTCCCACAAATTTATGAACAGAGGTATATAATGTGTTAAGTATGTTATTAAGGTCTCATATGCACCATTAATTTATTTTTAATACTATTCTAACTCTCTCACATTCAACAGCAAAAACCCCCAATTCGACCCTTGGGGAAATAGCACTATTTCACCTCCCAATACAACTAAACTGAGTAAAAATGCTTCAAATGCTCAAGTACAGTACATGAAACTTGTAGAAGACATCCATGGAAGTATATTTATCACAAATATATCAGAGAATCATCCATCCATTTGAAATAATCAACATTATAGTGTCATACATCAATGCATTGGGGAAATGGACATTGTTTGCTCATTAATCAATAGTTTTGCATACAACCAGTGGGTATTTCGACCTGAGAATTTCTGAATATGAATAACAGAGCATATGAAGCTATTAAAATCACAAATATGTAATGAGAAGCTCTCTCAAGAAGCACAAGTGCTCACCAAAAACGCCCTCCCTCAAGGAGCACGAATATGCCTTCAAAACTGGAAACGGTGGAGAGAAAGTGCTGCACTAAACCAAACCATGAAACTTCCTGTAGCTGCTACCTGCAAATAAAAACTCCATTAAAGCACCATGAAAGACCTGAGTGGCCTCTCCAAACACCAACTTGAATGGGAATCTTTCACCCTCGAAATTGGCTAAGGCAAGAAACTAGTCATCCACTAGCTCTCTCTTCACAAATGCAATTTTTCTCAAATCATCAAAAGCCATTCTCATACTTGATTTCTACATTTTATAACCAACCTTAGCCTTCAAGGGGTCGAAATCCTCTCAATAGATTCAATAATTTTTCATTTAGAAAATATTCCTCATTTGCCACTTGTCTCCTAGTTCCAACCTTCCATCTTCTCCCAAATTCGAATTTGAGTCTCTTTAGATTCCTCCAACTCCATGAGAGCCTTCTTGAGCCTATTTTTGGGGCTGACATGTCATAATGGTCAGGTGTAAGAAGTCAGGTCTGAATTTTGTCATAAAATGTCATAGATGCTTCATTATTGTTGTCATAAAACTAGGGAATCTAGCCCATGTGTCCACTAGTCTCCAATTTGACTCTTCCTCTCCCATGGAGGTTACTATTCCTTCCCATTTTGACCTAATATTATCAATTCCATGTGTTATGACTTACCAACTCACCCAAGAGTGTTCACCTTCCCATGAATTCGAATTGGCAAGAGAGAGCTGCCATGTGTCATTGAAAAATCAAGCTAGTGTGGGTCCCACCACCTCCATATGTCTCCAAAACCACTTGCCACCTAGAATTTCTCTTGAATTTATTTATTCATCATATTTATTAAATGCTTGAACCTTTATAATGTCTAAATATCATTTATTAGTTTCCTTATTACCATCCCACATGTGCCCATCCAACCTAGGAAACTAGTAGGATTGATGGGATTGTCTTACTATACATTTATTTGAATGGGGACATTACAGTCCTCCCCACCCAAGATTGCTTGTCCTCAAGCAATTTCAAATTTGGATGCTGCAAAATCTTCTCCTCTTCCCATGTGGCATCTTCATTTGGTAAGTCCTTCCATTGCACTAAATATTCTTTGATGATTCTACTCCTCAACCTTCTTTCCCGTGTCTTCAAAATCTTTTCCGGAACAAGTGTGAGCTGACCTTCATCATCCAAAGGAGGAAGTATTTCTGAAGTGATGATTTGCTGACCAAGAGATTTCTTAAGACAAGAAACATGAAATACATTGTGGATTTTACTCCCTTCCGGAAGTTCTAGTTCATATGCTACTTCTCCAACCTTCCGCACTACCTTGTATGGCCCACAGTACCTTGGTTTTAATTTTTCTGCTCCATTCTTTTTGAGAGATGTTTGTTTATAGGGCTGCAACCTTAAATATACTAAATCATTAACTTGAAAGGTTCTCTCTTCTCTATGTCTATCAGCATATTGTTTTTGTTGATTTTGAGCAACCTGCAAATTGTCTTTCAAGAGCTTTAAAATTTCTTGGCTCTCTTCCACCCAATCTTTAGCCTTTGGGGCTCTACTATCACCAAATATAATGTCAGCAAATGTAAGTGCATCATAACCATATAATTCTTTGAAAGGAGACATTCCTATTGACATATGATAAGTGGTGTTGTAGCAAAACTCACCCAAGTGTAGCCATTTTGCCCATGCTTTTTGCTGCCCTCCCACATAGTTTCTTAGGTATCCTTCCAACCATTGGTTTACCCTCTCTGTTTGTCCATCAGTTTGTGGATGATAGCTGGTACTTGGAGTCAATTGAGTGCCTACCAATCTAAAAATTTCTTGCCAAAAAGCACCCATGAATCTACTATCTCTATCACTGACAATGCTCTTGGGGAGCCCATGCAATCTGAAGATTTCTTTGAAAAAAATATCAGCCACTTGTGCAGCACTAAAAGATGATGTAACAGCAAAGAAATGAGCAAATTTTGTCAACCTATCAACTACCACATAGATGCAATCCTTACCTAAGGATTTAGGCAATCCGGTGATGAAATCCATGGAAATACTGTCCCATTTTTGCTCCGGAATGGGCAATGGTTGTAATAGGCCGGCTGGACATGTAAGTTCTGATTTGTTTTGTTGACATGCTTTACATTCATTCACATACTTCTGAACATCTTCCTTCAGCCCCTTCCAAAAAAATATTTGCCTCAACTGTCTATAAGTTTTGAAGATCCCCGGATGGCCTGCTAGTGGGGAATCATGTGCTTCTTGCAAAATTCGGTACTTGAGCTTGGAGTTATGAACTAAATAAATTCTTCCCTTATAATATATCATCCCATTCAAAATCCTATAATTATCATCCCCTTTGATTCCATCCAACACATCACAAGCAAATTTGTCTTTGGCATATTCAACTAGTAGCATGTTTTTCCAATCCTTGGCAATATCCATGAGAGAAAAGGAAGGCCTTCTTGACAAAGCATCTGCTACTATATTATTCTTTCCTTTGACATATTCAATATCAAAATCATAAGCTTGAATCTTGCTTACCCACTTTTGTTGCCTTTCATTTAGATCTTTTTGGGTGAGAAAGTGTCTTAGACTATTATGGTCAGTTTTCACCACAAACTTGCTGCCCACCAAGTATTGTCTGAATTTGGCCAATGCATGCATAATGGCCAGCATTTATTTATCATAGATGGAGTAAAGTTTTTCATGAGGCTGCAACTTTCTGCTCTCAAAGGCTATGGGGTGTTGGCCTTGCTTTAGGACAGCCCCTATTCCTCCACCTGAAGCATCACATTCCACAACAAAAGGTTTAGTAAAATCAGGAAGTGCAAGTATGGGACAACTACTCATTACCTCTTTCATTTTTTGGAATTCTTTTTCAGCCTCTTCATCCCACTTGAAAGCATCCTTCTTAGTCAAACCAGTGAGTGGAGAAGTCAACTTGGAGAACCCTTTCACAAATTTTCTGTAGTAGGTGCATATGCCAATAAAGCCTCTCAATTCGGTAATATTTTTTGGTGATGGCCATTCCAAGATAGCCCTGATTTTTTCCATGTGTACCTTCACTCCTTCTTGCCCAATAATGTGCCCAAGATACAGTAGTTCTTTCATCCCAAACTCACATTTTGATAATTTAGCAAATAAGGACTCTTCTTGCAAGATTTTCAACACAATCTCTAACTGTTGCAAATGCTCTTCCCATGTTTTACTGTAAATGAGAATATCATCAAAGAAAACCAAAACAAACCTTCTTAGTTGCTTGCAAAATATCCTATTCATACATGCTTGAAAGGTGGCTGGAGCATTAGTTAACCCAAAAGGCATGACAAGAAATTCAAAGTGGCCAAAATGACATCGAAAAGCAGTCTTTTGCACATCTTCATCTTTCATTCGAATTTGGTGATACCCTGATCTAAGGTCAATTTTTGAGAAGTATTTGGCCCCATGTAGCTCATCCATGAGCTCATCAATCCTAGGAATAGGATACCTATTCTTGATAGTCTTTTTGTTCAAGGCTCTAAAATCTATGCACATTCTCAATGTTCCATCTTTTTTCTTCACTAGCACTACTGAAGAAGCATAAGGGCTAGAGCTTGGTCTAATGAGCTCCAACTCTAGGAGTTCTTGGATAGCTTTTTCAATCTCATCTCTAAACCTTTTAGGATGTCTATAAGGTGGTATGTGAATGGGTGAAGTACCCTCCTCCAAAACAATACTGTGCTCAACCCCCCTATCTGGTGGCCTACCATGTGGAAGGTGTCTAAAAACCTTTTCATATTTTTGCAAAAGTTTCTCTATCTCCTTTGGGTGTTTGACAATATTTATAGTTGGCTTGGGATATGTAATATGACATTCAGCAGCCCATTCTATATCCCCATGCCTCAATATAGATCTCATGCTATTGCAAGTCACTACTTGATTTGGATAAGTGTGTTGCCCTCTCACAACTCTTTGTACTCCTTTTGAATCTTGGAATTTCATTTTGGGAATTTGATAATTTACTGTATGCTCTCCTATTGAATACAACCATTGCACTCCCAAAACCACATTAGTATCAGCAACATCAACCACATAAAAACTATCAACAAAAGTATAGTTACCTACGGTGACTTGCAGCTTTGGAACCCATGTTTTGCATTGCATTGTGTTGTGACCGGGAATGACAACTGTGAAGCCATCAAATGGTTCAATAGGTATCTTTCTTTTCTCTACCATCTCTACATCAATGAAGTTATGAGTGGCTCCTCCATCTACCAAAACTGACGTTCTTTGTCCTTGTACCACACCTTTGCATCGGATAGTATGATAGCGAGGTACTGCTGAAAGCACTGCCATTCTTGCTTTGTCCGGTGAAGGCTGATTTTCTTCTTGTCTTTCCTCTTCTACTGCTGTCTCATATGCCTCTTCTTGATCTGAAATATGTCCATCTTCATCCATGCCCCCATCATACCCCTCATTATCAGAAAATACTTCTATGTATTGAGCCTTTCCTTTGGTACATTTGTGCCCCGGTGTCCATGGTTGGAAGCATGTGAAGCATAGTTTCTTTTTTCTAAGTTCATCCCTGTTTAGTCCCTCTTTTTTATTCCTCTCAAATGACTCTCTTTGCCAAGGTTTCTTATCATATCCATCCCTTTGCCAAGGTTTCTTTTCAAATTTATAGCTAGGCTTAGGAGGAAATCTCGTTCTAGGAAGCACATTTTGGAGATCCCTAGTCAAGCTCATTGCATCTTTTAATGTAGTTGGCTTGTGGGCTTTGACCAAACCTCTTAAGGGTTCAGCCAAACCTTCAGTGAACAACAATACTAATCTTCCCATAGATACATCAGCCACCTTGACTGATAATTTTTGAAAGTCCAACATATATTCGGTAGGGGACCCAGTTTGCTTCAATTGAGCTAGTTCTTTGAAAGGCAATTCTGGATCTTTTTGTTCAAATCTTTCTAGTACCCTGTCAACAAATTCTCCATATGTTTTAACTTGATTATGACCCAAGGTTTTCAGCCCATGAAACCACCATTCATTGGCATCTCCTTCCAAATGCAAAATGGCCATTTTTAATGCATCCTCTTCCAACATAGGATTCAGCTGAAAATATACATCCAATTTTTGCACCCAAGTGTTAGCAGAATTTTGAGAAGAACCATCAAAAGTAGGAAGTGACATTTTTCCAATAGCACTATTCAATTATTTGTTATGGAATGGACTCCTATTGTCTCCCTTCATTTTAATCTTTTGCATAGCATCAATGTAGTCACTGAGTGGTACACCTCTTTTACACTCTTCATTCAAATCATTCCAATCATTTACTAGTTTCTTGTAATCCAATTCAAGATTGGGCTCTTCTTTGGGTGTGAGAAATTTAGGTGCAGTATGCCTTTGTGTGCTTTGAAATTCATCAGGTCTATTATGAGGTCCTGTACTTGAGAAAATATGCTCATTCCCTTTCATCTTTTCCCCTGAGTGTGAACCACTATTATCTCCTATCATCCCTTTGCCTGAAAGTTGGCTACCCAACAATTCGAAACCTTTCATCATTTGTTTATTCATATCTAGCATAACCATGGTAAGTCCTTCAAAACATGGTTTTAAGGCTTCAATAAATTCCTCCTTATGTCTTAATTTTTCCTCCTCCTCTCTACCCATTGTTTTAGAAAAAAACTCTTTTTTCTGCTACTATCTCTTCTTCAACCAAAACTTCTTCAACTACTGATTCAAAGGGTGGTGTTTTATTTGTTTGGATTATTGTTAATACCATCAGGTTCCAAGACCATTCTATGATACCACTTGTAATATCCCTTTTTCAAATTTTATTAAAATGCCCAATTTTCCAGTTTTTTTCTCAATTTCGACCTTTGACTAGTTTTACTGTTTTGACCTCCAAATCAACCCAAATGCTACCAAATATTTTGTAGGAGTGTATGAATGGTATTTAGACTTGAATATAAGGTTCAGGGATGTTTTATGGCCCTCCAAATACTTCTGCAAACTTGATTTGTATTCTGATCAATATATGTAATTTTGACTAGTAATTTGTGCATCAAATCCCCCTCGGGTAACACTGCAAATGGCCTTCCAAATGCCTCCAAACTCCCACAAATTTATGAACAGAGGTATATAATGTGTTAAGTATGTTATTAAGGTCTCATATGCACCATTAATTTATTTTTAATACTGTTCTAACTCTCTCACATTCAACAGCAAAAACCCCCAATTCGACCCTTGGGGAAATGGCACTATTTCACCTCCCAATACAACTAAACTGAGTAAAAATGCTTCAAATGCTCAAGTACAGTACATGAAACTTGTAGAAGACATCCATGGAAGTATATTTATCACAAATATATCAGATAATCATCCAGCCATTCGAAATAATCAACATTATAGTGTCATACATCAATGCATTGGGGAAATGGACATTGTTTGCTCATTAATCAATAGTTTTGCATACAACCAGTGGGTATTTCGACATGACACTTTCTGAATATGAATAACAGATCATATGAATCTATTACAATCACAAATATGTAATGAGAAGCTCTCTCAAGAAGCACAAGTGCTCACCAAAAATGCCCTCCCTCAAGGAGCACGAATATGCCTTCAAAACTGGAAACGGTGGAGAGAAAGTGCTGCACTAAACCAAACCATGAAACTTCCTGTAGCTGCTAACTGCAAATAAAAACTCCATTAAAGCACCATGAAAGACCTGAGTGGCCTCTCCAAACACCAACTTGGATGGGAATCTTTCACCCTCGAAATTGGCTAAGGCAAGAAACTAGTCATCCACTAGCTCTCTCTTCACAAATGCAATTTTTCTCAAATCATCAAAATCCATTCTCATACTTGATTTCTACATTTTATAACCAACCTTATCCTTCAAGGGGTCGAAATCCTCTCAATAGATTCAATAATTTTTCATTTAGAAAATATTCCTCATTTGCCACTTGTCTCCTAGTTCCAACCTTCCATCTTCTCCCAAATTCGAATTTGAGTCTCTTTAGATTCCTCCAACTCCATGAGCGCCTTCTTGAGCCTATTGTTGGGGCTGACATGTCATAATGGTCAGGTGTAAGAAGTAAGGTCTAAATTTTGTCATAAAATGTCATAGATGCTTCATTATTGTTGTCATAAAACTAGGGAATCTAGCCCATGTGTCCACTAGTCTCCAATTTGACTCTTCCTCTCCCATGGAGGTTACTATTCCTTCCCATTTCGACCTAATATTCTCAATGCCATGTGTTATGACTTACCAACTCACCCAAGAGTGTTCACCTTCCCATGAATTCGAATTGGCAAGAGAGAGCTGCCATGTGTCATTGAAAAATCAAGCTAGTGTGGGTCCCACCACCTCCATATGTCTCCAAAACCACTTGCCACCTAGAATTTCTCTTGAATTTATTTATTCATCATATTTATTAAATGCTTGAACCCTTCGAATGTCTAAATATCATTTATTAGTTTCCTTATTACCATCCCACATGTGCCCATCCAACCTAGGAAACTAGTAGGATTAATGGGATTGTCTTACTATGCATTTATTTGAATGGGGACATTACAGGATACCTCTTGGACAGGACCAAAACCCAAAGGGGGAAGGAACTAAATCCCCATATTGCTAGCTATAACATCAATTTTCATGTGCATTAGTCTGTAGTCCATGTTGTTCTCCTTCCAGGACCGAGCCAATTCCTTGTCACTAGCTTCTTTGCTCACTCGTTCGATCAAGATATGGGATAACATACTCTTAACCACCCAATAGGTGACAAGAACCTGGTCATAAGAATACATTATGTCATAAGTGGTTCCAATATCCTATGCCCATTCAACTAAATCCTCTGTAACCTCTTTTAGCTTGATTTCCTTGACTTGTTCCCACAGATTCGTCTCAATTTACTCGATTTCACCACGAATGGCTTGCGGTATTCGCTCACGAAATAAATGCATGGATTGAATTTCCCTCTGCTGTTCACTAGTAACTCTAGGGATTTTAGCTTCCTTCTCTCCCTTGGTGTTCTTTCTAGCTTGCTTCCCCCTGGTTTCCATCGCAAATGTCTAAGAGGGGGCACTCTTACTCACTGAGAGAAAAACTTCATTTATATCCCACTGATAATCCACAACTACAAGAATACATGGAGTAGTGCAAAAAAGTATGGAACTTTCCCTTCTCATATATAGCCATTCCCTCATCCAACTCCATAATTTCCTTGATCAGAACACTAGTGTCCACATTAAGTTGTCGGATTTGGCTTTCAATCTCATAATTCCTTCACGGTATCTCAAGGATGCACAGATGTAGGATGAGTACTAGGATGTATTTATTCCTCATCATGGTTCACACGGGAACTAATGACATCAATCAATGGAGTACTATTCCCATTAATATCCACAATGCTGGAGGGAAGAGGGCTATCATCGTTTCAGGTGTCTGCCACACCGGTCACGTGGGTCCCTAAATGCGACGCATTGGAGTGGTACGTGTCACCACCACCTCTTTCTTACAGAAGGGTGTCATGACTTGCTAGTTGGGTGCACTATGTATCCCACACCTGATCCTCGAAGCTCGACATCTGTCTGTCCCATCCTCGATGTTTCTCCCTTTATCCCACATTGGCCAAGTGGTCTTCCACCTTATTTCCTTCCTGTTTGACATGGATGAAGGTCCAAGCATGGGGCTTGAGGATTACGGTTTGTAGCTTTTCCATCATGTACTCTAGCCTCCAACTAGCCGCCACCTTGGAAATACTCTACTCGTTCTACATCTTCTTCACCATGTGGATTATGAATATGGAATCCCCCTCCACGAGGATGGGTTCTCATCCTTCTCTAGCAACCAGATTGAGTACATAGATCATCCTATCCAGCTTTGCATCGTTATTTGTTTTGTTTCCAATGTATCTATTAGCACTCATAATTTCTCCTTTGATTGTGGAATGATAGTTCTAAGGTAACTATTTCAAACCAATCTTTAGGAGGAAAACTAACATTTTTCCTACCAGAGAGGGCACCGCCAACAAATAAATGCAATGGCTAGAGATATTTCAGAGTGATTATAATTTTAAAATTTGGAAAAGGATGAAACTCATGGGTAACATTGGGAATGGAGTCAAATTTTAATATTTAAGGACCAGTAGAATTTTAACAATGAGGATTTTTGTAAAGGAAAGGTAGTTGTCATTTCACAATCAAGTTCTTATTTGCAGGCAATGAAGGAAGAAAAATAGACAATCCATCAACATTGGGAACCGATTATAGCTGAATCCAATATTAACTTTGGAGGAAAATTTGTGAATACTCAGACCTAATAAATCAAAGCATAGTTACATGAATTCTGATTCATTCAAACTCTCATATAAGTATGAAAGAAAAACATAATGGAAAGAAATTAACAGTAATAACAAATCACATAAAGGAAGGGAAATTACAGACTACAATTTAATCAACACAATAATCTTTTCTCTTCAAAATGTGCTCAACTCTGCATGGCTATCTTTATTAAAATTGAAGTAAGCTTGATACAAAATGTGTCTTCTTTCATGGGTTCCAACCCACATTACATTGTCAAAATTTGTTTTTATACATAGAAAATCCTCTTGAGGCAAAACCTAACTGATTTTCTTTCTAGAAATAGTAAACTCAAAAATAATTATTACATTCTATTCCTGTAAAAACTTGCATAATTTATAATTTCCCAAAATATAATATTTGGTGTCTTCTATTGGTTGCAGTTGTTGACGAAACTTCTTTCCTTGACAAGAGTCTTCATGTATGAAAACTATATTTCATCTTGCCATATTTCTCCACTACCTTCCACTACTCTGTAGAAGGTATTTCATAACTAGTCATTTCCTTGACAAGAAATTTCATCTCCACGTGTTCTGCAATTGATATCGGGGGTATCTTTGTACCTACCATCTCCAACTGGTTCAAAATTTCAAAGTCATCTGAAATTTTTTCCAGGAAAATCTTCCCTATCAAGACATGAGTCATGTCTTCAAATTTTTCATGATTCCTTCTAATATCAAATAAAAAATCCTTATACTCATTATGGGGAATTAATTTATCATTTTCATCCCCAAAAGAGGGAAATCCTTTCTGAATTAGCTTTTCAAATTCCTTTTTGAATGCTTCCACTTGTTTCTTCATTTGTTCTTCCTTAGCCTGCACATTCTCAACATGAGAATATTTTCCAAGGACTCTCCTAGCCCAAGTTATAACTGCTATTCTATTTTTAATAGCCATTGCTTTCAAATCATCTTTTGTCAATGTATTTAAAAAGTTTACAGTGTTCTAAGTTGTTATCGCTCCAGGAGTCTTTCTAGGTTACAGTCAAAAGAGCTTGGTAACTTGACCAAAATATGAATAATAAAAAGGGGTGGATCAAGTTGGACGATTTCAAACACTCTTTTTCACTCAAAACATGTTAATGCACTCAGATAGACGAGGCTCTCAACCACCAGCATTCAAAGGTTGTAAAATTAGTGATTGCATGGAGAAATAACTATCACATTAGCAGAATCATACACAAAATCTTATATATGAATGGCAGATTATAATAGTCACAGAACACTTGCTGAGTTAAGCTTGTGAGTACAATGATAAGATGACAATCAACAACTGTAAGCAAACATAACAGTGTGAATGTAACATTCAAACACAAGTGCAGAAAAGAAAGAAGATGGAAAAGTTGAACAATTAATAGCGAGAGAAACTGGTTTCACTGCTATTGCATAAAATGTTTGAGTTTACAAAATGTCTGAAAATCTCCCAAAATACAACCTTTATTCTACTTCAGTCTTTGGATTTATAGCCATTACACATTTTTTAGATCCCAAACAGATGGATCGAATATACTAAAAATAATGACTGAAACAACCAATGATAGATGCAGTAACACATCATGACCAAAGTAACTGCTCCGTGTAAGTGGCACCACGCCTGGAAGTTTGAGACGAGCATCTTGGAGCTAGGGCAGGTGTAAAAATGCCATTCTGTAGAAACCTGTAGGGGTGTTTTCCAAAAATAGGCAAGAATATTCTGCTGTCGAATCTGCCAGCGCTCCCAGTCTGTGCACAGAGCTGATTGTGGCACACTTGAACGCCTGTCAGCCTTCTGGAAAACGTCTTCAAGGTGCTAGGAACCATACCAAAAAGGTTTTCTACCTGCTGATATATTCGTGCATTTGTTTTCGTTTTCGGCAGCTAACAAAACTGAGTTGGAAAGTGACAAGCAACCGAAAGGCTAACGTTCGGTGGTTAATGAATCATGATAACGCTTCGCCTAAACCACCGAAACACTTTAGGGTGCGGGAAAACCTTATCTCCTTTTCGATATCTGGGAGGATGTTGCTTGCACACCATAAGCTACCAGAACAGGTTTTGGCAACTAATGAACAGTTTCGGTGTTCGCCCAAGTCGTTGAAAACCATGTAAGATTTAACTGCAAAAAGAAATGTCAAAACTGTGTTTACATCCTCATGTTACCTGGTTGTTTATTCCTCCTGGGTCGAGGTCGGAGGGTTTTCCAAGTCGATCGTGGTAGCAGCTAAGGTCTCCAGGTTTGAATGTGCCATGGGCTGGGGACTTTGGGCTCCTTCCTTTCCTTCTAAAACTTCAACCCTTCTCCTCAATCAGATGTTTTCCCTAACGAGCCTTATGTTCCTGCCCCTCATCTTGCTATGTTTCTTGGTCATTTCATGAAAGGATTTGTAAAGCTCGTTGTACCTCTCTGTCAGCCTCTCGTTCTTCTCTTTAATAACCTTCTGGAGGAACTCGCGTTCATAAGTTTACTGAAGGAGCCAGTTGATTCTCTGTGAATCTGAAATCTTCGCCTTTTGGGTTGGCCTGTCTGCCACTTCCTGACTCTTCTCCTCCAGGGGTGTAGGGGAGGGTAAATTTACACAGTCCAAGCCCCACTCTTCCATAAAAGTAGATGGGGACAACTTTACACAGTCACTCTCCTGCTCCATCGGGGCTGGGGCTTCTGCCTGGGGCACCTGTCTTGATTTCTCCTCATCAAAATCTTCTTCTGCTTTCTGCAACTCCCCTTCCTCTTTAGAATCAGTGTAAGGGAGGTTCAAAGGATTTTCACTTCTCGAAGGAATTTCTTTTGAAACCACCCCTTCATCCTCAACCCTGTCATCGGATGTCAGATTCCTTTTGGTTTTCTTTGCCGGTGGAGCTGAGGAAAGGGGATTAACTGAATTTGGGGGAAGAGCCCTCCTTCTCCGTTTTCCACTCTTGGGGTTTGAGGATTTCTTTTCACCTTCTGGCTGCAATTCGGTTTCGAGCCCGCTCCAGAAGAGAAAGACAGTCCATTTCATGCCCTTTCTCTGCAATAACTGAGAGACCAACAATTTGATCAAACCATGGTGGAATAGCCTCCCTGCAATTTTGGAGGTTTGAGCCTTTACTTGGTGAGACATTTTGGTGAGGCTTTTGTGGAGGTAAAACGGGAGGTTTAGAGGGTTTTTTCCCATGAAATGATCCAACAATCTGAAATGATAGATTAACACCCGGTTATACCTGCCCTCACAGGTTATATAGGCTAGGATGGATTTCAATAACAACTGCCAATTGTCCTCCAAGTATGACATAGGGATGTCCTTCTTCCAGACCTGACTCCTGTGCTCCGGTTTCAGATACGATTTAAACTCAAAATCCTTCTTAATCGTGGTCTTAAACCATCTCTCCCCGGTTATGGGCAATTCTGTTACCTGGGCAATGAGGGCCTCGTCCACATGGAACTCTTCCTTGCCGATTACTGCTTTTTCTCTGTCATATGATAGGGAGAAAGCCTCAGCTACCTGTTGGTGAGAGCCCTGAAGTTTTTTATAGAAGTTATAGCAACCAACATTTTTGAAAAACTGACCTACCTCGGGGTGTGCCTCAAGGTAGCAGGTGTCACTTAATTCCTTTCTCAAAACTGCTCCTCCCCCTTTCGACATCGATGAACTACTTGGTGGCGCTTGCTTCTCAAACCCGGACTGAGAGAGCGACAGGGAATAGGGAAAAATGGGCTCAATCGACATGGTGGGGGCGAAAATGGAAAGGTGGTGTGGCCTTTCGGGAGCTAACTCCGAGGGTATGCAAAAGTGGGTAATCATGAGGGTGAAATGATGGTGGCTGAGGTATGATTGCGGTAGTGGAATGAATTTTAGAAAAGCGGTTAAGTGGATGGGAAAAAGGTCCGTCTGGTCAGAAACATGGAGGTGGCGTCCGGACTGCTCTCGGGGTGCGTCAGAATTTGGCTGAAATGACCCTTTTAGCGGCTTAACTATGATGGGTTCCCTGCATCATGACCCCAAACCCTTGATTTGACATGTTCGTCAATTGACGTGACTTCCCTTTCGGCAACCGATAATTTGTATTCAAACCTGTTATGCCGCCGGAAAATGATTTTCGCTAATGCCTTATGTTTTCGGCGGTCGAAGCCAACCCAGCCCAGTTGACGGCAAGTTGCGGGAAGTATGCCTGGCTTTCGATGGCTAATGAACACCGTTGTGTTCACCTAAACCCCCGGAATGACTTCATGAATGTGGGCGTAACTTTTTCCTTTCGGCAGCTAGGGAAGATTTCGGCTTTGCCCCTCGAGCTGCGGAAAATGTTTGACTTGTCAGTGGCTAATGAACACTGTCATGTTCGCCCAAGCCACCGAAAACCGTCTCTCCACTTTACGCTGTAACTTTTCTGTTTTCGGTGGTTGGAATGTTCTGTCTTTTTACACCATAAACAGCCGAAACCCCGGCTTTCGGTAGCTAATGAGCCAAAACAAGGCCCGCCTAAGCTACCGAAACCTGAAACTCTATCTTCGGAAGAAGGCCGACGCAGAAATATCATTTTTAGACTTCGTTACCTTCTCAGACCTACGAGACTAGAACTCAGACATGTGTGGACCAAAAAAAGAAAAATAAAATACCTCCTATCACCTAGATGACTTGACTAGTCTACGTTTATTTGGGGAGATAACATAAGCTGTCTCTTTCAGCTTTTTATCCAAAACTTCCTTCATCGTTGTACAACTTTGTATACTATCACTGGCTATTGTTTCCTTTGTCTTCATAAAATTCAGATAAGGCCTGAATTTTGCAGCTTCATTCATTATAGAATCCCAAATCAAGTGTTTGGAACCTTGTAAGGGAAGTTTCCCAGTCACTTGAGACACTAATTTTTTATTTTTATCCATCAACTCTTTATTCTTATTTTCCAATTCCTTTCTTTCAGCTTCTTTTTTTCTGGTTTTCTTCTTCTAACTTTTGTTTTTCTTCTTTCAACTCTTTTATTTCCACTTCTTTCAAGATAACTTGGGACATATCTTGGATTAGATCTTTTGTACTTGCTTCTCTGCTGCTCTGACTGGTTCCTTGCTTCTCTTGCACCATACCTGCCAACTTTATTTTCAATTCTTCAATTTGAGTCTTGAGACTCAATCTGTCTTTCTCCCAACTAACTTCTTTTTCCTCAAGCTTAATCAATTTAGCTTTGGAATCACTTAATTCTTGTGACAGTGATTCCTTTTATTGTTCCAAAATAGTCAACTCAGATGCTTGAATTAACTGAGTTGCTGGGATTTTAAGTTTTTTCTTAAGCAATTGAAATGTGTTTTCTTTCTCAGTTAAGAGCTTCTTGATTGCCTCTCTTTTACTTGGCTCATCATTATTCTCCATTAAATCAACTTGTAATTTTTTGATTTGCTATTGATGAGCTTTATTTTCCATTTTCTCTTATCTTAACTGGATTTCTAACCTGCTCACTGTATTCTATAGATTTGCAATTTTTAGGGTAGCTTTCATCAAAAATGTGTAAATAACTTCTCATGTTCATCTATGCAAGTGTATCTTATCTAGGACTAATACCTTTTGTAAATTTAGTCTCATTTCTGTGACCTTGTCATCAGATGATACAACTAGATTCAAGGTATTTTTAGCAAGATCTTTGTTGGTCATTAAAGTAATTTCTGAATCTACTACATTTCAAAATTTAGGAAACAATTTATGGACATTTTTTATGCCATTTGACTGTCCTGGCCATACTTAACATATAAATCAGCTCTTGACTGAAATTTTTCAGTGTCTCCTACAGATTTTGCTTCATCAAATGTATATTCATACATCTGAACCTATGGGCCTTGATATTTTTTTTTCTCTTTTCCTTTCTCACTGCCTAACACAAACAATTCACCTTGTAGATTTGATTTGAATTTTTTACTCCCTTCCTGTTCTTCCACCTCTGTATTAGTGATTTCCTGGAAACTCCTTTTGCTAGCAATTTCTATTTTCCCTGGGGTAGGTACTAATTCAGCTGAAAATTGTGCTGGAGCAGAAGGATTGGATTGTGAACATTCTGAAATTTCTACATCGGATTCATATTGCAATAGATTAGCCATCCTTGCTAATCCTTCAACCTCCTGATGATCAAATGTCTTGCTTTTATTTTGTTGTCTCTGCTGGGAAATGATATGACATGGATCATAATTGACAACAAAGGCCTTCTTAAAACCCAATATCTCCAATTGTTTTTCTACAAAGGACAGAGCATTCCTATTTTTGATGATGAAAGGACCAATTTTTAAAGGAAATTTTATATCTGAAGCTTGTTTAAAGGCTAAAAATGGTCATTTTCAACAGTCAACTTCTGTGTGATAAATTCCAAAGCAAATATTCTCAAAGTCAAAAAGGCTGGTAGAATGTATGGCTCCTTCACAAATCCATAAATCCTGATCACTGTATGTTGTTTCAATAAGAACCAATCTCCAACCCCTTTTCCTAGTTTTAGCTGCATTAGGGTCTTAATCTCTGGTAGCACTCTTGGTAAATTTTCTTCAAAAATGAATCTACACACTTCTGATAAAATAAGATTCATACAGTTGAACATATTGTTTTCCACCGTGTCTGAAAATACTGACTGTGGAAAATGTAAATCCTTTTCACTTGAAAATAAAAGCATCTTCATCAGGTATGTCTGGAATCTGAAATGTTTGGTGTTGTGGAAATTCATTAGCTGAGAGTGAATACTCTCAGTCAAGAACTCATCAAATTTAAGGCAAGGGACCTGACTGTGTTCTATCTCTGGTATACCAAAGCTCAATCTGAAAAGTAGACTTAACTGGACCTCTGTGACCATTGAATAATTGTCCAGCCCTAGAAACTGGGAAATTAGTGAAAAAACTAACTGTGAATTTTCATCAAAGAAGTTAATGTCTAGTGGGTAAGGGGTATTTCCAATTGCAAGGTATGGATTTAGGAAACTGGTCAAGAAGGCTTGCTTGGTTTCAAGAGATGACTATCTGTATTGGCTAACTAGATATTCTTCGGCGAAATCCTCTTGGTCACGAAAGAAAGACAAGGGTACTTCTAAGAATTTTCTAACAATAGAAGAACTAACAGGACAAAGGATTTTGGTTTTGGAAGAGTTCATAGTCACTTTCTCGTTTTGAGAATAGTTTGTCGCACACCATGAAATAAAATCGAGAAACCCTAGGGTTTGTTCTGGACAAAAATAAATAAAAATGGACTCATAAACCCCGTGTATGTCTAAATTTTGATTTTTCAACCCATCTAGCCTACTCTTAACCTATGAGACTGGAAACTTAGTCATAATAGGGTCATAAATATCATTGTATTTGTCTTCTAGGGTTTCTTCTATTATGACATTTTCGACACTCTGAGGAACTGTTTCACCGTGTTCTTCCATCATATAAAATCTTCTAAATACTTGCATGAGTTTCAGAGAGCCTACCTGACATTGAAAGTTTGAAAAGGTATGCTTTGTCACCTTCCTGTTGCACGCATGCATCTCAATCACTCGACGTCGAAAATACAAATGTCAACGTATCTACATGCCTTTTGGATTTTGTATATACCGAAGGAAGTTTCACAATGCAGAGGATTGTTTTTCCTTACTGCCCTCCCGGATTGCGAAATGATAAAATGCCGACACGTGGAGGGAGGTATGGTATTTCACAACCGCCGAAGGTACCACTCCAACATGCATGTTCGTGGTGCGAAACGAATGTAGGTCGTTGATCTATCCACCAGTTGATCAAACGATGATTAAATTGCACATTTTTTAACGTCCCTTCACTTGTCTTTTCGGCGGAATTTACCTCCGTTATTCACCTTGCTTCCTCTCCAGCAAAACCTTGTCTCCACCATCGATCTTTTCCTCTTCAATCTGAACCATCAATCCTATTACATTGTTTCCCAAGGCCACTTCACCAATATTTTAGCTCCCTTTAAGTTTAGCCATGGTCATGCATGGCATTTTCTTTAGGGCTGGTCACTTTCCCCAGAAAGCTTGAGTTATACCAAAGCAAATTTCCATTATCCATTTCTCATTAAAATTTGAAAAATACTGTGCCAACGGTATCTGAGGAATATTTTCAAGATCTTACCTTCATGGTTCTAGACAACTCTACCATAACCTGCTGACCCCAGATTCCTTTTGGAAGCTCCATCGAAATTCATCTTGAAAGCACCCTGGGGGGGCGGGAGCCACATAAATGGGCTAGAAGGGGTATTAGCATTGGAGATTCTTTGAGAAGAAGATTGGGTTGTTCGGGAAATTCTCCAGGCATTGAGGATTTTTTTTTCCAAACCATCCATTTCCCAATCCTTATCATTCCAATTGCCAATCCTTATTCATTCCTGGATTTGAAGACTAACTTTGGTCCAGACAACCTCAGAACTGGATCTTTTGTCCTGAAAGATGCACTTATTACATTCTGTCCATATTCCCCATAAAAGGAACCTAGGGAAAATGGTCCATATGCGGTTGATAATGGGATTTTGGAAGGCCTTAGAGTCCCATTCACTAATCGAGATATCCAGACTGCCTCTAATTTTGTTCAATCGAAGGAATATTTCTTCCCCTTTATCGTAGAGGGAAGAAGTAAACAGACATACATCAAGAAGGTGGTCCATCATCTCCTTCTCAACAACACATAAGGAGCATTGGGTGGGTCCAAGCATACCCGCTTCTTGATATTTTCTCCAATGAGGATTCTCGTGTGCACAACTAACCATAGGAAGGTGGCAACTTTGGGCCATCAATTGTTTTTCCAGATATTTTTCCAAACTTCCTGTTGCTGTGTCTCCTGCTGACCTGTCCATATCTCATAGGCCTCTTTAGTATTAAATACCCCTTTCATCATTTATCCCCATATTAGTTTATCTGGTCCTTCTTGAAATATAATGCACCTATCTTGGATAGAATCCCACAATCTGGGAAGTTCATATTCTAGGAATCTCTAGTTCATCCACTCTCATGGTTTCCAATCATGGTACTCTCATTCCCTCGAGTCCTCCTACCATAATTGTTTGACTTTCGTAAGTCCCATTTCCAGACATCTATCTTGGCTTACCAGGGCGTCGACTTAATGGGAGATATTTGGCATCTGTTGCCACGATTCTTGCCATAAATATGCCACCTCCCCATATCTAATTTCCTGGAACTAGTGGTCTTGGATTATTTTCCTTCTATGAAGAGAAGTTTTCCAGATATGAGATCCTGGTTTCTCCTGATCAAAGTGAATTAATTCCTCCTTCGATCTATCTTGGGCGTATTTAACATGCCAAATTTTTGTCCAAGGATCTGAGGTGTGGGTAACCCAACACCACTAAATTTTGGCCCTAAGACTTCACTATTCTTTTCCGAGTCCCGCAGACCCAAACCTCCATGAGATTTTGGCTTACATAGATTTTCCCAACTAACTAAGGCCCAATTGTTCTTATTTGAGGAACCCTTTCATAAGTATGTTGGTAATATGACAATATAGGTTGGAATTGATGGCAATGACATGTATGTCTATGTTGGCAGAGCCATTGATGAGGTATGTTGATAGATCCATTGATGAGGGAGTATGATGACAAAGGTAAAATGATGCGCACAAGCAGTGAAGGTGAGAATGGAATACACATGCCTATCTATGTATATGCTATGAATGAGTTGTTCATTCCATTATGTGTGCGTCATATGTCATTATAAGCATGAGTAGGATCCCACTGGTGCCAATATCACCAAGGCTGCGACCAAGAAATATGTTGAAACTATTAAGCCTGGTATGGTTGTAACTTTCAGTCCCACTGGGTTGACAACTGAAGTTAAGTCTGTAGAAATGCATCATGAAGTTCTGTTGGAGACATCACTAGGTAACAATGTTGGCTTCAATGTGAAGAATGTTGCAGTCAAGGATTTAAAACAATGGTATGTTTCCTCTGACTCCAAGAATGACCCAACAAAGGAAGTTGCTAGCTTCACCTCTCAGGGGAGCATCATGAACCATCCTGGACAGATTGGGAATGGTTATGCTCCTGTGTTGGACTGCCACATTTCCCACATTGATGTTAAGTTCGTTGAAATTATGACCAAAGTAGATAAACAATCTGACAAAGAATTTGAGGAGGAGCCAAATTCCTCAAGAATGGAGATGTTGGGTTTATCAAAATGATCCCCTCCAAACCCATGGTTGTGGAGACATTCTCTAAGTATCCTCCATTGGGGCGTTTTGCTGTGAAGAGATATGCATCAAAAAGTTGTTGTTGGATTCATCAAGGCTGTTGATAATAAGGGAGTGCAAAATATCATATGGGCTCAGTCACAAACATTGGAGGAATTAGATCTTGGTCGAGAGGGTAAAAATGGAGATGGTACAACTGATGTTTTTCTTCCTGGAAGTGACAAAGGAGGAGGAGAGGTTATTAATGGGGTTCCTGTTCTAGTTCCTGATCTGAAAAATGATTTCCACTACGATTTTTTCAGTGGAAGAAGATATTAGGAGTAGTTGCAAGAAGAGACTCAGCAACCCTCCGATCAAACGATCGACGGTGGCGATTAAATTCATCTTTGGGATTTATCCCACATTTGGAAGAGCGAAAAGGTTGTTATGTGTTTATATACAAAGGAATGACTATGTTCACTTGATGCATAGTGCAAAGGTTAAGGTGGGGGATCTGGGTGTTTGGACTCCACGAGAAGTCACCATCCCAGAGCCTAGGACAACCAGTCAGGCCCCCTACCTTTTGGAAAAAGTGACAATGATGGTCACATGAGTGAACAAGGGATTAAGAGTGCCCAGAAGGATGAAGCCCGCATTTCTGAAGGTGAAGGGAGACAACATGAGAGGAAGTGATGCCTGTGTGAAGGAGACCAGAGGGTTTAATGAGGAAGCCCGCAGATGTAAAATACAAGGAAGCTCTTATAGGGCCAAAGCATGCCCGCAGGTAGATGATGAATTGTGCTCACAGGTGTGAGAGGAAGGGAGCACGTAGACCAAAATTAATCAAGAAGCTTTTAATTATTTAATTAAAAATTGTTAAATGCAAATATTTGAGAAGATGCCATACATGCAATGTTTAGAAGAAGTTTTTGATTAAATAAGTAAATTAATAATAAACAGAATTATAAACAAGAGATTCGAAGAGGTATGAAAACAAAATGTATGAGGCAGTTAATGAAAATATGTGTTTTTCCAGCTTGAAAAGGTATGAAGGTTTGAAGAGGTATGAACAAAGAATTTAATGGAGATTCAGAATTAGAAGAAAGAGTCTCGGTGACAAAAAGTTGTTGTAGCAGCCAGAGTAGTCCAAGACAGAATTTGATGTTCCAGAATTGAAGAAAATAAACATTCAAGGGTGGAAGGGTGGAGATAGGGAAGGTTGGTGCCTGTAGGGGAGTAGGTGCTCCCTTGTCAATTCATAATTGACTAAATAGGGGTGTGGGTGCATCCTGATCAGTGGGTGTTGATCCAAAAGGGAAGAATACATCTACCTTCTATTGTATATTGTAAAAACAAGTTTTACAGATAAATCATTGGGTTCCACGATAAATCATTGTGTCCAAATTTGTTTTTACATTTGCTAAAGTAAAAGAAATTGTGTTTAAATTTTTGTCACTAATTCACCCCCCCCTCTCAGTGATAGGACCTGATCCAACAAAGTATTGGCATTGGAGGTTTCTGATTTCTTTCAAAACAACCTTTGGAGCAACCATAACTGAGAAAAGGGATATTGGCATGGCTTGGAGCATAGATTTGATAAGGGTAAGCCTTCCTTCCAAGTTGAGGGGTCGAAGGGTCCAGTTCAAGAGATTCCCTTTAATCTTATCCAATAGGTCAGACTAAGATATTTTCCTGATTTCTCCTTCAGCAATGGGGGCACCTAAATATTTGGATGGAAGGGAGATACCATGGAAGCCAAGAATGCGAGTTATATTTCTTTGGGTAACTCTGGGTGCATTGAAGAAAAATATCTGAGACTTGTCCTTATTGATTTCTAATCAATTTCCAATCCAGAGGCCTTTGAGAAGAGGCTGTGATAGTTTTTAATAGCCCTCGCCTCCTAGACAGATGGGTGTCCCATGGGCATAGTGTCATATACAAACTATTGAAGAGTTTTTCTATCATCCCCTGCATGCATATCCAACCCTCTGATTTCACCTCGATTGACCATGGATTTAATTTTTCGTGTTGAGGCCTTCGACCATCATAATGAATAGGAAGGGAGATAGGGGGTCCCCCTGTCTTATTCCTTGATATGGACTAAAATTCTTGGTGGGTGATCCATTGAGAAAAATCAAGAAGAAAGAGGACGAAGTCAAATTCATCACCCATTCAATCCACTCCTGGCTAAAGCCATAAGATTTAAGCATTTCTCTCATGAATTGCCAGCTGATCTTATCACAAGATTTTGATATGTCTACTTTGAGAATCATTCCAGGCTTCTTTGTCATACTTAAGGAATGAATTACCTCATGAACCAAGATAACCTCATCCAGAATCTGTTGTCCCTCCATGAACCCAGATTATTCTGTGGATACTAGGTTAGGGAGGAGCAACTTCAGTTTGTTGGCAATAAATTTTGTTATAATTTTTTAAATAACATTGTGCAGAGCTATTGGTCTAAAATTACCTGGTGATTCATCTCCTTTACTTTTGGGGATGAGAGTCAGGAATGTAGCATTGAAGGATTTCAGTGCCCCTTTTATTTTCCTTGAGTCTTCCACTATCTTACAGAATTCCTCCTTAATTAGGTCCCAAAAGTGGTGAAAAAAAATCATCATAAAACCATCAGGTCCTAGGGCCTTTCTAGTGGCCATCTGGTGAACAACCTCTTCCACCTCATGCATATCCACTGGACACGTCAAGATCTCACTCTGGATTTGGGATATCAAGGTGGGAATATACTGTGTTATTCATGCAATGTCCTCTAACCAATCCAAAATGTCCTCTTCCATGATGTTCCTGAAGTGACCGACCAATTCTTCTTCAATGTACTCCATACTTTCCACATACTGTCCAGAGTTTTTTTCAGGTGTTTTATCCGATTCCTTTGTCTATTTTGGGATGACCGATTGGTGAAATAATTTTGTGTTGCATTCTCCCTTTTTTATTCTAGTAGATTTACTCTTGTTTCTCTCGCGCGTTTAGTTGCTCGAGGGTGTTGTTCTCACGCATTTTCAGGTCCTCATCATACCAGTGTTCCATCCATTCTTATTGTATCTCTTCCAGTTTCTCTAACAAGTACTTTTTGTCTTGGAATATGTTCCCAAATTCCTCTTTGTTCCATGTATGGATCTTGGATTTTATGGATTTCAATTTCTACTGGAATTGGTACATCCTCGATCCTCTTGGGGGTTCCAGATTCTTCCACCATTGTTGGACCATTTTTTTGAAGTCTTTTTGATTGAGCCAAAATTGTTTGAACCTGAATGGTTTTCTCAACAGGGGGGCCATACCTTCCCAACATAGGCATACTGACCAATGGTTCGATTCAACAGTTGGAAGAGACATAGATGATAAGTCACCTCCCCCCATAATTGTGGCTTCTATTAGCAGGAATATACCAAGTCTAGATGCCGCATGGTTTTCACCTCCTCTTCTGTTATTCCAGGTGAACCAATTGTTCCCAGTTTCCACATCTACCAGATGATTGTCTTCAATAAATTTTCTAAATTCCTCGTTTACTACCCCTAGGATCCTTCTGCCCCCCTTCTTCTCTTCAAAGGAGGTAAAAAGGTTGAAGTCTCCTCCAACAATCCAATGCTTCTCCCCGACCCTCCTTGTTTCCCATGCAAGATCATCAAGGAAGGCTTCCTTTTGTGGGTTAACACTCGGGCCATATACATTTGTAATAATACCTTCGACAACTGAATTGGCTATTTGGAAGTCAACAGAGAGGAAGAATCTTGTCTCCATGAATTGGGAGAGATGAACTTCATCAGGTCTCCATAAGATCACCATTCCTCCTTCTGTCCTATTAGCGCCAATTGTTATGGTCTCACTACCTTTCCATATTCAAATTCCTATTTCCTAAATAACTCATGCTTGTCATTTTGTTTCTTGGAGAAAAAAAATCACAGGTTTCTCCTTTTGCAACTTATTCCTTAATGTACCAATCTTGCGGGGGTAATTCACCCTCAGATGTTCCATGTTATTACTTTCATTGGGAAACTTTGTTTACTTCAGATAAGGTTTCCTTTATCGTGGGGTATTGGCCTGACTTGATTATCTTGGTTCCTACTTCCGCTATCCTCTGTCTATTGGTCTTTCTACCCCTTTTTCATCCTTCTTCTAGAATTTTCCTTTTGTTGCCCTTCTGGTTATCCTTTTCATTTCCCAAATGCGGTGTGGCCCTTGTCTTCACTATGGCTTCTTGGAGGATCTCGATCTGGCACCGCGGAACATAACCCTTCCCCTTATTGTTGCATTCCTTCTATATCTCGTCCATATCGAGCCCCCCCAGATCCATATCTCCCCCCTCGTATTGTGTATCTTCTTCCATTGGATCTGGTTTCTCAGCTTGAGTTTCCTGGGATCTTTTATCGTTCACCTGGATCTGATCCACTTTCTGCATATTTTTCTCTAGTTCCTCCTGAGGATGATCTTCTTCCATTGAATTGAAGGTATCAAATATGTTTGATCTGGTTACTTTCTTGTTATTTATCCGTCACGTATGCTTGCATCCATGCCTCCTTCTATTATTTACCTGCGTGAAACCTTCATCATCATTCTCCTTCTCCTGGGACGGTTTGGGGGGAGAAGGGGGTGGTTTTTTTGGGGGGAATTATTTACTTAGATGGCCATATACATGGAATTTCTTACATTTGAAGGGGATATTCTCATATTCGATGGTTTGTAACCAGTCCTCATCATCCCACGTCAAATTTATGGCTTCAGGAAGATCGCAGGAGATGTCCATATACCCAAAGATCAGGGCATATGACGTATACCTGAGCTATTTTGTATGTTCAGATTAAATTTCATGAATTTTCATAAGGAGTTTCCAATATCGAATCTCTAGTTCCTAGTATTCATAGGAGAGCGAGTAGAGATGGATCCATACCGGGGCTACTCGCATGTCCTCCTATCTAGGTTAAATATCTCTTTTCAGGGTCTGAGGTATAGACCGACTGCGAAGAAAAAATAATTCTATCTCAATCCTCCTGGTTGAAGAAGACGATGGTAAAGAATCCTTTCAACCCAAGATGCAAATCGTAATGGTATTTAGGGTTCCACGTATCTTTGATACATTTAAGGAAATCTCTCTCCTTGGGCCACACCCCAATGAATTCCCTAATTAGGGATTTCTCTTTCCACATCTCAATCCTTTCGGGTAGTTTTGCGAACTGGATTTGGAGAGAAGGGATCTCAACAGACTTTGGTAGACAACCTCTAGTCCAACTTCCTGGGCCATCCCTCCTTTGTCCACCATTCTCTATGGCTCCATTGGTCTCAAAATTCCCACAGTGAGGATCTCCCATTGTAGGATTCGATCCATCCATGCTTCGATCCGTGGGGAGGGGGAGTAGGCTGCTCCAAGTGTCGTCATATTTGGTGGCTTCTTCCCACCGTCACCCTCTTTGGCACTGAAAAATTATAATCATGCATCGTCGAACGCCAGAAACCCTAAACCCAATCAGATCATCCGCACGTGAACTCAGAGCCAAAAACCCAATAAAATCTCCTTTATTTTAATGTATGGCTTTCTTAATTTAAAATATATTTAACATTAAGATTAAAAACTAAGGTAAAATAATGTTGCATAAGAACTGCCTGTTATCTATAACTCTGTGGTTTTTTATTGAAAAATTACATTGTGTACATACCAATCTCGGGGCCTAACACTAACATATGTATTATGTTTTAGAAAAAAAGTAACATGCCAATCTTATGAGAACACCATTTTCTTGGAGTTATACTAATTTTCCAAGCTATATATTCTGGAAGGTAACTTAATTGTCTATGTTTCATCCTTTTACACCGTGTTCTAAAACATTGCATAGGTACCTCTAATATTTATTTTTATTGATTAGATTGCTGCTTTTCCAGGTTTCCATTGCAACTAACATGTCTTAATTGGGTAGCATTACCTTTCACCAGCCCCAACACGCCAATGATTTATGTGGTGAAAATCCTCAGAGAGGGAAACAATCCATGGCCTCATCCACTGACCACTTGAGACAATATATTAATGCAAAGGAAAAATAATTTACATATGAGTTTCTCACAATCATCCATATGTCTAGAAAATATTATGATCATCAAATTACATAATTACAAATGCATATTAAAGAAAAACATTGTACCTAAGAACACATTAAAATCAATTGATTTTAGCTAAATCCTAATTATCTATATATCCTAGCAAATACCATATTCACTTTTATAATACAAATATATATTAAAAATAAACAAAATTAATAAATGATATTAAAACTTACATTCAATAAACCTTTATAGAAATTATAGAATGTTAGCATACCTAGCTAATGTCATGCATGAATGGGAAGAGATAAATCCTTTCCAAATCATTTTTTTAACCCACCAAAATAATGCTTCTTTCAATTCAAAATCTCTCTTTTTTTTTTCCGTCTGGTTGGTAGTATAACTCTTTCTTTGAAGTGAAAATGTTGAGACTAGATACTAGCCAGCCACTTAACTCGTGGTTGGTATTTATTGATAAGTCACAAGTTAAGTGCTAAGTTATATGTTGTACTTGTTCAGTGTCTACCACGGATTGTGGTTATCCATCCATCAACTAATATTTATCCATGAATCCTACCAGTTATCTATGCATCAACTACCAATTATTTTTTATCTTTTTTTACAATTGTTTATTTCGAATTTAGAATGAATTCCATAAAATCTATATGGACAGTACACTTGTCTCATCCTCATTGTCACGTCCCCTCCCATCATTCCAGCTAGATGGAGAGGATCGTGAGGTTAAACCGGGCATCTAGCCCCCATGATCTTATTAAGCAAGTTTTTACACGATATAAAAGACATATGAAGATGCATAAACATTTTAAAACATACAGAAGACATGTGGAATGCATGATTATAAGAAAAACACAGCAGAATTAATTTCAATAGCACTTCCATAATAAATCCCAGCTATTCATCAAAGGAATAATTGCAAAGTTAAAAACAAAAGAGAATACTTATCTTATGCGAAAGTAGTCCCACGCAACTGGCTATGCAACTGCAACGTTCCACCCAACCGTAGGCCAGTGTGCTCCTCAATCTCTCAGCACCACTGCCACCCCCCGAGCTGGGCATGATCTCTACAAGGAACCAGGGAACAACAGACTCACACATAGCCAAGCATACACCAAGATGATCCAAGCCAATCTACAATTGGGTTTATCAGGCTGCTAGGAGATGGAAGGGAAGAGTTGCTAAGCTAGTGAGCTCCAACATAGAGCCAGGGATAACCTTGCAATATCTATCTAGCTTGGCACCCACAATACCTACACACCCAACACAGGGAAGTATTCTTTTCACTGCTGTACAATCCCTCAAGCCATACCTTCCCTATCTAGTGCTCTCAGGGTATGCATAGAAGAGTAACCAAAGCCATCTTGATCTTCTTGAGAGGTTGTCTCCCCCACTAGGTTTATCAAGCCACTTCTGTCCACTACCACTCCAAAACTTCAGTTCACAGGTTCAAACCAAAAATGAGGATGCACACAACAGCAGAACACAATTATGGGGCAGGATAAAATGTTTTTACAGTGAGATGCATGAGATGGGGTTTCAGCTAACTCAGAAAAACGTGGGAACCCACAAAAACAAAATGGGAAGTTGGTGAACAACCCAGGAAGCCAAATCCGTTTTCAGAAGAAACAAAACGTCCTTGGACATTCAGGGGCAAAAACGACCTCCATATAGTCCCCAAAACGTGGCCCTTCTCTCCCAGGCTACTGCATATGCAAAAACGAACTCCCAGGCATGGAAACATGTAGGATTTGGATGAGAAACGTGCATGGAAAGACCCAGCTAGCTCCAACTGCGTGAATGAGTGAAGACTGCCTCTTTAGAATGGCTTTGGGCACCATTTCGTGGGTTTTTTCTTGCCCAAGGAGACAAAACAAGAATTTCCAAGTTGATGGCTTGCCCATGCACGAAAATGGCTGCCATACTTCTCCAATCCCAAGACATTAACTGCCCCAACCAATCTTTGGAAGAATTAAATGATTGGGTGCATGAGACAAAAATGGATAGTTAAGAGTTCATGGGTTTTCTCATTGACACATGGGCTGACACCATTGGCTCAAGGGTTTGAATAATTTCCCTCCCTATTCCTTGTAGAATCATGCCCCATCTCTTTGTTGCATTGCATAGCTAGTTGTGGGTATTTTTCATTAAAATTCGTATTTACATGATGTCTTATTTACATCGTGCCCTTCTAGCACAAGAACCATAGGCATCTATTTCTTTAATTGCCGATACATAAAATGCTAAATCAATGGTGGGGCCTTGGCCTTGAGCTCCTCACCATGATCAGATTACAATATTTACATCATTTATGATTTAATACAAAGGGGGTCAAAATGGGGACGTGACACTCATGCAATCTAGGAAAAGCATAGGTACTAGTCCATCCCAAATTCTAAGATATAAACACATATTGCTGTAAATAATTAGGTCGATAGGAATTTATATATTATCTTAGATTTTGGGCTTCCTTGAGCAGATCAACAAGATTGACCCGAGTGTAACAAGTGTAAAGCTGAGATTCATTTCATGGTCGTCGTATCTTGTTATACTTAAATGCATCTTGATTAAGATTTAAATAATCTTCAATTAAGGGGTGGTTAAAGAAAGGGGTAACAATAATAGTAGAGGTTCATGAATTTTTTGTTTGTGTCTTTAAGATTTTGGACTTTCTTGAGCCGATCAACAAGATTAACCCGAGTGTAACAAGTGTACAATCGAGATTCATTTCATGGTCGTAGTATCTTGTTATGCTTAAATGCATCTTGATTAATATTTAAATAAGCTTTAGTTAAGTGGTGGTTAAAAAAAGGGTATGTTTATTAAATAGTATTTGTTTTATGTTTATATCAATTAGTTTAATGTTTAGGTTAGTTTAATGTTTATATTAATTAGTTTAATGTTTAGCCTTTGTTTAAGAACCATTTTTCCACTAAACTAAGTGGTTGGATCAACAAGATTAACCTGCGTGTAACAAGTGTACAGTGTGGATTCATTTCATGGTTGTTGTATCTTGTTATGCTCAAATGCATCTTGATTAACATTTAAATAAGTTTCAGTTAAGTGGTGGATAAGAAAAGGGGTATGTTTATTAAATAGCATTTGTTTTTATGTTTATATTAATTAGTTTAATGTTTATGATAGTTTAATGTTTATATTAATTAAACTGATAGGTGTTTAGATATTATCTGAGATTTTGGACTTCCTTGAGCGGATCAACAAGATTAAGCCAAATGTAACAAGTGTATAGTTAGGATTCATTTCATGGTTGTAGTATATAGTTATGCTTAAATGAATCTTAATTAAGATTTAAATAAGCTTCAGTTAAGTGGTGGTTTAAAAACGGTATGTCTATTAAATAGTATTTGTTTTATGTTTATATTAATTAGTTTAATGTTTATGTTAGTTTAATGTTTATATTAATTAGTTTAATCTTTAGTCTTTGTTTAAGAGCCAACCATATCCACAAAACAAAACTAAATGGTTGACTGTGCCTATCGGTGTTCACCGACCACTTTACTTGTGGCTATGCTAGTTAGTTTAATGTTTATCCTTTGTTTAACAACCAACCATCTTCACAAAACTAAGTGGTTGGCTACACCTATCGGTGTTCACCCACCACTTTACTTGTGGTTGTGCTAGTTACAACGATAGGTGTTTATATCGTAGAATTTGGGGTGGAATACCATCTATGATTTTGCTATATTGAAGGAGGGAATTTGGGGTGGAATACCATCTATGATTTTCCTATATTGAAGGAGGATGGGACAAGTGTTTTGTCCAGATTGATTTTATGGTCATAATTCAAAATTCAAAATAAACTATTATAAAAAAAATATAAAAAATAACAGGTAGTTAATGAATGGATAATAGGTAGTGACAACAACCCATTTAACTAAAGAAGGTAACAAGTAGCTAAGGCATAAGCAACATATGATTAGAATTAAGCATGGAGAACAATAACTTGTTTATGGAACTTAACTTGTCACCTATCGGTATTCACCAACAAAAAGTTAAGTGGTTGTTCTAGTGTACATTATAAATTTGTTTATTTGTTTGTTTTTTGGTTTTCTTATGGGCGGGCGCACAAAGATGGTCCCCATTTTCGTTGCAATGGGGGCACGCTAGCGGAAAAAAAAATGGCGTGTACGCACCTAAGGCAGTGCGCACGTGCTACTAGGTTCGGTACCGAACCGAGGCGTGTGCGCATGGATGGCGCGTGCGTGCAACGGTGGCGCGCACACACCTCTGTTAAAAAAAAAAACAAAGCACAATTTCCCCATTGTTCCATTTGGCCAAGCACATCCTCCTCCTCCGCGTGCGCATCGATTCAACCACCAAAGGAGGCCAAATCGAATCCAAAACCACCCAACAACACCCACAAACTCATCAACACTTCGATTAATAGGTAAATATCAAGTTTTTTTTTTCATTTTATTCATTATTTGTGTCAATTTTTTGATTTTTTTTGTTTATTTAATTGTAAATAATTCCCAAATTTTGAAAACAATGAACCAATTTTCTATTGCAGATTGTAAACTGAGACAACGAGTGAAAAAGATGTTAACCCCGAGTCCGGTGGAACACAATAAAACCCAAACCTTGGACCCAATGCCGAAGAAAACCATGAAGACAATCCAAATGCCGAACAAAACGAAAACCCCCAACCCCAATTTTGAACAAGATGACCTTAACCATTATGTAAATGAAATGCGAGTGCACACTCATGAACTTAGAAACTCGGGGGAACCATCTCGATTGTCTCTTGCCACATCAATTGAGAACTCAATTGACTCCCTCATCCATGCACACCAACAATTGACTGACATGACTCAATTTAGAGCTAGGATACATGAGTACTACTCCATGGGCATCTCCAAGGAAGCAATAAAAGATTTGAACATTACAAAAGGCCAATTATATAGTATGTTCACCGATCTGAAAACAAACCGACCACTGAACATTACAAAGCCATGTGTCTGCATAGATTGGTGTCATTACCAACCGTGGAGGGACAATTGGATGTGGAGGTGGTTCATGGTGTACGATAAGCCTCCCTTCAATAATAGGGAGGTTCCACAGTACTTCCTTCACCAACTGTGGGCTGAGTTTTTGCCTCAGTTTACATGTCAACTATTTTGACATAACCGAGTTCTAGGGTGTTGGGCGTGGCTCTGCCCAAGATCGATTTGTTGCTAGGAGGAACCCACTGAGAGGGCCACCAGCTCCGAGGCGCGACCCCAATCCCTCTCCCCATCCACCTCAGTTTCCCCACAAGCTTGATCAAATCGAGGTGGCAACGAGGAATGTTGCACGTGGACTCCTCAAACACACCTCCTTTGTAGCAGTGACTACAGTGGAGAGGTCGAGTGACCTTGATAGAGATCCAGGTGCAGGGCCTTCACGACAAGGCCAGGATATACCCATGACCGATGGTAGCCATACTAGGCATTCCAGTTCGACGGGGACAATGTCACATCTTTGTCCCCATTGCGGGCACACTTGCCCTGGCCCGATCGAGGGCTGTTATATGGATCAGGTCAGCAATTTTTTAATGTGTTTTCAATCATCACTTGATAACTTGTAAAGTATTTTTAAAGTATTTTTGTTTGACTTAAACTATTATTTCAATGTACAGTTATTCAGAGCTAATACACAAAGATGGGAGAATGTAGGATCTCCCAACCTGGATGCAGCAATGGTAGCTGCAACTGAAATTGCGGCACCCCACACGAAGGTATTTTCAGTACCTCACACAATATTGTTATTACTTTTGTCATTTATATTACTCAAGTATTTATATTTATGGCATACACGTTGATAGTTCGTATAATGTTTTTGAATATCTTGATTTCCTAGATAATGACTTGTTTAACATGTTCATAACATGCATGCATTTTGTTGTCCACAGGTGTTTCATGACTACGGTCATCAACCACCCCCTCCACGGATTGGCACATCACCATATACACAGGTACAATGTGTAGTTATAATCATGCTTTTAATTTGATTAGTTACGACTTACTATGGTTTAATTTATTGTTTGTTTACTAAATTGTGATATTACAAATGCATATGTAGGTGCCACCAGCAGCTGCGTCTCCCCATTTTAGTCCTATGTATCCACCCTCTCCCATGAGTCCCCTCCCTCGCTTCCATATAGACCCCTACCTATGTCCACCCCCTCCCTTCCATCCAGCACCCCCTCTCCGGCCATACTCCCCCCTCCATCTATCCTCCCCCACTCGCCCCCCCCCCCCACGTCCATACATCCTCCCCAATTTATCCAAGCCCCCATGTCTATCCATCCTCCCCCATTAGTCCACGCCCCCCTTCCTTCCACCTTCCCCTCTTCGTACACAACCTCCCATTTGTCCATCCTCCTCCCTCCATGCAGGACTGCCCTCCCATGCACTACCCCTCAACATCCCCCATATCCCTTTTCGTTTGATACCCTCTATCCTACAACCGGTAGGGGTTCATCGTCCACATCATCCTCCTCCACCCCATACCACCGTGTCTTCTCCCACCATATCATCCTCACTTCCCACCACTATTGTGGCATCTACTCTTCCAATATCCTCATCAGTATCTCCAGTGGTTGCACCTGTAGTGGTTGCCACTACATCTACGCCCCCCCCATCACTGCATCGGAGCTGGTTGTCCAGCCATCTGCTCCACCTGCTAGCATAAAATCCCAGCCATGTCCATCGTTGGAGGTGTTCATGGTGAGAATCAAGCTAATTTATGAAAATATTTTGATGCATTAACAAAAAATAATTTAAGCAATTATGACTTTTCAATGAAATGATTGTTGTAAATGTTGTATGCTGGAATTGTTGAGAGGCTCCGCAGATCCATGACACCTGTCCAACGTTTCCCACTCATGTCAGAGGTGATTTATTTAAGATTCGAATTCTACATTTGTTTTATAAATGTGGGTAAATGTTGTCAAATGCTTGAAAATGACAGTATCCTATATCATTTGTTCCAAAGCCGGGAGAGACGGTCTAGTCCTAGACGGAGCAAGACCCGAGGCACCGGTAGCTCAAAGAGCAGGAAGATCGACTTTGGATCTGTGCCTGGGAGTGATGGCGGTGGTCACAATGCTTGACACACCACGTGTTATGTACATTATCCATGATGTGGCACTTTTGTGCACTAGTTTTGATGTACTTTGTATCTACGGCACGAGTTGCCATGTATTTTGTATCTATGGCATGAGTTGTCGCATTTTGTGTAGGGCATGAGTTGCCATTGTACGTACATTGGGAACCATGTTCCACTATTCGCCAGAAATTGTATATGTTTGGATGAGTTTTGTAGCCTCGATGTACATGGATTTTCAGTTATGTGATCTATATATCTCGTTGTCTAATGTGGTTGTTTCATGTTGTGCATGTATCATGATGTGATGTTGTGTAAATTTGGGTTTTACCTAGATCTTAGAAGAGAAGTTGGATATCATAGTTCAGCTTGGTTTATATTTCCACATGCAAAAGCTTCTAATGGTATCTATGTTAAGAAAACATTGTAAACATAGGCTAACTCAAACAAAATCATGTGTGAGAATTAATCTAAAAACAAACGGAATAAATAGATGGACAAATCACACCTCATGGCACATAAGATATATATTGGGAACTTGAGTACTAGGAAAAGAATACTTAAAAATAGAAAATGTCCATTGTCATCAAAAGGTTAAAATGAGATCCAACATGATTTTTAATAGCTCTACATAATGAGATCCAAAATGTCCACACTCTACATAATGAAATGTCGTCACTAGTATTTATTTTGACCATTTTGTCCACTTAAGATCATGCAACAAATTAATAACCAAGTTATGGAATCATTTCTTAATCAATTGTCACCATACAAATAGGACAACCTTGAGCATGATGTATAGCTAGCTCATTAATTCTCACTCACGGATATAACCACCTTTGATTTGATGACCATCACATCCACTACCATTTACAATTAGGACTTCCTTAATTTATCATTATGTGATAGCTGTTGAGCCCAGAATTGGCCCTTTTTTACCATCATTTATCATCTTCCCTTCCCTTGTCTCACACTAATTACCTTGGCAATTCGACTTATTGTCCTTATCTTATTCCCCAATTTACCAAGGTATGGCCGATTATTGTTTTATTGTATTAATACTTATGATTGTGATGATTAAAGCTGTGCATCTCTTAATTTGTGCTAACATGATGCGATTTATGAAGGTAGTAAGACAAATAGACTGCAGGAAGATCGGAGCTGAACAAGTCATGGAGGAAGGGACGTCCATTGCTTGTAGAAGGTTCCTTGGGGCTCAAATCGTCAATCAAGGCACAGTCGTGGCAGGGAAGCTGTAACATAAAGTGCTATCTTAAGTATGTCGCTGCTCGAATCCAGCTGTGAGCTGGAAGGACCCGCCACTCTTGGGACAGTTGATAACTCCTCTCATATTTGGATATTTCAGTTCTGCCACGCATTGTAACAGCTAGATTATTTAGGGCGCCTGAAGATCAGAGATCTTCATGGCTGCCCAATTATAGGTTTAGATGTTGCAAACTGTATGTATAAATATGTGGTATTGCCTCGACCGAGGGGTTGGACAGCAAACAATTAATTTATCTTGTATTAGTAGCCAAGCCGAAACTGTGTACTCATTCTTCTGTTAATATAAGGAGTTACTTCTGAGTTAAAGAGAGTGTTGTTCAACCAGCGTCTCCGTGTGAAGACTGGGCCCGTCTTCCACAGAGATTGCTGTGTTTAATTTAGGATTTCATCTTTCTTGTTGTGTGATGCTTTGTTCTTTCTTTTATACGCAGCAGCAATATTCATTGTGTGGATTTCTCAGTAAATGATTATATTTTCGTGAGATTGGTGAATGGTATCGAATAACAGTCGACTGAGTCAGGTTTGTTTTACATATTTCAATTTCTGTTCACACTGCTGTGTTCATCCTACAGCTGAGACGTAATCCCAGGAGCTCTTAAAAATTAGCTTTCCTGTTATGTGTTGATTGATTTATGTTTTGCAATTCAGTTTCTTAGAACAGTTGCTTCAATCTCTTTCATTAAAGTTCTAGAGTAATGTTCAGGTCATGCTTTATGATTCCGAGCTTGATTAGATTAGACAAGTGATTATTTTAGAATGCGAATGAGATTTCCTTCTTGCAATCGTTGATTAGATCTGATACCATTTCTTCTTGATGCATAATAGAAAAGAATTGTAGTATAGCAGTTAGAAGGCAATTGGGATTGCATAGATTCTTGGGATGAACATGGATGATAGAAGATAAAAGTATTCACTTCTAATGGTTTTGTGTTTAAGCATATATTGTGCACTTGTCCTTTGAAATAAAAAGACTTTCTCGGGTTGACAATAAATTTCATACGCTCTGTGTGTTTGATATTTAATTATCTGCAAATAGAGTGCTTGACATTTTGGCGCCGTTGCCGGGGAAGGATGAAAATTAAACACTAGTCATTAGTTGTATCTGATAATTGCTTTTAGTCAGTCTTTTGGTTGTTTTTGAAATGATCTGCTTCGCATGAATACGAGGAGGGTAAAACGCGATCACCTCCCAACCCCCAAAACTCCACAAATTACTAACAGTGCAGGTGGTTCGGGTCGTGGTCGAGGTCCACCGTTGGGTAGAAGAACATTTATTGACGACCTTGTTGACAAAACTGATTCAGCTGTCAGATCTCGTCAACGGGAGACTCCTATCAAAAGAGGCCCTGCTGATCCTGGAGCGTTAGCATCAGGATCTACAGTGGAAGATACAGGAGCAGCTGTGATTCCTGCATATACTCCTGCTAAAGAAGGAACAGCTGATTCAGCTGTTGCAATTGAAGAGTACGCAGCTGTTACAACTGAAGAATACGCAGCTGTTACAACTGAAGAATACGCAGCTGTTACAACCGAAGAATACGCAGCTGTTACAACCGAAGAATACGCAGCTGTTACAACTGAGGTAAGGGATAGAGGAACAAACGAAGAAGAAGATACAGAAGAAAACATGAATAACAGACATGAGAACGAAGAGGAAGAAGCAGTGGTACAATACCATCATGAAGATGATTCCCCGCCAGAAACTATGGCTACATTACAATTCCCAATACAGCAGCTAGAGGGGACAGCTCCTATGAAAAACATCTCACCATCGGTGTTACCCCGCTTCCATGGCAGGGCGGCAGAGGATCCAGACGAATTCCTGTTTGAATTCGATATCCTCTGTCGCAGCTATGATTATGTCACAGATGCTCAAAAGTTGAAGCTTTTTCCTGCCACCCTTAAGGACAATGCATTACGTTGGTTCATGAGCCTTGGGGGAGGAACTGTTGCTAATTGGAACAAGATGAAGCAAGTGTTCCTGGAAAAATATCAAGAATATTGCAACACCAGGGACAAAAGGGAGGAGTTATTCAAGATGGTACAGAAGGAGGATGAAAGTTTGGAGGATTTTGTGGAGAGGTTGCTGTACAATGTGCAGAGAGCCGGACAGACGAACATGGGACTAGATGTGCTTAAGATAATCCTGCTTCGAGGAATCAGGGACGATTGTTTAGACATGCTAAATTTATTAGGAAAGGGGGATATCTCTAAAGAATCTTTTGAGACAGTTGTGGAATTATGTAAGAGATATTCCAGGGGATCTTCTAGGCATAATAAGCAGCATAAACGAGATAAGCTGGAACGTGATGTCCTTCGACAGAACTCAGAAGTCATCCAATGGGGGAGCTACACGTGCAGAGATAGGCAATCTTCTTGAAAATTTTAAAACAGAAATGATGAGCTCTATCTCTTCAGAGATTGATGTCTTGAAGGCCAAGCAAGGACAGGCAGTGGAGGATCTCACACTAGGTGTGTTTTGTCCCCGATGTAGAAAGACTCATCCACTAAAAGAATGCCCTCTTGACAAAATACAAGTGTGTCAGCTGTGCGAGCTGAACCATGATATGAAAGAATGTCCGACATTACCCCAAGTAAAGGCTGTTCTGCAGGCATCAACTCCAGAGGTAGATTCAGCCTACTTCATTGCACAGAAGAAACCCTGGCAACCCCAGAATCAAGGTATGTCTCCCGATTCATTTCCATTTTTGAATAATTTGAATAATTGGAATACTAATATGCAAAATGTGAATACACAATTCCCTTCGAATTATGCTCAGTGGAATTCCCCTCAACCTGCGATGCAAGGTTATAATTCATGGAGTCCTTGGACACAGCCACCACATCAGCCTACTTCATGGTCTCCTGGATGGAGGAACTTCCATCCTGGGAACCAGTTTCCTCAACCACCTCCACCTCAACAGTTACCGTATCCTCCATATCCTCAATTTCATCAATATCCTCAATACCCACCTCAGTAGTCGCAACTGCAGCTGCAAAATAATCCTGTTCCTAACTTACCGATACGGCCTCAGCTGCCTGCCCAACCTAACCCTAACCCAAACAATAAAACAGTCCAACAATTGGAAGCTCTCAATATGCTGGCCTACTCTCTCTCCCCTGTACCTTGTAATGATATTCGCTTACGGTCTGGAAAGATAGTAGAACGTGTAACTTCAGAAAATATTCCACCATCTGAGCATGACAAAGAAGAGAGTTCCCAGCATCCATTTGATCTGGTTCCTAACATTGAAGGTGCTGAGCATCCCTCAGATGGGATGGCTGAAACATTAGACAATAAAGTGGATAACACGCAGCCTACCCAGCTGGTAAGGCAACCACCATACCCTGAGAGATTGATGCTGTCACAAAGAGGGGGGCAACCTCAGTTCAATCTCTTAGGAGAATTGAAGAACCTTTATGTTAAGATTCCCCTTTTACAAGCTCTTCAAGATGTACCTATTTACGCTAGAACTGTTCGGGACCTGTGCACTAAAAGACCGGGAAGGAAACCCAGAGATCCCCCTACTGTTCATGTTATAGGGAATTTATCCGCTTTAATGACTGGAAAAACCCCTATAACCAAGTATGAGGATCCCGACAATCCTACCGTCACTGTACACATAGGACAAACGCAGATACCCAACGTACTAGTAGATTTAGGAGCTGCGATCAATGTTATAACAATGGAGACTGTAAAGAAGCTCGGATTCACCAATATTAGACCGACCCCTACTATCTTAGAATTGGCAGACAGATCCACCGTCAGACCCGAAGGGATTTTGGACGACCTTGTTATTTCAGTAGACTCATGGGAATACCCTGTCGACTTTCTGGTATTACAACCAAAATCACAATTGGGGGGACATCCATTGATTTTGGGGAGGCCCTGGTTGGCTACAGCTGATGCTTGCATCAGCTGTCGATCAGGATCTATGACTATATCTGATGGCATGGAAACCAAAAACCTCACCCTGTACCCTCCAGCACGGCCGAGTCTAGAAGCTGAAACTTCCCTTTGGATAGAACAGGAAGAGGAGGAAGATGTTCAGCCATTACTAACAATAGGGAAGGCACTAACATTTAAAAACGAAACAGAAGACGATGCCATTAATAATTTCATTAGCGAACCTGCTTCAGTAGATAAGGAAGTTTATCAACTCCTGAACAGTACCCTTGGAAAGGAAGAACAAGAACAGCTTACGGAGGAAGCACTAGTCAATGACACAAACATAATCCCAGTCTTGAAAAACTCCAGAAGCATTCCCATTGAGGTAGAGCCTGGAAAAACTTTGAACATCAACCCTGGTCTCTCCTCAAAAGAACAGATGCGCCTAACCAATCTCTTGAAGGAACGCAAGGGGGCATTCGCCTGGGAGTATACAGACATGAAGGGTATTCCTTCTAGTCTGTGCACTCATCATATTTATATTAAAAACGACTCCCGGCCTGTATGTCAACCCCAACGTCGCATGAACCCCAATCTGAGGGATATAGTGAAGGAAGAAATCCAGAAACTCTTGGAAGCAGGATTTATCTATCCTATCTCAGATAGTGAGTGGGTTTCCCCACTTGTAATTGTACCCAAGAAAAATGGTAAATGGAGAGTCTGTGTCGATTATAGGGAGCTGAACAAAGCTGCACAAAAGGATCATTTTCCTCTGCCCTTTATTGACCAGGTACTTGATAACCTATCTGGGAAGAAGTTCTTCTCCTTCCTGGATGGGTTCAGTGGGTACAATCAAATTCAGATCGCTCCAGAGGATCAGGATAAGACCACCTTCACTTGCCCTTGGGGAACGTTCGCCTACAGGGTGCTTCCCTTTGGATTGTGCAATGCACCTGCAACGTTCCAAAGAGCTGTGATTGGCATATTTTCTGAATTGGTTAATGATAGCATGGAAGTTTTTATGGATGATTTTACTCCTTATGGCAGGGATTTTGAGGAAGCACTGGAAAATTTGAAGAAAGTTTTAATTCGCTGTGAACAGGCTCGCCTCTCACTAAGCACTGAAAAATGCCACATGATGATGAGTGAGGGGGTGGTATTAGGACATTTCATCTCTACTGACAGTATTCAAGTGGATCCTTCAAAAATTAAGGTGATAAAGAATATACCAACTCCTTCAACTCAGAAAGAGGTGCGAAGTTTTCTGGGACATGCTGGGTATTACAGGAGATTCATAGAAAACTTCTCCAAACTTGCTTCTCCTTTGTTTTCATTGTTAATGAAGGACGCACAGTTTGTATGGAGTACAGCATGCCAGACAGCATTTGATAAGCTTAAAGAGAAACTGTCCACAGCCCCTATTTTGAGGGGACCTAATTGGACCATACCTTTCCACATTTCTGCAGATGCTTCTGATACCGCCATTGGAGTAGTACTAGGACAGCAGGATGGTCAAGTACCTTATGCTATTTATTATGTTAGTAAAAACTTAGCCCCTGCTGAACTAAACTATAATGTTACTGAAAAAGAATTCCTTGCTATTGTTTATTCTATTAATAAGTTTCGGCATTACATTACTGGGTATCCTACATTTGTGCATACTGACCACTCTGCCATTAAGTATTTAATGAATAAACCTGTCACTAATGCCAGAGTAACCAGGTGGCTTTTATTATTACAGGAATTTGATATTACTATTATAGATAAACCTGGAAAAGAAAATGTTGTTGCTGATTTTTTATCACGATTTACTAACAGTGATGACAGTTCACCTGTTGAGGATGCTTTCCCGGATGAACATTTATTCGCACTCTCAGCTCATTCACCCTGGTATGCAGACGTTGCTAATTATTTGGTTGCAGGGAAGCTTCCGCCACATATGTCTAAACGAGAGAAAAGAAAAATTATTCAGCAAAGTGCTAGGTATTGTTGGCTCAAAGGCCATCTCTTTTACACAGGACCTGATCTTGAAATTAGAAGATGTGTAAGGGAAGATGAGATTTTTCATATACTGAAGGCCTGTCACGATGAACCTTGCGGAGGACACTTTGCAGATAAAAGAACAGGACATAAGGCGTTGCGGATGGGCTATTATTGGCCGACACTGTTCAGAGATGCTAAGAGATATGTTCAGTCCTGTGACAGCTGCCAAAGGATGGGCCAACCTAATAAGACAGATCAGATGCCTTTACAGCCCCAAGTGGTACTAGAACCGTTTGATAGATGGGCATTGGACTTTGTTGGTCCTATCAACCCTCCTTCCAAACAGAAGGTTTACATTTTGGTGTGTACAGATTACATGACCAAGTGGGTAGAAGCTGTAGCTTTGGCTAAGGCAAATGACCAGGCGGTGATTGATTTCCTGTATAGTGAAGTTTTTACCCGTTTTGGAGTACCAAAGGAAGTAGTTACCGATGGGGGACCACAATTTATTTCACACCAATTTGAATCCTTGCTCCAGAAGTATCATGTGCAGCACAAGATAGCTTCACCTTATCATCCCCAGGCTAATGGCCAGGTGGAAAGCACTAATAAAGTTATCGAAGCAATCCTTACTAAAACAGTTAAAAGCCATCGAAGGGATTGGGCTGACAGGCTTCCAGAAGCACTGTGGGCATATCGCACGACTTGGCGTAACACCACGGGCTTTTCTCCTTATGATTTGGTATATGGAAAGAGTGCCATTTTTCCAATTGAATTTGAGATCAAGACCCTGAAAACAGCCATTGAAATGAACCTGGATGTAACAGAAGCCCAGAAAAGAAGATTGAATCAATTAAATGAGTTGGATGAGAAACGATTAGCTGCAGTAGACCAGACTGTGCTGCTTCAGCAACAAAGATCTAATTGGCATGACCGATTCATTAAAAAGAAAATCTTCCGTGAAGGAGACTGGGCACTATTGTACGACTCCAGATTCAAGAAGGATTTTAAGGGGAAATTACGCACAAGATGGCTGGGTCCATATTTGGTTGACAGGGTATTTGACAACGGCACTGTTCGCCTGGTCACCATTGATGAAAACCGTATACCATTACTTGCTAATGGCCACAGATTGCGACTGTATCGGAAGCCCATTTCGAAAGATGCATTCATTTCACAGATTGCCGCTGATCCAAACTATCAATTGGCACCAGAGCAGGAACATTTCTCCACCTTTACCAAATCTTAAACTGAAAATTATATTTGTTGTACATAAATAATGTCTTGCTGTAGCGTATAGTTGTCGTTTTCTTTCTCTTTGCATTTGATCTTTGCTTGCTGTCGTCTTTAAAAATTTTCAGGGAAGCGCCAGGAGAACGACCAGTTTTGGGCCCGTAATGAAAATCGCCCTGTGCTGTCCTTGTGTGAAAAAAAAAAAAAAAAAAAAATTTCGACAGCTGCAACATATTTTCCGGCAGCTGCAACATATTTTCCGGCAGCTGTATATCCTTTTCCGGCAACCATATTCTTCATTTCCCGGTAGCCATAATGCCCTTTTTCCGTCAGCCGTCAATCTTTCCCGACAGCTGCAACATCGGTGGCTGCAACATTAGCGGCTGCAACATCGGCGGCTGCAACTCCAGTTTCCGCGGCTGCCACCTCATCTTCCCCATGGTTGCCACCCCCATTCACTAGCTATTTCCACCTCATTTCTCACGGCTGCTATCTCATTTTCCGCATCTGCCACTCCATTTCCCCAACAGCTGCCACTTCATTTCCCAGCAAATTGCCATTTCATTTCTCGGTAGCCGTAATGTCCTTTTTCCGTCAGACGTCAATCTTTTTCGGTAGCTGCAACTTCGGCGGCTGCGACTTCGGTGGCTGCAATATCGGAAGCTGCAACATTTTTTTTTCCGCAGCCGCCACTTCATTTTCCAGCGACCTCTACCTCATTTTCCAGCGGCTGCCACCTCATTGACCACTCACTGCCACATCATTTCCCTGCAGCTGCCATTTCTTTCCAGCGGCTGCAACATATTTCCCGTAGCCGTAAAATCTTTTTTTTCGCCCGCTGTAAGTTTTTTTTTTCCCGCCGTCGTAAAACTTTTCTGTGATAGCCGTAATTTTCCCCGATATCGTAAAAAAAATTTTTTTCCCGGCTGCCGTGAATTCTTTTCCGGTAACTGTAACTTCTTTCCCCGCCAGCTGCAACAAGCTTTTTCATCGGCCGTGTTATCATTTCTTTGGCAATTTGCAGTGGTAACTCCCGTGTTAACAGAAGAATTGCTGCAACCTGCTAATCATGATGCTGATTCATCCCAGTTCCGCCGACGAACTCATCATTTTAACCCCGAGGATGCGATGCCTTGTGTTTCACCGACGAAGGAAATTAGTGCCTTATCCGAGTCATCATGATCCCACGGCTGACTGTGCACGCGTCCGGCTCCGTGACGTCACCAACTGCATGCTCCACCAGTTTCCGCAGCCTTCCGACGCACAGTTTTATGAGGTATGGCTTTCATTTATCACGTGATTAAGTATTGATATCATTTAAACGAGATTGGCCGTACCTTCACTCGTACCACCATTTATATCTGATTAAACCTTTCCCTCGTACGACGTAATACTAATAAACTGCCACCTTCCCCAATTCGGCATGAAAATTTTAAACTCTCTGCGCTTAACTTTCCGAATTAGCTCATTCGCTCAACGTCTCCGCTCAACGATTCGTGCATTCTCTGTGCTGCAACTTCCATTCTAGGATCCTGTACTCTGTCGAATAGCAGTTTCATCTTGCAGCCAGGACCATGGGCATTCCAGTTCGCCATGAACCTTTCAATACCAGGGAACTTAGACGAAATCTGCAAGTTCTGGCCATTTTTCAAGCTGCTGGCTGGGTCGAGTTCTTTGAACGATTGGATGGATTTGATCGGGACGCAGCCCTGCAATTTGCCTTGAATCTTACTAAAACACACTCCACGGTGTGGGGGCTGTGTATAGATGTTTCTGAGGTCATTATATCCGAGGTTACAGCTATCCCGATGGTGGGAAAACCTTGGTTTAACCGTCGAGTCCCTGCAACGGTTGCACGGGAAGAATTTTTACTTCCAGGGGAGCAAGTTGAAGCATCCAGGAGAGGGATTGCACTGAAGTCATTGCCGCAGCCATGGGACCAGGTTGCTGTCTTCCTCAAGAAGTACATTACCTGCGAAGGTAGATACCAAACTGTGTACAACTTTGAACTTCCTTTGCTTTATCATCTCCGTCATGGCATTTTGTTGAATATTCCATTTTATCTATTGCACGACTTGCGCCATATGGCAACATTTGTTCAATCTGCAAAGCACCCATTATCCTCCCTCACCCACCATGGCCTTATTAAGTTAATTATTGTAAGAACCCTGGCCCAACATAATATAACATGGGAGCAATTCATTACCCGACCACAGCAACCTGTTCCCTTGAGGGTCATTCCATTACAGCAAATACCGGTTCTGCCACAACAGGAGGACCGGAGTTCCTCCAGTGAAGTTGGGGGGAGGGATGAAACGGAAGAAGAACAACAGGGGGCACAGGCAGGACCATCCGGGGTGGATAAAACCATAGAGGAAGAACAAACAGGGGCACAGGCAGAGCCATTTGAGGTGTATGAATCCCCAGCACAAGCAGAACCAGTGGGGGATGACACTGCATTTGAAGGAGAGCGAGGGGAAGCACAAACAGAGCCATTAGGCGACAATGTAGATGAAACCCTCACGGAAAACCCAGATAACAGGGCAGCTCCGACAGCAGAAGGTGAAATTGGAGCAGCATCAAATGCTGCGACAATGGAACCTGAAGATGAAGGAGCCAGAGCAATGGAAGACGATATTGAGCTGGTCACAATCGAGTCTTCACCGGAGTGGGCAGGAGGAGCAGCTGTGATTGAAGAAGAACAGCATGGGGGGCAGGGAAATATTCCTTTAACTTTAGTTTTGCCCCCCTATATTCCAACTCCACAAGAAGAAACATCACAAAAAGGAAAGTCACAAAAGAAAATGCCACAGAAAAGGAAGAGGGCCACCAATGAGTTTGATTTAGTGGCACCAATCAGAAGGAAACGAACTCGATCAATCACAGCAGCAGAGGCAGCTAGAACAAAATGGGCAACCTTAGAAACACAGGTTGAACCACCAATCCTTACACCAAAACCGAGGGATGCTCCACAAAGGCCAGTGGAGGAAGAACCTGAAATTGAGGGACTCTTGTATGAGAATGCAATGCTGAAAGAGGACCTCCAAGCACTTAGAAAGGAGCTGGAAACATGGAAGGAAATCTGCAAAAAGCAGGGTGGAAGAAAGATGTATACATTAATAGAGGCTGCAGACCAAGTGGAGGAATCAGCTTCTGCTGGAGATGGAGAAAAGGATGAGCGAATACTCTGCCCCACCTGTGGGGAGATCTTTGAGGAAGCAGGCCATAAAATTTTACTTAGCACCTATTCAGCACAACAGCCTGTAGCCACAGAAGGGAAAGCAGTGGAGAAAGAAGGTGCTGTTACACAAGAACCAGCACCTTTAAACATCCTTGCTGCAGCTTCCACTTCCCATGATGCAAAAGTCATAGAACAGATGGGAGAAGAACAGGGAGTGGAGGATGCCCTGGAAATTTATGAGGAATGTATGGCAATCCCAAAATGCTCCCACAACATAGAAATCATAGAACAGATGGGAGAAGAACGGGAAATGAAGGATGCTCTGGAGCTTATAAAAGAATATGGTGAGACTCCAGAATGTTCCCTTGATACAGAGATCGTGGAGCCGAAGGATACTCTGGAGGATAGTGAAGAATTTTGTGCTGTAACCCCAGAACGTTCCCAGGACACAATAATTTTAGAAGAAGAAACGGAAAGGCAGGACAGTGATAAGTTGGAACAGGATGCTGCAACACAAGAACCAGCAATCCTGAATAGGACTGTCCAACCGGCTGAGCAGACAGTAGAAGAAGCTGAGACAGAGGATACTTTGGCATTCAATGATGAACTCTGGGTTGTAACCCCAGAGAGCTCCCATGATACGGAACTCATAGAAGAGGAGATGCAGCAGAAGAAGGATGAAGAGGTAAGCCAGGATGTTGTTACACAAGAACCAGCATCCTTGGAGGCTGCAACAAAAACTCCTGAATTACAGCTGGGAGATAACCTGGGAGTGGATATCATCCCTGACACACAGTGGAGTGACAATGAACAGGTACAGACACCATGCTCAGGTGACACTGAAATCTTGGAGGAGGAGCTGCAAATTGAAAAGGATATTCAGTCTCAGCAGCAGAATGACAAAGAAGACACTGTTACACAAGAACCAGTGTCTCCAAAAGAAATGAAGGTAGCTGCTGAAGACGGGTTAAAGGATGTTGATGTTACACAAGAACCAGCAACTCTCCTGTTAACATTAGATGTGCTGGAAGACACTGTCCCACAAGAACCAGTGCTTCCACCTCCTACAGGTGTCATTGAGTTGGATTCAGATTGAGGGTGTCTTTTCAACTTCCCCAGGCATAGCATAAGAGAACTGCAGAAAGATTCCCACCACACCAAGTGCATTCTCAGATATCAGCAAGTAGCAGTGGAAGGGAAACAGTGAAGTTGGAAGATGCCGGGTTGCTCACAGAAGCTTTTCAAAAAGGTAGATGAGGTGCCTGATTTACCTACATTCCTTCCTCTCTCCTGGACAGAGCTCAGTTCAAGATTCAGATGCAGGTTGTTGCATGAGGACATGCAACAGGGTAGTTGGGGGGAGATGTTGAGCCCAGAATTGGCCCTTTTTGAACATCATTTATCATCTTCCCTTCCCTTGTCTCACACTAATTACCTTGGCAATTCGACTTATTGTCCTTATCTTATTCCCCAATTTACCAAGGTATGGCCGATTATTGTTTTATTGTATTAATACTTATGATTGTGATGATTAAAGCTGTGCATCTCTTAATTTGTGCTAACATGATGCGATTTATGAAGGTAGTAAGACAAATAGACTGCAGGAAGATCGGAGCTGAACAAGTCATGGAGGAAGGGACGTCCATTGCTTGTAGAAGGTTCCTTGGGGCTCAAATCGTCAATCAAGGCACAGTCGTGGTAGGGCAGCTGTAACATAAAGTGCTATCTTAAGTATGTCGCTGCTCGAATCCAGCTGTGAGCTGGAAGGACCGCCACTCTTGGGACAGTTGATAACTCCTCTCATATTTGGATATTTCAGTTCTGCCACGCATTGTAACAGCTAGATTATTTAGGGCGCCTGAAGATCAGAGATCTTCATGGCTGCCCAATTATAGGTTTAGATGTTGCAAACTGTATGTATAAATATGTGGTATTGCCTCGACTGAGGGGTTGGACAGCAAACAATTAATTTATCTTGTATTAGCAGCCAAGCCGAAACTGTGTACTCATTCTTCTGTTAATATAAGGAGTTACTTCTGAGTTAAAGAGAGTGTTGTTCAACCAGCGTCTCTGTGTGAAGACTGGGCCCGTCTTCCACAGAGATTGCTGTGTTAATTTAGGATTTCATCTTTCTTGTTGTGTGATGCTTTGTTCTTTCTTTTATACGCAGCAGCAATATTCATTGTGTGGATTTCTCAGTAAATGATTATATTTTCGTGAGATTGGTGAATGGTATCGAATAACAGTCGACTGAGTCAGGTTTGTTTTACATATTTCAATTTCTGTTCACACTGCTGTGTTCATCCTACAGCTGAGACGTAATCCCAGGAGCTCTTACAAATTAGCTTTCCTGTTATGTGTTGATTGATTTATGTTTTGCAATTCAGTTTCTTAGAACAGTTGCTTCAATCTCTTTCATTAAAGTTCTAGAGTAATGTTCAGGTCATGCTTTATGATTCCGAGCTTGATTAGATTAGACAAGTGATTATTTTAGAATGCGAATGAGATTTCCTTCTTGCAATCGTTGATTAGATCTGATACCATTTCTTCTTGATGCATAATAGAAAAGAATTGTAGTATAGCAGTTAGAAGGCAATTGGGATTGCATAGATTCTTGGGATGAACATGGATGATAGAAGATAAAAGTATTCACTTCTAATGGTTTTGTGTTTAAGCATATATTGTGCACTTGTCCTTTGAAATAAAAAGACTTTCTCGGGTTGACAATAAATTTCATACGCTCTGTGTGTTTGATATTTAATTATCTGCAAATAGAGTGCTTGACAATAGCGATCTAATTTTATGTAGACATGTTGACTTAAACACATGTATAGTTGACATTACAATAAATGACTACTATGAGGTGTATTTTTGAGGCTATATCCACCTCAACACACCAACTTGTTACCCCAATACCCCAAATGTTGTCAAATTTTGTCTAGAAGGGATAGAGGGGTATTAGGACATCATAATTCATCTATTGGACACTCAGACACTTGTTAAAGACATTTAGGACAAGTGCATTAAATCAACGGAGTCACAAATACACCCTCATCAAGTTGCATGCATCCATTAGTGTGCCATCAACACTAGAACATGTAAGCATTACTACATGTTGGAGTAAGCTTTACTAATGTTATGATAATATTAGGTTTTCCATCCATTGAGAAGGTTTCCATAGGTGTGCATATCCACCATATAAAATCTTCATGGTACAACCAATTTCAAACCATTACGTTTCTAAATTAGGTATCCGGTGCTAGGTACAACGGTTTTCTAGTTGTATGCACCCTTGCTATATAGATGAGAAACTATGCATATATGTGTATAGTGATTTAGATTCAAATGTATGCACATGAATATATATGTACAATGAAAATGATTTAATATTTACATGTATTATAATTTAGGGCTAGATCTTAGGCTACATAATAGGGTTTCATTGTGATTAGAATACAAACTAGGGTTTACACTACCAACTAGGGTTTTTAGGCTAGGCTCTCATGTTTCTATGCTAGGATCCAAGCTCTAGGGTCACCATCTTAATGTTTAATTCCACTATCATGACATCATTCTCACCAATACCATGCCCACTACTACAATCACCATCAAGCCTCTCAATCCCACTTTGAACATTTCCCATACTTCCAAGTTAAAATTGATAGGTCTTGTTGATAAAAGCTTTTCACTTATCTATTCACATAGACAAATCCACTCCTGTGAAACATTTGTTGTAGCTTGGTATGTGCAAGTTCACATGCAATAATAATTGAGAGATCATTTTACCCCATGATCCATGGAAGATTCATTGGAGTCATATGAACCTCATTGTCATCACCCCAACCATGGTCAAGACACCAAGATCCATCCTTAGTAGACAAAACCTCATGTTGGCACCCATACCACACTCAAAGATAAAAAAATTCTTTGAAAGGGCATGTTTGGGGGTTGAGGGAATCTTGATTTTTTTATAATCACACATGAGAGGTTCTTAGAGTCAAATACATTGGATATAAATAAATTCCCCAACGCCTTCATCATCTTCATCATCATCTTCATCACCATCACCATCACCATCACCATCATCATCAACGCCTTCATCATCATCACCATCTTCATCATCATCGCCATCTTCATCATCATCACCATCTTCATCATCATCACCATCACCATGACCATCAACTTCACCACCATCACCATCATCATCAATGTCACCATCTTCATCATCATCACCATCTCCATATTTTGGATGCGAGACGGAACCATCACCATCTTCATCATCACCTTCACCATCACCATCAACCTCACCACCATCACCATCATCATCACCATCACCATCTTCATCATCATCACCATCTTCATCATCATCACCATCTCCATCTTTCGGATGCGAGACGGAACCATCACCATCTTCATCATCACCATCACCATCACCATCAACCTCACCACCATCACCATCACCATCAATGTCACCATCTTCATCATCATCACCATCTTCGTCATCATCACCATCTCCATCTTTTGGATGCGAGACGGAACCATCACCATCAACTTCACCACCATCATCATCATCATCACCATCTTCATCATCATTGTCATCTGTAGGTCCCTCATCACCATGTCCATCATCATCACCATCTTCATCATCTTCATCATCATCTTCATCACCATCGCCATCATCATCAACGCCTTCATCATCATCACCATCTTCATCATCATCACCATCACCATGACCATCAACTTCACCACCATCACCATCATCATCAACATCACCATCTTCATCATCATCACCATCTTCATCATCATCACCATCTCCATATTTGGGATACGAGACGGAACCATCACCATCTTCATCATCACCATCACCATCAACCTCACCACCATCACCATCATCATCACCATCACCATCTTCATCATCATCACCATCTTCATCATCATCACCATCTCCATCTTTTGGATGCGAGACGGAACCATCACCATCACCATCACCATCACCATCAACCTCACCACCATCACCATCATCATCACCATCACCATCATCATCATCATCACCATCTTCATCATCATCACCATCTTCGTCATCATCACCATCTCCATCTTTTGGATGCGAGACGGAACCATCACCATCAACTTCACCACCATCGTCATCATCATCACCATCTTCATCATCATTTTCATCTATAGGTCCCTCATCACCGTGTCCATCATCATCACCATCTTCATCATCTTCATCATCATCTTCATCACCATATCCATCATCATCAACGCCATCATCATCATCACCATCTTCATCATCATCACCATCACCATGACCATCAACTTCACCACCATCACCATCATCATCAACATCACCATCCTAATCATCATCACCATCTTCATCATCATCACCATGTCCATCTTTTGGATGTGAGACGGAACCATCACCATCTTCATCATCACCATCACCATCACCATCAACCTCACCACCATCACCATCATCATCACCATCACCATCTTCATCATCATCACCATCATCACCATCTCCATCTTTTGGATGCGAGACTAAACCACCACCATCTCCATCATCACCATCACCATCATAATCAACCTCACCACCATCACCATCATCATCACCATCTTCATCATCATGGTAATCTGTAGGTCCCTCATCACCATGTCCATCATCATCACCATCTTCATCATCATTGTCATCATCTTCATCACCATCGCCATCATCATCAACGCCTTCATCATCATCATAATCTTCATCATCATCACCATCACCATGACCATCAACTTCACCACCATCACCATCATCATCAACGTCACCATATTCATCATCATCACCATCTCCATCTTTTGGATGTGAGACGGAACCATCACCATCTTCATCATCACCATCACCATCACCATCAACTTCACCACCATCACCATCATCATCAACGTCACCATCTTCATCATCATCACCATCTTCATCACCATCACCATCTCCATCTTTTGGATTTGAAACGGAACCATCACCATCTTCATCATCACCATCACCATCTCCATCATCATCACCATCTTCGTCATCATCATCACCATCTTCATCACCATCACCATCACCATCATCATCAACGTCTTCATCATCATCACCATCATCATCATCATCACCACAAGTGCCCGGTGGATGATTTTCCAAAGTTGACCCCCCTGTGTGCAAAAATTGCACACTCCCTCACTGAGCAAAACCCTAGTTTCCAAGACGGGCATACAAGATGACACCAAGGCCACTGGACCAGAGGGGAGGGGCACCCCTAGCACTATCCCGACATCCTAAATCCAACGGAGTCGACAGTTGGTCGATCCGAGCCACGGTCTTCATTCTATGGATCGTTCCGTCTTGCATCCAAAAGGCCTTCAGGGACACCTGGTGGATACCTGCTGAGGGCATAGAACTCCAACCATGCAACAAAACTGGGTTCTGGGGAGTCATGCAAGTGTGTCTAGGTAGGTTCCGGCCGGGAACTCTACCACAAGTGCCCAGTGGATTATTTTCCAAAGTTGACCCCCGTGTGCAAAAATTGCACACTCCCTCATTGAGCAAAACCCTAGTTTCCAAGATGGACGTGCAAGATGACACTGGGGCCACCAGACCTGAGGGTAGGGGCACCCCTAGCACTATCCCGGCGTCCTGAATCCAATGGAGTTGACGGTTCATCAATCCGAGCCACGGTCTTCATTCTATGGCTCGTTTTGTCTTGCATCCAAAAGGCCTTCAAGAACACCTGCTGGATACCTGCCAGGGGCATAGAACTCCAACCGTGCAACAAAACTGGGTTCCGGGGATTCATACAAGTGTGTCTCGGTAGGTTTCGGCCGGGAATGCTAGCCACAAGTGCCCGGCGGATGATTTTCCAAAGTTGACCCCCGTGTGCAAAAATTGCACACTCCCTCACTAAGCAAAACCTTAGTTTCCAAGATGGATGTACAAGATGACACCGGGGCCACTGGACCGGAGGGGAGGGGCACCCCTAGCACTATCCCAGCGTGCTGAATCCAACGGAGTCAACGGTTCGTCGATACGAGCCACGGTATTCATTCTATGGCTCATTCCATCTCGCATCCAAAATGCCTTCAGGGACACCTACTGGATACCTGCTGGGGGCATAGAACTCCAACCGTGCAACAAAACTGGGTTTTGGGGAGTCATCCAAGTGTGTCTAGGTAGGCTCTGGCTGGGAACGCTAGCCACAAGTTCCCGATGGATGATTTTCCAAAGTTGAACCCCATGTGCAAAAATTGCACACTCCCTCACTGAGCAAAAACCTAGCTTCCAAGATGTACGTACAAGATGACAACAGGGCCACCAAAATGGAGGGGAGGGGCACCCCTAGCACTATCTCGACATCCTGAATCTAATGGAGTCGACGATTCATCGATCCAAGCCATGGTAATCATTCTATGACTTGTTCCATCTCGCATCCAAAAGGCCTTCAGGGACACCTACTGGATACTTGTTGGAACCAGGGAATCCTTCGTTGTGTTCCATTAGCCTTTTGTTCAGCATTTCGTGCTCTGATAAGTGGTAATTCACCTCTATCATTGAAAACTTGGGTCTATAGGTACCTTCCCTTTCATATTCCTCGTTATCCACAACTAACACAAGTTAGAGATGCCATTCAAACCCAATTGAAAGCTAAGGAAGTGGTTTTATGTGACGTCATCTCTCGGAATAAACGTTTATGTAAACCAACAGAAGCTCGAACAATACTCCCTGCTTTTAAACACATTCTGGAGAAAGCAAGAGGACAAGTTCATCAAAGCAACTTCATTCATTTGTATTCTCATAATGTACACATAGTCCATCCTTATCTTCATAAAAAAGATTTTTATAATAGCTTGAACTTTTTGGGAGTGGTTATCTCCTCGTATTCGGTTGTCTGATTGGTTGACAAGCTTGCCTGAAAATCTGTACTTTGAACTTCTTTGTTTTATTGCTGAAAATTGGAAAGGATTTTCAAGTCACCTGCAAAACGCTCCTTTGTTGAAATATGTAAGTTCTTCCAACAACATAGATTTGGCTAGTGTATCAAATGCTGTCACCCACACTAGAATTTATCTTTCGTCAAAGGAGTCGCACATATTGTGGCTAACCAAATTGTCTGGGGAGATTGGAAGTGCCGCCAAATATTATTCCATGCCTGAATCTACCCAGAAGGAAATTATAAATTTAGATCCTTGAGAATGCCTGAATCTACCCAGAAGCCAATTATAAATTTAGATCCTCAAGAAGGTGAGAAACTGTATGAGTGGTTGAATCAGTATCCTAAAATTACAGAGCTTTCTATCTCAAAGTTTGCTGAGTGGCTCCTGGATGTAGTATCAGACTCAACAGACAGTAAACTTGTTATCACCACTAGAATGGCCCCGGGGTGCTCGACTAGAATGCTCGTAGCGCCCGAACCGTGGCTCAGTTTGCGAATCCATCGATTCCGGTGGGTTCAGGACGCCGGGTTTCAGCTAGGGTACCCCCCACAGCGTGCCTTGAGGACCCAGAAGCGGTGCCAATGGGCCATCTCCGGAGCTAGGGTTTTGCTCAGTGATGGCCATTCCAAATTCGCTAAAGGGGTGCATTTCTCGTTTGGAGGCCCCCGAGCATGCATGGCCACCGTGGAAAGGTCCACAATGGCCACGTGGACCTATGGGAGCCAACGGAATCCAAGTCCGCTCGTCGGTTTGGGTTTCGTGGCCCCAGGGAAAATCCCCAAAGTGTCCCTGACTAGCCCCGGGGTGCCCAACTAGAATGCCCGTAGCGCCTGAACCATGGCTCAGTTTGTGAATCTGTCGATTCCGGTGGGTCCAGGATGCTATGTTTCAGCTAGGGGACCCCCCACAGCATGCCTTGAAGACCCAGAAGCAGTGCCAATGGGCCATCTCCGGAGCTAGGGTTTTGCTTAGTGATGGCCATTCCAAATTCGCTAAAGGGGTGCATTTCTCATGTGGAGGCCCCAGGGCATGCATGGCCACCGTGGACAGGTCCACAATGGCCATGTGGACCTATGGGAGCCGACGAAATCCAAGTCCGCTCGTTGGTTTGGGTTCCGTGGCCCCGGGGTGCCTGACTAGAATGCCCGTAGCGCTCGAACCATGTCTCGGTTCGTGAATCCGTCGATTCCGGTGGGTTCGGGACATCGGGTTTCAGCTAGGGGACCCCCCACAGTGTGCCTTGAAGACCCGAAAGTGGTGCCAATGGGCCATCTCCGGAGCTAGGGTTTTGTTAAGTGATGGTCATTCCAAATTCGCTAAAGGGGTGCATTTCTCGTCCGGAGGCCCTTGAGTGTGCATGGCCACCATGGACAGGTCAAAAATGGCCACGTGGACCTGTGGGAGCCAACGGAATCCAATTCCACTCACCAATTTGGGATCCATGGCCTCAGAGAAAATCCCCAAAGTGTCCTTGAATGGCCCCGGGGTGCCCAACTAGAATGCCCGTAGCGCTTGAACCGTCGCTCAGTTCGCGAATCCGTCGATTCTGGTGGGTCTGGGATGCTGGGTTTCAGCTAGGGACCCCCCACAGCATGCCTTGAAGACCCGAAAGCGGTGCCAATAGGCCATCTCTGGAGCTAGGTTTTTTCTCATTGATGGAGACGCATCCCCAAGGGCCTCCGGACAAGAAATGCACCTCTTTAGCGAATTTGGAATGGCCATCACTAAGCAAAACCCTAGATTCGGAGATGGCCCATTGGCATTGCTTTCGGGCCTTCAAGGCATGCTGTGGGGGGTCCCCTAGCTGAAACCCAGTTCCCCGGACCCACTAGAATCGACAGATTTGCGAATCGAGCCACGGTTCAGGCGCTACGGGCATTCTAGTGGGGAACTCTGGGGCCATTCAGGGACACTTTGGGGATTTGCTCCGAGGCCACGGAACCCAAACTAGCGAGCGGACTTGGATTCCATCGGCTCCCACAGGTCCACGTGGCCATTGTCGACCTGTCCACGGTGCCCACGCATGCCTAGGAGCCTCCGGACGAGAAATGTGCCCCTTTAGCGAATTTGGAATGGCCATCACTAGGCAAAACCCCAGCTTCGGAGATGGCCCATTAGCACCACTTCTAGGTCTTCAAGGCACGTTGTGGGGGGTTCCCTAGCTAAAACTCGGCGTCCCGGACCCACCGGAATTGACGGATTCGCGAACCAATCCATGGTTCGGGTGCTACTGGAATTCTAGTTGGGCACCCCAGGGCCATTCAGGGACACTTTGGGGATTTTCCCCGGGGCCACGGAACCCAAACCGGTGAGCGGACTTGGATTCCATCAGCTCCCATAGGTCCACGTGGCCATTGTGGACCTGTCCACGGTGGCCACGAACACCTGGGGGCCTACGGACTAGAAATGCACCCCTTTAGCGAATTTGGAATGGCCATCACTAAGCAAAACCCTAGCTCCGGAGATGGCCCATTGGCATCTCTTTCGGGTCTTCAAGGCATGCTGTGGGGGGTCCCCTAGTTGAAAATCGACGTCCCAAACCCATCGGAATCAAAGGATTCACGAACTGAGCCACGGTTCGGGCGCTACGGGCATTCTAGTCGGGCACCCCGAGGCCATTCAGGGACACTTTGGGGATTTGCCCTAGGGCCACAAAACCAAAACCGGCAAGCAGACTTGGATTCTGTCGGCTCCCACAAGTCCACATGGCCATTGTGGACCTGTCCATGATGGCCATGCACACCCGGGGGCCTCCGGATGAGAAATGCACCCCTTTAGCGAATTTGGAATGGCCATCACTGAGCAAAACCCTAGCTCTGGAGATGGCCCATTGACACCGCTTCCGGGTCTTCAGGGCACATTGTGAGGGGTCCCCTAGCTGAAACCTGACGTCTCGAACCCACCGCAATCAATGGATTCGCAAACCGAGAGCCACAGTTCAGGCGCTACAGAAATTCTAGTCGGGCACCCCGGGGCCATTCTAGTGGTGATAACAAGTTTACTATCTGTTGAGTTTGATACTACATCCAAGAGCCGCTTAGCAAACTTTGAGATAGAAAGCTCTGTAATTTTAGGATACTGATTCAACCACTCATACAGTTTCTCACCTTCTCGAGGATCTAAATTTATAATCGGCTTCTGGGTAGATTCAGGCATTCTCGAGGATCTAAATTTATAATTGCCTTCTGGGTAGATTCAGGCATGGAATAATATTTGGCGGCACTTCCAAGCTCCCCAGACCATTTGGTTAGCCACAATATGTGCGACTCCTTTGACGAAAGATAAATTCTAGTGTGGGCGACAGCATTTGATACACTAGCCAAATCTATGTTGTTGGAAGAACTTACATATTTCAACAAAGGAGCATTTTACAGGTGACTTGAAAATCCCTTCCAATTTTCAGCAATACAACAAAGAAGTTCAAAGTACAGATTTTCAGGAAAGCTTTTCAACCAATCAGACAACCAAATACAGGGAGATAACCACTCCCAAAAAGTTCTTCTTGCTATTATAAAACTCTTGTTTATCAAGTTAAGGATGGACTATGTGTACATTACGAGAATACAAATGAATGAAGTCGCTTTGATGAACTTGTCCTCTTGCTTTCTCCAGAATGTGTTTAAAAGAAGGGAGTATTGTTCGAGCTTCTGTTGGTTTACATAAACGTTTATTCCCAAAGATGATGTCACATAAAACCACTTCCTTAGCTTTCAATTGGGTTTGAATGGCATATCTAACTTGTGTTAGCTGTGGATAACGAGGAATATGAAAGGGAAGGTACCTATAGACCCAAGTTTTCAATGATAGAGGTGAATTACCACTTATCAGAGCACGAAATGCTGAACAAAAGGCTAATGGAACACAATGAAGGATTCCCTGGTTCCGGCAGGTATCCAACAGGTGTCCCTGAAGGCCTTTTGGATGCGAGATAGAACAAGCCATAGAATGAAGACCGTGGCTCGGATCGACGAACCATCGACTCCGTTGGATTTAGGACACCGGGATAATGCTAGGGGTGCCCCTACCCTCTGGTCCAATGGCCCCGGTGTCATATTGTACGCCCATCTTGGAAACTAGGGTTTTGATTAGTGAGGGAGTGTGCGATTTTTGCACATGGGGGTCAACTTTGGAAAATCATCCACCGGTAACTTGTGGCTAGCGTTCCCAGCTGGAACCTACCTAGACACACTTGCATGACTCACCAGAACCCGGTTTTGTTGTACGACTGGAGTTCTATGCCCTCGGTAGGTATCCAGTAGGTGTCCCTGAAGGCCTTTTGGATGCGAGACAGAACGAGCCATAGAATGAAGACTATGGCTCGGATCGATGAACCGTCGACTCTGTTGGATTTAGAACATTGGGATAGTGCTAGGGGTGCCCCTTCCCTCTGGTCCGGTGGCCCCGGTGTCATCTTGTACGTCCATCTTGGAAACTAGGGTTTTGCTCAGTGAGGGAGTGTGCAATTTTTGCACACGGGGGTCAACTTTGGAAAATCATCCACCAGGCACTTGTGGCTAGAGTTCCCAACCAGAACCTACCTAGACACACTTGCATGACTCCCCGAAACCCGATTTTGTTGCACAGTTGGAGTTCTATGCCCCCGGCAGGTATCCAACAGGTGTCCCTGAAGGCCTTTTGGATGCAAAATGGAACGAGCCATAGATTGAAGACCGTGGCTCAGATTGATGAACCGTCGACTCCGTTAGATTTAGGATGTCGTGATAGTGCTAGGGGTGCTCCTAACCTCCATTATGGTGGCCCCAGCGTCATCTTGTATGTCTATCTTGGAAACTAGGGTTTTGCTCAGTGAGGGAGTGTGCAATTTTTGCACACGGGGGTCAACTTTAGAAAATCATCCACCGGGAACTTGTGGCTAGCGTTCCTGGCTAGAACCTACCTAGACACACTTGCATGACTCCCCAGAACCTAGTTTTTTTGCACGGTTGGAGTTCTATGCCCCCGACAGGTATCCAGTAGGTGTCCCTGAAGGCCTTTTGGATGCGAGACGGAACAAACCATAGAATGAAGACCGTGGCTCGGATCGATGAACCATCGACTTCGTTGGATTCAGGACACCGGGATAGTGCTAAGGTTTCCCCTCCCCTCTGGTCCGGTGGCCCCAGTGTCATCTTATACGTCCATCTTGGAAACTAGGGTTTTTCTCAGTGAGGGAGTGTGCAATTTTTGCACACGGGGGTCAACTTTGGAAAATCATCCACCGGGAACTTGTGGCTAGCATTCCCGATCGGAACCTACCTAGACACACTTGCATGAATCCCCGAAACCCGGTTTTGCTGCACGGTTGGAATTCTATGCCCCCGACAGGTATCCAGCAGGTGTCCCTAAAGGCCTTTTGGATGCGAGACAGAACAAGCCATAGAATGAAGACTGTGGCTCAGATCGACGAACTGTTGAATCCATTGGATTCAGGATGTCGGGATAGTACTAGGGGTGCCCCTCCCCTCCGGTCAGGTGGCACCTGTGTCATCTTGTACATCCATCTTGGAACTAGGGTTTTGATCAGTGAGGGAGTGTGCAATTTTTGCACACGGGGGTCAACTTTGGAAAATCATCCATCGGGCATTTGTGGTGGTGATGATGATGATGATGATGATGGTGATTATGAAGACGTTGATGATGATGGTGATGGTGATGGTGATGAAGGTCATGGTGATGATGAAGATGGTGATGATGATGGACACGGTGATGAGGGACCTACAAATGACAGTGATGATGAAGATGGTGATGATGATGACGAAGATGGTGATGATGATGGAGATGGTGATGATGAATATGGTGATGGTGATGAGGTACATCCAAAAAATCAAGCATTAACATGGGTGAGGTAGGTCTAAAGCCTCCCTGAAGGACATTTCCAACCATTTGGTGACAATGATGAACATGTTAGTGCTACTCAATCATAGCTCCCAAATGATCCTCATATTCATCCAAGTACTAGACCAATATTGAAACAATTCCTAAAGCTCCAAATGGAGAGAATGGTAGAGAAAATGGGGGCAATATCTAGATTTGGGTGTTGCGGGAATCTTCGTAAGACCTAGGGTTTGAGGATCGAAATTCCAAGATAGACATGTAGACTTGGATTCTATAAGTTGAGTTCTCTAGTGGTGTACTTGTGTGACGTGACAAACCCTTCTAATAGTGATCATATCCCACTTGGAGTCCAAAGCCCCCTATTGAGGGTACGTGTGGTGGGTCACGGATTCTAGGGCTAGATTAGGTTAATAGGGCTACATTAGGTTTCTAGGATTCTAGATTAGTTTCTGAGGGTTAGATTAGTGTTTCTAGGGTTAGTTTAGCTTTCTAGCATTTCTAGGGCTAGATTATGTTTGTAGGGTTATATTAGTGCTTCTAGGGTTAATCATGCATGAATAAACAATCACATGGCTATAAATCATAACTTAATCATAACTCAGACATCAAATAAACGATATAAGATAAAGATATCAAATAAACTATCTAACATGAATAACATTAACCGTGTATGAATAAACAATCACATGGCTATACTATGTACCTCAGTCAATTAGGCCTTTTGGATCCTCTCGGTTTTTTTTTGTCTCGAACAACCTCTCAGGCTCTGCATGAGGTAGTAAGTAGCATACCTTGTTTGATGACTTCGCTGACATTGTCTGTAGTTGGATGTTTGTACCCACGATCAAATGCGTAAAGTGATACACCCATGACCCTGGTCTATAATCTGTGTATGTGTAACCATTGCTCTTTGGTCCCTTTCCATCCATTGTAAGATATTCCCCCTGAACAACCATTGATCCAGTTGGAAAGGTAATGCCTTCACTATCTGTTAATGATGTGAGGAGGGTTTGCTTCCCCTGGATGCATCGTGCCAACCAATAATTCGTCCCAATTGCACTATCTGTCGGGGCGACAACTGCGTAGATGTGTCCTACAAAAATGCATTTTAAGGTCATATTCCAACAAGTAGTGGTTTGATAACTTGGATAATTAAAAAAACAAGGAGGGAACCGGGATATGCATGTAGAAATGTTTACCTGGTTGTACAAGATCAAATATATGATCATATTCATTCGAAATAGAGGATTGGCCTTCCTCTAACTAGATTTTTTCAGCAACTGCACGTGGGTCCACTGCAAGTGATACATGATCCCATTCATCAACCCAATCCATTGATTCGCACTCATCCCACTCACAAGTACTGCAAGAACCACAAAAGCAAGCAAGTTTTTGCATCCATATTTCAAATAAAGGGTTGTTTAAGCTTCGAACCGAATGAAATCCACAAGTGCCTTGCACAGTACTACAACTATAAGAACACGATCGATCTATATCAACTACATTCCAGAAATTTCTGAGAACATGTCCTCTACCTGTTGGTATGTGTTGCTTCGTGGTTCGATTTGACATTTTTTCTTTGCACCATCGAACTGTGGATTCGACATTCTGAATATGAGGGCCTCCCATGCACCTCATCTCCTCCCTTCGTAGGGAAGTTTTGAGACATGCTCCAGCCCCGTTGTGCTCTCCCTTTCCATTCCCGGTCTCAAAATAGTTCCATACATGCAGCACATCATAAGTCTTGTGTAAAATACTCAACCACTGGAAAACACGTGCATTTTTGAACTGGCCTGCACAACCATCTGACCAAATCCATTACTAATCCATCTCTATACCTCTCTCCTTCAGTTGATCATAGAAAATTTTGAAGCAATGTTGCACATAATGCAGGTCGTGGCACCTGTCGTCACTGATGTAGAAGTTGGTCTCTTTCAATATTATCCTCATGTCGTTGCTTCTCTCTGGCGCGTGCCTGTACGTGATATGGACCATTATGCTAACTTGGTATGAATGGTAGTATTGACTTTGAATCTCATTCTGTGGCTGTAGGGTGTAGTTTTCTGCAAAGTCCACAACCGACAATGTTGTGCCCTTGGGAAAGGTGTCTCTGCACTGTCTGTACTATTCATCCTGCCATCATCCTACATGGATGTGCTGTACATAATGCTCGGTCTTTTGGTAGAATTCCTTCATGAATTTGCAAATTTGTACCTGGTGCCACAAAAACAAGGGCATTAATACAACGTGACATTTTCAATCTGAATATATATGTACAAATTCAACATGTACAGTATGAAAGCATGCAAACTTAGATTACCTGTGACTTCACCAATGCAATTTTTTTGTTTTCCTTCGAACTATCTACTTGATATGTTATGTACTGGAAGTTCTGCATTTCTACTGACATCCTCCCAAATTCGTGCTCTGCGGTTGCGTGGATGCAGCAGCTCAATAATGCAAATCCACTGCAACTGGAACATGTCCCATATAAATTTGATCTTTTATAATATTTTTGTCCTTCAGACCTTCAACACATTATGATATGTATAAATTATTTGGATGCATTCGGTGGTTGTAATGAAGGGCAATCCTGCATAATGTTAGTATGCAAACAAAAAATATATGTCTATATGTATCATAATAGTACTCAAATTCTACATGGTATCTACAACAACATGTATTGCGATCAATGCAAATTCTAACATACCAGGGTTTGCATTTTTCAAAGAACCTTTGGCCCAAGTTCAATTGTGTATGCTCATTCTTGAACCTCTCATAGAGTTATGTTTGTGTCGTGTCAAGAAAGTGCTTGACATGGGGTTCACCCCCCCTAACACCTTTTCTCAACTTTAAAACATCTCTTTGATTCGATGATGGTCTAGTGTTATCATGCCAAAACTTTTGCACTAGTTCTTTAACAGCATCAATGAGCTTCATGTCTAAACGAGGTAACCTACCAACAAAGGCCCAACAATCTTTTTGGCCTGGGGTCTCAAGTTTTTCTCTAATGGTAGAATACTTTTGAAGAGTCTTTCTATCTACTTTAAAGATTTTACATGTGTGTGATAGTAGGCGACGTTTCCTTGTGGATTTGTCTACAATCGATTCCGACAGTACACGACGGGCCGCATTAAAATATTTTGTACGAGAAGTTTTTCCAATCAAATTAAATGTAGATTGTAGATTTCTAACAACATGATTGTTGGCCTCTGAACTTCTAACTACCTTTATGCCCAAAATCCTCCTAACATGAGCTAGACAATGTGATTTTAACAAAGCAAGAAACAATTGACATTTTGCTGCATCGGTTTTGGATTAAAAAAAATCTTTGATTATCTTGTTACAATGGAAATCAATAGTGCGTTTGGGCATCTTACCTTCAAGCCCTGAAAATCAACTTTCATCCACATGAATACGTCTAGGAGTTCTTCGTCATCCGGTTGATAGTTGAGGCAAGGGATTCGGTAAGGAAGTATGAGTCTCATCAAAGGTTTGTTGTGGCCCTTCATTCACAAATTGGTCCTGCAATGGAGTGTGTTCACCAGGTGGGTGCTCTTCTTGGGGTGGTTGCCAGTTAAGAACTTGTTCAACATCCATCCCTTCATACTCGACATTAGGCAAGATTTGATTGACTTCAACCACTTCATCATTGCTTGTTGATGGATCTAAGGCACTAACATTTTGATTTCTACGGTTTTGCATGTACAACCTAACATTTTCTCTTATCTCATGGGTCTTTTCAGGGGGCAGCTGTGTCCTTCTAGACTTTCTTTTATTATTACGTCTGTTTCCCATATTTAATGTGTTTTTTGGAAAAAGTGAAAATATGACCCCTGCAAGAATGAACAACAAACAAGATATTAAAACTCGATGTGCGTGATTATTAAAGCTCGATGTAGAAATTGATTATGTATAACAACATCTAGTGAGAATGTTTTCATATAATCTTAAAAGCTATTGGGAATGCCCTACATATAAAGTTACAACATCACCTCTAGGAACTCAGTAGGATGGTATTGGATGGTGGTATGGGATGTTAGTAGGAGCAAATTCCCTACAAGGGAGAAGCTCATATCACTTCATTTTCATGGTATGGATGAGGGAAAATAGCCCCAAAAGACTAAGAGTTTTCAATTGTTTAGGTATTTTTGTGAGTTGTTGTAGTGAAACCATGAGGAATTCAACAAATGTTTGTCTACTAGATGGAGGAATGTGATTATAAAATGTTATTGGTGGGATGCAAGTAAATTTTTTTTATTATCTTCATGAAATGTTGAAAGCATTGCTTGGTGCATGTTGTAGTTTTTTTTTTGGTAAGATGTTTTTATTGTCTATGTTGAAGATTAAGAAGACTAAAATAGATCTATCATACAATTCATGAGGAAAAACCAAAATAGATGCCATTCAAACAAGTGAATGAAGACTAAATTACATTTAACAAGATAAAATTATCACCATACCTCAAGGATTATGATTTCTCTTTTCTTCAAATGTCAAATGCTCTTTTGATGTGTCCACTATATGTAAGAAGACTTCATGTGTGTCCAAGTAGCATGAGAATTCAATCCAAGGTGCCAAATAGAGTCCAACTGTTGTGTATTCACTCAATTGATCCAAATAGAGCCCAATAGGTGTGTATTCAATACAAAGAGCCAAATAGAGCCCCAAAATATTGTGTATTTTATCCAAATGTTGAAGGAAGCACCAAATGGTGTATGAATTCAATCTACCATGTAAATGCTTATCGCACTATGCGTGAAACCAGCGAAGAGAACGCGATGAATGAGGAAAAAAATGCAGGAGAAAGAATGCGGGTGATTTTCTAAATTTTATGTTCAATAGGGACATGCACGTGCCAGATGCGCGTGCACGCTAGAGGCACGTGCGCGTCCTTGCTGAACGTTGTAATGTTTGGTGGGTAACGTTCACTGTATTTATTGCCCAACAGATATAAATGTGTCGGGTTATGCCTAGAGCCCCTCCCCATAAAGAGCCCCTCCCCCATAAAGGACTTTAGGACCTCTTCTAACCCATAATCCCTAATTGCATTTCAGTGCTTCTAGGTGTTTAGGGGTTTAAGGGTATATTTACAAATTTGTGTATTTTGATTTCAAAACATTGATTTAATTTTCAATTATAAACATATGTATTACATCCTGAATAATTAAATACATAGTAGATATATATTAATGTTGTATAAAGTGATGCTGTATAAAGCGATGATAATGATGATGATGATGATCATCTTCATCATCATCAACTTCATCATCATCATCATCATCATCATTGTGAGGACGAGGATGATGATGATGACGATGGTGGATGAGGATGAATATGACTACGATGATGAAGGTGATGATGATGACGAATATGATGATCATCAAAATCATCATATTCATCATCATCATATTCATCATCATCATCTTCATTAGTCACCATCATCACCATATTCATCATCATCATCATCATCATCATCGTCATCATATGATCATGGTCATGATCATCACTGTCTTCGTCATCATAGTACTCATCTTCGTCTTCGTCATCATACTCGTCATCGCCATCTTCCTCATAATCATCACCATCATTGACATCTTCGTCATCATCTTCGTATCATCATCTTCATGATGATGATGATGATGATGATGATGACGATGACGAAGATGTTGTTGGAGATGATGACGAATATGTAGCACATCATCATCATCATCATCATCGTCGTCGTCGTCGTCTTTGTCGTGATGATATGATGATGATGATGATGATGATGATGATGATGATGATGATGATGATGATGATGATGGTGGATGATGATGAATATGAGTACGATGATGATGATGACTAATTTGGAGATGATGATGATGAAGATGAGGAGGAATATGCAGCACATCATCATCATCTTCATCATCAACATGATCATCATTATCAACATGATCATCATCATCAACTTCCTCATCATCATCATCATCATTGTGAGGATGCAGATGATGATGAGGATGATGAAGATGATGATCATATGATGATGATGATAGTCATCTTCATCATACTCATCATACTCATCATCACCATCATCCTTATCATCATCATCATCATCATCATCATCATCTTCGTCATGATGATCTGATGATGATGATGATGAAGATCATGATGAAGATGATGATGATGATGAAGATGGTGATGATGATGATG